>VSWD01000008.1:8147572-9347572 GCA_033119305.1 Pinctada imbricata
TGTCCCTGTGTCATAGTGGGTTGTCCTTGTGTGTGTGTGTCATTGTGGTCCTTGGTGTTTTGCGTGTCATTGTGGTGTTGATGTGTCATTGAGGTCGTAGATGTATTGCGTGTCAAGATGGCTGATATTTCGTTTGTATGTTATGCTGTCGTGGTTGTGTTGAGTTGTTCGTTTCTTTGTGTGTCATTATGATCGTTGGTGTGTTTGTCTAGTATTGAGGTTGTTGGTGTATTTGTTTATCAAGGAAGTCATTGATGTTTTGTTTGTCATTGTGGTCGTTAGGGTTTTTGTTGGTGTGTTTGTGTTTCAGTGAGTTTTTTATGCCATTGCAAGTAACTGTGTTGATGGTATGTTTGTGCGTCATTGTGGTTGTTGTTGAATTTGCGTGTTATTGTGGTCGTTGAAATGTTGGCTTGTCATTGTGATTGTTGTTTTTGCGTGTCATAGTGGCATAGTAGTAGTGCGTACGTTTGCGTGTCATTGTGGTGGTTAGTGTATTCGTTCGTCATAGAGATCGTTGGTGTGTTTGTGTGTCATTGTTTAAGTTATAGTACATTTGTGAGTCATAGAGATCGTTGGTGTGTTTGTGTGTCATTGTTTTAGTTATAGTACATTTGTGAGTCATAGAGGCCGTTTGTGTGTTTGCGTGTCATTGTGGTGTTTGATGTGTATGTGTCTTTGTGTGTTTGTCTTTGTTATCGTTGTTGTGCTTGTGTTTGTATATGTTTTTTTTTTATTTTGGTGGTTTGCGCTTTTGTGTATCATTTATTTGAAGGATGTTTGTTTATTCGTATAGATGTTGAACAGTTTACGTGTCTTTTTGTGTTTGCATATCGTTATGCTTGTTTATGTGTTTGGTGTGTTGCTATGAGAAGGACCATAGGGTCATGCTGGAGATCCTTTCATTTCTTTCCTGCTACTCTTGTACTCTTTTAGGTACTCTTGTACTCTGTTAGGTACTCTTGTACTCTGTAAGGTACTCTTGTACTCTGTTATGTACTCTTGTACTCTGTTCGGTATTCAACATGTTTTGCGACATGTACATGTTCACCGTTTATCATTATTTTATTGAACTCATTCAAACAAGAACAAAAATACAATAAAATGAAGGATTAAAGAAATTTATTTATGTACAGTGATGATGTTAGATACTATTTACAAAAGCACGAAGATGAGACAGATTGCGGAATGACATTTAACAAAAAAAAAGTCTCATTAGCAGGAGAAGAGCCTAGGAGATGTCCAGCGTGTAGATTTCCCGGATGTTGTGTCGTGTATAACAGTCGTCACAGTCAAAACGTTGACGACTCTGATGATAATAGTATCGGTCTGGTCATCCCTACAAATACAAAAGGAAAAAAAATACATTGAAAACATCGCTAAACAAAATCCATAATTTGATTATACGAATTGTTGATATGTTTTAATAAAATTATGTCTTTGATTAAAACTGAAAATTTGGAGCTGCCTTACCTGTAGCTATATGTTGTCAATCTCGGGCTGTGTCGGAATATCTCGTTCCAGCAGAACTTGACCAATTTTTCATCATGAGAGCTCTTTGAAGACATTGTAATGTGGATCTGGTTCTCGCTTAGAAGGTAGAAGCAGAGAACTGTTCGAAATGTCTCCAGGACGAGTAGGACGTAAATTGCGTGAAACACAGCACGGATTGTTTTCTGGAAAAGAATATTTTAAATTCATTTCTATTTATCGCTTTTGTTCAAAATTTGAGAAATAATTGAATGTATCCATTGAATTCGTACGCTTATTTTTATCTGCACTTAAATAAGAAAGGTACCTGAATTATTTCCTCCTTTTTCATACAAATATTTTCTGGTTCCTCAAATCCGATCCATATTGAAAGCCTTTGGACAAAACTTGGTTCGGGTTCTTCGCTGAAGTAAAAGAAGTCATCTTTACTACACCAGTAAATGTATATGATAACTTTGAATGGCATCTCACAATTTCATTGTATTTTAATTAAGATCAATATTAATTGTGCATTCTAAAGTTTTAACTTACCACTGAAAATGTCTGATTGCGTCCTTCGTGACGGAAGTCAACGAAAAAGAGAACAGAACTAATATTTCAACTAGAAGTAAAGCTTTGATCGCAGCCATGATTCTGAACAACGCAAAGTCGCAAATGGAGTTTCCTGTACTACGCCGTACTATGACGTCACAACGGCAACGCGACTCGATGGAGCGCCATCGCTACAAATCAAGTTCCGTCACTCTTGCGTTTTCTACAAAGAAAGGTAACTCAATTAATATAGGTACATCCAATTGACCATTCAGATTGTAACGCAAGTTTCGGAGTTTGACCGCCGTATTTTTCTAATGTTTTAAAATGAATTTCTATGTTTTTGATTGTGTTCTAATCTTATTTCAGAAAAATGAAGTTATTTGAGTAGTTTTGCCTCAAGAGTTTGACCTTTTTTCTGTAAAAACATATTTTCGTACTAATAAGTCAAGTTTTGATTACATGTCGCGTTGCGATTGGTTGACAAATATAGAATTTAGAACTATCCGTTTTGTAAGGAAATCCCCTAGTCTTAGAATACGCTTAAAATGAATGAATGAATCTTAGGAATGAATTAATCTTAATGAATGATTGAAAAAAAAAACAAACAATGAATAAATAAACAAAGAGCCAAACATAAAATTGGAGGGGGGTTCGAACCCCATTCCTCTTATATCCTTTTCTTTTGTATGATATTTTTATAAACTCTCATAGATGCCTGCTATAGAAATATAGACAATTATAAAAATTAAAATGATCAACCAAAAAAAAAAAAGATCGCACAGGAAGAGGAGGGGGGATTCAAAGACCCTTCTTCTTATAAAATTCTCATTTTTTTTTATTTTATGATATCTTTATATGGTTTCATAAGACTATTATATAAAAAGAAAAAAAGATGAACCAAAATACTCAAAAAATAACAAAACAAAAGGTCAGAAAAGGAGTTCGAACCCACGACCTCTTTAATTCTTTTCTTTGTATGATATCATCTCACAAGAGCATCTCACGAAAATAAAACTATTAAGAAAGATGTAAAAACCAACATGTTCTGGAGAAGGGCCATCGAGGGGTAGTATGCGGCTCGAATCCCTTATCTTTTTTTCTTTCTCTATATTTTAACTTGGAAAATCTAAGAAGACTACTTTATTGTGCAAATGTTGTTGTTGTTTATGTGTCATTGTTGTTGTTGGTGTGTTTGCGTGTCATAGTTGTCGTTGATGTTTTATCATGGTTGTCGATGTGTTTGCGTGTCATTGTAGTCCATGGTGTTTGCGTGTCACTGTTGTTGTCATTGTAGTCCATGGTGTTGCGTGTCACTGTTGTTGTTGTTATTGTTGTTGTCCTCGGTGTGTTTGCGTGTCATTGTAGTTGTTGATGTGTCATGGTGGTTGTCGGTGTGTTTGCGTGTCATTGTGGTCCTTGGTGTGTTTACGTGTCATTGAGGTTTTTGATGTGTCATGGTGGTTGTCGGTGTGTCTGCCTTTCATTGTTCTTGTTGGTCTGTTATCAAGATTTTTGGTTTGTTTGCGTGTCATTGTGGTCCTTGGTGTGTTTGCGTGTCAATGCGGTAGTTGATGTGTCATAGTGGTTGTCGGTGTGTTTGCGTGTCATTGTGGTCCGTGGTGTGTTTGCGTGTCATTGTAGTTGTTTATGTGTCATTGTGGTTGTCGGTGTGTTTGCGTATCATTGTGGTCCTTTTTCTGTTTGTGTGTCATTGTTGTTGTTTGTGTGTCATTGTGGTTGTCGGTGTGTTTGCGTGTCATTGTGGTCCTTGGCGTGTTTGTGTGTCATTGTGGTTGTCAATGTGTCATAGTGGTTGTCGGTGTGTTTGTGTGTCATTGTGGTCCTTGGTGTGTTTGCGTGTCATTGTGGTTGTTGAATGTGTCATTGAGGTCGTAGATGTATTTGCGTGTCAAGATGGCTGATATTTCGTTTGTATGTTATTGCTGTCGTTGGTGTGTTTGAGTTGTTCGTTTCTTTGTGTGTCATTATGATCGTTGGTGTGTTTGTCTATTATTGAAGTTGTTGGTGTATTTGTTTATCAAGGAAGTCATTGATGTTTTGTTTGTCATTGTGGTCGTTAGGGTTTTTGTTGGTGTGTTTGTGTTTCAGTGAGTTTTTTATGCCATTGCAAGTAACTGTGTTGATGGTATGTTTGTGCGTCATTGTGGTTGTTGTTGAATTTGCGTGTTATTGTGGTCGTTGAAATGTTGGCTTGTCATTGTGATTGTTGTTTTTGCGTGTCATAGTGGCATAGTAGTAGTGCGTACGTTTGCGTGTCATTGTGGTGGTTAGTGTATTCGTTCGTCATAGAGATCGTTGGTGTGTTTGTGTGTCATTGTTTAAGTTATAGTACATTTGTGAGTCATAGAGATCGTTGGTGTGTTTGTGTGTCATTGTTTTAGTTATAGTACATTTGTGAGTCATAGAGGCCGTTTGTGTGTTTGCGTGTCATTGTGGTGTTTGATGTGTATGTGTCTTTGTGTGTTTGTCTTTGTTATCGTTGTTGTGCTTGTGTTTGTATATGTTTTTTTTTTTTATTTTGGTGGTTTGCGCTTTTGTGTATCATTTATTTGAAGGATGTTTGTTTATTCGTATAGATGTTGAACAGTTTACGTGTCTTTTTGTGTTTGCATATCGTTATGCTTGTTTATGTGTTTGGTGTGTTGCTATGAGAAGGACCATAGGGTCATGCTGGAGATCCTTTCATTTCTTTCCTGCTACTCTTGTACTCTTTTAGGTACTCTTGTACTCTGTTAGGTACTCTTGTACTCTGTAAGGTACTCTTGTACTCTGTTATGTACTCTTGTACTCTGTTCGGTATTCAACATGTTTTGCGACATGTACATGTTCACCGTTTATCATTATTTTATTGAACTCATTCAAACAAGAACAAAAATACAATAAAATGAAGGATTAAAGAAATTTATTTATGTACAGTGATGACGTTAGATACTGTTTACAAAAGCACGAAGATGAGACAGATTGCGGAATGACATTTAACAAAAAAAAGTCTCATTAGCAGGAGAAGAGCCTAGGAGATGTCCAGCGTGTAGATTTCCCGGATGTTGTGTCGTGTATAACAGTCGTCACAGTCAAAACGTTGACGACTCTGATGATAATAGTATCGGTCTGGTCATCCCTACAAATACAAAAGGAAAAAAAATACATTGAAAACATCGCTAAACAAAATCCATAATTTGATTATACGAATTGTTGATATGTTTTAATAAAATTATGTCTTTGATTAAAACTGAAAATTTGGAGCTGCCTTACCTGTAGCTATATGTTGTCAATCTCGGGCTGTGTCGGAATATCTCGTTCCAGCAGAACTTGACCAATTTTTCATCATGAGAGCTCTTTGAAGACATTGTAATGTGGATCTGGTTCTCGCTTAGAAGGTAGAAGCAGAGAACTGTTCGAAATGTCTCCAGGACGAGTAGGACGTAAATTGCGTGAAACACAGCACGGATTGTTTTCTGGAAAAGAATATTTTAAATTCATTTCTATTTATCGCTTTTGTTCAAAATTTGAGAAATAATTGAATGTATCCATTGAATTCGTACGCTTATTTTTATCTGCACTTAAATAAGAAAGGTACCTGAATTATTTCCTCCTTTTTCATACAAATATTTTCTGGTTCCTCAAATCCGATCCATATTGAAAGCCTTTGGACAAAACTTGGTTCGGGTTCTTCGCTGAAGTAAAAGAAGTCATCTTTACTACACCAGTAAATGTATATGATAACTTTGAATGGCATCTCACAATTTCATTGTATTTTAATTAAGATCAATATTAATTGTGCATTCTAAAGTTTTAACTTACCACTGAAAATGTCTGATTGCGTCCTTCGTGACGGAAGTCAACGAAAAAGAGAACAGAACTAATATTTCAACTAGAAGTAAAGCTTTGATCGCAGCCATGATTCTGAACAACGCAAAGTCGCAAATGGAGTTTCCTGTACTACGCCGTACTATGACGTCACAACGGCAACGCGACTCGATGGAGCGCCATCGCTACAAATCAAGTTCCGTCACTCTTGCGTTTTCTACAAAGAAAGGTAACTCAATTAATATACAGCCGGAACGCCAGTCGGCACTTGTCTTTGAAGTTTAAAAACGAAGTCACGTGACAAATGTTTTGAATATGACGACATTATACCACGTCATCAAAAACGCGTCATACTGACTGTGCTGCATGTGTAAACAAGAATGACACAGGTGATTTTGATGGCAATAGAGATACCGTTTCAAGTCATAACTCTTAATCAGGTAACTTTTGTGGCATTTTGAAATAAATCGGGCGTTGTCAAGGGCAGTTTTTCGTCAGCGATCTGTTTACTTGCATTTTATTGCTTATTTTCTTTTAAAATCCCGGCTGGGAATGATTGGGAACAGTCTGAATGTAAACTGTATATATCACCGAAGTCACCAAAACCAAAAATAGTATGCCGATCTTTGCCTTAAGGGGTTTGTGTCACCTTTCAAACTTCGATATGCTGTTCGGGCGTCCATCTTCCATGTCAACGTATGGAAACTCGTTTGTAAACAGCGAGTACACGAGTACACATGTACCCAAGTCGGTGCTGCGAAGTGGTTAGATTTGCCAAAATGAAACATGGCATTGGCACAAAATCATCCACAAGGTATCAAGCCATAAAACAAATGTTAAAAATTCCATTGCCACTTGAATTTGGTGTATTCTGAGTCCGTAATGATGAATTTTGATTAAAGTCTGGTCCTCGTTATAGCGTTTTTATTCCTATTTATAGAGTACTTACCGACTAAAATTCTATATAGGTATCATAATTGGGATTCTGTTGAAAAGATTATCATTGAATTTTGACCAGAAGTGCAAAGGGGAGCATTTGTGTCAGCTTTTAAAACCAACGGTGTATGCACAATTTTCGTTGGATCTTTAGCAGGGCTGAAAAATATCAAAAATCCCTTTCAGAGGAATTTCAGTTATATGAAGTGAATTATATCCGAGTATCATTTGTTGTATAATAATATTTAAAATTTGAGATAAACAATTAAGGTCGTTTAGCCCAATTTATTCTTATTCTGCTACTTTTTGTGTCAAGAGTTATCCGCCCCTTTAAGAAACAATGCTTCCAACCGTCAAAGTAGGGATTGGCGTTCCGGCTGTATAGGTACATCCAATTGACCATTCAGATTGTAACGCAAGTTTCGGAGTTTGACCGCCGTATTTTTCTAATGTTTTAAAATGAATTTCTATGTTTTTGATTGTGTTCTAATCTTATTTCAGAAAAATGAAGTTATTTGAGTAGTTTTGCCTCAAGAGTTTGACCTTTTTTCTGTAAAAACATATTTTCGTACTAATAAGTCAAGTTTTGATTACATGTCGCGTTGCGATTGGTTGACAAATATAGAATTTAGAACTATCCGTTTTGTAAGGAAATCCCCTAGTCTTAGAATACGCTTAAAATGAATGAATGAATCTTAGGAATGAATTAATCTTAATGAATGATTGAAAAAAAAAACAAACAATGAATAAATAAACAAAGAGCCAAACATAAAATTGGAGGGGGGTTCGAACCCCATTCCTCTTATATCCTTTTCTTTTGTATGATATTTTTATAAACTCTCATAGATGCCTGCTATAGAAATATAGACAATTATAAAAATTAAAATGATCAACCAAAAAAAAAAAAGATCGCACAGGAAGAGGAGGGGGGATTCAAAGACCCTTCTTCTTATAAAATTCTCATTTTTTTTTATTTTATGATATCTTTATATGGTTTCATAAGACTATTATATAAAAAGAAAAAAAGATGAACCAAAATACTCAAAAAATAACAAAACAAAAGGTCAGAAAAGGAGTTCGAACCCACGACCTCTTTAATTCTTTTCTTTGTATGATATCATCTCACAAGAGCATCTCACGAAAATAAAACTATTAAGAAAGATGTAAAAACCAACATGTTCTGGAGAAGGGCCATCGAGGGGTAGTATGCGGCTCGAATCCCTTATCTTTTTTTCTTTCTCTATATTTTAACTTGGAAAATCTAAGAAGACTACTTTATTGTGCAAATGTTGTTGTTGTTTATGTGTCATTGTTGTTGTTGGTGTGTTTGCGTGTCATAGTTGTCGTTGATGTTTTATCATGGTTGTCGATGTGTTTGCGTGTCATTGTAGTCCATGGTGTTTGCGTGTCACTGTTGTTGTCATTGTAGTCCATGGTGTTTGCGTGTCACTGTTGTTGTTGTTATTGTTGTTGTCCTCGGTGTGTTTGCGTGTCATTGTAGTTGTTGATGTGTCATGGTGGTTGTCGGTGTGTTTGCGTGTCATTGTGGTCCTTGGTGTGTTTACGTGTCATTGAGGTTTTTGATGTGTCATGGTGGTTGTCGGTGTGTCTGCCTTTCATTGTTCTTGTTGGTCTGTTATCAAGATTTTTGGTTTGTTTGCGTGTCATTGTGGTCCTTGGTGTGTTTGCGTGTCAATGCGGTAGTTGATGTGTCATAGTGGTTGTCGGTGTGTTTGCGTGTCATTGTGGTCCGTGGTGTGTTTGCGTGTCATTGTAGTTGTTTATGTGTCATTGTGGTTGTCGGTGTGTTTGCGTATCATTGTGGTCCTTTTTCTGTTTGTGTGTCATTGTTGTTGTTTGTGTGTCATTGTGGTTGTCGGTGTGTTTGCGTGTCATTGTGGTCCTTGGCGTGTTTGTGTGTCATTGTGGTTGTCAATGTGTCATAGTGGTTGTCGGTGTGTTTGTGTGTCATTGTGGTCCTTGGTGTGTTTGCGTGTCATTGTGGTTGTTAATGTGTCATTGAGGTCGTAGATGTATTTGCGTGTCAAGATGGCTGATATTTCGTTTGTATGTTATTGCTGTCGTTGGTGTGTTTGAGTTGTTCGTTTCTTTGTGTGTCATTATGATCGTTGGTGTGTTTGTCTATTATTGAAGTTGTTGGTGTATTTGTTTATCAAGGAAGTCATTGATGTTTTGTTTGTCATTGTGGTCGTTAGGGTTTTTGTTGGTGTGTTTGTGTTTCAGTGAGTTTTTTATGCCATTGCAAGTAACTGTGTTGATGGTATGTTTGTGCGTCATTGTGGTTGTTGTTGAATTTGCGTGTTATTGTGGTCGTTGAAATGTTGGCTTGTCATTGTGATTGTTGTTTTTGCGTGTCATAGTGGCATAGTAGTAGTGCGTACGTTTGCGTGTCATTGTGGTGGTTAGTGTATTCGTTCGTCATAGAGATCGTTGGTGTGTTTGTGTGTCATTGTTTAAGTTATAGTACATTTGTGAGTCATAGAGATCGTTGGTGTGTTTGTGTGTCATTGTTTTAGTTATAGTACATTTGTGAGTCATAGAGGCCGTTTGTGTGTTTGCGTGTCATTGTGGTGTTTGATGTGTATGTGTCTTTGTGTGTTTGTCTTTGTTATCGTTGTTGTGCTTGTGTTTGTATATGTTTTTTTTTTTTTATTTTGGTGGTTTGCGCTTTTGTGTATCATTTATTTGAAGGATGTTTGTTTATTCGTATAGATGTTGAACAGTTTACGTGTCTTTTTGTGTTTGCATATCGTTATGCTTGTTTATGTGTTTGGTGTGTTGCTATGAGAAGGACCATAGGGTCATGCTGGAGATCCTTTCATTTCTTTCCTGCTACTCTTGTACTCTTTTAGGTACTCTTGTACTCTGTTAGGTACTCTTGTACTCTGTAAGGTACTCTTGTACTCTGTTATGTACTCTTGTACTCTGTTCGGTATTCAACATGTTTTGCGACATGTACATGTTCACCGTTTATCATTATTTTATTGAACTCATTCAAACAAGAACAAAAATACAATAAAATGAAGGATTAAAGAAATTTATTTATGTACAGTGATGACGTTAGATACTGTTTACAAAAGCACGAAGATGAGACAGATTGCGGAATGACATTTAACAAAAAAAAGTCTCATTAGCAGGAGAAGAGCCTAGGAGATGTCCAGCGTGTAGATTTCCCGGATGTTGTGTCGTGTATAACAGTCGTCACAGTCAAAACGTTGACGACTCTGATGATAATAGTATCGGTCTGGTCATTCCTACAAATACAAAAGGAAAAAAAATACATTGAAAACATCGCTAAACAAAATCCATAATTTGATTATACGAATTGTTGATATGTTTTAATAAAATTATGTCTTTGATTAAAACTGAAAATTTGGAGCTGCCTTACCTGTAGCTATATGTTGTCAATCTCGGGCTGTGTCGGAATATCTCGTTCCAGCAGAACTTGACCAATTTTTCATCATGAGAGCTCTTTGAAGACATTGTAATGTGGATCTGGTTCTCGCTTAGAAGGTAGAAGCAGAGAACTGTTCGAAATGTCTCCAGGACGAGTAGGACGTAAATTGCGTGAAACACAGCACGGATTGTTTTCTGGAAAAGAATATTTTAAATTCATTTCTATTTATCGCTTTTGTTCAAAATTTGAGAAATAATTGAATGTATCCATTGAATTCGTACGCTTATTTTTATCTGCACTTAAATAAGAAAGGTACCTGAATTATTTCCTCCTTTTTCATACAAATATTTTCTGGTTCCTCAAATCCGATCCATATTGAAAGCCTTTGGACAAAACTTGGTTCGGGTTCTTCGCTGAAGTAAAAGAAGTCATCTTTACTACACCAGTAAATGTATATGATAACTTTGAATGGCATCTCACAATTTCATTGTATTTTAATTAAGATCAATATTAATTGTGCATTCTAAAGTTTTAACTTACCACTGAAAATGTCTGATTGCGTCCTTCGTGACGGAAGTCAACGAAAAAGAGAACAGAACTAATATTTCAACTAGAAGTAAAGCTTTGATCGCAGCCATGATTCTGAACAACGCAAAGTCGCAAATGGAGTTTCCTGTACTACGCCGTACTATGACGTCACAACGGCAACGCGACTCGATGGAGCGCCATCGCTACAAATCAAGTTCCGTCACTCTTGCGTTTTCTACAAAGAAAGGTAACTCAATTAATATACAGCCGGAACGCCAGTCGGCACTTGTCTTTGAAGTTTAAAAACGAAGTCACGTGACAAATGTTTTGAATATGACGACATTATACCACGTCATCAAAAACGCGTCATACTGACTGTGCTGCATGTGTAAACAAGAATGACACAGGTGATTTTGATGGCAATAGAGATACCGTTTCAAGTCATAACTCTTAATCAGGTAACTTTTGTGGCATTTTGAAATAAATCGGGCGTTGTCAAGGGCAGTTTTTCGTCAGCGATCTGTTTACTTGCATTTTATTGCTTATTTTCTTTTAAAATCCCGGCTGGGAATGATTGGGAACAGTCTGAATGTAAACTGTATATATCACCGAAGTCACCAAAACCAAAAATAGTATGCCGATCTTTGCCTTAAGGGGTTTGTGTCACCTTTCAAACTTCGATATGCTGTTCGGGCGTCCATCTTCCATGTCAACGTATGGAAACTCGTTTGTAAACAGCGAGTACACGAGTACACATGTACCCAAGTCGGTGCTGCGAAGTGGTTAGATTTGCCAAAATGAAACATGGCATTGGCACAAAATCATCCACAAGGTATCAAGCCATAAAACAAATGTTAAAAATTCCATTGCCACTTGAATTTGGTGTATTCTGAGTCCGTAATGATGAATTTTGATTAAAGTCTGGTCCTCGTTATAGCGTTTTTATTCCTATTTATAGAGTACTTACCGACTAAAATTCTATATAGGTATCATAATTGGGATTCTGTTGAAAAGATTATCATTGAATTTTGACCAGAAGTGCAAAGGGGAGCATTTGTGTCAGCTTTTAAAACCAACGGTGTATGCACAATTTTCGTTGGATCTTTAGCAGGGCTGAAAAATATCAAAAATCCCTTTCAGAGGAATTTCAGTTATATGAAGTGAATTATATCCGAGTATCATTTGTTGTATAATAATATTTAAAATTTGAGATAAACAATTAAGGTCGTTTAGCCCAATTTATTCTTATTCTGCTACTTTTTGTGTCAAGAGTTATCCGCCCCTTTAAGAAACAATGCTTCCAACCGTCAAAGTAGGGATTGGCGTTCCGGCTGTATAGGTACATCCAATTGACCATTCAGATTGTAACGCAAGTTTCGGAGTTTGACCGCCGTATTTTTCTAATGTTTTAAAATGAATTTCTATGTTAATGATTGTGTTCTGATCTAATTTCAGAAAAATGAAGATATTTGAGTAGTTTTGCCTCAAGAGTTTGACCTTTTTTCTGTAAAAACATATTTTCGTACTAATAAGTTACATGTAACTTTTGATTACATGTCTCGTTTTGATTGGTTGTCAAATACAGAATTTCTATCTTGTAAGGAAATCCCCTACTGTCCTGTTCACTAAATCCAGAGCACCCTGTTTGGGCGATTTATTCTGTCGTCTGAAGAATTTTGCCATAAATTTCCGACAATTGACCTCCTTTAGTCGTAACTGGAAATTAACTTCAACTTACCCTATCAGCTGCCTTCAAACCGCAATATGAAAAAATAAAATGTCTACGGGAAATTCCCATGTTAATTTCAAGCCGCCACCATATTGTTCTCCGTGTAAACAATAGTAAACAGTGACGTCAAAGCCTCCGACGTCACACATTTTCAGCGATTTTACTATAGAAAATCCCCGTAGACTTTTTATTTTCCGTCCTATTTCTAACTTAGCTGACGCACAGACAAAACAATGGCATTTTCTGTTACGACTAAAGGAGTACTATAAAATTGATACCATTTTGGAAGATGGCATTATCATATTTTAGAGAAAACCGGGAAAACAGGGTGCTCTGGAATTAGTGAACAGGACAGTAGTCTTAGAATACGCATAAAATGAATGAATGAATCTTAATGAATGATTGAAAAAAAAATAATTAAACAAAAATGAAAATAAGGAAAAAGATACACACCGACATGCAGGGGTTGGTGGGGGTAGAACCTCTACCTCTCATACTTGTTCTTTGTATAATATGTTCATTCACTTATTCTCATAAGGGCGTGTTGCGAAAAATGTGAAAAAATGACTGTTAGTTCGTGTGTATACCATTGTGGTCTATAGTGTGCTTTAGTGTCATTGTGGTTGTTGATGTGTTTATCTTGGTTGTCGGTGTATTTATGTGTCATTATGGTCCTTTTTGTGTTTGCGTGTCATTGCGGTTGTTGATGTGTCATTGTGGTTGTCGGTGTAATTGCGTGTCATTGTTGTCCTTGGTGTGTTTGCATGTCATTATGGTTGTTAATGTGTCATCGTGGTTATCGGTTTGTTCGCGTGTTACTGTGGTTGTTATTATGTCATTGTGGTTGTCGGTATAGTTGCGTACCATTGCGGTCGTTAGTGTGCTTCAGTGTCATTGGGGTTGTTGGTGTATTTGCATGTCATTTAGGTTGTTGATGTGTTTGCGTGTCATTGTGGTTGTACATGTGTTTGCGTGTCAAAGTGGCTGTAAGTTCGTGTGTGTCATTGTTGTCGTTGGTGTGTTTGCGTCGTATCATTGTGGTTGTTCGTTTGTTTGTGTGTCATTATGGTCGTTGGTGTGTCTGTGTATAATTGAGGTGGTTGGTGTGTTTGTGTGTCATTGTATTCGCTGATGTGTTTATGTGTCATTGTGGCTAATGGTGTGTTTGTTGGTGTGTTTGTGTTTCAGTGAGTTCGTTCATGTCATTGTGGTCCTTGGTGTGTTTGCGTGTCATTGTGGTTGTTGATGTATCATTGTGGTCGTAGATGTGTTTGCGTGTCAAGATGGCTGATATTTCGTGTGTATGTCATTGCTGTTTGAGTAGTATTGTGGTTGTTCATTTCTTTGTGTGTCATTATGGTCGTTGGTGTGTTTGTCTATTATTGAGGTTGTTGGTGTATTTGTGTATCATGGTAGTCATTTATGTGTTTGTGTGTCATTGTGGTCGTTAGGGTGTTTGTTGGTGTGTTTGTGTTTCAGTGAGTTCTTTTGTGCCATTGCAAGTAACTGTGTTGATGGTATGTTTGTGCGTCATTGTGGTTGTTGTTGACTTTGCGTGTTATTGTGGTCGTTGAAATGTTGGCTTGTCATTGTGATTGTTGTTTTTGCGTGTCATTGGGTTGTTTTCGTGGCATAGTGGTAGCGGGGGGATTCAAAGACCCTTATTATAAATTCTCATTTATTCTTTTTATGATATCTTTATATGGTAACTCTTGCACGAGCCTGCTGTAGAAACTAAGACTATTATAAAAAGAAAAAAAGATGAACCAAAATACTCAAAATAATAACAAAACAAAAGGTCAGAGAAAGAGTTCGAACCCACGATCTCTTTTATTCTTTTTCTTTTGTATGATATCATCTCACAAGAGCATCTCACGAAAATAAAATCATTAACAAAGATGTAACAACCAACAATGAATGGCAATTTTAAAGTTCTGGAGAAGGGCCCTTGAGGGCGGATATGCGATTCGAACCCCCCTTATCTTTTTTTCTTTCTCTATATTTTTACTTGGACAATCTAAGAAGACTATTATATTGTGCAAATGTTGTTGTTGTTGGTGGTGTGTTATCATGGATGTCGATGTGTATTTTTGACTAAGTCCGAAAAGACGTCAAAAACGCATAAAAATTTTGACTTCGGAGTGGATCCAAAAATAACACTTCTTCAAAAGATATATGAAGTCCAATATGTGTCAGCATATCAAATCAGTAATTGGTGGCCTTCCAATTTTATAGATCATGTTGAATAGAACACAAGCCACGCAGTGTAGCATCCCTAGCATGGCAAACAAATTTCTAATATTTGTATTATCCAATCGGTTTATTATGTGCAAGCTTTTTTTCAAATTTCACCAATTGTGACATTGACACCTCTGACCTTGAAAATCAATAGCAAAATTTGATGAAGGTTTGAGGTAAACTGTGGCATCTAAGGAAATTCTTTGATTACCAACAGTGACATTGACCTTAACCTCAGACCTTGAAATGAATAGGCCTTGTTCTCTTACCTTTGACAACTTATATGCAATGTATGACGATTCAAGGTAAACTTTGACATCTAAAGTATCAACAAGGTTTTTCTATTATCTCCCCTTGACCTTTGACCTTGAAAATTAATATGTCTTCATTTCATCATGGACTGATGAAGATTGGAAGTAAACTGTGAGTGTCCACAATATTTTTCTATTTTCGCCCACTGTGACCTTGACCTTTGATCTCTGACCTTGAAAATCAGTTGATGTCATCAAATCATCATGGACAACGTTCATACAAAGTTTGATGAAGATTGGAAGTAAACTGTGACCTTTAGAGTGTCCACAATGTTTTTCTATTATCACCAATAGTGACCTTGACCTTTGACAATCAATAGGTGTTGTCTTCTCACCGTGTACAACTTATTTGCAAAGTTTGTATTGATGAAGATTGAAAGTAAACTGTGATCTTTAGAGTGTCCACAAGGTCTTTCCATTATCACCCATAGTGACCTTGACCTTTGACCTTGACAATCAATAGGTGTTGTCTTCTCACCGTGTACAACTTATTTGCAAAGTTTGTATTGATAAAGATTGGAAGTATACTGTGACCTTTAGAGTGTCCACATACATTTGTGGACCCACAAACACCCTCACCCACTAACACACAGTGGATTACTATATCCCTTCGGCCACAAAGTTGTGTGAGGGGATAAAAACAAAATTTTTGGAGATTACAAATAGCTTCCTGAAATTATTCATAGATTCAGGGGAGGCAGCTGTGGTGTCAACCATTGGTGGCCATCTTGTTTCACAGACTGTGTCGAAAACAAACTTTGCCTTTGGTAGAGAAAATTTGGTACATAAAGTTGCTTGCTTTAAGGATTTATGTAGTTCCATACCAGAATTGCAGAGAAAATTTAAAAATATGCATAAGCCAATCGGAACCATTGGTGGCCATCTTGTTTAACAAATTGGGAAAAAGGACGAACTTCTGAGTACCTTGATTGAAGACATTGGTTTCTATTTTCCTGTAAGATATATATTACATGAAATTCCTTTCAGGCGTTGCAGAAAAACAAATAGCTATGACTAAGACTCACAGTGAGCTTTGCTCAAGTGAGATTAAAACAAACAGGGGTGACAGACATACAGACAGACTACCGGAAACATACATATTACAGTAAATAGTATAACATATCTGTATTCAACACATATAATGGTAGAAATAGTTTATTATCAAAATATTCATATAAAAAGAGACAAGTATAAAAATATAAAAAAAATCTTGATTTGATTTCTAGAAATATCATATTAAGATCTATGTATTACTATGACAGATTTCCTATGAAGAAAATGTATTAATGATATCACATATTGTCACGAGGATTCATGAGAGACAAATGATTGCTAAATCACACTTTGTAGATAAATTTGAAAAAAATACATATGGATTCAATGATTTAGTCACATAAACATCATGTTAAGTTTGCTAATTTTTGCTAAAATATTTATAATTTTGATGCGGTTTCATCGACGACAGCAGCGGAGGCCCCATCTGTATACTGCGGGAACGTTTTGGGTGGTCCTGAGGTTTCAGACGGAGGCGTGTATACGTTTGTATTGCGTTTGGCTTCAAAATTATCGTAAGCTAGATTGTCAAAGTCTTTGTTATTGGAGCCATTGATGGAGCTGCTCCGTGGAGATGAATCAGACCCGTACTTAGATCCGTTCCGATCCTTCAATCTGAAAGATTATAATAAAAAAGTTTAGTTCAATGTCGATAGCAATAACCTGAGAGCAAATATAACAATGGTAGACTTATTCAATTTTAGTACAATTATTGATAAAAGGAAAAACAGTACAAAATGTATTAATACAAGAAACTTCTGTATTGCTTTAGATATGTTGATTACATTACGAGTATAGGTGGTCCTCATTTAAGTTTCGAGAAGATTCATTGAAATATGAAAAATTGTTTGATAGTAAAGTTTTCACTTGCTCACATATGCAAACATATGTTTGCAATATTCTTTATAGTGGTATCTCCAGTCCGAGTTGTCGAGTTATTTTCCATTCATGAATGTGGTATCTCCAATTCAATATTAGTGACATCTCTAATTCATTTAGAGATATAACATATTCATGGATATAATGTTAGAATTAGTTAATGTTCTGTCTGACCACACACAAATGAGATGTTTCAAATTAATGTTGGTGATATTTCTATTTCATGGAGGTAAAATCTCCTTTTATTATTCGCTATTTTCGAAAACCAGAGTTACTTCCCATTTGAGACGGTATGACTGACGTAGACTGATTATGATGTCATCAAATTCTACTGAAACAGTCCTAAAAGTCTGAGAAATGACAGTATAAAATCGGCTTTATCACACCATTTTCATGACGTCACAATGGTTTTATGTCAGAAAACATCTGTAAGGGGAAAAAACTCTGTATTCCGCAAAGACTCAATACTTATATCTCAACTCTAATTCATCAGAGCATGATCTCTCATTTGTTGTAATTACTTCAAAATTCTGAGGTGAGAATTCTCATAGACCCATGATTCACATTATCTGCGGTACTGAATTTGAAGGCAAGTTCCGGGGGACAAACATTGTAGATTGTGCATGCACCAGTGACGTAATTCGATTGTTCCAAGATGTTTTCAGCAGAACAAACGAAACACGATTCCGCGCTAAACGTCCTAGAACAATCAAATGACGTCACTGGTGCATGCGCAATCTATTTGTTGTCCCCCAGAA
This sequence comes from Pinctada imbricata, assembly GCA_033119305.1. Lineage (NCBI taxonomy): Eukaryota > Metazoa > Mollusca > Bivalvia > Pterioida > Pteriidae > Pinctada > Pinctada imbricata. Next base: position 8,165,276 of record VSWD01000008.1, read on the forward strand.
CTGGCATTCAAATTTAGTACCGCAGATAATGTGAAAGGGTCTATTGAAATGGAGATATCCATATTCAAAAATGTAATTCTCATGCACGAGATGATATCCCCAAATTTTATACAAGGAACAAAGTCATTTTGACTGCCAACATTAATTTTTGAAGTCATAGCGTTTGGCAAGTATAATTTATACAGTTGAATCCATACTGTATGTGAAACAATTGAATCAGATGAATCTGACAGTAATTTCAAAGACTTTTATTAGAAAAGTAAACATTTTTATGCAATTTACCCTGAATATAGCTTTCTCACAGAAATTCATAAATGCTCATAACAAATTGTGTCGCATTTTAAACATGTTTCCATATCATTATATAAATAAACAAAAAGGGTAAAAATCAGAAATGTATAGCACCGTCTACAAGTCATGAATACGTTAATTTGAATCAAGATAAAATTGGAAATATATATACATGTGTTAAAAAACAAAGACAAATAGAATCTCATAAACAAATAATGAATTTTAAAGCACATGGATGATTGGATGGGCAAAATTCAAAGCAGAGTAATATTTGTAAAAATTAATGCTTTTCACCAGGTACAAGAAAAATAGAGAAATCTTCAAGAATATAATGCATGTTATGGTACTAGTAACACAATACTGAACAAATTGAGGAAAATAATATCTGTTTGAAAGAGAAATAAAACTGTACAAACACAAATATCTCTTGGGAAAAAAAGACTACCTCCGGCTAATGTACGTAATTCAGAATATTACAATTCTTAGTAACGCATCACATCCCAAATATGCAAATCTAATCACTCTTAATGAATCCAGATTTAATTTTATCAAGTTACATTTAATAATAACTGCTACTGGTCACAATTCTTAGTAACGCATCACATCCCAAATATGCAAATCTTATCACTCTTAATGAATCCAGATTTAATTTTATCAAGTTACATTTAATAATAACTGCTACAATTTTTTAAAAGCACAACTGCAATTTTCACCAGAATAGTGAATCCCTAGTTCAACGAGACACAGTGGTCAATCAATCAATCAATCAATCCATGATTCAATTGATTTAATCAGTCTGTAGAATTGTTGTACGAAAGTTTTTAAGTCTGCGCAGAATTTGTTTCTAATATGTTAAAGTTGCTCTTTTCCTTGATACCATCTGCGGAACATTTTACTCTACTGTGAATTTTTGTCCATTGAATGTGTATAGATATAGTCTAAAAAGGTTCATTTATGTCAGTTTTAGGTACGACGGTGGGATCCGTCTTGTCGGCAGAGCGTGTTTCTACACGCGTGGGTACGGTGCCGTGCGTGTAAGCTGTATTGGGATCGACGACAACCTGGGGTTCTTTCTCCTCGTACGTTAGGTTATGGAAGGCTTGGGACGGGTCCTCTATACTACTCCCTCTATAGGACGAGGATTGTTTGTCATCTAGCAAGTGTTGCTTTTTTATCCTGAAAACATGCAATTTTTGGCCGTTAATGAAAAGCCGCATTTAATCCTTAATTCTTTCTTGTTTTTTTTTTCCATAATTTTTCTAATGATTAGCCATTTTAGATCCTAAATTCTTTCTTGTTTGTTTTTTTCCTATAAAGTTGTTTCTTTCTCACTTTTCATTACTTTCTTTTTGTAAGTTGCTTAGCAACTGTTTTCCTTTTATATATATTTAATTTTCTTTAAATTTAAATTCTTTCTCTTTTATTTTTTCATTGTTACAAAAAGGGAAGTATGACAAACTAGAGCAAGGAGTTCTATAGGTAGGATTTCTGGAATGCAAGTCTAAGAAGGAATATAACTTACTGTAGGGATAGACAGGCATGCAGTGTTTCTGTTTGGTGAGTCAAGCAAGGAGATGAAAAAATAAACGACACTGAACTATGGTTAAAAATAGCATTAAAATCGCACGTCTAGAGGGTGAAAATATGGCATGACTTCATCTACTACATTTACAGCGTTAAAATTGGTTGCATATTCTGAAATTTGATAGAAGCAAAATTATCTTGCAATTGGAAGCCTTAAGTTAGATGTCTATAGATTTAATTTGATCTGATCACGTTGATTTTGTGTATAATTTCCATTCGGTCCTGCTAGATGACAATCAATCCTCAGTAAGGAGCACCTGTTTATAACAGTAAAACACTACATTTCCAGTAAAACTAATTTCACGGAAGTCAAAGATAGATACAATTTATAGCTTGAGAAAAGCAAGAAAATGATGAAGAAGATGTGTTTGTAAAATGCTACACCCAAAGCAGAAGGTATGTTTTAATTGTGTGTAGGCTAAGTCCAACTTTAGGCAAGGTCAAGGTTACAAAAGACAAAACTTGGTACTTCATACATATAATAATAACATGTACATCCAACTCTATATTCTACCATAACTACATGAATTTGTTATATCAAAGTCATGAATTGGATATATATTAATGAATTGGAGATACCACATTCAGTTTGATATTTATTTGTAAAAAAAAAATCATTTACATGACAAGAGATACTGTCTTATAATCAACGCAAAAAAAAACCAACTATAAAACTAAAAAGGATTTTAGTCCTATATTACACATTTAGTGACTCATCATCTTTTCAGAACATTATAAATTTCTTTCTTCAATAAAGCATGGGAAACAAGTAGTACATGGTTTGAACATTCTACATGTATCAGTGTAAGACAATGCAGGCAAATTGTCTCACACCAGTTAACAAAGAAACGACCTTGACTATCCATAAATAACTTGAAATTATGTTTTCATTGCAATCCAGAGGCATTTTTGGGGAATTCTCTTTATAGACACAACACAATATCCTAGTCCTGAGTAGCCTTAACCTTGAACATCTTTAGAAATTCTTAAGTCAAGTTGAATATCAACCAAAGTATTCTATGACCTCTATACAGAACTTTGAACTTCTGTCACAGGTACTGATGATGGAAGCAAGATAACTATTTCTGCAACTTCATGGGTGATCATCAAGTTTTCAACCAAGGGCCTAACAATGACCTTGGCTTTTGACCTTGAAAATTAGGTGACTTTAATACAATATTCACAAGATTGAACTTCACACTGTACATTCATTGATAATATGGATTTCAAATTCCTTATGCCAAACCAGAAATAAATACACTTAGGTTTACATCATGACACATTTACAATCTAATGAGTCAGAATTCTTATTTGGGTGACTTGAAATTGCCTAAATGACTGTAAGCTATCGAAGAGCTAACAGCTGCGTTAAATAAATCATGTTTACAGGACAAGTATGGAGTATTCAATCATCATTCTAAGAGATTACAAAGTATTTCATTTTTCATCTTTTCTTCTGAAAATCAGTAAAACATTCAAGTCCCATGCATACCCCATGCATACCTGTGAACTTTGAAATCTTAAAAGTGGGAGATCTCCCTCCTTGGCACTTGAAAAGAGGGAGATTGTGCGTAAATCCATTTTGCTACATCTTTAGTGAATTGTAACATTTTGTGCTAAACCAATTTTCAAATAATTTCATTGTGCTGACATTTCTATGCAAAAACATGATCAAATATGAAACATGTATCAATAACTTATTGCATGATACATCTTTTCTTGCATTTTAACATGCAATTTCTCATGAAATGCTCTGAATGTCCCTATTTAGAGTTAATCTTCTTTGGTAAATATGCCAAAAAGAGGGAGAAAGAGGGTGATTGGGCCAAAAAGGGAGATTTTGGTCTCCCTCAAGGGAGTAATGCTGAGGGAGATGAGGTCAAAAAATGGGAGTCTATGCCCATGTAAGCCAGACAAGAGGAAACTTAAAGCTCATTTAAGGTAATGGCATTAAGCATAAATGTTTAATCGCGCTCTAATGCAAACAACAGCATATTCTACATGTTCTAATGCAATAAAGCTCATCTATCCTGGAAAAGAAATTGTTATCGTCTGACATGTCGTTGCTAGCTGACTTCCATTTCTACTCATTCCCACTTCAGCATGCTATTAATTATCATTATCTGATTTTATTCCATTGGATTTTATTGCAAATAATTCTGGATGAAAATGCTAATTGCCCTTAGTATGCTAGGGTAGAGAGAAGTAAACTGAAGTTAGAACCTCGGCGCTTTGGAGGAATCACGTGAAAACTACTAACTAAAGCATTGTGACACTAGATCTAAAAATAGAAAAGACTGACAGAGATGACATCAGACAGAACCATCTCAAACATCTAATTGTCATTGACTTTTTTGATGACATAAAATTAATTTAGATCCAAATCTAAGTTTTCATCTCTAAAATTTCTGATCCAAATACATACATTTTCAAAAGGTTATCTGACTGAGAATTTTTCAGAGGTGGTTCGTCTTCTCTAAAGATTGTTGAAAGTGCAAGTAGTGGTAGATCAAACTATTATATAAATCATATCAACTCACTGTTTGCTGAGTTTCTGTACTTTACAGCATAGGACTACTGAAGCTATCAGGAAGATTCCAGCAGCCACACCCAGGGCAATGGGCAGGGCTTTCTCGTCAGGGTCAGGCCGGGGCGTGGATTGAACGTTGTTGCCCACCTGTCCTTGATTGCCTGTGGGTGGACATGTGGGTACTGATGGGCAGGGAGTGGTAATCACAGTGGGACATGTTACAGGTTGGGTGGGTTGTACACTCTGGCAGCTCTGGGCTATATACAAAGAAGGACAGTATTTCATTAGTTATGAAAAATTTAAATGATCAAACTAGTAACAGGTTAAATTTAAATGAAAATCTTGTTTAGAATGGAAAGGTTCTATGCACAATACTGATATCTACATGTACTGTATGTGTACTTATTTTGGCGCAACCATATTTTAGCGGAAACGGACAAAAAGGAGGAAAATTAAACTGAAGTTGACTTGCAAACTTACAGATGGAAAAGAAGTCACTTCATTAACTACAAATGTAACACTTTGATTATTAAAAGTTGAAATACAATGTCTATTATGCATAACATACGTAAAATATTACAAAGTTCTCTCATATATGTTCTATAAGAAACATCCATTAAATGTTAATTAAGCTCAATTCATGTTTTATAAAAGTGTATCTATATATAAAGAATTCTATAATTTTGGCAAAAAAGCCCTAAGAAGTTTGAAATTTACAACTTGTAAGATAACATGTAAATGTTGGTACCGTAGCTAGTGGACCATGAAAAGGATGAGAGGTCAGGATCACAGTATTTACAGCTGTCAGCAGGGTTCAACTGACCGCGTGAGTAACAGGTACTGCCGATTATACATTTCTGAAAATAAATGTAAAACGTCAAGTAAGAAATCTTCAACTACATACTAGAGTTTCATTAAATTCTACATAGATTAATAATTCAAGATAGAATTCAAAGCAACTTTTCATTTCCCTGTCAAACAAACGATGAAATTTTTCAATTACAAAATGAACAACGGAAAATCTTGATTGCCAAATTCAGCAAATAAAACATATGCATTGACTCACATCTGTCATACACATGCCAGTGGTCATATTACACATGTAACATGTGGGACTGTAGGCAAGGAAGAGAGCCGCCTGACTGGCCCGGCTCACGTCACCCTCGTAACTAACAGCAATATGGATGCCTCTCAAAATGGTATTGGTTGTCATGGAGTCTGGGATGGCACACATTAGAAGGTTGGAGGTCAGGAAATTAGCATCTGTGACGACAGCACTTCCTGTTGGCTGAGGTGCAGCATTTGCAGTGACCTATAATTCATAAATATAATTAGTATTTATTTGGTGGATTAAATGGAAGGACATTTTTTTAAAGACTTTACATTCTTTTATTACAATGAAAAAAAAATGAAAGAACTGTGAAATAAAAAAATTTGTTTAACACAATGAAGTATCTTCAATTTTTACTTATTTTCTTAAGAGGCAACTAAAACGCAAACATCATGATGAAGAAATTCAATGATTTTCCACTACAAAAATGAAGCAGACATTGAAATTTTTCAATGTAACAGATAAGGTTTTTACTCACTGTCACAGGTTGGAAATGACACTTCATGTTGCCGTTTTCGGCGAAGTTTTCCCCGCTGATGAACACTGATTTACAAGCCGTTGTCTGTCCGTCCACCAGGTAACATTCTCCGCTATTCTCCAGGGACGTTAAAACGGGCGGTTTGCTTCCATCAATAGAACAGTCGGAGCCCAAGTAATCACCTACGCACTGACAGTCCCCTGTAACATGTACAGACATTTATAAATTAATTCAATAGTAAAAATCAGCATTTGTTCAGGAGGACAGTACAGGCATTAACTGTATCTTGGTGCACCAACGGTTTCATCGCATTCCGCTAGACGCTTCATTGCAAAGTAAACTTGGATTCAGGGGTCCCCAGTTTTGATGAAATTTCTGTTGGTGGCCCTATTATGACTTCACGTCAGTTTAATGACATTGCAAATCAAACAAATGCGATTCATTTTAATTTTTGGTGCCTTAATATAGAGCAGTTACATTGTATTTCAAATTTATTTCTATCTACAGTATTAATTAGCTTAAACTCCCTTTTTTATTAATTTGAGAAATACATGGGACCTAAGGGGTGAAGGCAAGGGCATATTGAGAGTGGTAAGTAGTGGACAAAACTTATGGCGTTGCGGTGCAAGATGACATTAACTAGTTCCTCCACAGACTTGATTGCAAACAATGTTCAGATGTGCTTCATATTTGTTATGGACCCTTTTTCACGGTCATATAACACGTGATATGCAAATGATATGTTCCACGAGAATCCCCATCAATTAAGGAACATCGCGGCGTTACGGCACGGAAAATTTTGCGAGAAGACATAGCCTGAAAATTTGTTTACATGAAATATTTGATCAATCTTTGATATAATTTTCATGTAACTATTTCACGAAGTTTTTCGAGATTTTAAGCCTCAAAGACGGCATTGACGTTCTAATTCGAAAATATGCATTTTCTGAACTAATATAATTTTAATCTAGAAAATTGACCAAGGAGGGTGAAAAGGGAGATCAAAAATATTGTTGCCATGTTGAGTATTGCATTTCTACGGATTATTGTGTCTCTAAGGGGAAATTTGCAATTTTTATCGCCATTTTGCAACTTATTATTCAAAAATCCGCACTCATTCAAAAGGCAAAACACGACTTGCTTCATTATCATTTTCTCCATTAAGTTGTGGAGGTCCTTAAAGCCCTTCTTACACGTAAAAGTAGAGAATGAGCTGAATTCGAATATATAAAAACATGGATAGGTCTTCTCGGCAGATTTTTTGCAATTTAAGATTGAAAATTTGTTTTGCATGGCTTCGGCGTCAATTTTACTCGCAACGTCAAAGTCACAGCGTGTTCAGATCGCATATGTCAACATGACGTCAAGGAGTATGCGGAATATTTGATTCTCTGTAACGGTCTTCTTTAAAACGTCCAGAAACCTTTTTTTTTTAGATAATTAATCAACAATTACATGGGCTGTATTCGAACTAGACCTTATATGTTAATGTAAAAATAAAATTCTCCGTAAATGACATTTTTTTCTTCAAATATTTGAAAACATCATACGGAACAGACGGACGGACATGCTCATTACTATTTAATCCGATATCTTTTGGCGGGGTATACAAAAAATTCCCTCTTGTTTATATGTACATATACTTTATAATATCGGATAAGGGTTGGGGAGGGGCGGTCCATATAAGATATACATTGTGATTTTCATTTCATGCTCGTTTTCTATCATTACGTTCAGCCGCCTCGATTGTCGTGATATATATTATTGAAATGAAATTTCCATTTCTCCGAGTTCAGGAATTCCTCAAGAAGGCAGTACGGTATCTATTTTTCCGATAACAAAAAAAAAAAAACTAATAAATTAATAAAATGAAAATCCAAACAAACAAACAACTTGCACATATGTAGTCTCTTTGGCAAATTTTTAACACTGACCTTGACTCCTAAGTATGACCCCTTTTTTTTTTTTTTTTTTTTTTTTACTTGTCAGGATTGTTACAGGTTAAAAATAAATATTCTGATCTTTAGTTACTGGAAAATAAATATTCCAGCCGGCCGTGCATTGAAAATAAATAATCTGACCCGAAAAAATTTTGCCAGCCCCCCTCCCCCCTCAGGATCAAATTGGTCGTCCCCTTACAAAACAATTCCGGTTCGCTCTGCTTTCTGATATATATACAAATCATTGTCTTACGTCATAATCGAACTTTCAGACACTATGTATTCCTAAATTCTTAAAGTAAATCACTGCTTTGCATATAATTAAAAAAGTATTGAGAAGATTAATTTTATTTTATAAGGCAGCCCCTCCTCCTTTTCTGTCGGACAACCCCCCCCCCCCCTCGCTTTCCCCGATTGTGCACACTGAGAAACAAGCAAGAAGGAGAGCGAGAAAAAGACTGATCAAAAGTAAAGTCTTCACCAGATCCTATAGAAATTTTGAATTATATTCATTGTACCTTGTGTCAGAACAAAAGAGAAAACGAATTAAAAGCAGATGGGAAACTTTAAATTTGATTTTTGAAAACTAATCACGACAGCTTTTGAACTTCAATAATTTTTTATCACGATAGAAATATTAAGGATAATTATACTCTTGTATAATCCTGAGATGGTACCAAATAATACCGTTTAACCTTGTATATTTCATGCAATGGCAATATTATGTTATCATTATCTATAGAAGATATGTACATTTTTTTATGTCAGCATACAAGTTGTGGTGAATAAAAACAATAAAAAAGTAAAGCCTTCTCCGTCCGTCTATTTGGTACAATAAAGAAATTAGATAAGGATGGAGGAGGATGGATGAAAGAACATTAATTTCCAACGTAATATTTGAAGAAAAAATTGCATTCATATATCATTCCCTAGAAATAGTCAAAATATAACCAAACATCCCTCAAAGTTTCCGGTTCTCATTGCAAGCGTGTCTAAATACATTGACTGAATTTAGACACAATGTAAAGTTTATGTTTAAAAATTTCGGCTCGCTACGCTTACTAGAAAATATAAGTATTAAAAAAAAGCCATTATTTGCGCCCTAACGATATATGTCGCGCAACGTAACGTGACGTTACGATCAAGTAAGGTTTATGACGTCATAGCATAAATGTGCACATAAAAAAATTCGAGAGTGAAACCTGCGTACACATTTGATTGTGATGAAAGCTTCCCCGCGAGCTACGTTAAACAAGGCAAATACCAGCTAATTCTGCTTTACATGAATTCATTTTAGGCCTATCATATGAGCATCATTATCAATGATATGATGTTAATCTATTCTGGTCAAGAATAGAGGTATATTCAGAGAACACTTACTCAGAAAATTTTCGATGCTCACCACATTATGATATGGTGCATGGATAGATATAAAATTTTCTGTTTGACTTTCTTCTTTTAGAGAACAAAAGGGTAAAAAATTTGTCGCCTGCAAAACATCGCAACACTTTAAAATCTTTTTTTGTTAAGTATGATGAAGAACAGATTGAAAAAAAGTTATCCCAAATGTCACTTATAATGCTTTACACTCAGGCAACTTCTAAATTAAGCCACACAAGAAGAACTGCTTCTATTACATACCATCTTTGCATAGACCATTTCCGCTGCAGTCGTTGTCACACATTTGATTAAGTATAGCGTTCTTTTGAGCTTCCAAGGCTGGGTCGCTGGATTGTGAAGAGGAGGTCATGGACACCTGAACCATGCACTGAATGTTGGCCAATGTCGACACCGAAGCAGCTGTTAAATCATCATTTACCTGGAATAATCAAAGAGAGCGTATACATATACATTTAAAGACTCTGCCTTGCCTAATGATAAACCTGACAAATCTCAGAGGACGGTCAGTAGCAAGCCTTCTAACTAATATTATCTTTGACCAACAGACAGTAACAAGTACTTGTATATTGTCCAAGAGCTTTCTGTAAAGTGGGAAACAACAGCTGAAATGTAACCACACTCTACTGAATAAGTAATACAAGATATCTACAATATTTGAACCAATTAAATGAACAAAATAAATAAATGACTAATAAAATCCCTGATGAACAGTTGTAAAGCTATTGTATGAAAATAGTTAACAGCAAAAATTCCTGTTAATTACACCAGACTTTTACATTGTGACTAGAAAATTACATAACAATAGCCCAGATGCAACTTTTCTTCAAGGTACAAACTCACAAAGGTCTATATGATAAAACCTTGATGATACATTGTACTTTCCACCAAAGTTTATAGGGTCTTCAGTACATGTATCATTCCAAACAAGTTATGGTATGAAATATAAGTTTTACCATGCATACAGACATTATGTTTCTATTCCTTGTGGTTACTGAGATTTTGCTTCAATCAGAAACAGAATAATAATGTTAACAGACAGACTGACTGAATGAAGCTACTGACTGACCAACGTCTAAACTAAAGTGTCAATCTCATATAGACCAAATTGCATTGTAATCTACTCAACAATTTAAAAGAAAAAATAGCTTTAGTGTAGCTTTTCTGTAAGTGATTCAATGCATAAAATTGACATACATGTAGTAAACTACATGTATATACACTGCCATCCATAAATAACTATACAAACAAGGAAATCGTTCTAATTTCAATATTAGTTAAATCCTAATTATTCCATTATGAACCTGAAAGAATCATAATAATTGGCTTCACATAATTCAAATTTGTGAATTGTGATAAAGAAAATGTAAAAAAGAAACTTTTTTCATCGCACAACTTTTTTTCAAAAATTGTCATTTTTATATAAAAAATAATAAAAATTCAATAAATGTAAATATTTGGGTCAAGTTTGTTGCAAATGATTTCTATAAGGTTCAACCTCAAAATTATACAGCAATGGATTTGAAACTGTTCATTTTTTAACAGCAGCATTAATAGAAATAGTGTATACTAATTTATGGATGGCAGTGTATATGACAATAAGGATTTTGTGAAACTGTCCCTGATTCTCTGACTTTACTTGGAGAAAGGGATGAGTGAATAAACTGTTCAAATTAGCAAAATTAGAACCACTGCAATCATTTCCCCGTTTACAGTAATTATATGACAACAAGGATTTTATGTAACTGTCCCTGATCCTCCGACTCAACATAGAGAAAGAGGTGAGTGAATAAACTGTTCAAATTATGTTGATACCTGAATAACTTCTGCACAAGCTTGCACCATTATTGTCTGACTGTCTCCAGTGTAAGCCTGACAGAGTTGAGCGATGTTCGATTGTTGTAGAACTCTGGTACATTCAGCTGTAGCTTGGTCCAGTGTTATACCACTATTTGTTGGCCAGACAAGCTCCTGTAATTAACATCATAATTAGACCAGAAAAATCATAGTTTATTTTTCTCATCAAGATTCTGTGAATATGAATAAAAAAGCCTGCAATTTGAAATTTCCTATTCATCTATACCAATATTGAAATAAAACTTATTGTTATATGGAAAGTTAAATAACCAATACTAAAGGTCACACAGCAAATAAATTTCTATAAATCTCATGGTTTTTAGACATAAATATGAGACAATTTTTGCAATCTGTAATCGTTTATCTAATTTTGTGATGTACAGAAAAACGAAAATATTTTTAAAGATCAAGACGGTTAATATGGTCTGATTAACCTTGTCTTATAAACAAAGGATTATCACAGATTACATAGCTCGCCTATACAGGTTTTTGTCAGAAACCAGGTTAAAGTTCTTGAAAAGTAGGTCAAAGCCCAAGGTCAAGGTCACTAGGTCAAAGGTCATGGTCTCAAATGAAAAGTCTTGTCACAAGGTATCTACATGTGAAATATCAAAGCCCTACCCCTTATAGTTCAAGAGATTTAGCCCAGGTTAAAGTTTTGTCTACAGACGACAACAACGACGACGAGGGTATGGCAAGCTAAAAATTCATATTCTCTAAGAATTCGGCTTTCAGAAACAGACAAGGATTACCAGTCTGGGCCATAATAAGTAATGAATTTGTTTCATCAATGTAAAGTAAAATTAAGAGAACACAGGAATTTGGTAACAATTTGAAACAAAACTTACTGGTGGTACATAGTCGGCATCGTTAGGATCAGCCACTTGTCTCTTTCTTCTCGTTTGTACGCTATTTGACCTCTCAGCCAGCATCTCCATCTCCGCAGTGAAGTCCTGACCTGATTGGATAATTTCATATTACAGTACTGAGTAATATAAAAAAATGGGTCAGCTAAATATGTAACTAGACTGTTTAAAAGTAGAGTATCATGTCTAAAATGTTGACAGCAACTTTCTCAATATATAAAGCTTGTATCTAACTTGATCAACTTAAAAAATAAAAATCATCTAAGTTTACTTTATGTTGTACCTTAGGGGAAATATTTGACACTTAAGTCAGACAAGTAAACTTACCAAGATTAATATCACAAGATTTTGAGATCAGCATTTCTTGACAGGTCCTCATAACCTGTCCTGGTTCTGCAGCACACGTACAGTAACTGGGAGGTTGATAATTAGTATAAGCGGTCGTTCCCTTAGACAGACTGCCGCCATTTTGTACTCTGAATGCATATGCAGAGAAAATCATTGTTTTAATATTAAGCTAAGCATAATCTGAGCATAAACAGGCATTTAATTAAAATATCAAACCTCATGAAAGATTTAAGGTAAAAATTGCATGATTATTTTGGCATGAAAATATTCAATATGCGGAACATGATGATAAGACTTGCATATAAGACACCACACTCACTGTGAGATTACATATCATAAGCTACATGTACTATTTGAAATTCTAAAATTCAAAATCTTTGCATTTAAAATTAAGTGTCAAGAGCATAGGTAACGCAAATTTGCAGTTTTAAGGAGTCAAAACTATAGAGATATAATAATAAATCTATGTCCTGAAGAAAAGATCCTATACATAAATTTAGGAAATGACTTTATCCGTACACACCTCCAGGCCTGTATAAAGTCCCCTGCTGACGGTGCCGTAGTCTGAGTGATCGGTAGCCGCATGTCGTTGTATTTGTTACCCTCATACCAGCCACACAGACCCTCCGTATTCAACCAATCAAGAGAGGATGGTATTAATATCACACTCAGTACCTTGTTCTTTATAGAAATTGCTACTACTGCTCCGGTCGGAAGAACAACCTGTGTAAAAATACATACAAAAATTCCCAAATTTGCAATAAGATGTACATGAAAGAAAGCTTTTTTAAAATAATTGTGGTACATTTTTATTTAATCAATTATATGGTGTAAGCTTTATCAAATGATACAAGTAGTGTGATGTTTTAAAAATCTTACATCTTACTGAGTTACACTTACCTTTCCATTATGCAAATAACGCATACATGTAGTTCATAAAAGATTTTTTATAATTACTTTGGGAAAACATAAAATTCATGAAACAACATACTGGAAGACATAATGCTAGATAAGAAGCCATAAAAGGTGAAATGTACATGTATCTTTCTACAAGGATATTCAAAATAATAGAGTAAATAATATATAATTGATCATAATTATGCTTTTGCTATTTTGGAATTTCACAATTTTCTTTTTTTCCCTATCAAATGCATTTTATTCTCAAAGAAAGAAGATTCCTTTCTCCATTAATACTCACACTTATAAGATTTCCGTTATTTTCTCTGTAGAGTTTTGTACGATACGATAGTGGGCCGTTCTTGTACAACTTCATAGGATTGACAGCTCCGCTACAATAGTCGACTACAAATACGTCATCCACAGATTTCACCATGGCGGCACAGGTGCACGTCTTTGTACGATCATTCTCACATGCCTGATTTTTTATGTTTACCTGTAAAAGAGTATTAAGCTTTGTTAGGACATATGGAGCAAATTTCACTGCAGTCATGCTGATTTTGACTGTTTTAGATTTACATGTAATACGCAAGATTGCTACTACAGTTTGTCCATTCTAATTTGCATATAGTCACCTACCTAAACCATTGTTCAAAGCGTGGGCAACTTTTCTGCCCAAGTAAATTAATGACGTCATAACAATGGAGAACAATCAAAGAGTGCACGAGAACAATTGTATAGTCTTGTTTAGAAGTATTTGCGATCTTCCGTATTGAGAACGATCAAAGAGTGCAAGAAAATATCTGTACAACCTTCGTTAGCAGTATTTGTGATCTTCCGTATTTGGTGAAGGAAATAAACATTATATAAGTATGAAACTCACTTGATATGGTCTATCCGTATGGGTGTTCTTGTACAGCACAAATTCTCCTCTGTATCTGTTAGTCACGTACCTGTTACAAAGATAGTGTAGATAATAGATCATGATAACATTCTGATGTTTAAAATGGGGGAAAAATGGATTCAAAATCTTCAATTGAATTTTGGTACAATTAATTAAATATTCGCAGTGAACAAGCCAAGGAGAATCTCATGGAATAATCTTCTAAAGTGCAGCATGCATGTATGTTTACAGATTAAAATTAAAAAAAAAACATTCAAAATCTTCCGTTGAATTTTGGTACAATTAATAATATATTCACTGTGAACAAGCCAAGGAGAATGTCATGGAAAATAACAAATCTACTAAGGTGCAGATTGCATGTTTACAGATTGAAGTAAAAAAAAACTGGGTTTTCTTTTAAACTAAAGTGACTTCAATATCAACAATTATTTACTGAATTTGTGAAGTGACAACTTACATTCCATCAAAAGTGACCAGACCTCCAGATCCAACAGCAACGCAGGCCGCAGGTTGATCCGTGTCTGCTACCACGACCTAAAATAGACGGAGCAATTATATATAGCAACAATGACATTAGACTCAACACATTTCATGGAGGAGGAACATGAACAAGATGCATGAATCCTTTTTAATACATGTACCAGTGTTCCCGAAGGTTAGTCAGACTTCGGACATTTCCAGGTAAAAATTGCATCAGTCCAATTAATGTCCCAACTGTGCCGGACCAAAGCATGCAGAGAAAGAGGACAAGGAGATTGAAAAACATCATTTTGTAAAGTAAATTGTCGCTTCATTTTCCTTATCGTAAACAATCTATTTCTGCTTGAGCTCATAATCTGACCAGTAAAAATCAAACTCAAACGTATTTTGCAGTAACCTCTTCTTCCAGACCCAATCCTCATTTTTGATTTCGGAACGGAAGTCACACTTTTTTTGTAATATAATTTTTGGTCTGGTAATTATTGTTTGGTCTGGTAAAGACGGAATGTCCTGTAAAGATTTGAGACCTTTTCAAATTCTACCTTAATACTTTTTAGAAATGTTTGACAAGAAACTAGACAATAGAATCTATGGTGCTTTAACACATATCTTAACAATAGTTTCTGTAATACATTATTTCTTTCCAGGAAGAAATTTATCAAGATTTCCGTGGATATAATTATAACCAGTGTTACAGTACGTGTACATACCTGGTATTTGGCCACAGCTCTGGCCAGTGTTAGGACATTGTCCACGTACTTGCTGGCCGTGACCGTGACATTTACATCCTGTGTGGAATCGGACAGCATATCACTTGTGGCCACCAGGGGGAGCCTCATGGGACGCTGCCAGTTGTCAGTCGTGAATGTGTACGAACAGGCATCAGTGTTACCTGAAGGCACTACCACCTGGGAAATGAAGTCTCCATTTGGACACCTGTGCAAAAATGAAAAAAAACCTCCTTTATCTTTTCCAAGAAACATAAGATAAGGTGATAAGCATATAAATATCTGTTTTTCTCATGGTTACTCTTTTAATTCTATTTCATAAAAATATACATGTATAAATATGATCATCATTTGTACTTACGATGGTATAGTATCCATGTTATTATGAATTTCTACTTTCATCTGTACTGTACACCTACTACCGGCAGGGCAAGTGTTGTTAGGCGAGCTTGCCATGGAAACCTCGATAGTTCTTGTTAACCCGCCTTCAACAAGACGCAATATGGGACTAGCCTCATATACCTAAAATTGTAAGAGTAACATGTAACTCAGGGTCATAATTCTATAAGGTATAATTATTTTTTGATAATAATGTGCTCTGAAGCAATATCTAAACTTGTACATTGTGAAAAAGTTTAACATGCATTCCTCAATCAAGGAAACAAATTTTGTTCTCAAAATTTAAAATCTCAAACATATAAAATAAAATAAATAACAATCATGAACACTTTACATCCACAATTTTTTGGCCGCTCGGCCTTTATCAAGTGGTTTTCGTGCATTTCCACTTAAAAAGGTTGAGTGGCCGAAAATTTGTGGATATAGAGTGTTCATTGTTATTTATTATATTAAACTTCCCTACGGATGACACAGCTTCTTTCTATAAAATGAAATTAACGACAAAATGGAAATTCAACATACTGTACACCAACTCATACACATTTATCATAAACTGTGTTCATTTAAAAGTATTTCACAATATAATAATTAAATTTGATCATAAGTAGATCTTACTCTGAATTCTGGGAATGGTTCACACTGTCTTCCTACAGCCTCTATATCTCTGCCAAGCTCGGTCTTGTTTTCACAGTATTTGGTATTTGTAGATACACACGCAAGTAACTTCTCATATTCACTGAAAAAGGTAAGCTTTCAATCGTAAACGATGCATCTACCAAATCTTTTCAACGTACATTCAAATTCATCATTAATTCTACTGCCATGTCCATGATGTCATAAACTCTTTTTCTTGAAAAGTGAAATTATTTCCCAATTCTGTAAGCGCATTTTGGGCTTAACACAAAAAAGTATTTGCTTGCAAGAGAAAAGTTGCAAGATATGTGGAAAGTATGACTTAACAAGACAAACCGATTCATGAACAAACAAAACGATGCAGCACAAAGCAATTCATATAACTTGTTATTAAGCCAATATAGAAATTGTGTAAAGTAACACAGCACCTGCAAGCCTGGTTGGTGCCGATGTACTGCATGAAGTCGTTTATACACTGCTGAGCCTTATCCTCTTGACACAGTACATTGACACGGCACATGGTGTCCTTAGCGTCCTTCAGTACAGTCCGTAATACTCTCAAACTCGTTAGTGATGCCGGTACTGCAGCTCTCTGTCAGATTACTGATCATTGAAACAGCATCAGGTAGGCCCCTGTAATAACAAGTATAGATAGAGTTAAGACAGGGCAGTAATACTCTCAAACTCGTTAGTAATGCCGGTACTGCAGCTCTCTGTCAGATAACTGATCATTGAAACAGCATCAGGTAGGCCCCTGTAATAACAAGTATAGATAGAGTTAAGACAGGGCAGTAATACTATCAAACTCGTTAGTAATGCCGGTACTGCAGCTCTCTGTCAGATTACTGATCATTGAAACAGCATCAGGTAGGCCCCTGTAATAACAAGTATAGATAGAGTTAAGACAGGGCAGTAATACGATAAAACTCGTTAGTGATGCCGGTACTGCAGCTCTCTGTCAGATTACTAATCATTGAAACAGCATCAGGTAGGCCAATGTAATAACAATGATGCGAAGGCGGATATTAAGAGACAATGATATGACCACAATCACTATGTAGTAACAAGAACTGAAAGACTTAATGATTTTATATAATGACTTTATACTGCAATCAAGCTTTTGACAGAGAATCTGTCTTTATATGTACATGTATAATAAAAAGAAAGAATACATACTTGCACATCTGAGTGGTATTCATGAACATAATAGCCACTTGGGACATGGCAACCATAGCCGCTGGCATGATCTGGCACGTAGGTGGCTCTGAAAATAATAAAACACAAAATTACACAGTGGATTGCTAGGCTGCAACTTAGGGGACATGGTCAACATGGCCACTGGCATGATCTGGCACGTAGGTGTCTCTGAAAATAATAGAACACAAAATTACACAAGTGGATCACTAGACTGCTACTTGGGAACATGGTCAACATAGCCGCTGGCATGATCTGGCAAGCAGGAGGCTCTGAAAATAATAAAACACAAAATTACATAATTGGAGCACTTGATTGCCACTTTAAACACTGCTGCATGGAGAATCTAGAATCTGGCAGGCAGATGGCTTTGAAAGTATAATTTTTACTGATTACTAGTCTAATAGCAAAAAGATGATATTTTCATATTTCAACAAACTTTCAGGCATATCTTGAATTTTTCTGTCTTTGTATCAAAAGAAAAGGGAAATATAATTTGCTAGACAAGCTAAAAAAATTCTTAGAAACACCTTCATTATTTCAACATGTCATCTCTTACCTTCCATTAGGGAACAGGTCTGCATGCTGCCACACATTCCTGACATGACATTAAACATTCGTGTCAAGGTCACATTGATGAAGTTGACCTTGTTAGCAGACAGGTTACTCTTTGTTAGGTGGTTCTTGGCACATGTCATGGATCCGTGTATTGCCTTACACATCATGGCCTTGACCTTGTAGTGGACATCTCCGTACTCTCTGAGGTCAGAGGTCATCGTGTGAAGCATACTATAGGTGGTTCTCACAAAGCCTACAGCACTGCTGTCATTCTGAAAGGAAAGTACAAATGAGTTAAAGAAGATCCTGACGATAATCTCAACAGCACTCACAATAGAGCACAAAATTTAACATCAACGGACCCCTAGCAAGCTAGAGGTGGGACCAGGTGCCCGGGAGGAGTAAGCATCCCCTGTTGGCTAGCCGCACCCGCCGTCGATATAAATGAAGCATGGAAATGCAAATATATAAAATTCATGCACTGTCTGACGTTATGTCTATATAGAAAGTGCTCTGGCGAAGCGTACTTCTTTGTTCATTTTGTTTGATTTTGCAGCATTGAAGGAAACTATCAATACATAATTACCTTGATAGTAATTAACATGGGCAGAAATTATCATACCATAATATTAACATTGAAGCATGGGTAAAAATTATCAAACTATAATATCGAGAATGGCATATGTAAATTCATCAAATATCATGAGTATAATTGTAGCTTAGGTAGAAATTATTACAATACCACCATAACCATCGTAGCAATGGTGGAAATTATCTAGCCAAAATATCCAAAATAGCATTGCTGGAAATCATAAGTACCATAGTACATTTTTTTTTTTGTAATTAAGGTAGAAATGATCATACCATTAGCATGGGTGAAAATTATCAGGTATAATTACCATAGTAGCACGAGTGAAGAAGTTTACAATATGGTTGTACACCATGGACTTGATGAGCATGGTTCTGTCTGACATCAAATTTGCTACAGCCATCATCATATCACACTGTACTTATCACTGTAGCACAAGTGAAGAAGTTTATTATTTGGTTGTACACCATGGACCATGATAAGCATGGTTCTGTCTGATGTCATGTTAGCTACGGCCATCATCATATCACATTATACTTACCATTGTAGCATGAGTGAAGAAGTTGACAATTTGGTTGTACACCATGGACTTGATGAGCATGGTTCTGTCTGACGTCATATTAGCTACAGCCATCATCATATCACACTGTACTTACCATTGTAGCATGAGTGAAGAAGTTGACAATTTGGTTGTACACCATGGACTTAATAGGCACGGTTCTGTCTGATGTCATGTTAGCTACAGCCATCATCATATCACATTATACTTACCATTGTAGCATGAGTGAAGAAGCTGACAATTTGGTTGTACACCATGGACTTAATAGGCACGGTTCTGTCTGATGTCATATTAGCTACAGCCATCATCATATCATACTGTACTTACCATTGTAGCATGAGTAAAGAAGGTGACAATTTCGTTGTACACAATGGACTTGATGATCATTGTTCTGTCTGATGTCATGTTAGCTACAACCATCATCATATCACACTGTACTTACCATTGTAGCATGAGTGAAGAAGGTGACAATTTGGTTGTACACCATGGGCTTGATGAGCATGGTTCTGTCTGACGTCATGTTAGCTTCGGCCATCATCATATCATACTGTACTTACCATTGTAGCATGAGTGAAGAAGGTGACAATTTGGTTGTACACCATGGACTTGATGAGCATGGTTCTGTCTGACGTCATGTTAGCTACAGCCATCATCATATCACACTGTACTTACCATTGTAGCATGAGTGAAGAAGTTGACAATTTGGTTGTACACCATGGACTTGATGAGCATGGTTCTGTCTGATGTCATGTTAGCTACGGCCATCATCATGTCGTCCATTCTAGTCATATCGTGTGTTGTATCCATCATACTATGGTCTCTCATCATATTCTTGTCAGTCATCATATACTCCATCATTGCCTTAAAAATATACAAATCGTAAAAATACGGAGTACTCTTAATTAAATCTATACCAAAATTGATATTGACAAATCATGCTGCGAATCATTTCTTGTAGCGAACACACATATCTTGCATAGACAAGCACTTTCAGTTCAAAAGGCCTTTTGATGCGTAACACTTCTATGACTAGACTAAATTCTGCGTTAAAGAATATAGCTGCAGGCAAGGATACTTTGCTTGTCTATTTTCTTTCCTTGCAAGCGAGATGCAATTTTAAGTGTCATGTTACAAAAAAAAATTTTAAAAATGTGTTTTTTGTTCTAATTACACATGTAACAACATGTAATATTCAAGATGAAGCTTCCTCCCTGTAAATGCAATAGACAATTTTTTTAACATTAAACAATGCCTCTTGTTACCTTATTAGCAATCATATCCATGTGTTTTGTGAGGTTGGCCAGTACGACTTCAGCATGTATCACACTCATGGTAGAGTACAGGAAGCGGTGTAGACACAGCTCCAGGTTCTCGTGACACGGCTTCTGGGTGATCATCGTCGTTATGTACTTGGTGGCCTCTAGTCTCTCCTGGACGGTCGCCTTGGCAAACATAGAGCAGTGCTTCAGTCTGTCATCTATACAAGCCTTTGCCATATCAAAAGCCCTGAAAATACACATTGTAAAATGATTAAATCCTTGCAAAATCCCATCAAACAGCATTCAGAGCTTAATTAATCAGTACATCTACATGTACTTCAATCAATTGAGAGATATCCAGATATCCAATGATATAGCGCCTGCTTGGGGACTTGATATTTTGATCCATTTTTTAACAGGAAGCAACTGTTAAAAACCTTGACTTTACAAATCAGATTACACACATCAAGTACCTTGAAAAACTTTTGAATTGTTGCATCATAACTAGTCAAAGATTTTAGCTTATTTTTCCAGTGATTTATGTTTGACCTCACAATGGAAAACGTAGCAAAAGTATGTGATGTCTTTTAAATAGTCTCGCTATCAAATGAAACATCTCAAAAATTGTCTATTTCTCTTAAACATGACAGTGAAGTTATAGATACTTACATGCAGATGTGGTCATTCTGAAGTTTATCTGTGTGCAGGAACTTGGTCAGTGTGGCTATACAGTGGTCAGCTTCGTCCATCTGACATTTAGACGGCTCCATGCACGGTGCGTACGTCAGCATGGGGCACTTCTTACGTACCGTGGTGACGGCCTTGTAGTATACTACAGAGAACACTGGGTAGGCACCCTCTCCACAGTTACCAGCGTGTCTCTCAAAACACTGCATTGCTTCTGTGTAAGGCCTGTCATAATGAAAAACTCAGTTAGTTTTATTCGTGAGCGATATTCAATGCCTCTTATTTAATGATAAACACTACTATAGCTGCATCTGTTTTTAAGATAAAAGATTCTATAGGTATCTTTTTACCTTTCTTTATAAAATGAGAGACTTTTATCCCATCCCCATCATACAATCTTTCAAAAAAGAACAACAAGAGGCTAGAAAATTTAAATATTCATAATACAACAATTTTTTCTTCTCTTCATAAAAACTTGGATTCTTGCATCAATATTATTTATATTCTCTTAAAATTAATTAGCAGCATTTCAATAGCAAATTGGTATCACAGTTTTAGAGTACACACTGACTTACCTGTGCATCATATTACAGTCCATGTATGGATTCTCCAATTCTGCACTAAGGTACAGCAGGCAATCGTACGCTCTAGTGAAGTCACACGTCTCGTTACCCTTCTTTTCCTTGTCCATACAGCTGGGTAGCTCCTCAGGCTCCTCCTTCATGGCGTTTAGCTTACAATTGTTCAGCATGTCTGCCGCAACGCAGTACGATCCCTCTGTATCCTCACGTACCATGTCATGGACCCACTTATCACAGCCGAATGTATTCCTCCTCATACAATACATAGAATCCTCTGCCCACCTTGTTAAATGAAATAAACTTTACTTACTTTTGTATTTATTTTGTATATGCCGAAAGTTTTTACATGCATTTTCCTATGGCAGTGCAGTATGTTTACTTTTTCCTTATTTTGTGAATGCTGTTTTTATATGTACATAAAAACATTGATTTGGAAGCTGCCTTTTCATTAATTCATAAGTGACTTGTACCGCCATTGTTTAACTATTCAGTGATTACTTACAATAAGCTTTCTGAGACGCCAGAAAAGCCAATCCGATGAAAGAAGCCCATTATATAAGGTATAAGATGACATCTAAATTTGTACTTACTGGCATATTGGGTTCTCCATGTCATCTTTCCACATTGTATCGTTGGTCATTGTTCCGTTTGGCATTCTGGTTTGGGTCATGTTAGCCATTCTAGCCATTCTGGCCATGTACATCTTTTCCGCATCCATTCCACATTGCATTGCGTCTGATGGTGAGCAAGTCCAGAATTCCTTGGCGCAGACACCAGAGAATGAGTGTATAGCCGTGAGCATGGCACCGATACCGGTGAACGGTGCTGTGGACTCTTCACTACAGCCATTCAGAGCACCATACACACAAGTTACCATTCTCATATAGACGGACGGGACAGTGGTATTCCTTGGGAAATTAGAAACGGAAGAATTAGTACCTGCACATAGATCGTTATGGATGCTGGACATATGGAGATTAGAATAAATGACTTTATTAAGTTACATATCTACCAAAAGATAAGTCTTTAAAGAACAATTCTTTTATAAAACTTCAATGAAAATATCATAACCTATTAAGTGTAGGTTTACATAAGAATCAGGCAGGGGTGATACATCAAATTTTTTTGCAAAACTTATTATATCTGTTCTGAGACATATAGGTGGTACAAATCAGAAATCAGAAATCATGAGACTCATTTCTCAAGGTAGAGATGGTGAAGCAAGATATTTACCACATAATTTATAAAGGATTATGATGGACAAAAAATGGCGGGAAAATTTCTCTATATAATTCAACCAAATTTAGTGCCCTAATAACTTCTTTCACCATCCAAGTATTTAGAAAATTCCTTCGGGACATATGTTTGGGGGTTGATCTGATCACATTTCAAGAAAGAAAAGTTTTGCAAAAATTTGATGGTATTTCACCTGCCTGATTCTTACGCGGACTTGTACATAAACTAAAGAGAAAAATGAATTGTTGTTACGTACATGTCACAGAAGTTATGTTTGTCCTCCATGGTCATTGTGCTAGCCATGATAGTGGGGAAGGCAGAGGCTGACAAACACTGAGCTGCCATGTCCAACATGCAGGTGGAAGGCTCTGAAAATATATCAAAATTTTTTCATTTCACAACGTTAAACAAACAACATAAAACTGTATCACATATTGCATTGTTGGAAACCCACAGCCTATTGCCCTACGATCATAGTTCTGAAATTCTTGTTTTATGTATCACACGGTTATCTAAATGAGTTAAAGAAGATCCTGATGACTATCCCAACAGTAATCACAAAAGAGCACAAAATTGAACATCGACGGACCCCCAGCAAGCCAATGGTGGGACCAGGTGCCCGGGAGGAGTAAGCATCCCCTGTTTGGCTTGCCACACCCGCCGTACCAATGAAATAGTCGGTTCGAATAGTTTTAGCTCTTTTGTGTTGGAGGAAATTTGTAATGCTTATGCTGATTGGATGAAATTCCGTGCTAGAATCTGTTTCGGAATACGAGGGTTTCCCAATATTCTGTCCCGTGGTATCTTATGTAGTATAACAAAGAAGATACTATGGGTTTCCAACAACGCTCATATTGATTAAAATTTCATTGGACATTTCTAAATTTTGTCGAAATGTCCGATAAATGTGACACCTTCAAAGAACTCTGAAACAACATGTTCCTATTAAAAAATTTTAGAGAAAACAATTTACATTTCAGACATGTACACAAAAAAAATCCGAACTTATCTTACCATCTTTACGTGTAGTTTCCATCATTGCATTCTGCTGGAACATGGATTCATCACGACAAAGGGCCGTAACCATCTCAGATGTGACGTTATAAGAGTAGCCTAGCAGATGTCGTAGGAACATTTCCTCTTCATCATTAAGTCCATACATCATACATTCATTTGCCTCGGTGAAGCTCTTACAGAAACGGGCATAAGCGTTGTTAGGATCTAATAGAGCGGCTGTCAGGTTGTGTCTGAAGCTCTCAGCACAGTGGTTTAGGCCGGCCATGTCAGTACGATCCGCTTGGTCCACAACGGCCATGTCTACAGTGTAGGCAGCGCACGTTGGAGCCAAATCACGTCCTATTCCCATAGTGTTATTGAAGATCTGTACCTGGAACATATTACAGCCAAGCAGGTGCTGTCTGGCACACGCCAATATGCTGTTGGCTTGATCAGTACTGTAGGGAATATACACGTAGAATTTTGGTTATTTCAAGACACATCATACATGTACTTCTGTACAACACAAATTCTGAATGCATTACAAAAATGTTGATTGAAATTATACAGAGAGGTATTTCAAAATAAATTCAAGAGTTTTTCAACATTTTAGTACTAGACTATTTTCACGTGACTTCGTTGAAGAAAAGAGGTCAAGACATTTTTTTGACAGCATTTTTGCATTGTGAAGTCATGTAAGGTCATTATAATAAAACATCATCATGATGTAGTCAAAACCATAGTTGGAGATGTTAGACTTTTGTCTACTCTTAAAAAAAAATTAAACGCATCTAAGTTGGAGACAAGATGTTGAAGCATTTGATGTTCTTTCTGAAACACGTAATAGAAATAAAAAATGTGCCATTGGTCATGTTACTTACGTGCATGTGGGCTGGTCAGCGATGACATCGTAGCATTTGTATGCCTTGGTTAGGGAGCAGACATTTGGTGGCTGACAGTTGAGTTGACTATACAGCATATTAGCCATGGCCTCCTGAGAACACACCTTGTTGACTTGGTCCAGGGCCCACTCGGCGTACGACATGGCCTCCGCCAGTACAAACGCACTACAGCCCGACAGGTTGGCACTGATACACTGGAACATCTCCGGTAATTTGCTGGAAGAAATAAAGGAAGAAAATTTCTGAAATTTTGCAATGATGGTATGAGAATCTGTTTGCTATTCTTAATTTTCATCTTGCATGTTTACAAAATATCTAACACATCAGTGTAATCCTTTTGAAAAATATCTTACCTGTTTATAGACCATATCATTTTGACTAAAAGCAAGATCAAAAGAAACCTTACAATAATTGACCCTTCCTATTGCGGGAAAAACATGCAAAATTTCGTGACGTCACAATGCTTTTACCATGTGTTCAAATCGGACAAACAAGCTTCGAACCTCGGTCAAACATTGAAATTGCATTGTGACGTCATGGAATTTCTCAAATTTTTCCCGCGTTCGGAAGGGTCAATTGTACAATCATGATATTATTGGACACTATGAAACACTTCAAAATGCATGTACCATACCTGCACACGCTAGCATCAATTTTGCCATCAGTGCCCACTCCCAGAATATCTCCACACTGGTATGCCATCTCTGCCTCACATTTGTTAGGTACCGGAGTGTTAGCTATTCTCGGGCATTTAGATGCAGCCGTGATGTACGGACAGCTATCTCCCACAATGCTATGTATGTAATCCATCGTCCTTGTTACGTTAACCATCTCGTTACTTGAGCATGTACGGGTATGAAGTTGTACACAGAGTGATGTTGCTTGCAAGTTTCTGAAATAATAAGAAAATATGAATGAAGTTGCAATTTTAAGTATAGGACACTCCCTTTATGCTTCGTTTTTCTTTTTTAACATTTTGTTTGAATTTTAGAGTTATCTCTCTTGATAAACATTTTTGTTCATTTTTGGAAACCTTTGATGCACAGAGATATAAAACACCGCTAAAGACGGTATGGCCGGATTGCAAAGTAAGTTTTTGTCACCAACTGGGTCCAGGTCACTAAGTCAAATATTACAGCAATTACATTGAGAGGTCTTGTCAGAGGCAACCTACATGTATAATATAAAGTTTCTACTGTATACAGTTCCTTAGATTTTGCTTAAACCAGGAACTTTAACCAAAGTCTTTAACTAGGTCAAAGTCCAAGGTCAAGGTCACTAGGTCCAATGTTACGGCATAAATTGAAAGGTCTCATCATGGGCAACCTAAATGTATAATATAAGGTTTCTACTGCATACAGTTCCTTAGATTTTGCTTAAACCAAGAACTTTAATCAAAATCTTTAACTAGGTCAAAGTTCAAGGTCAAGGTCACTGGGTCAAATGTTACGGCATAAATTGAAGGGTCTCATCATGGGCAACCTACATGTATGATATAAAGTTTCTATTGCATACAGTTCCTTAGATTTTGCTTAAACCAGAAACTTTAACCAAAATCTTCCACTAGGTCAAAGTCCAAGGTCAAAGTCACTAGGTCCAATGTTACGGCATAAATTGAAAGGTCTCATCATGGGCAACCTAAATGTATAATATAAGGTTTCTACTGCATACAGTTCCTTAGATTTTGCTTAAACCAGAAACTTTAACCAAAATATTTAACTAGGTCAAAGTCCAAGGTCAAGGTCTCTAGGTCCAATGTTACGGCATAAATCGAAAGGTCTCGTCATGGGCAATCTAAATGTATAATATAAGGTTTCTACTGCATACAGTTCCTTAGATTTTGCTTAAACCAAGAACTTTAACCAAAATCTTTAACTAGGTCAAAGTTCAAGGTCAAGGTCACTGGGTCAAATGTTACGGCATAAATTGAAAGGTCTCATCATGGGCAACCTACATGTATAATATAAAGTTTCTTCTGCATACAGTTCCTTAGATTTTGCTTAAACCAGAAACTTTAACCAAAATCTTTAACTAGGTCAAAGTTCAAGGTCAAGGTCACTGGGTCAAATGTTACGGCATAAATTGAAAGGTCTCATCATGGGCAACCTACATGTATAATATAAAGTTTCTTCTGCATACAGTTCCTTAGATTTTGCTTAAACCAGAAACTTTAACCAAAATCTTTAACTAGGTCAAAGTCCAAGGTCAAAGTCACTAGGTCCAATGTTACGGCATAAATTGAAAGGTCTCATCATGGGCAACCTAAATGTATAATATAAGGTTTCTACTGCATACAGTTCCTTAGATTTTGCTTAAACCAGAAACTTTAACCAAAATCTTTAACTAGGTCAAAATCCAAGGTCAAGGTCACTAGGTCCAATGTTATGGCATAAATTGAAAGGTCTTGTCATGGGCAACCTATATGTATAATATAAGGTTTCTACTGCGTACAGTTCCTTAGATTTTGCTTAAACCAGGAACTTTAACCAAAATCTTTAACTAGGTCAAAGTCCAAGGTCAAGGTCACTAGGTCAAATGTTACGGCATAAATTGAAAGGTCTTGTCATGGGCAACCTTCATGTATAATATAAAGTTTCTACTGCATATAGTTCCTTAGATTTTGCCTCAACCAGAAACTTTAACCAAAATGTTGACGGCAGACGGACAGACGGACGGACGGACAGACGGACGGACGGACATCGTCAATCTATAGACCGGAATTGCTTTGCAATCCGGCCAAAAATATTTCTGCCACCTGGCAGTGTATCTGAAGACAATCTTAATGCATGGAAAGTTAACATTTTTTTCGATATGCATAGAATTTGTGCGACATATTTTAAATAATCAAATAGGACAATGACACTATCTTTAATCAAGCTTCTTACCTGCACATCTTATCCTTGGGTGTAGATTGACCGTTCAGGTATGGCATTATGTATTTCAGGCACATGACAGAAGCGTCGGCCTGGCACGTCGTCTCCACGGTGAAGTTCATATACTCCGACTCACACATGCCCATTGTACTGTTATGGATCCACTGCATCATGCCGTGGTAAGCCATCTTATGCCATTGGGAACATTTACCCATCATTGGTGCCAACGTCTTGTTCATTTCATGCAATCCCCTGAAAAAGAAAATATAACACATCAATACAATGTTGTACGTATACTCAAATCTTTTTCCTCGTATAAATTTCAAAATTATTGCATCTAAATTTACTCTCCTGTTAGATATAAAGCCATACCAAGATTAACGTGTCAACTTTTCATACATATGTAAACAAGTGATATTACAAAGTCTACAAGTCTAATTCAAATTTCACCACCAACTTTTTTCTGAAACAATGAAACATTATAGCATCTACATGTTTTTAAGAATTTCATTTCTCAATTTTTCTTCTCCATCTAATCCAATCTACTTCTCGATATACATGTATTACCAATCTTTACTGAATATGAAAGCTAACTGATTATAATCCTCTACATACATGCAGATAGATGGCCACTCTGACTTGGGGTTTAACATTCCTGTGCTGACTCTAATGGCATTGTAAGTTAGTACCGTGGATATCTCTATAACATTACACTCTGTGTTGGTCTCCGTATCTGAAAGAAAATGAATAATAATATAGCTAGGTGCTTTACGATTAAATTCTACTCTTATTCTTTTTAAATTTGTACCGCAAAAGTTTGCCTCAGTGAATATGATGCCAAATGCATAACTCAATACAAGCAGGGGTGGATCCAGGAAATACTGTACATGTACTTATTTTAGCGCAACCAGATTTTAGAGGAAACAGAGCAGAATTGGGTAAATTGACATATTCGCGTAATCATAAATTAGCGTTTTGACTTATTTTCCAAATTAATCTAAAACTAAGCTAAAATATGAATTCCGCTAAAATATGAATCCCCCTAAAGTAAGTACACATACATGTACAGTATTGTCCATCCCATATGTTTCACTCTGATAAAACTTCAAAATAGGGAATAGCTCTACTTATACAGTATCTTAAACAATTTTGTACATGTTTGTAATTGGTTCTACTTTTTTTTTCAAAGAAAAACATACTATTTTTACATTTCAAAGGCTATCATTACTGCAAATAAATTTTTAGGAAATGAAGGGAAAAGGTTGCAGCAAATTCTTACTGTTCAAGAACATGTCGATGACATCCCTTGCTACCATCATGAGGTCATCTTTATTATGCATGGTCATATTCAGTGTTCCGTTGACCATATCACCGACAATCTTCTTGACTTGACCTTGACCTGGAGCAGTGGAGTTCATCACCGATGACGACAAGTTCATCAGAGCGTAACCAATCTTTCCGACGTCCTCAATGTATGTCATACAGACTTTTTCTCTCTCGTTCTGTATATGATCCAACATAATCCAGACGTCCATCTGGGTCACAGGTAAGAGGTCAAGGGCACGGAGGCAGGCTTGGGTCGTTGTCATGGCTTCACACATGATCATGTTGGAGAAGACAGGGTACATGAGTGCACGACTAGTGTGTGAGGCGAGATGTAACATACATTTGGCGAGTCCTCCTTTACGATCCATCTTAAGATTTTGTCTAAAAGAAACGCAAAAATAACGATACAGTGACAACTTATGATTCTGAAGAGATAGACTACTGACAGGGAGTGGGTGTTAGTAATTTGGTCAACTTTTTGACCGAGCCTATTTCACTTACGGAAATAAAATATGTTTTAAAGTAACTAACAAATGTAACATCAGATGAGAACAGAATATTTTAAATGAGAAAAGTAGCACAAATTTCAAATTTTCAAAGCCAGGATTGCATACCCCATGACCATGCCGACAGTATCGGTGACGTTCCTCAGTCTTGGATCCAGATCCATGTAAAGTTTGGTGGCGTTCCATTCAGCGGCCATAGAACTTGTCTTGAAGAACATCATAGTGTCCAGCATTTTGGCCATCGGCATATCCGTGCGGAACGAAGCATCCTTAATATCGAACACATAGTTGAAGTACTCCTTGAAAAGCAGGTCTATGGAACCATAGCTCATGCCCTGTAAAAGCAGGATTTGAACATTAAGCATTCTAATAGCACTTTGACATGATTAGGAATTGAAGGTGTTTAGTAGAGGAATTCCAATGGACATCACTTTTTCCTTTTTTTATGGGTTTGAAGACTCAAATTTGTCTTGTTTTCAACTATTGTGATCACAAGGAATGGAAATTATGTGACATACATTACATACTAACAAACACAAAATTAGACTAACTTCAAATTCTATATCAGAGATTTATAGGATATTTTTTTCAAAATTTGTTTTACTTTCAATTTGGTGATATTGGACTTGATTGAAGAAATTATAAAATGTATGATGAAGACAAGTAACTGGTAAACAATCTGTCTTTATACATGTATAATTTAAATTACTCAATAAGGGCAAAAAACTTCAAAATAACACATAGACTAAAAGAATTTCGCTACGTAAGCATATAAAACAGGTGACTACTCAAAGAAAGATTACGAAATAAAATCCCCTATAATCCTAACTTTCGGAAGCTTTCTCCCCTATATAGATTTATAAGAAGCCTTACTCCTGTCTTGGTCAGCATCCTGGGTGTGTGTGTACTACAGTTAAGAACCATGGTGGTAAGGACCCACTGCATACTGTACATCATAGGTGACATCTGGAGGGCGTTACATCCAGTCATATTCTCCGACATACATCGCAGTCCCTGGTCTATCTGGGTGTCCGTCATACTGTGATCATTATAAGAAAATATACAATTAGGAATGCTATGTAAAATGGAAACATAACAATTTTTGCACCGTTCCTTTATTCCAACACCTTTGGGATTTTAGTTCGTTTATTTTTTTCAAATCATAAATTTGAAAGTAGACTACAATATATAACTAATGAATAAGATACTTGTTTTACGTGTAGAAATGTATTCATCTAATATATATAAAGAATAGATTTATATACTTCAATTTTTCTTCTTTTTTCATTTATCTTATCTTTCATCATAAACAGACTTCTAGCATTTCAAATGAAAATTCGACATCAGAAATTAAAACTGTAAACGTGGAAATTTTCGTGCCGGAGTAATTTTAGCATTTTTCATCAATCAAGGCACTTGGCAAAATTTCGCCCAAGCGAATATAACCCTGCTGCATTCTTACGAAGGCAGAGACATCTATGTCAGGGAGTATTTCCCCCAAGCATAACATCTTGATGTGAAAATCGCAAAATTTCCCCCCAGCAAAAATGAACATGTATACAGTTTCTCTTCAGGAAGTGTCAAAACAGTCAAGAATATTATACATACGTGCATAAATTGACCTTTTTAGGGTCAAAAGAAGCCAGACATAATGAAGCCATTCCGACATTACATTTACGTGCCGGCATTTCAACTGGAGTGCAGAGTTCATGAGTTATTTTAACCATGGGACAGATGTTGTTGATGAATCCATATTTTGCCGTCGTGTTCTTGGAGAGTTCCTTTTGGACGTCAAGTGAACACTTTGCAGATTTCTTCATCATGCACATCATAGCACTGTGTGTTTCCCTTTAAAAAAAAAACATATTTATTTTTTTTAACTCAGTGTCTGAAATATTGACTGCCTCTTATAGGGTTGTATGACTAAATGATTAAATTATAGAAAATATCAGACATTATCTGAATTTGTGCATTCAGTCTAAATTGTACATTTTCCAAAATGAACTCATACATTCAATGTAGGCATACATGTATTAAGAAGGAATATTTACATTACTAGTAGTTTCCCCATGTTAAACGCCCATTTGGCAACTAAATTTTATTCCAATAACTTGGGTTGCTATATGTGACGTCATGTTCAAGTTTTGCATGTAGGGAGAATTTACCAACGTTAGAATACATTTGACACTGTTACAAGCAAAATGTGTGATGTCCATGCAAATAAAAATGACCGATTCTTAGAATAAATGTAAATATATAAAAGTAATGACTGTCTTACTTTTGTTGTTCATGTGCGTATAATTCTGGTTAGACACATGCAAATTTTCCGAGAATCGCTAATTTGCACATGACCAACCAGAATTATACACCCATGAACACCAAAGGTAAGGCAGTCATTCAAACATCTAAATACTTACATGTTCATACATTAACAACAGCACTGATTATCAAAATAATCCATTCTACCAAATGAATTCAAACATTCTACTTCAAAACTCCTTTCCCATTTTTACTATTCCATGAACCATGAAAAATTTTGATCTAAAATTTTCAGTAAAAGTTTTCCTACCGGCAGAACTGATCTATATCTCGTCCATTGGCGTATTCCAGATATTTAACCTTCATAGCTAATTCTTCATCATCCATGCAATCATGAACTCCTTTAACGTCACACATGCTGTTAGAATCATTTATTTGATTCATCAGCAGGGCAGAGCACAAGGTGGGGTCGTTAGGTATTACCCCTGGGCAGTAGTCATCACCGATGATTTCTAGGATGGACTGAAGGCCGTAATAAGATTCAACGGCTTCGTATTCGTTACACGTTCCCTTTTTCATTGCCTCTACCATTACTAGGTATGTACTATTCAACATTCTGAAAGAATATGGTGTTATTTTTTTTTTACCCTAAAAAAAACTTAAGATTTCTAAATAATATATAGATATTATAAAGATACATGTATAAATGTAGTTAAGATAAATATACATAATTCATGATCAAGAAATGCAAATATGTGTCAATACACATTTTAAAATACTTTATACGAAGTACTGAAAGACAGATATATGTTTTATATGTAAGATCCATCAGTCATTTGTAAATTCAAAGAAATGAATTCCTATATCCTCAACAAATTTTATAAACTGCAGTCATGCAGGTAGTAAAGAAAAAATCCTAACACATAGTCAATATCCAAACGTGTCATCATATGACATATTTGTAATATTGATAATAAACATACATGTGATAATAAACCAAAGACCCTATCTGCTGTAGTTTTTATTACTAATTATAATATACATACTGGCAGACAGTTTTCCTGGATGTGATGGGGTTATGTACAGCCTGACTGAGAGCAAACAGACTCCGTAATCCACACTCGTACTCTGCTCTATCACCTCCGCTACAGGTTCCTTTAAGAGTAGCCTCCCTTATCATTTCACCGACGTGGTTGATGTATTTGCCTTCTTCCATCATACAACCCTCGGTGGACTTAGTCATACAATGGCTGGTCTTAAAGGCTTGTCTTTGGATATATAACAAAGATTTTTTTGAGAAATACATGTAGTTACAAAAATTTCCATTTCATTGAACATAAGAAAGGGAAAATCTTGTGGGTTAATCCTAAAAATAATTTTCGCAAGGGGAATCTTAAGCTGTATTGATCTGATGATTGTAATATCATTTTGAATCCAAATATTTTGAGAAAAGCTCTTGAAGAAAAGATAAAAGCAAAGATCTCTCCCCTCTGAACTATTTTCTCTTATTTGAATCAGAAGATTTATAGAACTATAATTAAAAAGTAAAGTCAGGTACTCCTGTAAAATTTGTTGTTATGATTTCACTTTGACCTTCTATTGTTTCCTGATAGAACCGAAATATTTTTCAATTTTCAACGATAAAGTTATTACTCATTACTCTGTTACTTCACTCTTACCTCATATTCGGTGTTTGTGATAACAACAGTGACGGCATAAAGTCAAACATGCAGGTGACAGCCTCTTCCAGCTTACATCTCTTGTCATCCTCTGTAAAGATAACATGCATCCTTACAAGTATATATCTGCGTAAAATCTGGTAGATGTCTCATACTTTAACAAAGTTGAATTGCGAAGTTGTTTCAACAGCATGTGTTCCATGTAAACATGAAAAGAGTGATAACTTTCAACAGTGACTATCTACATGATGGTACTTCAACTTGATTCGCAAAAATCAAATACTAAACTATGACTTGTATAAAATTTCAAAACGACACATATAAACACTGCAGAAAGAAGTTCAGAAACTTGATTTGAAAAATAATTGAACCGACATACAGAAATCTTTTCAAATTGGATTTTTTTGGTAAGGAGACTTACGTAGCTACCCAATTCTTAGCTGTCTAACTCTTAGCTGCAAGACTCTTAGCTGCCTAACACTTAGCTACCAGACTCTTAGCTGCCTACTTTTGGCTGCCTAAGTCATAGCTCCCTGAATTTCAGCTGCCTAAATGTTAGCTGTGTAACTGTTAGCTGTCTGTTAGCTGCCTAACTTTTAGCTGTCTAACTCTTAGCTGTCTAACTCTTAGCTGTCTACTCTTAGCTGTCCAACTCTTAGTTGTCTTACTCTTAGCTGCCTAACTCTTAGCTGCCCAACTCTTAGCTGCCTAACTCGTGGCTGCCTAACTCTTAGCTGTCTAACTCTTAGTTGTCTAACTCTTGGCTGCCAAACTCTAAACTCTAAGCTGTCTACTCTTACCTTTCCAGACAGTCATCATTGGATGGTTACAGTAGTTATTAGAGCAGTATCTAGCTGTGTGGTCGTCTCCCTCGTAATCCTGGAACCAGTAGGCACATCCCTTAGTGATCTTACCGTGCCTGACCTCGGTGTAACATCCCTACAGAATTATACAACGCATAAATGACATTCATATTCAACACAGTCAGTCTTAGGAGTGGTGTAAAACTAGAGAAATACAATAGACATGATCATTCTTGATAATTCCTGACACAAGACGGCATGCTCGCCTATTACCTATGGTATAAGTGTCGTCAGTTGCATTTTTGATTCTGAGTATGCGACCTTGATGGTGACCTTGACCCTCTTTTGGTATTGAGTATCATTCTGTTTTACCACCTTTCAGTTTGTTTAAAGTGTAAAGTTTAAGGCAAACATGTAAGTTACAACTTTAATGTACAGGACAGACAGTAGGAAAGACAGACTGACAACATAATCCCTATATAAGGTTATTTGTTATACAGGCATCATGAAGAAGACTAACCCGTGATTCCATACAGTTCTGAGGCATCTGTCTGTTACATTCTTCATTACTGATAGCACCCTTACAGCTGAAGCACTTAGTAGCTGATCAAAAATACAAAATTATCTTGTATATATTAAGCAAAAGTATTATTTTTACCAGATTTTATAGTAAACTTTAACTGAATTTTAAACTATTCAATACACATGTACTGTAAAATCATGTACATGTACATTGCATTTTTTTTTTAAA
This sequence comes from Pinctada imbricata, assembly GCA_033119305.1. NCBI lineage: Eukaryota > Metazoa > Mollusca > Bivalvia > Pterioida > Pteriidae > Pinctada > Pinctada imbricata. The sequence goes on from VSWD01000008.1 coordinate 8,200,478, forward strand.
TCTAGAACTACCATACGTTCAAGAATAAGTAAAGTTTGGAATGAGATTTCTGAACAAAATTGTGACCCATGTACATATATTTTCGAAATTCTTTTTCTTCCTTAACTTTGACAACTTACGTTCACACAAATGAGTAGCCATCTTTAGCATAGCACCAATGGTGACGTTCACCAATGGCCGAGACTCCTGGGGTACCAAGTGGAACTTGCTCTCCAGGCAATGATACGACTCCCATAATTGATAGCATGAGGATAATTTCTTCATTTTATGTGCATCCAGACTCATCTTGACATATTTCATTCCGTCTTCCAAAGAAATCGGTGCCTTTGTATTGTTAGGCATCATTCTCTTCATTTCCATGGCGACTTCCTTCTTGATCCATTCCATCATTTCTTCTTCATCCTCTTCATCCTTTTCATCGCTGTCTTTTTCTTTCTCCATTCCAGACTTAGCCATCATGGAGTCAATCTTTGCCTTGGCGATCTTGGCATAATAGAAATGCAGCAGCTGTGTACTATCAGCCATTTCTACGGTATGTTTAATCACCATTGGCATAAGCTCAGAATCTTCTTTCTTAATTCCGTATTCTTCATAAGTCTCCTTAACAGCTTCATACACCGCCTTCATAATATTACTATCTTGGTCTTCCATTATTCCCATCTCTACCATGCTCTTGAAGAGGGAATCCCATTTCGTCATACCTGCTTCCATGAAGGAGTACTTAATGACAGCCCCGACACCTTCCATCAGCGACATCATCGTCATCTTACCGTCCATCTCACCTCCCATCATGTCTTTATCGCAACTCTTACGTGTGATCTGACTCAACCATTTCATAACCTCCATAACTCCTTTGGCGTCCACATTGTTTGATGCATTATGGGTAGATGACATATTTTTCAGTACGTCTTCCATTGTAACGGTAGGTTTAGGTAAGGTGCTGTTCATACCCCTCTCCATCATTTCTTTATTCATGTTCATCCAGTATTCCATGGACTGATATTCTGCCCCTTCCTTCATGATTTGTCCCGTCAGTAGAGTAATGGACGCTGCCTTCCACATAAACGATGTAGCACATCCCATGGCCGGCATGACGTCACAGATTCCTGTCATGAGTTCTGTGGCAGGGTAGAGCATCTCCATAACATGGTACTGAACCTCCTTACTGCAGTGCTCTATTTTCTCTGTTACACAGTCCTTAGCCTTTTCTGCACTCCTACATGAAATGAATCAGATTCAAAATAAACAAACATTCATGCTATGTATTTTATCACATATTTTCTTTAAAGATAATTTTCATTGCACAGTCAAACCAAGTTTATAAAGACTCTGTGATTTAGATAATTACAGTTTAAATGTTCTCATATTCAAAATCAGTCTACCTGCAAATACATGTACATACTTTTAAACAAAAATAAATCATGATTCTTTTTTTCACATCCTTGAAAATATTTTTGAAATAGTGCAAAAATCATGAAAAATACTTGGCCTAAATTCACACCAAAACCTAAAAAATGAAGAATATTTAACAAGAAATCAAACACTAGTCTACTTACATGCACATCTGGGTGGTGGAGCCAGGTAAGAAATATCTTCCATACGATACGGCCATGTGCAGCTCGTTCAGACACTTGGGTACCTCCCATAGTTGACACTTGGATTTCATGTCCATACACGGTGATTTTAAGTGGGTTTCACACCTGTCTCCGACCTTGTACATCATATAGTCGAACGTTATCTTCATGGTATGTGCCGTCATCTGGTTACAACCGTGACTCATCAGGACGTAACAGCGTACAGCTAACGCATGCTTCCTGTAGATAGTCGAATAAATATTTTCAAAATACATAGGGGTCAAGTGACATTCTTTCCATCCTTTTTTCTCAACCCTAATCAACTTTTGACAAGTACATGTAACATCAAAATTTTATTTATGAGAGGAATCCCCAGAAATAGGCACAAATTAAATGAGTAAACTTCATAATACCCTATGAAAAGGATTTTTTTAACACGAAAAATTATTCCAAATCCTTGTTATAACGTATTCTATATTAAGTATGTCTTTAAAAATATTTATTAAAATCTTACATGCAAAGCCTCTCTCTTGTCATGAACGGGTTGAGCATCTCCTTATCCACTGCTGCCATACAGTCAAACGCACGCTGTGGATTACACGTTGCCATATCTCGGTACTTCATGGGATCTACACACGGCTCGTCCTCCATTCCAACTTTACCTAACTCCATAATGGCATCTAGTACATGCTCTTTACCGTCTAAGCTCAAATCTGATATCATTCTGGCATTACCCATCATAAAAGACTCCACTCTGGACTCAATCTCTTCCCGCATCTTAGACATGTCAAATGGACCTGATCTCATGCTGTCCTTGTCACCCATACCGCCTTCACGATCTGAGAAGTTCATCATTCGTCCGTAACCTTCAATCATGTCTGCGGACATATTCCTCATCGTCATGTTTGTGGTATCTCTATTCATGTCATCGTCCGTCGCCATGTTCATCATCTCATGCACCATCATCGCCTTATGGCAGAAAGACCGAGCCATGAAGGTGACCTGCATCAGAGATTTGGCCGCCATCATGTGTGTAGTAGCACTGCAGTACTTGGTGTTCATCATTACACATTTCTGCACTCTCTCAAATGAGCTGAAATAGTTCAAGAATACAAATGCTTTTACAATATTTCATCAATCTACATAACTTTTCTAATACTTCATTCATATTATATATTTACATGTTCATAACTATTTACTACAACCACAATTCACTAAAAGACTTCTTAGTATCCCCGTAACTTGGAGGAATCAAAACATGCATTTCCAGTTTAACTTTTAAATTTTCTTACATGCAAAGGATTCCAAAGTTGCACATTCATCTTGTATGACCTGACTAAGCCAATCCCAGGAAGAGTATGTTTAAAATTTAACTAGGTCAAGAAAAAATAACAGCTACTTACTGACAATAAGAGTAATCTGACGTGTTAGCCATAGCAGCTACAACATGTTTGATACAGTGTGCAGGCAGGTCGTGGTTTACACATCGGGTGACTGTCGTTCATCATCATCATCATAGTCATCCATCTTGTCATCTTCATCATCATCTTTGCCGTCATTCATATCATCTTTATTATTATTCATACCCTCGGACATGCCCATTTCACGTCCCATCATGTTCATTTCCGTCATTCCGCTTTCCGCGCCCATCATCAGGTTGTTCATGGCCTTCCATGTATCCTCCATGTCACTGTGAAAAGGAAATTAAGAAAAAAAATTCCAATTTTACATTTTGAGAATTTTAGTACTGAAAGTACATCGTATGTTGATATGGCATTATGATAAGAATTTTCAATAAGGAATAGTCAACTGGTGAAGCTTTTTTTTCTGAATTTATGATACATGTACATGTTCATGTATTTCTATGAATTAACTCTGAGCAGGGAATTTTTCTCCCAATTTAATTTGTTTGTCTCCTTGCTCTAGGGAATTCATAGCTGTTCTACGACATACACATATCTACATGTACATGTATATAAAAGCACACTAATATGTAATCATTCTGTCCTTTGGTAATACAGAGTTACATCCCATTTGTGCAGGTATCTGACAAGAAATAATTATGACTGTCAGCATAAAATTCTAGGAAACAGGATTACAAATAAGACATTTTCAAAGGAATTTAATGACATCACACTGCCTTTACGTCAGAAACCCGCACAAATCAAGCAAAAACCTGTAAAATCAAAAAGACGAAATTTACCTATGGCCGGCCCTCTCTTCCACAAAGCTCATGACCGAGATCTCCTAGATAGTACATTTTGCCCATCTGTTTGCCGTACAGCCTATCAGCCATGCTTCTCATCAGTTCCTTCATCATCTCTCCCTTAGTGTCATCATAACAAACCTTGTTGTCCATGGCCAGTTTGTAGGTATATGCCGTCAGGGTTCGCAGTCGGTACTGAAGATCTGCTGAGCATGTCATTGTATTGTTCCTGACACATTCCATTGCTATTTTACCCATCATGCTGCAAAGGACGTTCATATGAAAGCATGCGATAATTGTTTCTTGATTATGAATATATAATGCAGAAATATTTCATACATGTAAGTTTCTCCACAAGTTTTTTCTTCAAATTTGTCTCAGTTAGCCAAAATGGTTTGAATAAGTGAATGAATGACGTCAAACATTTACACCAAGAATGTTATCAAAAGTACTCTCAATGTGATTCAATCATTATAGATTATTGTTTTCAAAATTCAATTTTCAAGGGGTTTTCAGTAGGCAAGATAGTTCAGTCTTCCCAAAGGAAAGCTTGTTTCTCCATTTACATGTATACAATCAATAAAATCAATGATTCTTTCATAAAATCAATGATGTTTTTATAAAATCAATGATATTTTCATAAAATCAATGACATTTTCATAAAATCAATGATATTTTCATGAAATAAATGATATTTTCAAAACAAATGATAATTGACTAAAAATCTGTTTACATGTTATGGAGGTATAAAATGGTTCTCCTAAGGATACACTTTGCATGTCTGCAGCATTAACTACAAACTGACACCCTTCCACTATAATATCTGTTCGGTTCACTTTTGTCTCTTTGTAGGACAATTTTGCCCACCAGAACAATCAAATGACATCATCCTTGATGGCATATGCTACAATTTGGAGTGGAATGACTTCATTTGATTGTTCTGGTGGGCAAAATTGTCCTACGAATAGACAAAAGTGAATAGAATGGACATTAGCATGAAAGGGTCTATTCTAAATATGCCCTATAGAACAATTATGCTGCAAAACTTTTCAAAAGTTTCAAGAAAGTTCTCTATCTGAGATATACATGTATAAATTTGTATATTGTACCTGCATGTGGTGTACATGTTATCTCCAGACAGTAATCCAATGTTCATAGCTTCTACTGCGTACGATACAACGCAGGCTATGGCCATATCTGAACGGCAATCCGCAGGCTCAATGACTAAAATTAGAATCGATTGTTTTATTTCTTTTTTTGTTCACATCATGCATGAACATAAATATCTACATACTGACATATAAATACCAGGTACATGTACATTGTATGTTTGAATAATAGAAACAGTAAAAGAGATTACAAGCTTTTCCAGGTGAGAGAATATTTTAAAATCAATTGTTTAGATTATTTTCTCATCTCTCAAGTAAAACAATAAATATTTTTGCAAAATTCAAAACTTACCAGATTGGACAGTTGTTAAGGTCGTCTGGTCTGAAAAAAGAAGAAATATGATCTATCAAAATGAAAAATTTTGAATTACATGAACTTACATTATATTTTCCCTTCTAAAATTTTTTGGAGAAATCAAGGAAAAAGAGCTGACATCTTACTGATCATAGCACAGTCGTTCTTCAGGAATTCGGAGATCGATCGGTGAGTGTCGTTCATAGTTGCCATCATGATCATCTCATACGGGCCGTTTACATCCTTAAACTCATTGCTGAGACACGTGTTGTAGTTAGACGCAGCCATACAAAGGTCGTAAAATCCGTATCTTGGGGTTTTCATGGCACTGGTAAGGTCAGAGGTCAGCTGCCTGGCACACTGGGTATAGTTAGGCACATTATAGTTCATGTCTCCAGAAAGCATAAAGTTTTGAGTGTTAAGGCATTGGGTAAATGACGTTGACCCACTTAGGGAGGATACAAACTTCTGCATGCCGTAGTTCAGATGTCTATTTCTACTGAGTTGCATCCAGAGGTGTTGGTTCTCATTTGTGCAATAAAATTTGCCATCTCCCTGGAAGGAAAATATTATCCAATTTTCATTTCTTTAAAATTTTTCAGAAAGTTTTTAACATTGTTTAAAGCATTTGATAATTTCACTTACTAGACCATAAGAATGTGTTTTTCATATTTGGCTTTTAAACTGAATATAATGCTGTATTGGGTCTGAATATCTTTTTTTAAAGGTGTAACTACAGAATACTGTAAACGTGGTTATTTTCTCCGACAGAAAATTTTGCGATTATAAGACAAGGACGATCCATGTGGGGGAAATATTCACGATATACATGTCTCTACAGCAGCGTTATTTTCACGTTGGGCAAATTTTCCTGAAGTCCATTGATTCGCAAAATACACGAAAATTACCCCCATGCGAAAATTTCCACGTTATAGTAACATTTTAGCCAGCAATTTCTTCTGTTTTAACATCTCAAGCACACAGAATATATTATACAGTTAAAGTTTACCATTGAGGGAGTTAGCACGATTCTGGTTTCCCGAGACCAGACCTATTTCCCGAGGCGAAGCCGAGGGAAATAGGCCTGGTCGAGGGGAACCAGAATCGTGCTAACTCCCTCAATGGTATACTTTAACTGTTTTATTATACCGAAACAAACATTATACTGAAACAAACATATGTCTTAGGTATACAGAAACAAACATTATACTGTAACGAACATATCTCTTAGGTTCACAGGGTTCAAATGGAAATTCTAATGATTTTGCCTTGCCTTCTCAACTGAATGACTGAGTAACGGAAAATATTAATTTTTGATGATAAGATAAACAGAAACATCATTTATCATACTCATACATGTTTAATTTTTGATTGTTTTATTTCATTGCGGATTAATTTATGTGCTAAGCGGATAGGAGGCGGATTACTCTGCTCGCGTATTGATAGCGTCATCCAATCAATCTTCACATCAACCGATCAACCTTCAACGGCACTGATTGGCTGATACTGACACACCCCCAAATAAGCTCCGCCCCATTTTGAAACTAACTCCCTAGGGAAATAGTCTTCTCAACTAACGCACCCCTTTGCAGGGAAATAGTCTTATCAGGCGATTTTCAGGGATTAAGTTAAATTTAATGAGTCTCTTTTTATATAGGAAAAAATCAGTAGAGGTATAATAATACTGTATATAGTTCCATTTGTCCTGTGAAAATCTTAAAATAGTAGGTATGATGTCTGGTCTTTTATTCATTTTATTTGATATCAGCTAGGCGATCATGAAATGAAGAAAAGTCGAAATGTAAACGTAATGGTACACTTACACACAGTTTCCTCCCCTAGATTGTATTTCCATAGCCTTCTCGTAGGCGGCTATCTGCAGTTGGAGCAATGGACATTTTCCTGGAGTACGGCACGACGTAGCTTCCATTACCTTCTGTGTCAGTATACTACAGTTATAGTTAGCGTGTAGGACTCCAGGAGCCATTAGCTCATATATTTCCTCCACCACCATTGGGTGGCAATTACTGGAGTTCATCTCCACACAACTGATGTAATTCTCCAGTTTCCTGTGGATGTAAATGTGATTGTATTATCAAGTCGTGGAGTATTAGAAATTTTTATTTAATCATCATGAATATGAGGATATGTACTGTAGCTATAGGACTAAAAGGTCAAGGACATAAAAAATTTGAAAAATGACAATTCCGAAAAAAGATAATCTGATTATTTTATGTGAGTGAACATTTTTTTTGCTATTTGATGATGCTTGTGAACTAAACGAAAATTAGACACACACAATAATGTACATCAACGATTTCGAAAAGTATTTACTATTTCGTAGCATACTCAATAATTAAACATTTTTGAAATATCTTAAATTGAAGGTACTAATGATAAAACATCAAAATTCTGCTAAATTATCATTTTTGCTAGTATGTTGTCAGACTCACATGCAGTAATCTGGCTCCGTCATTGTTTTGTTGTATGTCTCATTGTAGAATGACGATACGCATGACTGCATCTTAGATAGCTGACATTCCGCTCCAACCTGCTTGGGCTTCATGGCAGTCACTGGGCAGATATAACTAGACATGCCCGGGCAAGAATCATGGGTACCATTACCCAATATGTACAGGGACTCGATAACGTCATTGAACTTTGATCCGGTACAGTTGTATGCATGTTGTTTCACACAGTCCACTGTTCTCTTTACGCCCCTTTAATCGAACGTTTTCAAAATTATTTCCTCACATTACTGAATATACTGTATCAACAACTAACCTTTTTTTTCACTTTAAGATTTAGATTTTAAACTTTTCATTATACATGTATAGTCATTAGAGTCATTCTATTTCCTTTGCAATTAAAATTTACAGACATACATGTATATATAGTTTTACAATGTATTTCATAAGATGAATATGAAAAAGAAAATTCATAAATTAACTCTCTAAGACCGAAGGAAAATTCATTAAACAATATATATGTGCTAAAAAATACTTTTTTTAGCGCAACCAAATTTTATCAGAAACAGAGCAGAATTGGGTAAATTGACAAGCAATGTACATGTATTAGCGTAATCAAGAATTAGAGCTTTGCCTTATTTTCCACAGTAATCTATAAGAGATTCATGCTTTAGCATATTCTTAAATTAGCGCAGTCTTTAAGCAGCGCTAATTATTTTTTACTCAGCTAAATTATGAATCCTGCTAAAATAAGTACACATACCATATTCAAAAGAAATAGGCACATGTAGTTGTAAGGAAACACAATTTACTTTTTGTACAGGACAGTGACTGACTCACCAGCAGAACTGGTCCATGTCTACATAAGATTTTGGATCAAGCATGTGTGTCATCATTGTCTTAAGGCACATGTGGGCTTTATCGCAGGATGGGTACGTCATATCTACGACCTGTCGGCAGACTGGGGCGGTCAGGTTGTTAAACCAGTCAACAGCCATCTGGAATTGTTGTTTACGAAGGAAGGTGCACGTCTTGGTATTCTCTGTTACGCACTCCTGTCATCATAGAAAATTCCCTACAAATAAAAGAGAAATGCTGTCTAGCACTTTACAAAACATGGCAATTGGCAAATGGGAGAATTAAAGCGTTTTCATCTTAAATGTACATACATGTACATGTACGTTTTTTAAGTAAATTTTTCATCATACGACACATGCATGTACATGTATATCAAGCTTTCAAATGAAAACGTCCATTTCTTTCATGAGAATTATAGCTATTGAAGAGGAAACAAGAGTTGATCCAGGAAAGCTTTTTTCATATCTTCCTTACCAGCAAATATCGTCATAATCATTCTTTGGTGCAAATGCGGAGGTCAGGAGTCTCATTGTATAGGATCCAATACAGCCTACGGCATAGTCTATCTTACAACTGTCAGCCTCTATAAATAGAAATCATAAGAATATATACATGTAAGTCCAATATATGAATGTCATCTTTAATGTTTTAAATCACAAATATACATGTTTACATGTATACATGAATGTACACCTTGAATATTGAACAATTCCAAGTAACCGTTTCCACAATTGCAAATTTTCAAAATTTACAAATGATGAGATTAATATTATAATGCATGAATCAAAAGATGAATGAAATAATAATTTAAAATACCTTGAGGAAAATTTTTCAATGCTCGTTTCTTTATATTCAGAATCCTCTTGAGTATTCATGGAATGTATAATGCTTCAAACATTTGTAATCAACAGAATGTTGAACACGAGCTTAATCTTTTTCTGTAAATTGCTATACTTACCAGCGGGTAGGTTGTCCCACATTGAGAACATGTCGGTTTGCATAGTGCTCATGTTCTTGGCTAGGTGACACAAGACGTCCTCTTCTTCACACGTCATATTTGACATACCTAAAACATTACAGTGACTCAGTAAAATAAACGTCATCTTCTCTTTTAAGTGATAATTTTTATTAAATAGTGCTTGTAATGATATCAAATAACAATAAGATTCAAAATCCAAGAAATTCTGCCTTTCAAAATATAATAGAGTGTATAAGTAGATATAAATGCTTAGATTTTCAGTTATAAATGTTTCATTCTCTGTGTGCTATGCATGTTTATACAGTATTACATACATGTACCTCTCCATAAAGAACTAAATAAACTTTAAAGCTACATGTATATCAAGTATATTTGATCAAAATGTAGGTAAAAGTTATCTACCTGAATCAATACCAGCACAAGATTTCTGAGAAAGGGCTAGAGCGACCTCCGCCATCTCAGCTTGTGGAAGTTTGACGATGGACGGCAAGTCGCTGTAATATACACATCTCTCCATCATCACTGCAGCTACACATACGTCATAATGGGAGCTCCTACTTGGGCTTCTCATAAACTGTTTGTAGAGCGAACGTGTAGTTAGATGAGCACAAGGACATATTGGCGTACGGGTCCATGGCAGGCCATTTTTACCATTTCAGGGAGACATGAACTTGGGGAATCCACAGTTGTTGCTGATGTCAGCACTAATATAGTTGTACAGAACGTGGATAACTGGTGCCCTCTGGATGGCGAGACAGCCGCTCGTCAGGAGATCTATACAGGAATGGCTCATGTTGGCAGCTCTGTGAGAGGATACAAAAGTTGTAAAGGATATCTCTCATACTTGTAAATTAGAAACTCAAATTATTAAAGCATGTGGTACATGTACATGTACATTAAGAACTGATCTGAAGATTTTCTATTTTATTTACTATCTAGGAAACAAGTTGCTTGCGCACCACATAATTTGAATATCCTTTTATCACATAACATACACCATAATACTAGACAAGGAACAAGTGATTTTGGCATTATTTTCTGCACATAGTGATTACATCGTTCATTGTTTTAATTGCGAAGTCCTAATTGTTATTTCGCCCTACATCTAATGTAGATGCTCCAAGATCATTTTGGCATTGCATAATGTTATGAAATTAAATGTGCATTTAACTGATACCATCTAATAATTATATTTATCAAATTAAGACAATTTCATAGTAATGGTACTGCAGAAATTGTTTAAAGTTGATTTATATTCAAAATGATGAAGTATGAATCAATACATAAATCTATAAATCTATTACAACATCAGAATACTCACAGACAAAGATTGGTTGGGTATTCCTCAAAGTAACTGAAGCAGTGATGTAGAGCGAGTGATGGTTTACATATCGGGTTAGCAGGATCAGTTGGCAGTAGTCATCAAACCTTGTATTCTCTCTATTCTCTTCTCTACCTCATCTTTATCACAAGAAAAATAAGTATTCATTATGTACAATTCATTATTTTACAGCTTTGGGCAAACATAGCACAGAACATTTCAAAAGAATTATACAAATGTAATTTTTAATTTTACTAAGAAAATAATGAGATGTGGGTAACGGAAACTCCCTATCCACATCACATTCAATACTACTAAACATATTTTTCAGATTTCATTTACCTTCCATTTTGATTGTGATAGCATCTTTGAATGAATCAAGCTGAGCATTATTTCTGATGGCTTCCTGGGTCTCGTTAAGTTTCTTCCAAGCGTACGAGACGTTACATCGGTCGTGTACCATAGACATCATATCCTGAAGGTGGGAGCCAATCTGGGTCACAGCGTCACGGACATCACATTCGCTAGTATGCATCTGCGCACAACCAAGCATTCTGTACACCATTCTAAAGAAAAATAATTGCATAATGATTTATGTCATGTTCACCATCATACTCTATCAACAGAACTGAAAACATAAATTTTACAACCATTTCTAGTAGACAGAAAACAAACGATGTTTTCTGAAATTACCATGCAAAAGTATCATTTTTACAATATATATTTTTATATTTTTCATCAGCTTGAATAGAACTTGATAATTTTACCTCTGATGCTAAAGCTGCTACTAGTAACAACTACCTTATGGCTGTCAAACATTTCTTATAGATACATGTATCGAACATACGTGTATATTCATGTTCATTACTTTATCTCTCCATTTTAAAATTATCTCTCCATAAAGTCAAATAGATAAAAAATTTCCTTATATTCCATTAAGCATGGTAAACAATACTTTGTGAAACTTCAACACTAAATATTTTTTATACGTAAATCATTTCCCCATATCTGACACCTTTCATTGGCTTGAATAGAATTTTATGGTGTTCGTTCAGATGCCAAGGGCAGCAACTCCCAACAATGAAAAAATACAGAATTTACGACACAATCATGACTTACTTGCACACATCCTCTGAATGTTCCGTAGGTAAATCCCTCAAGATGCCCTTCAGTCCTACGGCAGTCAGACAAATCTTGGCAGAATCTATCGAGCATTTAGGATTGTATGGTTTGATTCCTAGTGGTTTCATACCGCACATGTCACCAAGCACTCGGCGTGCGTAATGCATCGACCAATGCATGTCATCCACCTCAGCGCCGGAGCAATCATCAAAGATCAGGCTTGCCATCATGGATTTACTGACCGCAGGAACCATACTGTAATACACCAGTGCAAAAATCTATATCATTTAGATTGTCCTATCCAACTGCGGAAGTTTTTGCCTTTTTGACAAAATTCTTTTATAAAATTTGTCTTTTCTTAAGATTATTTGAACCAAATAAGATGATATGTTTAAAAGTGAGCACTAGCTTGTTATTCATAGCATGTTACCTTGAAGACATAAGATGTCACATAAATTGTTAAGAAATATGAGTACCCAAGTAGATACTCAAATGTAAATTCTGCAAAAATGTTTAATTTTTTCCACATACAGTTATCTAGATTCATACTTAAAACAATTTTCAAGCTTTGTAACTCCTTCAGATTGAAATATACAAGTACTGTTAGTATAACTTGCTCTTAGAATTGCATGTTGATAAATCCCTTCTGCAAGGACATTTTTACAAATCCTTTCCCTTTATTTCACACATCTTCGAAAAAAATTTTGATGACGTAAAAAAAATACAAAAAAAACCCACAAACACTCAAATACACAAATTTTTGGCCCCTTGACCTTTATCAAGTGTAAAAAACGACGATCTATAACAATTCTAAGTAAAATCCATTCTTGCTTCTCTGGCGTTCATTGCAAATCAAATGAAAATTGCAAATGATTTGCAATGAACGCCAGAGAGGCAAGGATGGATTTTACTTAGAATTGTTATAGATCATCGTTTTTTACACTTGATAAAGGCCAAGGGGCCGAAAATTTGTGTATTTGAGTGTTTGTGGTTTTTTTTTGTTATCATCCCTTCCCTCTGGAAGAAACATTTGAATCTACTGTAAAAAAAAAGACTTTTAATTTATGAAAAGATCAAACAACTGACCTGCACACATCATAATCGGTGCTTGTGATAGACTGTACGTATCCCATGAATGTCATACCCATACACCGTCCACATCGGCACGGCATAGGCTCGGCATAACATCTCATCATAGCCCTACTGCCGAGTACTTTCTTAACTTGATGGTGCATGGCCTGGTCACTGACCGATACACACTTCTTTGTGTGGTGACTCATACAGTATAAATGTTCCTTCATTTTTCTGTAAAAAAAAAGAAAATTGTAATTTTAATCTGGTATTTTTTTTTTCAAACAGACGCCTAAATAAATTTTGAAAATAAAACTTGAAAGAGCATGATACACATTTAATTTGACATTAATAACTCCTAAGCCAAAACTTGCCATAATTTTAAAAATTACATTGACAGTGAGTAATTTTCCAAATCGGAAGAAATAAAATTAAAATGCAGTTATCTTATTTGTCACGTATTTGAGCCATATTTTAGTCTATATACCTGCAGTCCATCTTGCCAGAAGACAACATATCATGCATCAGTGTCATACCACAGACGGCAGCCTTTCTGGTGTCACATGATTCGTCATCTGTAATAATGGAACAAAACTCCTAGTTCATTAAAAGCTTTCATTTATTCTATTCTTATTGAAATTTTTCATAGAACTTTATCTCACTTCGGAATGTTATTCATTCCTAGGTTTGCAACCGTTCCTATGGGAATTTAATGGTTTGCCATCTCGACTTTGAGACTGAATAACTGATAGGTACTTCTTTTATGCTTATATTAAAGAAGAGACGCTCAATTACCATAAAGAAAAGCAGAATGCCACTAACTTACTACAGAAACATTACATGTACATGTATCTTGACAGGACCTATCTGGAGAGTAGAGGTTATCATTTTTCAAATTCTTATAACATATTCTCACCTTGAATACCCATATAAGCAGTCCATGTTACATCCTGGTTTATCACAGTAGTAAGTACACCGTGTATTATTATGGGTACAGGAGTGTGACTTCAGCATTGGCAGTCTCTTGGTACAGCCTTTGTGAATCATGTGTTTACCGTCAGTATGGTCAACCTTGGTGTAGCAAGCCTAGAAAAGAGGAGATCAAATTGCTGAAAATAATCAGATACCAGTAAAAGGTAATACCGTAAAAGTGTATCCTAGTACATCTTATAGGCTCCTGCAAGTACTTTTTAGGTTTTGCAAGAAAATCACACTACTAATTTGTACTATCAAATTTCTGGGGTTTTTTCCTAAAGTAATAAAGATAAGAAATAGTCTTTATGAACAACTTAACCCTACACTTCATGTTATCACTAAATGTATATCAATAAAAAAACATTAATAAGTTATCTGATGTGGTCCTCTACATTACTCTACTGGCATACTGTTACACTCCTCATTGTCCTTTATGTTATTACTATATCAATATGTAACATTAATAAGTTACCTGATGTGGTCCTCTACAGTACTCTACTGGCATACTGTTATACTCCTCATTGTCCTTTATGTTAATACTATATCAATACATGTATGTAACATTAATAAGTTACCTGATGTGGTCCTCTACATTACTCTACTGGCATACTGTTACACTCCTCATTGTCCTTTATGTTAATACTATATCAATATATAACATTAATAAGTTACCTGATGTGGTCCTCTGCAGTACTCTACTGGCATACTGTTACACTCCTCATTGTCCTTTATGTTAATACTATATCAATATGTAACATTACTAAGTTACCTGATGTGGTCCTCTACAGTACTCTACTGGCATACTGTAACACTCCTCATTGTCCTTTATGTTAATACTACATCAATACTTAACATTAATAAGTTACCTGATGTGTTCCTCTGCAGTACTCTACTGGCATACTGTTACACTCCCCTTTGTCCTTTATGTTAATACTATATCAATATGTAACATTAATAAGTTACCTGATGTGGTCCTCTACAGTACTCTACTGGCATACTGTTACACTCCTCATTGTCCTTTATGTTAATACTACATCAATACGTAACATTAATAAGTTACCTGATGTGGGCCCTACAGTACTCTACTGGCATACTGTTACACTCCTCATTGTCCTTTATGTTAATACTATATCAATATGAAACATTAATAAGTTACCTGGTGTGGTCCCCTACATTACTCTACTGACATACTGTTACACTCCTCATTGTCCTTTATGTTAATACTATATCAATATGTAACATTAATAAGTTACCTGATGTGGTCCTCTGCAGTACTCTACTGGCATACTGTTACACTCCTCATTGTCTTTGGCTCCTTTACACTTGTGGCACATCATTGTCGTGTCTGTAAGTACAAAGATGCATTCTGTGACATTATGTACCGGTCAGTACTACATAAAGCATATTAAGGTACCATGCAAAATCCACGTACTCCATATACATGTATACATGTACGTAAATCAGTCAGTTTTGATTTCTTCTTAACTTAGACAGTAAAAGAAGAATGAAAAGGAAATTTGCAAAATCTTTTTAGTATGAAGTATGAACATGTATGAATTCTATATCAACATGATTAGGGCAAACTATTATAGGTATTTTACAAGTTTAAGTCATATGGATACTTATATACATGTAAACAGAATTTATTTTTATACTTGCAGATATCAAAACATCTTTCCTTTTTTCTTGTTCTGGAAGAAATACATGTAAAACATTTTTTCCTCTGTTTCCAAATATTTTTTCCATCTGTTTTCTTAATAGAAAATAGCAATACAATATTTTAACTACTTCTCACCCATGCACGCCCCTGTAACAGCCTGTCCGAATCGCCCACATCGTACTGTTAACGACAGGTACCATGTCAGGAGATAGATGATGCATCATATTTTCCATACACTCTCCGGCTTTCTTGGCCTCCATACACAGTTCTTGGTGTGTTTTAGGCATCCATGCGGCATACATTGTGGCCTTACACTTCACCCGGCTTCTCATTACTGATCATTCTCATCAGCTCGGCCAGTACGATCATCGTCTGGGTCTGTGTAGCCGTCATGTTCGATGCTGTCATGTTCATCTCTCTGCCATCTTGCATGCCCATCATATCCATGGGAACTAAAATCAAAGAAGTATTTTTTTCTATATTTACATACATGCATATAAAGTACAATGTACATGATTTCATGTTCGTATGTAATTTATTGATAATTTACATTTTTACAAATTTCATTTTCTAAATCATGATAAGTTCGAAGGGAAAGAGGAAAGCTAATAGAATGATGATAAATTTATACCCTTAATTAACCTTTCTTTGGGGGGGGATTCTCTTCCCTATTACATGTATTCTTTTAGCTTACATGTAAATCATTAAAGAACTTCTGAGAAAATTTTTCTGTGAATTTCCCAGATGATAAAATTAAATTCTAAGCTTATATGTACATGAATGGAAAAAAGATACCACATAATATTTACATATGCCCATTCATTTGTATAGAATTTACACTGTGATTATAGGAGTATAACCGCGGTAGCTCGATTTGAACTATGACGTCATAGTACCTTGACTGGATTTGAAGTCGGACGGTACGTAGTAACAGAGCCTTAACAACGGAGTTTTAAAGGTATCTAAACGTCATTTTAAGCGTGAAAAATGGAATGTAAATATAAATAATAACTGTCTTTTGGAATGTGATTATACTGTGATAACCTACAATGGATCCAGGAATTATGTTTCTCATAATTCCTGGATCCATTGTAGGTTATCACAGTATAATCACATTCCAGAAGACAGTTATTCTATAAATATCTCTCAGCCTACATTTTTCCTCTCAGTAGGGAGGAATCAGAGCTATGAGATATCGTTTTACCTTCCATATTTGGTAAGACGTCCTTCGGAATCCTGAGAATCTGCTGAGCCACTGATCCAAAACGCAGCGCACACGTTGTGAATTTCATATCCATCGGACATGACGCTACTTTCATTTTCATTATCATCTCGTTCATGTGACTTCTCATCTCATGTGATACATGGGTTTCACAGTGTTTTGTATGCATCTCCACACACTGCTTGGTCTTCATTACATCCCTGAGAATAAAATGACAAATACATGTACTTATCAAGCTGTTTTGTTAAACAACCCTTAAGTGGGTCGCTCGAAATCGTTTGTAATTCAGACTGTCGAACTCAACTTCAAAATTTGAAACATTATTTCATTCTTTCTTGAATTTTTCCTATTTTTTCTTCGATGAAAAAGTAAAGTTATATTTCCTTATCTGAGATGTTCAAAAATGCAATGTTGATTTGCAATAAACAAGTGAAATAGAACTGATCAATGACTGTGCAAAATAAACATGGTTTTCAATGTAAAACATACATGTACATGTATTATTAAAAAACTCTTTGAAAGAAAATTCAACCTTTTATGAAAAAAAAATTACACATATTATTGATACTCACATGCAGGTTGCATTGGACTTTGTGTGTGTCATATTCAATGCGGCCATGCATGACGCGGCAGCACACTTGTCACACATGACCGAGGGGCATTCCTTGGCTACACGAGCGTACAGTGACGACAACATCTGTTTGACAGTATCTTGTTGACATTTGTCACATCCCATGATGTTCTTCTTTACGCAGTCACGAAGCTGGGGCATCATCCTGGAAAAAAAATAAGATTGATAATAATGAGAAGTTTGCAAATTTCCCGATATTAAGGTAAAACACTGAATTTTTAATTCCGCAAGAACAAATTTTCACAATTTGTAAAAAGATCAGATTATTCTGTATACATGATAGATATTGTATTGGGCTAAAGGTATACTTACTCCTAATTACATGTATAACTCTATTATTATAGTTATTTTAATATATTGTCATTACATGTATGTCCTTATTCAAAATTCTTCTTTGTTAACTTTTCACGACAAAATTCAATTTATGAAAATGTCCTATAATATAATACATCTAACAGATTTTTTTAATGTTTTGATCTGTACCCATCAAAAGAGCAAGTTTACAAACCTGCACATATTTTCTGTACGTCCGTCGGCCATGACCTTAGAATGCGCGCTGGTAATACAATACAAAGCAGCCTCTCTGTTACACGTCTTCTCTTCCTCCTTCATGCTGCATTCCATGGAAGAGTCCATCATATCATCTTTGGGTTTGTCAGCTTTACCACATGCTCCCATTGCCAATGTTTTCAGGTCATTGTAGGTAGATTCCATTGCTTTTCTCACCTCTGGCATACAGTGCCATGTGTTCTTGATCACACACATCTCAGTGGGTTGTAGGTGACTATCAAATGGTGATCAAAAACATGTGTTATTCATAGCATTTCAAGATTAAACTTACATGTGCATGTATAAGCTAATTAAACATCCCAAAACTTTCTTTAACTTTGTAGATATTGAAGTACAGCTTTCTAAATCCTTACATATTTTAAAAGAAATTATTTTGAATTAATTATTACTGTATAAACTCAGAACCCATAACTTAAGACCATGAAAATCTAAGGATAGTAATTGCAATGTTCCTTTCAATATAAAATTCAACTTAAGTTACTCACATGTCCAACAAACTTTTCTACCTTTCAGTTTATCTATAATACAACTTACGAGCAAATAGATTGTCTTGTTGGCATCATATGATGCATGGCGATAGCTTGACCCAATGACCCTAGACACTTCAGGGCGCCATCTTGATCACAGGTCATGGACATTTCACTGTTTTGTTGTCGTGTTTCCATGGCAGCCATATCAACATGGTTACATGTTCCGATGGAATGTCCGATACTTGCCATCATATAGAGGGCTTCCATCATTCTGTGACGCGTCATGGCCGAGCAAGTCTTCGTGGCGTTAACAACACATTTGAATGACATGGCTCTGTCTCTATAAATAGCAATAAGTATAATATGTAGTGACTATGCACTTGGAAATGAGAACAATTTTATCCCTGTAATTTTTTTCACAATCAATCTCATTAAAAGTGAATTGAAAAAAAATTAAAATGTTGCAGTATTGTTTTTTTACTGCCTCATTACTTTACCATTTTTTTCCTTTTACACTACTTTGTTATTGTACCATTTACATGTATTTCATATTAACCATCTGAATGACAGAACTTGTAAATTTGCCATTTTATGGTCTCATTCACAGTTCAAAATATGAAACTTAAACTCTCATAAAACTACTATTAATCAGACTTAATATTATATAATACATACTTGCAGAACATTTTCCTATCATTCAACGGTAAAGATCCCATGTAGGTAGTTCCTGAAGCATAGTACTCAAAACACATCTTGGCTGTTTGCATCTGACAACTAGCCGGCTCTACATTGTACATACAAATTGGGAGTAGAAATTATAATCACTTTCAAATCAAATACATACTTGAAAAATTGTATGTATACATGTACTTCAAATTTTGGTAAGACTGACAGACTCTATATTTATCAAGTGAACCAAATTAAATACATTATTGTATTGTAATTCATATCATATACCATATCACCATATCATATACACTGTAAACGTAGAAATTTTCGCATGGGGGTAATTTTCTCGTTTTTCGCTAATCTAGGGACTTTGCGAAAATTTCCCCCAGGCGAAAATATCCCCACTGCATTCTTACCAATGGGAAAGACATCTTTATCGCAAAAATTTCCCCCACACGTAACTTCATGATACATGTATCATAATCGCGAAATTTTCCCCCAGCGAAAATGACCTTGTTTTCAGTACATATAAAAACAGTTTGATTTTTTTTGTTACTTGAAGGGTGAAGAATAACATTTATCAAACACACTTAAAAATCTGTAAGAAAAGGATTGAAAGGCAAAGTCAGGAGAAATGAAACTTAAATAAAACCTGTGTATACAAACACATACTGTACCTTTGAACGTCATGTTATACAGCTCAGAGTTGTTCATCCTATAGGCCATGAATGACGCATTCACTTCTGGTGTCATTGCTTCACCATTGGCTACATCTGATGCATACATGTCAACTGAAATGGTCATTATATGGTCAACATAAGCAAGTAGAAATAATGATATACATGTATTAATGTCATACAGACCTAGTTAAGTATACATGTAGGAAAATGAAAATCCCCAACATTGGCTTAACAGAGGAGCATAAAGAAGATACATGAAGTTGCGATGAGAAATTAAGATTTTTTATTGTAAGGGGGAGAGGGGCTAAAATAATAAACTGATCAAATTCAGTAACATTACCTTGACCTCTGATCTTTGATCCTAAAAATTAATACATCAACTTTTCATTAAATCTGTGCAGATTTGTTTTCAAGAGAATTAACAATATAATCTTACCAAGGTCCATGCAGGAATGTTCCCTCAAAGTCTGTGCTACGGACATGAATATTCCCTTGTATAGTGGTGGGTAGTACGGGTTAGATGTCTCGTTATGGAGGCACTTAGCCATGGTAGACGTGAATAGACGACATGAGACTGAGTTATTGTAACTGCCTGTATTCAGCATGGCGGTGACGTTCCTGGTGAAATGCCTTAAGCATGTGTTGTTGTAGAAATACTGAGTGACGTTGTTGGACTCCATTATGACCTCATCCGCAAAAGGACACGACCCGTTGTAGTAGGCGGGTATGTCCATGGCAAACCTACGTACATCCTGAACGACGGAAAGCCTGGTGTTGTTGTCACAGCCTTCTAGCTTCTTATGGATACACGCACGTATTTCTGCTGAATTTCTGATAAAAAAAAATTAAAGATACACGTAAATGTTAAGTTGAATTTTTCATATTGACTTGAATTTCTTTGATTATATCCATACAGGTACATGGTATTCAAACTTCCATATTCAAATTTTGAATAAGAATGATTTTGTACATACATGTATACTTAACTATAGTGGTTAAAATCAATTATGTTATGTATTATTTTAAAATTATGTTCAATCATATTGTAACATCATTCTCCCATCATTCATGATGTACACCAAATACACCTAAATGAGGTATATTTCATACAAAACAATGGAAAATTTCCATTATCAATTTTCTTAATGTGCTCCACTTACCCACAAATTTTCTCTGGGTCCATTTCCTCTCCGAGACAGTGGATCCACAGAACGGAGCACTCTGGTTGTTCCATACACATACCGAGTGTGGTAGACATTGGATTTCTCATGGCGACCGCCTGCATCTGTGATTGGTTCATCAGTCTGTAGCATTCCTGACCAATGGAGGCTCCCGTTAGGTAGACAGTGGCGTTAAACGTACTGGTGTCTTTTTCTTGGCACGTGAGGGTATTCTTGGCCAAGCATTCCATAGTGTGATGGTACATTCTAAATCAAAACAAGATAAACATAAGATTCATGATTTGAAAGCAGATCGACATATCCAATTTTTTCACATAGACTACCAAACACTGTATTCAGGGAAAATATCACCCCTGTCTTATTTTTGCCCTTTTTGCCAAATGCCATGGGAGCAAATCTTAGACGGGGCGAATACAATTATACATGAAGGGTTACTTGCAGGAGGACCAATTGGTTATTGGGTGAATCAGAAACCTGTCTACATTGGGCAAAAATAAGATGCCGAATTCAAAGCTGCAAAGTATTGGAATTACACGTATTTTCAAGTTCAGAATAATAGCCTTCGAATAGATCTTCATGGAAATGGGATATACATGTACGTATATTGGATGGATTGAAAATATTCACAATCAAAGCTACAATATGATTTGTCTTACAAACTAGGATGAATAAATGAGCTAGGATAACAAATGACGAAACACTCACCCACAAATAGCGGTCATATTGCCTCTATTCTGGTTTCTGAACTGTTCAAAGTCTCCCATACACTTCTTGGCTGCTTCTCCGTTACATTTAATGTCCATCACGTCGTAGAACATGGAGGTGTTACACATGATGGTGTTGAGGAGCGGGCATGTATTTCCCATGAGCACCTTGGCATTATGGAGGGAAGCTTCCAATCTCATCTTCACGTCAGCTGTACAATTCTTTGAGCTGTCGGCGACACATTTTGACGTCATGAGGAAGTGTCTAGAATGTAAAAATCAGAATAACAATAAACCATTCAAAACTCAATGAATACTTTTTTTCAATTATCTTTGCAAATTTTAAATGCTTTTGTTTATTTTAAAGTTTGTAGGATATAGCCAAGGTCTTACATATGTTTATCGAGCTCAGAATTACCAAATTCTTTTCTGACAGATGTAGAAATGATCAATTAAACAAAACATGAGCCAAAGTCAAACATCTATGAGAAATATGCATGTACACATGTACATTATTTCTAAGACTTATTCATTCCTTACATTACAGAGTTACTTCAAATTCGAAACGTTAAAGCACAAAAAAAAATCTACAAATGAGGTCTAAGTATTAATTTTTTTATTAACATACATGTACATGTACGTGTAAATTTTGCGCAATCATTCATTTCTACATGTATCTGTTCTACACTATTTTCCATATAAATTTTGTTGACAATAGATGATTTTCACAATACCGCAGTAGACTTGAATTTCATACATGCCAAGACCCGACATCACAAGATTTGACGTATCTTTTAACGCTGACGTCGAAACATGTCTATGACGTCATAATAAAACATAGGTAATCACAGATTACAAAGCTCACCTCGTGACAGCAAAATTCAATTCAAACATATTTCTTAGTACATGTATATTGGCTTTTAAAGGCAAAACCACTCAAGCAGAAAAAGTAGGTCAAGGTCATTTTATGAAAGTTTGATCAAAGATACATCCAATATGCAAGTTTGGTACATGTAGCAGTTATACTTTGCTCAATATTGGCTTTTAAAGGCAAAATCACTCAAGCGGAAAAAGTAGGTCAAGATCATTTTATGAAAGATTGATCAAAGATACATCCAATATGCAAGTTTGGTACATGTATCACTTATACTTTGCGCAATATTGGCTTTTAAAGGCAAAATCACTCAAGCGGAAAAAGTAGGTCGAGGTCATTTTATGAAAGATTGATCAAAGATACATCCAATATGCAAGTTTGGTACATGTATTACTTATACTTTGCTCAATATTGGCTTTTAAAGGCAAAATCACTCAAGCGGAAAAAGTAGGTCGAGGTCATTTTATGAAAGATTGATCAAAGATACATCCAATATGCAAGTTTGGTACATGTATCACTTATACTTTGCTCAATATTGGCTTTTAAAGGCAAAATCACTCAAGCGGAAAAAGTAGGTCAAGGTCATTTTATGAAAGTTTGATCAAAGATACATCCAATATGCAAGTTTGGTACATGTATCACTTATACTTTGCTCAATATTGGCTTTTAAAGGCAAAATCACTCAAGCGGAAAAAGTAGGTCGAGGTCATTTGATGAAAGTTTGATCAAAGATACATCCAATATGCAAGTTTGGTACATGTATCACTTATACTTTGCTCAATATTGGCTTTTAAAGGCAAAATCACTCAAGCAGAAAAAGTAGGTCAAGGTCATTTTATGAAAGTTTGATCAAAGATACATCCAATATGCAAGTTTGGTACATGTAGCACTTATACTTTGCTCAATATTGGCTTTTAAAAGCGAAATCACTCAAGTGGAAAAAGTAGGTCAGATGCTGCATACGATGCATGGGTCCATCTCGGCATCCAAAGATGAATCACTTGTGCAAGTTTGGTTACTGTAGCATTAGTACTTTGTTAGATACTGAGCTACCCCAAACTTCTTATCCAAATCACTCAAGCGTAAAATGCAGGTCAGATGCTGCATCCGGTGCATGGGTTCACCTCAGCATCCAAAGATGAATCACTTATGCAAGTTTGGTTACTGTAGCATCAGTACTTTGTCAGATACTGAGCTACCCCAAACTTCTTAACCAAGTCACTCAAGCGGAAAATGTAGGTCAGATGCTGCATCCGATGCATGGGTTCACTTCAGCATCCAAAGATGAATCACTTGTGCAAGTTTGGTTACTGTAGCATCAGTACTTTGTCAGATACTGAGCTACCCCAAACTTCTTAACCAAGTCACTCAAGCGGAAAATGTAGGTCAGATGCTGCATTCCATGCATGGGTTCACCTCAGCATTCAAAGATGAATCACTTGTGCCAGTTTGGTTACTGTAGCATCAGTACTTTGTCAGATACTGAGCTACCCCAAACTTCTTAACCAAGTCACTCAAGCGGAAAATGTAGGTCAGATGCTGCATACGATGCATGGGTTCACTTCAGCATCCAAAGATGAATCACTTGTGCCAGTTTGGTTACTGTAGCATTAGTACTTTGTCAGATACTGAGCTACCCCAAACTTCTTAACCAAGTCACTCAAGCGGAAAATGTAGGTCAGATGCTGCATCCGATGCATGGGTTCACCTCAGCATCCAAAGATGAATCACTTGTGCCAGTTTGGTTACTGTAGCATTAGTACTTTGTCAGATACTGAGCTACCCCAAACTTCTTAACCGGACGCGGACGCGGACACGGACGCGGACACGGACGCGGACGCGGACGCGGACGAGGACGCGGACGCGGACGCGTAGGGTTATAGCATAAGCTCACTCAACTTCGTCGAGGTGAGCTAAAAATAATGTCAAAAGTTGTGATGTCGGGTCTTGGAGTGTCTGAAATGCAAGTCTAGTGGTAATATGAAAATCTCTGAATGTGAAAAAGACACAGAGGGAATCATTACCTGCAGACTTCTTCGTTACTATCAGAGGATCCTGAGGCCATAGTCATATAGGCACCGAAATACGAGATGCAGCTCTCCGCTGTTTCAGGCGCACATACGTAGTCCATTTTAGCAATGGCAGGTAAAATGTTGGGGCACACGCGTTGGAATTGCTCCTTCAGTACCTCAATACCAGCTGTCATCATCTCCTGACGTTGAGATGAGCACGACGACACAGCTGACATCATACAGTAACCAACATCAAGAATTTTCCTGATTTATAATGAAGACAGACTGTGTTTTAAAATCATAGAATCATAGAAAATTGAATGTAAGAATGAAAATTGACATTACAACAGTTTTTTTTTTTTCACTTCTTTGTAAAAAAATTGATGGAATACTGAAGATCACAAATACTTCTAACCACAAATATTTTCGTGCACTTTTTGATTCTTCATCGTCTTCACATCATCAATTTACTTGGGCAGAAAAGTTACCCAAGTTTTAAACAATGGTTTAGGTAGGTGACTAAATGCAAATCAGAATGAACAATTGCTGTATTTGTGATCTTGCATATTAGAAATAAAAGTCATGTGTAAGATTTGGTTTCAACTTTCTTATGAATTATCAATAATTGAAGATAAAGAAGAAAGACATTTAGAAAAAAAAAATATTGCACAAGAATATATTTGTTTCAAGAATACACGAATATGTATAATTCATATATATGTATAAATAAGAATACTAATAAAACATAAAATCAAGATGAAAAAAAAAAGAATTACGAGCAATATTCCATTCTTTCGTGCACAGGAGTAAGTTCAAGGTCAGTTAAATGTACAAGGTAAGGAACAAAACACAGACTGGCCATGTCAAGCATGCAGTTTGGAGATTCTAAAAAGAAAGAATTGTAAATGTAATTGTGGAAAATAAACACCATGTACATGTATAAAAGAAATAAAATTAATTTCTTTTCATACAAAATAAATCAAAAAGAGTTACGCATAATTTGATATAAAGGGATTACACATGCACAATTAGAATTTTGTAAGATACATTTTCAAACACTTTATAATGCAATAAATGTTCTTAAAAAAAATAGGTCATGTAATACATGTACATACAACAATTTCCCATAAG
This sequence comes from Pinctada imbricata, assembly GCA_033119305.1. Taxonomy (NCBI): domain Eukaryota; kingdom Metazoa; phylum Mollusca; class Bivalvia; order Pterioida; family Pteriidae; genus Pinctada; species Pinctada imbricata. Next base: position 8,226,320 of record VSWD01000008.1, read on the forward strand.
GAAAACTAAAGGAGGTACAACTTATTCATATGCATATACATGTAGTAACACAATAAATATAGGAAACAATCAAATCTACCAAGTATGATCAATTTCGGTTGGTTGTTCTTCAAACGCATTCAAAATTCTGTTTACAAAATGTTCTCAAATTTCTGAAACCTGGGTCCTGTAGCATCATATCCCAGCCATCTTGCTACGACTGTCAGTATATTTTGGACATAATTTTCACAGATTTCAGCCATATTTCATTGCTTGAATTGAGGATCACTGACAAAGGTTAAATACCCGAAACGTGCATGTTTGGTCCATGCTGTAAATTGATCTGCTTTTAAATGATGCTAATGAATTTGTAGATGCTTAACATACATTACCTGCTGGCAGTGTTACTGCAGTCTGATCCCTCGTCATATTCCTACACATCTCCAACATGTGAGCATCGTTCTCACCAGCCGTCAGTCGATACTGAATCTCAAGGGGCAGATAACTCAGTTTGGAATAACAATCATAAACGCTAACAACTGCCTGGCACATGACGACGGACATATTCGTAGACCTCATAATACCATTATACATGACCTCCATGGAATCCATGTGGCATTTGGTGATGTTGTTCATGGAATCGACGGGTGTTATATCTACGTTGGTTCTGGAGAGGTCACAGTCTGACTGCTTCCATTCCTTGTACTTCTTCAGGATGAAAACCAGAGGTGCGGCTTGTGTTGACGTACAGCCCTCGGTGTATTCCTTGACACACGTTGTAATTGTAGGAAGATCACTGAAAGCATACATGTATGTGGAACATGCTTGTAGGTACAAACTGAATTTCTTTAAACTATCGATGACTGTAACAAAGTCTTTAACAATGAGATAAAGCAAGAAGTAAGAAAAATATTTCTCTTCTGATTCAATGATGCAGTAAAATATTATCGTCCCCTTAATTACATTCATAAAATGAAAATTCCACAGAGAAACTTAGGAGGACCTTTTTTTGAAAATTAAACTCTGACATGTAAAATGAAGTTAATGATAGATAATAGCAAAGTCAATAAATTGAAAGTGCCAAATAATAAATAATAAAAATTAATAAAGTACCTGCAGATCTTATTTTTGTCATCATTTGTTGATATTGTCGGCAGGCATTTCTCAATGGCATTGACCAACTCACATTTTTTAGGCTTGGGCCAGGCACATGAGTACATAGCCTTCTCTGAAATCTGTTCTACTGGGCAGTGATTGCCCACCATGCTGAAGGCTTCCCTATAGGCCTGGGCGGCGGCTAGACGATGTTTGTGGTCTCTACAGCCCCCTGTGGCATGCTCTACACAACATATCATCTTCTCAAGGGCACTGATAATAACGGTAACACAAGGTTATGTTACAAATTTGTTTTCAAGAAAGTTATGTGTGCAAAGTTACAAATTGCAGAAAATTATTTGAAACGATCTTCATTGAGGGGTTAAGACAGCTTGTGTGTGCTGATATCAGAATTGACAAGGTTTTTTATGCATGTACATGTATGTTATCTTTTTCTTTCAAAATGTGTTTATGGGGGGGGGGGGCATCATGCCCCTTTCCAAAGTCATATTTGGTCTTTTTGTTCCATTCTCATTTGGGTCAGAAAATGGTGTAAATTAATTGTGACGTCATAAAATTCTATGGAAACAAGCATAAAATACAGAGAAAAAATGCTTCAATTTCAATGTTTCTAAAGGAATTTCATTATGTCACGATGCGTTTATGTCAGATTCCGTCCCAAAAGGGAAGTAACTCGGTATATCAAAAAGACGAAATTCCAGTTAGTAAAAATAATAAAAGACTACCAAGAAGGATCATTCTGAACATTTGTCATTCCATGTGGTTATTTTAAAAATATGTCATACTGCTCTAAACTGTAGAATGATTTATTTACACCACAGGGTCTGTTTCACATATTAATTTTTTTCTTAGGAAAGGGGGGGTGGGGAAGAGATTCCTATGTAGTATTTACCTGCAGACAGGTTGCCATCCATAGAAAATAGAAGCAGTCATTTTATTGTATAGATCAGCCTCCATACCACACTGGAACAATGCCGTCATGTTACACTGAGCCGTGGTGTTAGCCATCCTAACCTTGTCCAGATCGGCACCCATCCATCCCATGCTCATATCGTCCATACAGTACTCACGGACGATTGACATCGTCATGTACATGTGTCCCTGCATCTCAGCATACTCCTTCGCTGATACCATGAAGGCGGCTGATTGTAGATTTGACATCAATACATTGTAAGCTCTGAAATGAAGAAAATACATGTACAAATAGAGGATTTAAGATATTGAAAAATTGACAGCAAACCAAAATGAGTACCGGTATACATGTACAAATGTATATACAGTGTACTTTAGTTGATCAAGTCATGTCAAATTCTAGGCTATATTTGATATTTTCTCATATGAACATGGTACATTTACACGTGCTATACCTTCAAAACTTAATGATTTTTATCAATAATTTTCAAAATTCATATTCAATTTTTTCAAAGTACCAAAAACTTTCATCAATTTGCACATTTAATATATAGTCAGTAATCAATATGACATATCGTAGGTGCAATAAATAGCACAATGAATTCATAGATACAAGTCATTGATAATTCTACAAGGACTTGATAAACTGAAACAAAAAATCGGCAATTTCATTCACAATCATTAGTGATGAGCATGTAAACATGTACATGAAGGATATACTTACGGACATAAAGCTTCCTTGTTGACATGTGGATTCCTCAGTAAGACGGAGATTGCCATCAGGCTTTCAGCGTCCCACGTAGGAGAACTCTGTAGTACGGTGTTAGGTCTCTCATCCTTACAGATATGGCCCATTAACCAATGGCTGGTAGCCTGATCTTCAGCGAGTAATGGAATGTCCTTGGCCTCACAATGCATGGTGTGACGGGCAACACATGCTGTCGCCATCTTAAGTGCACTAGAAAATTTATTTATATCACTGCATTTTCAACTTACTCTAAAGTCTTGCAATCATTTCTTCTATCATGGATGTATGAAATTTTGGCAAGTTAATCGTCTACATTTGATAGCAAAGATAAAATATCAAATTTCATGTATCAAGTATTACTGCAATCATTTCTGCAAACTAAAAATATCTTACTCTCTGAATAAATTTGTTTGGCATCGAAAAATTCAGAAAAAAAAAACGACATCAATTGATACCCCTGAAATATTCAAATATGTATAACCATAGAGGGTAGTGATTCAATCAATAAAACTATACATACTCGCACATGATCTTGGATTCTTTAATTCTCATCAATGGAACAGCAAACAGAGCATTTCTCTCTGCGTTACACACGGCAGCCAAGGTCGGGTTACACTTGTCCGAGCCGCACATTGAGTGAGCGGCTTCCCACATGTGTCGTGAGAGCATTCCTAACGTCTGCTGACCATCGTCACCACACATCGTCATTACCAACTTAAAGCATGAGATTGTCGTAGGTACTTGTCTGTAAAAACAAAGTGACATGTGAGAAATATATACATCTAAGTGTTCATAGAAAGAGAGGAGGCTGATGAAGTTAACAGATAATGAAATTCTTTATGACGAAATCTAGAAACACATAACTCTGAGAATGCACTTACGCACAGAATCCTGTCAAACTATTTTGGACTGTTACATGCACGTAATCTACCAAACATTGGGCGGCAGTCTTATAACAGAAGGCTGTCTCTGTAAGTAAAATACCAACAATTCAAGCAAAAGTTCACGAAAGCCTACTGTTACATGTACATGTACAATGCATGAGATATGGCATAGCTATATTATACATGTATAAACAATCCAAGCACACGCAAACTCGTAAATCTGTCACCAATTTTTAACTAATATTTTTCTCACTTAGTCTATCTCACTAATTTCTACCTGTAATTTCTATTATAATTAGTTAAATTTAGGCTCATACCAACCTTTTGTCATTTCCATTTCCATACTGGGATCTGTAATACATTGTAAATTAACGGTTAATACATGCACAATGCATATTTGTTTCAAATATTAGACATACCATAGTATCAGTATTGGATTGACTAACAAGCTATTTTCTTCTACTAGCAAATAAAACAGCATTGCCATAGTTTTGCATTTTTATTTTTTCTTCATGGCTTTTGCTGTAGTTTGATTTGTTTGCTTGATTTGCTCTATATTCAATCTATTCTGAAAATTTTAACCGTTGCAGAAAACTGAATACATGTACTAACCTTCAAAGCAGGCCGATGACATAACTAGTTCCATCAGAGGTTTGTGAGCCTCTACAACTTTCTTTGTCTCTTCGTCACATCCCATGCTCATCTCTGCCACACATTTAGCCGACTCCATCATTTCTCTGTAAAATAAAACAAGGTACATTGTACATGTATAACGAAGACCTAACTAACTCAATCAGTGGTTTGTGAGCTTCTGCAACTTTCTTTGTCTCTTCATCACATCCCATGCTCATCTCTGCCATTACATCAATTTAGCCGACTCCATAATTCCTCTGTCAGACAGTACAAAGGGAAAAAGTTGATAGATGACACAGATTTAAACACTACTGTTTTTCTGATATGTTTACAATTCATAATTCATACATGTATGAGCCTCTCAATGAAAACAGAGACATACCTACTTTACCTTATATCCCCTCCCCTTAAACATAGACATGATCACTTGACCTACTTACCCACACATTTCCTTCCTGTCCTCTTTATCTTTCTTGTCTACCATATCTCTGGCCATAGTAAACATCTTCACAGCACACCTTCTAACCTTCTCTACATCACATTCACGGGCTGATAAAATAAATATTGTTGCCTTTTGACATAGCTAAAACTCAAAAAATGTTACATTTCTGCATTACATATATTAGTAGATAAAAAATTGTGTATAAAGTGTATTTTACATGAATTTATAAAGTATAAACACCTACGCAAGTGCATGAAAGTTCAATATGTCAAAATTCTTTTAATACTACAATGCAAAACACTCATATACATGTACATGAACTTCTGAAATTTATCAATCTGAAAATTTCTCTGTCTCCCATTCAACCCTGTCTTTCAAAATGTTCATGGATATTATTTTTCAGTATTTATTAAGTGGTGCTGTTACAGAGAACAGAACAAAATTCCATTTTAGCTCTAACTGTAAAACCTCTTACTGTAAACGACTTTATATTCGCATGACCTTATTTTCGCAACATCTCGACGACAGATTAATTCGCGTGACTTTAATTTCGCGAGCTCATCATCTGATTTTTTTTACATCCTTTTTTCTGTATAGGAATGTTTCATTTCCTTATTACCCTTTATAACTGCTGAAATGCTTACTTCAAATAACCTGAAATTAGACGTTTCGTATCGTCATGTCTTTGCGTACTAATCTTATAAACACTTGGTTTGTTTACTTTTTCGTCTCTTCTTCAAATATATTGAAAACTGGATGATTAAAAATATAAAGAAATGCGCCATGATTATTTCTTCTAAAAGATTTTCTAATAAAATTTAAGGTCTTTAGTATATTGTTTGTCTGGGTAATTAAGGCTAATTGATTGATTTCTATGTTTGTAATTCAAACATCCCTTACATCGACGCGTATGATGTTCCATTGTCTAATTAGGGTAACTAATTTCAATGGAAAGGGAATCTAAGACGCTTTTAAAGTTTGTCAAATTTGATCTACTTCGTATCTTTTGGACAGACTTTTTATTAGCGAGGACTTTATTTTCGCGTTTGATCAAGCTCGCGAAATCACGCGAAAATAAAGTCCTTGCTTATAAAAAGTTGTTTACAGTATTAATAAATAACATCCTTGTTTACTCTTAATGACAGATAATACTACCATCTATGATACCTAATGTCTACTATCCCCTCCTATACCCTGTACTATACACAATGTAGCAAGGATTCTTAAGAACAAATGTGCTGTCTGTACATGCATGTTTGACCTTAGACACGTGGCCTTGACCTTCAATGTGACCTTGATTTGCACTGAGTGCTGAGCCTTAGCTTGAATTATCATTGTTGATGAAATGAGTTCTCCAAAGGTTTATTTATCTCTAAATAATCCATATTATACCTTCATATTTCAGAAGTGGGGGTGACATCTCATTCATTCCACATCCTCGAGTAGCGACTGAGGCCATGTCCATAAACGAGTTCTCTAAGAGCATTCTCATGTTGGCATCACAACCAGTCGAGTATTCCTTCACACAAATCTCCACTGGCATAAAACCGCTACAAGTATACAAGTACAAACATGTATATGTGAAGATGAAAGTAAAATATTCGAGCGTAACATTTAAATCTGACAGAAGCAATGTCAGACAAGAACATGTATCTTTTTTTCTTTTTGGCATCCCGACTAAACAACTAATCGATTGATGCGGTACTTGAAAAAAATAAATCTGCTAGAGTAGTGCTTTAAAACAACTTATAAATGCTTTAAAAATATTTTTCATATGTGAATGAAAAAGTATTTTTAAAGTAAAAATAATTAAAATACAGTGTAATCCAAAATTTTGAGTGCCACATTTACCTGCAGATGGCGCCAGTTGCTTCCTTTACTCCTCCGTATTGCATAATGCCGGCACCGTACATGCTCAGGCATTCCATCGCCTTATGGGGCTCACACACACGTGTCTTTTCTTCATTACAAACTCCCAGTTTTCTTCCTATGCTGGAAGCCCAGTCCAGACCTCGGAGAATTTTCCTTTTGATGGTCTCAGGACAATGGCGAGAGCTATTGTAGATGCAGGTCAAATATGTAGACTTGGATCTGTAAAATATACAATATACGATATTATGCATTCACTTATACATGTACTTTTCATCTGTTGTAGGTAGTAAAATTTTTCTTCACTATTTTCAACTCTTTGATAGTCTGCCTTAAATGGTTTACTAACGTAGTAGTTGTATTATCAATCAACATTTATAATAAACTATACACACTTGCAGACATTTTTCCTATCTGCTAACGGGAAATTTCCACTCGACACACTTATTCTCATGTACTCGTTCATACAAAAAGTGGCCTCAGGAACTTTACAGATGGTACCTGTTACAAGAAATAAACGTAAAATGCATACAAACAGCAAGGAAATCTCATATCTATTTACATGTACATGAACATACAACTTATAATATTAAATGACAATGTCAATGTTAAACATCTTCAAATTCAATAGCATTATTTAAGAACAAATCAATTTACAGCATGAACCAGACATGCACGTTTCAGGTACTTTATAGGCCTCATCAGTGATCCTCAATCTAAACAATGTAACATGATCAAAGAGTGTGAAGGATATTGTGTCTAAAACTGTACCGAAAGACGTAGCAGGATGGGTGGGATATGATGCTACAGGACCCACCTTTTAAAAATTCCAAGATATTTTGATAACAGAAATTTTTGAATGCGTTGAAGAAACGACCAACCGAAGTTGATCAAACATGGCTACATGTGCCCTCAGGGACTCCTGGTACACCAGTAGGTGTGTTACATGTATTTCTAATTTTATAAAATTCCACAATCTGTACTTTCTTCCGGTATACAGTATATACGATAAAGAACGATTTCTATACTTACTGTTATATTCATATTCCGATGCATTTTTGGGAGTGTCCATGTATACAATATTCATGTTGGCTGGAAAATTAAATCAAATCAGTAATTAGGTACTTGTACTCTAACATTTAACATACATACATGTAAATTCACAGGTAAACGATTTAAAAACATAAAGTATAATAAAAGCTACTACATGCATGTATGTCGTAGCACTGCCTGGATATTGTCAACGTGGATATTTTCATGTGGGGGTAATTTTTGCAATTTTCGCGATTGTATAAATATCAGGAAAATAACCCCCGTGTAAAAATTACAACTAGTATAGAAGACTATATGGAACGCTTTTGATCTCGCTAAAATTACCCCCAAGCGTACTGTTGCAATGGCCATTTTGCGTAAAATTCCCCACGCGAAAATAACCACATTTACAGTATTACAAATTTGAGACAATGTGAATTCTTAAATAAGCACATAAACATGAATTTCTTGGCGAAAACTTATGACAGTTCATCACAAGATACCACCTAATTTATTACATAAAGCCATTTATTCAGGGTTTTTTTCTTTGTTCTGGGGCCGAATTTCGGCCCCTTCCCAATGCCAAATTTCCTCCATTTTTTTCCAAAAAATCACCCTGAAATTCCCAAAAAGGAATTATGAATAAATCACCTGAGAAAATAAGACCCAAAACCTGGAAGCCTATTTCTAAGTGCATTTTTAAAAGCTTTTTATTTATCCCATGTTCAGTTCAAGCAAATCAATGGATTATCAGCGTTAATAAATGATACTTTAAGGTTATACTTTGATGAGAATTAGTACAAAAATTTTCCCAATTTCAGCAAATTGTTGCAAATTTTACCTAATGGGACAGGCACAGGCATCTTCCCCAAAATAAAAAAAAACCTGGCATTATTTTTATGTTATGACACAAATCATGTATAACACTTCGGAGCATTGTCACTCTATATGCTGAAGAACAGTTATTATAAGTCTTCCCAGCTCTGTCGCATGAAAGAAGCTTTATTTTGGCCCTACGTTTCAATAGAAATAGTGACATTGGCGCGTTATTTGCAAGAAATGACATTGAAATTTCAAATATTTTTACATAATTTCTATCAAGCAAAATGTGTATCATGTGATAAAAAATATCTCAAAAGACATTTCCATTTATCCCCTAATCTAGTCCTTGCGGATGTAAAATCACACTACTCGTTTCATAATATTTATGAAAAGAAATAGAAAATCTTAAGAGATCCTCTTATATATCCATAGAAATACTTACATGCTGCCTTACACCTCAAGTTTACTTGTTGCTGGATCACGTCCACCACCTTGCCCTTGAGTTCAGACCAAGTGTTGCCCTTTAGCATCCCTATACTTTTACGTTCACATTCCATATAGTTAGAGAAGGCGTGGCAAATATTGATTTCGGTGGCACTGTTGTTGTAGAAGTACCCAGCGATGATATCATTACTAAAACTGCACAGCGAATCTGCCGTGATATTAGCTGCCACAAAGTTCGCCCTTGGAGTAGGGGTGAAGTCACAACCGAGCCCCGTGGTGGCATTGTACATGGTTTGTACCACCTTGAGGCTGACTAGAGTCGATGTGAATATAGTGTCATCACATCCACGCAAGTGGAGAGTTAGACAGTCACGAACCTTGGAGGCATTTCTGAAATCATAAGGATATACATGTACATGTATCAATAAATAGTCAATAATTCTCTCCACAAGTTTCAATATATTGAAAAAATTAACAAACTGCCGAATTACACATAGTGTAATCTTATATCACGTATATATCCATTTCATTTGTTTATAAACTAACGTCACAAATTAAAACTCAAGCAGGTCATTTTGAAATCTGCTTCAGGTTACCAGCATGTAATACAAGTTAAATACTACATGTATCTACATGTCCTACAGGATAGGCATATCTTAGCATCATAGTGAAAAAGACATCTTCTAATGTGTTAATCTTGTATACTATTTTCAAAACAATATGAGTACATCTAACACTATATCATACCGATACATTTCATAATGGACACTGATCATTTTAACAATTTTAAACAATGTATGTAAATCGTTGCCTTTTTAAATTAAGACATAAGTGCATAGAATTGATTCATTACCGCATTGTGATATTTCAACTTACTGACAAGTCGCCTCCATTGTTAACAAGAAGCATTTGCCGATGTCGATGGTGCACTGGACAGACATGCCCAATGCCGGACAGGTCATATTCTCCATATCCCATGATTCATGGTCTTCACATGTCGCCATCAGAGCGGTTTTTGTAACGTTAATTCTGGTGTTGATACTATCCTTAAATGCGGTACTACAGTTATAGCTCTTGTGCCAGGCGCACATTGCCGCTTTTGCAGACATGCTGAAAAAATAATATCATGGGATCATTTACAGATCGATTTATCAGAACTGTTACAGTATAACAGTATTATAATAAAGATAAGATTTCTTGTCAATTGTAGATTTTTTTTTCACTTGAGAATTAATGGAGACTATTGGTCATAAAAAATTCCATATACATGTGGTTTTTCTTCAGATGTACATGTATCATAATCAAATATACATTTACATGTATTGACTTATTTGAAAAAAAATCATTCCAAGGAATGCATGTGTCGCCTGCGAAACATAGCGACACTCAGGAATCACTTTCACAGGGTGTGACATCCAAGTGTGACAGACAGACGGACGGACAGATGGACAACGGACAAAGTGATCCCTAAGTGTCGCTATGCTTCGCAGGCGACACAAAAATTTAATTTCATAGAAATATTTCCAAATAAAAATCCAAATTTAATATATACATACGAGGGTACAATCACAACTGAGTTTAAATATTGAGTCTTTGCAGAATACAGAGTTATTTCCCCTTACAGATGGTATCTGACGTAAAACCATTATGACGTCATGAAAATGGTATATGGTAACGTCAATTTTATATCGTAATAGAATTTTCCATAGAATTTGATGATGCATAACCAGTCTACGTCAGATACCATCTCAAATGGGAAGTAACTCTGGTTTTCGAAAATAGCGAATAGATGATCCTGTTTTTTTGGTGTCAAAATAAATAATTTTATTTTTTACCCGCAAACAGCATCTGCTCCCTGGGCCATCAGTAAGGATTGAGCGTTAGTAAAGAGATCTAAACACTCCGTGGCTCCTGCCTCATCGCACATTGTGTCACCTTCATTCATCATCATCATCGTCAAATTGTTAATCATGTCAGTGTCACACAATTCTGGTTTCACGTTGGCACAAGAATTACCCACAAGGCTCTGTACTTGTGTCATAGCATCCTTTACAGGAGCTAGCTGGGCTGCGGAACAATTACGTGTGTTATTGTACACACACTCCATGGCCTGAGCTAGTTTACTGGAAATCAAATAAAAAGATATTTCAATACAATTCATAGTATTTACCTTTTATGAAATCAATGCATTACCATAATCATCACAAGATGGACACTCTTAATTTTTTTAAATCTTATCATTGGATGCTTATTAGTATTAAGGTAATACATTTGTATCACACATTTCATGTTTTCGGATAATTTTTTTTCGGAAAAAAAGTATTATTATTATTTTCTAAAATAATAAGATATCAGAGACAATATTAGGAGGTCATCGTCCAAAATTTTGAGAATTTGGAAGCGATCAGATTTTGCAGTCATCCATTACTTGTACATGAATGAACATGCATGTGGGCAAACACAAAGGTATAGTGCAAAAGCGTATGTGCCTGCAATCAAATGAAATGCTGTAAATTCACCAATCATTCAGACTTGAACCACGGTCCTCCCGCATGCTGGACGAGAGCTCTACCTCTTAGCCACTGTATTGACTTTCCGAGTAAGTTGTTATTACAAGGCCACAACATCAAGACAATTTAAGTTACAAAAATCTGACATCTTCAGCGTGGAGATGTCTTAAAATTTCTCATCTAAAGGAGTTTACTGAAATGTGTGTGATATTCCATAAGGAGAAATCAGAAGCAGATGATTCCAAAGAGAGTTGTTGTGTTATAAAAAAACAAATTTATCATTGAAAATCGGTATGTCCCATAGTTAGGGAGCAGTATATGTATCTGACATTTGTACATATATCTTAAATATGGAAGATTGCAAACACATCTAACAAAAGTAATACGGTCATTTTCGCGCACTTTCTGATTGTTCTCCATTGTCTTGATGTCATCAATTTACTTGGGTAGAAGAGGTGTCCAAGTTTTGAACAATGGTTTAGGTAGGAGACTAAACTGCAAATCAGAACGGACAAGCTGCACGCGCTGTAGTTGCCATCTTGCGTATTGAGGAATCACAAAATATCCAACATTGCATCTATTGCAGACTATTATTATGACATCATAATCAACATGGAGACACAATAAAAAAATCTACAAGCAACACTGCCGAACTAACATCCGTAAATACAGCTTGACGCAAAGTGTTGTAGACTGCTGGAATAATCTCCCTGAAAATGTTGTCAATGTCACAAGTGTAAATAGTTTTAAAAGCCAGTTGAATGCACACTGGAGGAATTTTAAACTAAAATTTGAAGCCGACAGCTATGGACCGGGGTCGGGCTATGACATAAGCCCGAGACAGGAAAGGGAGGCAACACCTACATAGTGACCTTGAGGACAAGGTAACAAGGTAATGAAATAAACCATCAAAGCATTGTTTAACGGCCCATTGATTATAACGTCATAATATTTAAGTTTGCAAGCTGCTGGTGTGATGTCAGACATTAGATGATCCTCTAATAGACCCTTCCGAACGTAGTAAAAAATTGAGAAATTCCATGACGTCACAATGCAATTTTTATGTTTGACCGAGGTTCGAAGCTTGTTTGTCCGAGGTAAAAGCATTGTGACGTCACGAAATTTTGCATTTTTTCCCCCGCAATCAGACGGGTCAATTGGGAATGGAGCTCATTAACAATTCCAAGAAGTGTAAAAAAATCCATACATTACTTACTAGCAATGATAATCATCATGGAAAGCTGAGGCTGTGGCCATATAATCTCCAACCATACTGATACAGCCCATAGCCAACTCTGTATTACACTTCTCCCCCTGTATCAAGTCGTAGAAATGTAACGGACAGCTTGCTTTATGGAAATGATCCACCATCTTCATAGCGTGCTTGAACGTGTCTTGTCTCTCGGCAGAGCAGTTCATTGTCATATTCTTAACACATTCCACTGTACCATGGTAGGCACTGGAACAAAATCATAATGATCTTAAAATTACATTTTCTAGGTTTTTTTCTTAAATGAATTAATGTTTATTACATGAAATTTGCAAATTTGAAATATGTAAATACATGTATGTAAGCACAGATTACTGTAGACGTGGTTATTTTCCATGAGAGAAATTTTCGCCATATCACCATTGCAACAGTATGTGTTGGGTTAATTTTGGCGAAATCTGGAGTATTTCCTCTAGTCTTTAATACTGATTGTAATTTTCATGCGGGGGTTACATGTATTTTCGGGATAATAAAACAATCGCGAAAAAAAATGAAAACTACCAACATGCGAAAATTTCCACGTCTACAGTATTCTTTGGGTTTTTTTTTATACATGAACATGTCTTCTTCCAATGTTTTGGTTACAATCAGCTTCTCCAAAATTCTTCTCTTTCTTTTTTTCATTGACATGTCATAAGAATTTTCCTCAATAAAGGCTTATTTACAAATACAAAGTTATTTTTGCTTACTAGCAGAGTTCTTTGCGTTGATCGAGGGGCGTGAAGGGATAGTTGAGAAGTCTCTCCCAGTGAACCGTGAGGCAAGCAGCTGCGTAGTCTGAATTACAGCCAGCTGGCTCAACTAATGGAAATAAAACTTGTTATAACCTACATGTATATTTTTCTTTATGTAAATGTTAAATGTAGCATCATATACATGTACATGTATGAGCGTGTACAATAAGAGTTTCATGGAGGTTTATGAATACTATCTTTGAGCAATCAACAGATAAGAGCAACAACTGAATGTTAGGAAAATTTGTAAAATTTCAAATAGTGCAAAATCAGTCAAATAAGTTATCTCAGCTACATTTAAAAAAAAAACACTTTTCAGAAATTGATTTGATTAAAAAACGTAGAATATTCGAATTTTATTCAATCAAAATTTGTTATTCCGTTCACATAAAATTGCCGAGCTTATAACGAATGTGAAGAATACCTGGTCTACTCTCCATTTCCATGGAGTCCATATTACTCATGTTCATATTCCTCATTTCTTCCATACAATTTTTCTCCCAGTACATCTTATATTTTTCTTGCATCTGCATCGTACCGTAACGGAGTACAGCGGGTAGGTGTTCAACTCCCTGGCATTCGGTCATATTGGCAATGTAGGCGGAGGCATAGCAAAAGTCACGGGTGAAATTTTTAGACGTCGTTAATAAATACATCATGGCATCTAAGGAGGCGTGTGTACATTTAGGAATTGAGCCAGTAATGATTTCTGCTGCCGGCTCGACACAGTATGGTTTGAATTGTAAGAGGTACATTTTCATGGTGTATGCTACAGACTGGAAAACTGGCAGTCCTCCGCAATCGGAATATCTAGCTACACATTTTACAGTATGGTTGACATGCCTGAAAAGAACAATAGAATTTTAATCATTCATCAAACAAAAGATGCATTTTCCCTTTTTTTTGGCCCAATTTTATGAACATTATTCTTAAGTATTTGATAGACATTTGTATACTTACAGAATACTTTTCTTTGTTTAGTTTATAACTCTTGAATAATTTGTTTTGAGGCAAATTCATGATCATTACTAACCTTTACAACTTTAGCGTTTTATTTTTTTTTTTTCTACTAGTCATTTATCAATATCAGACACAAATTTCCTGGAAATTTCAGAATCCCCAGTATTCTATAATCAATTTTTGAAGAGAAATTTTCATAAGGCGTGAAGTTCTATGACTGCCAACAAACAAATTGAAAGTAGATCTTACTGGCAGGCTGTTTGAGATACAGTGCTCATGTCGACTTGTGGGAAGCACTCCATCAGCGCCTGATTTACGTCGCAGGTTCTCTCCGTCAGACAGTGCATCTTAGAAAGTCCCATATGAGTCAGCGGACAATGGTCGGCTATCTTCATGAACATGACCTTTATACGAGGATCGATCTCCATCCAGGACATACGGTCGTTATTTTCACATCCAGACAACATATACTGTACACATTCTGTCATTTTCTGCATTTCTCTGAAAAGCGAAAATATAAAAAAAGACTCATGAATATACATGTATGTTTGTAATAAATGTAGTTTGTTGTTGTTTTATTTTTCGTAGCAATTTGCATAGAAAATATATTTCTTTTAAAACTGAAAGAGTATCATTATTCACTTTTTTTCAAATTGTAATAAGTGAATAGCTGATTTGCCAGTAGTCCAGTAAGACAGTCAGACAGTCAGACACCGGCCGGACATGACAAAATTTTGCGATATTTCTAATTGTGAATTTGTGACATCACAGTAGAAAATATGACAATGCATCATGACTGTGCGATCAAATATGATGTCACCATGAAAAACTGTGCCAAAAGATGTGTTGTCTGGTGTCCATGCGTATAAAATCTACGTTTAGAAACAGTCACAGACTGCCAAGTGGACTATTGAGAAAAATTTGCCAAGAGTCATTGTTACAACTTTTGCCTACTTGATTAATCTGATGTAGAAAAGGTACATAACATGCAATTCTAATAATGACAGTCACTTACTCGCAAACTGTTTCTGCACCGAATGCCTCGACTGTGGACAGGTAGAAGTCTATACGTGATTTAGCTACACAAGCTTTAGCCCTCGTTCATGTCGCACATCTTAGACTGGAAGCTGCTACAATCCCCCTTCATCTTGTCCTCCATACAGTAAGAACCAAACATTCTGTACATGACATCCATTGTGTATGACACAAGATCAAACGGTATATCCTCAGACATCTTCATCAGCTTTTTCATAGCCATTTCTACCATCCTATAAAGTTATAAAGTATAATGTGAGCAAGTACATTGTATATCCATGTGAATATACAAAACACATTTTTTACCCCGTCAAAATCATTTTTTTAAACACCACAGACATGCAAACAATACAGACAAGGACATTTTTAGTATTCAACACAGAACATACAGAAGTATACAATGTATGTCGACCCACCCATGTCCTAATGAGGCTCAAACCAGCAACCTTACAGTCATTGGCCCGACGCCCTTACTACTAGACCACGGCGCCGACAAAGTCATTTTTACTATCCTGATAATTAAGTTATAACATATACTTGTACATTATAATGTGAGCTAGTGTCCATGTGAATGTACAAACCACATTTTCACCCTGTCAAAGCCGTTTCTACCATCCTAGACAGTTATATGGCATATTGCTAGCAAGTGCTCATGAAAGTACACAATAGGATTTTTACATGATTTTTACCACAGGGATGAAAGCAGATTGTGATGAAATATGCCGAAAATGGAGAATTTGTGAGCATTTACATGTACAATGTAAATGGGAAAATTAGAACAATTTGCAAAGTCAGTTAAAAAGGCGGAAATCTGCTGATCGATGGACGATTTTCATCCCTACACAGTAAGCATGTCATAGCAATTTATGTCAAATAGACAGATAGATAGATAGATAGAAAGATTCAATTCAGCCAAATTGCTTTAAATTCTGTTGATTGTCTCTCATGTGGTATACATCCAATGTGCTATTACATATTGTTCATTACGTGTTCATAAGAATTTCTTGATGACACTACTTCATTCTTAAGGAGAGTCGAAAGGACAAATACTTACGGACAGACATCTTTTCTTGTAGCTAATGGATTACTGGACACGGAGCCGAGTGTGAGAACTTCAGAAATCATGGGACCTTCCCCCATAGTTTGGCATTTCATTCATTGCACAATAACTATGCATAATTTCTGCTGCTATGTAAATTGAACTGCTAATGTTTCCATAAACCTCTATTGGGCAATCTTTAACATGGGATACTGCATTATTTACCAAAATGTTTATACTCCTGAAAAAAAGACGTGGATATCTCAGATCAATTAAGATGGACAACAATCACATCAAAATTTACTCGATTCTCCCTAAAAATAATTAAACGATGCAACAATGTTAAAATGGCTCGAATCTTCTCACGAGTAAACTTCATGCTTTTGGTGTTTCACAGATCTGGAGTATCTCATTTTATATCTCATTCAGTTTTCCTTACTTTCTTATTATTGATAATTTAAGCTTTATCTAAAGACAAATTATTTCTGAAAATTTTAAGGAAATCAACTATTTCAGAAATTCTATGTCGCGTGACAAATTCGGCTTAATTTGGTAATTTCCAGATTGCTGATCTAATTTTTTCCTTAGAATTCTTTGTACATGTACTTTTAAACAAGAGTCCCAGGGGGCACAACGCTCACCTGATACCCATGCACACTCTAATTGACATACTGACATTGAATACTGATAGTGACAGTACCAGGATTTTAGCCCACAACCTTTCTAAAAAGATTTTTGCCAGATGCAGAGAAGTTTTTTTTTCAGACAACCTTTAAAAGTACAAAAAAGAAAAAAAAGTCACATTTCAAAACAATAACTTTTTTACTGATTTGAAAAGACGGATAAAGTGGTCCAAGGTCATATGCCCAGCTAGTATAGTTTAATTATGCAACATCAAAAATAAAATCATATTGTAAAAATTCCACATCAATGTGCAGCAGAAAAAGAATAAAAGAATGAAATGATTTCATAAATTAAGTTTATTTAAAATTGAACACAAAACCTTTCATTATTGATAGCTAGCATGCCAGAAATTATAAAGCCTGTGTTTGTGATACGAGAATGCCCCCGGCGGCATCTTTGTTAGTATAAACGCCATTTTCTGTTAAGTATGTGAGAGGTCAGAGTCAGCGTAATATTGGTATCAATGGAAAGATCTTGTCACAAGGAATACACATGTAAAAATTGAAACCTCTATCACTAACCATTCAAAAGTTATGCCCAATGTTAAAGTTTTTGAGAAGTACGTCAAAGGTCAAGGTTATGGTCATGAGGTCAAAAATTTTGGTATCAATGGAAAGGTATTGTCACAAGGAATACACATGTGAAATATGAAACCTCTATCACAGGGGAATCCCCTTCGGGTACACGGCAAAACATGGCCGCTTTAGAAATCTTGTTCCCGACTTTAAAAATAAAATTCTGAATAAGTATAAAGAATTTAAATAATTGAATCATATCACATAAAAGGTCAATCAATAAGACATTGAAGCATGTGTCACTTGTTGAATTATCAGCTGTAACTATGGATGAAAGGTCAATCTAAAAATGATTAATCATACAAAGAAGGTTTTTTTCCTGTAGTTGCACCTGTAACATTGGGCATGGAAAACATACATTATACCTATGTACAATCTTAAAAAATATTCCTTAAAAATCCAAAAGTGGATATCTTGACAAAATTCTTTCACTTGTAGGGTACCATGCATGAGTACCTCATACCTACAAATTGTCATGACAATCTGAAGAGTGGTTATAGAAAAGAAGCAGAAAATGTATGAAAATCAAACCCCCCCCTTCCTTTTTACATAAGAAAAAAATTCATAAAAAATCAACAAAATAAAATTTAAGCATAAAATACATATCAAAGCATTAAGTAATTAAATATGATAAATATGTAGTAAATGAGTGTGTAAAATCATACACTTATTGAGTTATTTAAAGAAATAGTGCAAAAATGTGCATTTCTGACTAAGTCCGAAAAGACGTCAAAAATTTGACTTTGAAGTGGAACAAAAAATAACAACACTTCTTAAGACATCTCTCTAGATCATCCTGATGCTTTCGGTTTGTCGATACATGCTTCGGTTCTGAAGAAGTTTGTCAAAGGAGGGTACCCCCCGTGACCTACTTTTGGCTGTGGTGGCGCCACCTGTTGACAGGTCCGGACGAAAAACAACAACACTTGTAGGGGACCATGAGTACTTCATACCTACCAAGTTTCATCAAAATCCCTTCAGCCGTTCTGGAGAAGAAGTTTAAAATGTGAAAAGTTTACGACGACGGACGACGAAGACGACACAGACAGCCATGGATGACAGACGCAACACTATGACAATAGCTCACTTGAGCCTATGGCTCAGGTGAGCTAAAAAAAGGAAAAAATTTTGTTGGGGTCCCGCCGGGGTTTGAAGCTACTCCCCATGGGTCCATTTGGCATGGAAAACATACATTATACCTATGTACAATCTTAAAAAATATTCCTTAAAAATCCAAAAGTGGATATCTTAACAAAATTCTTTCACTTGTAGGGTACCATGCATGAGTACCTCATACCTACAAATTGTCATGACAATCTGAAGAGTGGTTATAGAAAAGAAGCAGAAAATGTATGAAAATCAAACCCCCCCCCCCCCTTCCTTTTTACATAAGAAAAAAATTCATAAAAAAATCAAAAAAATTAATTTTAAGCATAAAATACATATCAAAGCATTAAGTAAGTTAAATATGATAAATATGTAGTAAATGAGTGTGTAAAATCATACACTTATTGAGTTATTTAAAGAAATAGTGCAAAAATGTGCATTTCTGACAAAGTCCGAAAAGACGTCAAAAACGCGTCAAAAATTTGACTTCGAAGTGGAACCAAAAATAACAACACTTCTTAAGACATCTCTCTAGATCATCCTGATGCTTTCGGTTTGTCGATACATGCTTCGGTTCTGAAGAAGAAGTTTGTCAAAGGAGGGTACCCCCCGTGACCTACTTTTGGCTGTGGTGGCGCCACCTGTTGACAGGTCCGGACGAAAAACAACAACACTTGTAGGGGACCATGAGTACTTCATACCTACCAAGTTTCATCAAAATCCCTTCAGCCGTTCTGGAGAAGAAGTTTAAAATGTGAAAAGTTTACGACGACGACGACGACGACGGACAACGCAACACTATGACAATAGCTCACTTGAGCCTATGGCTCAGGTGAGCTAAAAAACTGATAATTCTGCATTAAATACATGTATATGTCAGAATAAATGTATCTGAATGTGTGAATTAATGTTCTTACGGGCAGAGGAGTGCTGTTTTAACATCAGACATTGGTGAGTCGAAAACGTTTTTGAAGGTCATGAGAGATTCTGTGGCAACATCTGGATGACAACCTGGCATGATACACAGTTCTTGAGCAGATAGTCTGATCTGATTGGCTACGGCAGTGGCGGAGGATCGAACACGCGGGCTGGAACATCCCATCATAGAAGTGGCCAGACATGACAGACTCTGCTGGGCTTGCCTGTAAACATTAGGAGATATTTTCTATATAGAAATAATTTTTTTAATCGGTTTTAAGATAAGATTTCCCCAACATACATTTGTCTTGCTTCAATCAATAGAACTTTTAAAATAACAAAATGAGCGTGATTTGAAAAGGAAAGATGTGTATTTATCAATAAATCATGTTTCTTCATCAAATGAAAATTATTTTAAAAAAAACAATGCATTTTATGGTGATTCAATTCTTATTTACAGCTCCTATGAATTCCTCATATTTTATATCAACTACATAGTCAGAAATAATACGAAGCAAAATGATAACATACATTTAAGCAAGATAAACAAAATAAATCACATAGAGTCAACATTTGGTAAAAAATAACAAATTCTCTCTTAATTACCAGCATCCTGTACTTCTATCGTATGCGGCCATTTTACTGGACATATCCATTCCTACATGCATAAAGCCCATGATACAGTGACCCGCTGACATCAGGTCACATGATCGCTCCATGTCCTCCATCTTCTCTTCTTTATCATTTTCTGAAAACCGAAAAAATCCAACTTTATCATTTTTTTTATCAAGTTGAATATTTCATCACATAATGATGATTTGAAGGTTTCTCTTGCAAGGTAAGAGATGATGAAGTGAACTATTATGAATTCTTTTGCTTTTTGTTTTTTTTTTTATATAGAAATGAAAATTGTAAAACTGAAATCTTTCAAATAAAAACACAAAAACTCAAATACACATGAATATTTACTGGACATATCCTTAACATGATGTCAAATACATGTGTATTTGAGTGTTTGTTTTTTTATTTGTTATCATCCCTTCCATCTGGAAGAAATATTTCAATCTACTGAAATCTTTCAATTCTAAAAAAATATTCTCTAAAAGTTGGATTTACATTATTAATTTCATGCACACATTTGTTAATGCTAAGGAATGCACAGTTCTGTGCATCATCTTATTCATGTCCAAAGTTGGGAAGTTCAAACAGTCATTGTGGTAGATGAACATGCAATTGTAAATGAGGGTTAATCAACATTCTGAATAAGGAAGATCACAAATACCTGTACTTCTAACCAAGATTATACAAATGTTTTCGCGCACTCTTTGATTGTTCTCCATTGTTTTGACATCATCAATAGTCCATTTTCCAGAAAATATTTATTTTATGACCGTTTTTATTTTATATGCATAGACACCAGATATCACATCATTTGGCAGAATTTTCAAATGTGACATCCTATTTGATCGCACTGAATTTAAACGTTGTCATATTTTCTATTTTGACGTCACAATGAAAATATCGCAAAATTGTGTGATGTATGGTGTCTGTCCGCCCAATAAATCTACTGGAAAATCAGCTATTTACTTAGACAGAAAAGTTGCCCAAGTTCTGTACAATGGTTCAGGTACATTGTTGGCGACTAAATGTAAATCAGAACGGACATGCTGCACGCGCTGTACTTGCGGTCTTGGGTATTGTGGAGAAACAATCTTGCATAAATCTACGAAAAAACCCTATGATAAAACCTGACATATACTCAAACATTTTACAACTATCTCTGAAATTCATTAATCATTTAGTCAATGAACTTTATATGACCTAGGATTATTTTCATTTTTAATACATCTTTATATATTCATTAAAAGTTATCAATTTTTCCACCAAAAATACATACAGGATCTATACATAAAAGAACCCATCAGTTTTTTATATACCATGACATTATATATATTATACACATATGTATAATGTCCATCACATTTGATACGATCTACTTATATGTAACCTTGAAGCTAAATAGTTTATACATTCACCTGATTATGTCTGAACAAGACATTTTTAGTAAACAAATCAAAATGTAAATTCTTGTTTTTCATTTGCATTTTATCTGATGAATGCATGTTTCTTTAGCTCAAGCAGCCTATGATTTCGTTCCGTACCTTTGAGCCGATATCATAATAAAATCTTTTACACACATGACTGGTATTTCAGGCGTGAAGGATTTTGATGAATGTATCAATCTATGATTATAAGTCAACCGTAATAACTAAATCTATAGGAAAGTTCCCTTATTCAACTAATATTTCTATCTAGTTTGGTTGAGAGAGTACGGATGCACTCTACACTCAAAGTAAATAATTATATACTTGTATTTCATATATACTAGTGAATGCAAAATGATAACTTTGTAGCAAGGAGGGGGGGGTTCCTAATACATGTAGCATATATTTTAATTTCTTTTCTGAAGGGGGTACACACATCCATCTATTGGAAAACCCTTAGTTTAATCTCCTTAAATATTATGTAGTACAATGCATTTCACTTAATATTTAACAGTTTTAATACAATGCATTTCACTTAATATTTAACAGTTTTAATACAATGCATTTCACTTAATATTTAACAGTTTTAATACAATAAATTTCACTTAATATTTAACAGTTTTAATACAATGCATTTCACTTAATATTGAAGTTAGTTTTAATACAATGCATTTCACTTAATATTTAACAGTTTTAATATGTTTTATTTGTTTTTCATTTGTATGCTTTGGGGGTTCCCGGGGAATGAGTGGTGAATTCTTTTTTTTATCTTTATCAAAACAATTTTACCAATCATTGTATTTAGTAGGTAAACATACATTTCACCCTGTCCCGTGTAATCTATATTTATGGAGCTTTATCGACATTCAATTATAATTGGTCTGTAAAATTAGCATCAGTCAGCATTACTGTTTCATAACTTATAAAAGTTCAAATAAAAATTTAGGTCACCAAAATCAGTATGGAAACTCAATCTCTTAATTCCAACAGCAAACAACTAATTAGAACGGAAAATACATTTGTATTTACAGGATAGAAAAATCTGCATAGCCTCATAAAACTTACATTCAACTTGAATAATTCTATAGTGCTTTCAGACCTAGTCAACAAACACTGCATAAAGCTCTTTTATGCAATTCTGACCTCCAATGAAAGGAAAGAAATATTTGTAAATACCTCTTATATTCATTATAGGTGCGCTATAAAAGTTTACTTTAATTTATAGGGTCACGCTGTCTTACTTGAAGCTCTGTATAAAAAGATATAAAAGACAGCAATAAATATCTGATTAATATAATACTTTTTTGTGCGACTCATTTGTCTTCTTGTCGACGCTTTTGAGGGAGAAAGGGTTCAAGTTTCATGACATTTGCCCCACAGATCACAGAAATTATATTTTGAAATAACCACATCTACTCAGAACAAGTCCCTTAAAGCAAATAAGGTTAACGTCCAATACATGACTTTAAATATACTAAAAAGTACACATCTTTGGATTTATTTACTTTTCCCCCCATGCTGTAAATATTGTCATAACATATTCACGGAGACACTTTAAAATGCTTAAGATCAACTCACTTAGTATTCACATTTAAATATATGTTAAAAGTCAGAATCTGTGACAAAGTCAATGAAATTATCTTTCATAACCAAAAAAGTTCTCATGTAATCATGCATGAAGAAAGCTGATATCTCTTATCTTAACTGGTCTATCTTATATAAGCTCGAAAAACGTGTTTCATCATCATACCTCTAACATAAATTCATCAAATTTTCAGATCTACTTTTTTATGAAACCTTGTTTTTGACCTCATTTTCATTGAGTTATTTACTTTGATCAAGTTGACATAGCATGTGATTTCCTTTAATGAGCACATTTTGAAATCAGAAAAATTAAATAAAACAAGAGGCCCAAGGGGGCCACATCGCTCACCTGAGTTGCAGACAAAGGGTTAAAAGTCACAAAAATACTTCTACAGATCGAAACCCTTGACAGCCATATTTGTTGACCTATCGACAAGAAAAATACAAACTTGGCAGAGGACCTTGAGTACTTGCTTGCTACAAGGTTTTGTGAAATTCTGTGCAATGGTTGCAGAGGAGATTTCGAAAATGTGTCAGCCAATCAGAGTCCTCGGCGGCCATATCTGTTGACCGATCAGCACAAAATACACAATCGTGGTAGAGGACCTTGAGTACTTTCTTCCTGTAAAGTATCATGAAATTCTGTGCAGTGGTTTTTTTGCAGAGAAGATGTTGAAAATGTGTTAGCCAATCAGAGCCCTCGGCGGCCATATTTGTTGACCGATCGGCACGAAAAACACAAACTTGTTGGAGGACCTTGAATACTTCCTTCCTGTAAAGTTTCATGAAATTCTGTGCAGTGGTTGCAGAGGAGATGTCGAAAATGTGTCAGCCAATAAGAGCCCTTGGCAGCCATATTTGTTGAACAATCGGCACGAAAAACATAAACTTGGTACAGGACCTTGAGCACTTCCTTCCTGCAAAGTTTCTTGAAATTCTGTGCAGTGGTTGCAGAGGAGATGTTGAAAATGTGTCGGCCAATCAGAGCCCTCAGCGGCCATATTTGTTGAATGATCGGCACGAAAAACACAAACTTGGTAGAGGACCTTGAGTACTTCCTTCCTGTAAAGTTTCATGAAATTCTGTGCAGCGGTTGCAGAGGAGATGTAAAAAATGTATCAGCCAATCAGAGTCCTCGGCGGCCATGTTTGTTGACCAATCGGCACAAAAAACAAACTTGGTAGAGGACCTTGAGTACTTCCTTCCTGTAAAGTTTCATGAAATTCTGTGCAGCGGTTGCAGAGGAGATGTAAAAAATGTGTCAGCCAATCAGAGCCCTCGGCAGCCATATTTGTTGACCGATCGGCACGAAAAACACAAACTTGGTAGAGGACCTTGAGTACTTCCTTCCTGTAAAGTTTCATGAATTTCTGTGCAGCAGTTGCAGAGGAGATGTCGAAAATGTGTCAGCCAATCAGAGCCCTCAGCAGCCATATTTGTTGAACAATCGGCACAAAAAACACAAACTTGGTAGAGGACCTTGATTACTTCCTTCCTGTAAAGTTTCATGAAATTCTGTGCAGTGGTTGCAGAGGAGATGTTGAAAATGTGTCAGCCAATAAGAGCCCTTGGCAGCCATATTTGTTGAACAATCGGCACGAAAAACACAAACTTGGTAGAGGACCTTGAGTACTTCCTTCCTGTAAAGTTTCATGAAATTCTGTGCAGCGGTTGCAGAGGAGATGTCGAAAATGTATCAGCCAATCAGAGCCCTCGGCGGCCATATTTGTTGACTGATCGGCACGAAAAACACAAACTTGGTAGAGGACCTTGATTACTTCCTTCCTGTAAAGTTTCATGAAATTCTGTGCAGCGGTTGCAGAGGAGATGTCGAAAATGTGTCAGCCAATCAGAGCCCTCAGCGGCCATATTTGTTGACCGATCGGCACGAAAAACACAAACTTGGTAGAGGACCTTGAGTACTTCCTTCCTGTAAAGTTTCATGAAATTCTGTGCAGCGGTTGCAGAGGAGATGTCGAAAATGTATCAGCCAATCAGAGCCCTCGGCGGCCATATTTGTTGACTGATCGGCACAAAAAACACAAACTTGGTAGAGGACCTTGAGTACTTCCTTCCTGTAAAGTTTCATGAAATTCTGTGCAGCGGTTGCAGAGGAGATGTCGAAAATGTGTCAGCCAATCAGAGCCTGTGGCGGCCATCTTGGATTTCAGATCGGCTCGAAAAACACAAACTTGGTAGAGAGCATTGAGTACTTGCCTCCTGTGAAGTTTCCTGAAATTCTGTGCAGCGGTTGCAGAGGAGATGTCGAAAATGTTAAAAGTTTACGCCGGACGGACGACGACGACGACGACGACGACGGACGGACGGACGACGGACGGCGCGCTATGACAATAGCTCACTTGAGCTTCGCTCAGGTGAGCTAAAAACACACAACATGAAAAAATGTGATCTCAGAGGAGAAAGAAAGATGTCAACCTAAAATAAATAGTACAATATTATAATAATATGAATACATAAACCCTCGACTATGTAATATATACCAAAATTTACAAATAAGCAAGATCTATACAATGGTATGGATTTTATTTTAAAAATTTTTGCATGACAAACTCATCAAAATTGCGTTTATCTGGTTTCCGAAGTGCGCCGCGCGGACCATAGGCGGAAAGATCATCTGGGTATTTGTATGCGCTACTAAAAAATCAAGGCTAATAACACTGGTTTTACACTCTTCAGAAAAATTCTTGGAAAAATAAAAATTCTTAAGGTACATGTATGATTACTATTATTACCTTAATAGATTGACAAAAGGTTAAGCTAGATACTGACCAAGTTTGGTTGACCTGGGCCTCAGAATAAGGGAGAAACTCCAAAATTAAAACCGAATATAGCGATTTATTTTTACTCGAAATTAGCTGGTCCACTCTCTATGACTGGAGATATAAATGACTGCTTTCACTGAAAAAGTGATGACAGGTGAACATTTTGATTACAGGTAATACTAATAGGGAGTAACATCAACAGAACATTAGAGTAAAAAACAATTATGTTTTGTTGATATAAGAATCAAATATGCAATGCAGTTGACGGCCAACGAAACTTGGTCAGTATCTAGTTTAACCTTTTGTCTGTCGATTAAAGTAATAATAGTAATCACACCTTGAAAATTTCTATTTTTCCAAGAATTTTTTCGCCAAGAGTGTAAAACCAGTGTTATTAGCCTTGAATTTTTTAGAGGCACATACCAATAATTGCCAGGCGATCTTTAGGCTTGTGGCACGGACAGTAACTGTACTGGTGTCAGAACAGTTTCCGTACAGTAACAGTTTCCGGACAGTCGCCCTTTTCAAGTACTTTGAAGGAAATTACTTTCAAATTTTTTGACAGTTTTGTAGATTTTTAAATGCAGAATTCAAATCACGAATCATATAAACAAAATTTTGCATCTAAGTTGCTTTATCACATCATCTTTTTACCCCTATCTGGCTTTATTCCGTAAACATAACGTTTAACATTTAACAACTCTTCTAGTCAGATCTCCATTTGTAAAATACGGAATAAAGGCCAAATAATATCATTGAGATGATTCCTAATTACTGTAAAGGACGGAATAAAGGGCAAATTCAAAGGTATAACTAATCGTGCGTGAAATAGAGTGTTCTATTAAACAGTATTGAGTTTAGATTCATGTCATTTATTCCGTTAATCTTAAATTATGAATTATTCTTAATATGCTAATATACGGATTAAATGCAAGATGTTTATTTTTTCATTTCTTGTAGGAAGCATCGTATCTATTTCAGGCAATTTCGAACACTCCAATATGAAATATGCGAATGAAATATCAATAAAATTATTAGTGCCGCCCCGTCTCATAATTTGTGCCGCTTTTTTAGAAACCTGTACAATTTAAGACACTTGTCCTAAACCCAACTTCTCCCTTTCAACGGAATGAAAAGATCGTATGGAAAATGAAATGCAGGTTTCTGAAAAAGAGCGGTACAAATAACTAAAGGGGGCGGCACAAATAACAGGAGTATATATACTCCTGTTATTTGTGCCGCCCCCTTTAATTATTTGTGCCGCTTTTTTTTATACCTGCACATTTTAAGACACTTGTCCTGACCCCCAAAAAGCCAAGCCCCGTTTTCTGGTAGAATAAATCCCCCCAAGAAACCCTCTTCCTGGGGGACACTTCCCCCTTTCAACAAATGAAAAGATCGTATGGAAAATGAAATTCGTCTGTATATATATACTCCTGTTATTTGTGCCGTCCCCCTTTAATTATTTGTGCCGCTTTTTTAAAAACCTGCACATTTTAAGACACTTGTCCTAACCCCCAAAAAAGCCAAGCCCCGTTTTCTGGTAGAATAAATCCCCCCAAGAAACCCTCTTCCCGGGGGGACACTTCCCCCTTTCAACGGAATGAAAAGATCGTATGGAAAATGAAATGCGTCTGTATATATATACTCCTGTTATTTGTGCCGCCCCCCTTTAATTATTTGTGCCGCTTTTTTTAGAAACCTGCACATTTTAAGACACTTGTCCTAACCCCCAAAAAAGCCAAGCCCCATTTTCTGGTAGAATTAATCCCCCCAAGAAACCCTCTTCCCGGGGGACACTTCCCCCTTTCAACAGAATGAAAAGATCGTATGGAAAATGAAATGCGTCTGTATATATATACTCCTGTTATTTGTGCCGCCCCCCTTTAATTATTTGTGCCGCTTTTTAGAAAAACGCACATTTAAAGACACTTGTTCTACAGGATATTAAGGGAATATGAATGAAAAAAAAATTCTTAAAATCGGTTTATTCCGTACGGATTTGAAATTCAAGCGTCTGGATGACCCAGATTTATGAACACAACAAAAGGCGATTGTTATCAGGTTATTAAAAACTTATTTGTGCCGCGGCACAAATACCAGGATATTGCCTGTCATTTGTAGAAAAGATTGAAGAAACTAATATCCACATATCATCCAGTTTGGGCTGAAATTGATCGAGATTGACAGATTTAAAATCAGGTGTCCGGAAACTGTTTCAGCGATTTGCAAAAAATAGCCAAAATATAAGGTCATAAAATCGGTCTAGAAACCATATTTCTTGAGAGATTTAAGAGTATCTGTGGGAAGGGCATAGCATTATTTGATAGAAATTTGAATGTTTTCCATTGATGAACAGAGGAGTTATACCCGGAAAACCTTCAAAATCGTCCGGAAAATGTTCCGACACCAGTATCTCTATGTACAGTAGCTGACGGAGTCTTAATATGAGACAACCACTTACTGTTTGATAATTCAACATTTATTAAATCTATCAAAAGAGATATTTCCGTTCAAAATCGACTAGTTGTCTCAATATGTATAGGATAAAGACCGAGTTGAGGTCTGTATGAAGGTTAGATGCCCAAGGAGAGAACAGGGTGGTGTTTAAAGACCGAGGCCGAAGGCCGAGGTCTTTAAACACCACCCTGTTCTCTCCGAGGGCATCTAACCTTCATACAGACCTCAACGAGGTCTTTATCCGACTTACAAACTGCAGATTTTCTTTAACTTTTCAGAAAAATAAAAATCTAAAAATTTAATTCACCCCTACTTTTTAAAATGAAATTGACCATGCAAATTATCTGGACGAAATATGCAACGGTAACGATTATTAGGCCATAGAAGTAAAACAGTTTGTTATACATCCCGATAATTTTCTGAAAGGTACCATGTATTCGGTCAGAGAAGAAAATAACAGTGTAACAATGAGTTCTATCTCCATTCAAGTTTTTAATTCGGTGACTAAATTATAGAAATAGAGATAAGGAAAGATTTTCTAATCAAGTGAGGATAATATTTCTTTATTTTGTAAATCAAGTTCCTCAATATACATGTATTTGAAGAGCATTTAGAATAGTTGGTCTTCAAGAATCGCTATAGGGATCTAGATTGATTTGAGCATTTTGAGCTTTTCGGGATAGAGGAATCTATTCTTCTTCTGTTATTATTTCTTATAAAAGAATGTCTTTAGCGGACTTGACACACAATATTTTCTATACTATGGCCGAATACTCAATATAATCAAAACAATTCACTCCCGCGACTGAAATAATTTTCTTTTCTCCACCCCTCATTGTTTTTTATTGACCTCCACACTTCATTGAACGTTCATAAAACCTCGTATATTTAGAATCGTCCGCGTTCTTTATGAAATAAAATGACCGATGAATAACAAAAGAATCACATTTGAAGGTTTGTAATTATGGATAATGGAAATGTTGAATAGACCGCCATCTATGACTCCTTCTTCGGATACACGCGAATAAAGCAGAACGCAAAATCTAAATGGTCAAATCAAATCCGCTTTTTAAAATCCGACTCCCCATTGCATGCCGAATGTAACTCAGGGAAAGCTAAATAATGTAACAAGAGATAATGTATATAGAATATTTTCATGAATATCATGAATATACCTACAAATATTTTTTTTCCAGGAGCGATGGGAAGTATAACTTGAGCTTGCCACTAGGTAAAAACATTTGCGGGTACCAACAGAAGGGTCTTTGAACTTGACAATTTTTAAAATGTCAGAAAGAATGCTAATATATGAAAGCCCTAGAGCATATTAATCAAAATTATGGCAAAGGTGAAAGTTTTTGAAATTATCACAACGCAGGTAAAGAAAAACCCATTGGTACCAACGAAAAGTCAAATGACCAATATGAAATGAAAGGTTTTTGTGCAAACAGACTTACAGACGGACAGACAGACCAAGAACTACTCTCTCAGTGATATATTTGGTATATATAAAAGTTTTCAACAAAAAACGAGTTTTGTACAGCGGTTTAGATAGTAATTTCAATCGACACTATACCTGATTTCTGCATGCAGGCTGTATAGCTAACGCTGTCCAGCATTTTAACGTAAGACATGAAGATAGAATCAAAGTACTTTTTGTTAGCATCGTCCATCTTACACGCCTTACCGCTCTCCTCCATACACGTGCGGTAGTGGGCGGCATATCTGTGGGGAGAGACGGAAGAAATTAATTAGGGAGGGGTATGAATTATGGAAAAATTGTACTCTTCCTTCAATAATGGTAAAGGATTAAAGGGGAGGCAAAGGCTAGAGTACAAATGAAAAAAGAATGGGTCTGTCAAAGAGTAACTCACTTTAATTAAGTCACTTAGAGAGACTCAGAGATCGGGGAAAGGGGGGGTGTGCGTAAGGGGAGAGGGGTGCGTAAGGGGCCGAAAGGAGTGCGTAAGGGGGGGTCGTTTGAATAAAATATTCATGCTTAAATACAAGTCTGCGTACGAATCAGGCAGCTAGGTGATTTACCTTCATTTTTTTTTCAAAATATGCTCAAATCAACCACCAAACATATGTCCCGAAGGTTCTACCTATTTGGATGGTGAAAAAAGTTATAAGGGCACTAAAGGTTGAATTAATATGGAGATCGAAATTTTCCCGCCATATTTCAAAACAGAAATAAGAAGTTTTGCAAACAAATTTGATGCATCAACCCTGCCTGATTCGTACGTGGACCTACACTTGAATTGTTTTGAATTTATCATGAAATAAATACGAAGACGTAATGTTGGAATATATTGAAACGAAAAATATCTAAAACCAACACGCATGAATCATTTATTTAAGAATAATTTGAACAGAATTTTACTTTTAAATGTTCAGTTGCAAATTCTTTTTAAAAAGAAAGGTCCATTTCGATTTCGTCTCATCAAATCCGACTATACTCAAACAAATATCAACATATAATCCTGGCCTTGACGGTTTTATCTTAAATTCATTTTCATTTTATTTTTATTTTATTTCCAGACATTGAAAAAAGCAGACGTGTAGACAACAATGCCCCTTCTCATTTAAAGAGCCGACAAAGATATAAATAAAAATAAATTCGTATTTTATAGCTTCGTTGACCTTCAAACGTCGTTATTTAAACCGACCTAGAAAAGAGATGAAAGTCACTTTATTGAGTAAGAACGTCTCTCTCTCTCTCTCTCTCTCTCTCTCTCTGAAACAATCATTGGCAAGATATTATTGAACATTGATCCAAAAGTTAAGTTGCTGTTGGATTTGTTATGGTTGTTTTTATCTCATCTAAAATTATCTATTTTATTTATCTACCTTTGGACGTTTTTTGGGGTTTTTTTTTTTAATTTAATATTCCGTTTGTTTATTGAAACGAATTGAGATAAACTGATGTAAAAAGTATATATGTATATACTTCACTGCGTCGAAAACCCAATTAATTTGAATTTTTATTCACAAATGATAACGTGGAATGTACATTTTAAATACCGTTTTGGTCCATGAAATTATTTATAATTCATAATAATTAAGGGGAAGGAGGGGGCGCAAAAAGTTCAAATGTGCCCTCCTACCTGCAGGATTGCCTGTGGATCTCGTGTCCGGGCGGCGAAAACATGGCATATACAGTAGCGTTGGCATACTCTATAAAACAGTGTTTGGCCTTCTCCAGTTCACAGCCTTTATCTGTATAAATATAGTATGAAAATGAATAATTGGTAAAATAATAATAAAAAACAATGGTAATATGATTTGAGCATAACATGAAGTGAAAAACGAAGGGGGAGTTCGGCGTTTCAGAAAAACAAGGGGAAAACACAACGGAGTAATCGTGATACTGAGAGGACTAACCCACAACCGAAGAAATAAATGTACATGAACCTTCTTATGTCTTCATTTTAGAGGTTTATTTATTCATTTATTTGTCTATGATTTTCATTGGGGGGGGGGGGGGGGGGGGGGTTTGCATATATCTCAGGATCTCGACGCCAATTAAATTTGATGACAATGAAGTCTAATATCCATACTGGTTCCGTACGCTCGATTTTCAAATAGGGGTGGGTCAGATCATCCTCGAAGAATATAGACCCAAAAGTCACCACCAGAAACACGTGTATTAAACGGCCTGGTCACGTGAATGGAGCGGCTTGCACAATATCCAGATCATAGTGTACACATAATGCCATTCTAACCACCGTGCTCTCAGAGTTGATCATCCCCTTCTTCATATATATTCTCCTTGTTCAAATTGAACTCCGTTGTGCAAACACTCTTACAAATTTGTTTTGCATAGCCTCGAACTGAAGTATACTTTAAATCTTTAAAACACGAAAAACAAAAATTTTGAAAAGGGAATTTCTAATCTTAAATTCTATTGTGGACAAGTTGATCACAGATGCTCAAGAATTTCTTTTCATTTCCGATTAGTAATTCATTTATAACATTGAATGAGTCCCCTTTGGGCTAACATCGGCACCTAGCGTTTATCCGCATCCAATTTGCGTCCCGATACAAATTGAACGAGTCCGTCGTGGTATAGATTTTTCTCGCCCCAGTAATTCTTTGATGCAGATAAATGTTCGAAATTATTTCGATCAGGTTCACGTGTATATGAGAACTTAAACTGTAGTCCCCATTATCATAAACTATTTTTTTACATAAATTGATGATTCATCAGTTTACTCTCTTAAGTTTCGCTCTGGTTGAGTTAAAATTACTAGTACTTCATACGAAATTTCGAAATGAAAGGGATCCTTCTAAACTATACTTTTTTTCTATGAATCATTTGAACACTGGTGAGGATTTGTTATCCGAAACATGTATCTTTAGTGTACAGAATTTAGACATTTTTGTCTAGAAGACTGCCCTCTGGGAGCAGAGTCGTACACTTCGTCTTTTTACATTTCGCAACCTTTTCATGCTTTTTAAAACTTATTGTTTCGTAATTTTCTATTGGTTTTCAATGACCATACAAGAGGAGAAAATGAGACGCTGTTTCATCTGTCGACAAAATCAAGTATCGAGACACAAGCCACTGACCGTGCTATATTTACAAGAAATAACGAAAAAATCCTTGCTGTTTTAAATTCAAAGGGTCGAACAAAACAGAAGAAATTTGTTTCTTTTCAAGGAATCTGGTGTCATTACAGATCTCAAGGTAGGCTACAATTAAATAGTCCCATATACTAAAAAGGTATTTTATCATGGCCTACAGTAGTGGTCACCGAATGGTCAAGTCACGGGAATAGGCCTGCAAATTGCTAATGTAAACAATACTGAACTTGTCTATGACAGTGAAATCCGGTAAGTCTACAGTCCGTGTTGACTCGGGGATTATAAACAGTTATCTATTCCAAACAAACCATTTCAAAATGAGTGGTACCGATCCTGTCATTTTCACAAAATCGTGATTTAATTTACCCTTTCTATTCATATGTGTACATAGAGTACAGTTCAAATTATTGCGACATTGGAAAGAAATAGTGAGAAATTCAAGATCAAGAAGATTCTCTCTCTTGTAAACGTTTCCGTCATTATGATATATTCTAAGCTGATTTTTTGAGTAAGAATTTCATTAACGTTATAAGTAGAACATATAATGTAAAATCATCCGATCATCCTCTCTTTGGCAACAGTAAGATATTAAACTAAAATCCGAAAAACGCAAACTTCAAGCACACATCAGTTTTACGCTCTTCGAGGCCGCTGGATAACCGGACAAATTGGAGGGTCGTGCGCATAATTCAATTCGTATATATGATACTCTATAAACTGGATAACCACATCATTTGCTCCTAATGTGACAGGAAGATGTCCGCCTCAGGTCGGCACCGAATGCCCTTGGTCTCGTTAGTTTATGTGTAGTCTTTGTTAATTAGCGTTTTGATGTCGTCTTTGGTGTTTGGTCTGCCTTGTCCCTTTGTTGTCTCTTGTTGCGTTTGTTCTCTCTGTGTTTGGTCCTCATTGTCCTTTTGTTGTCTCTTGTTGCGTTTGTTCTCTCTGAGTTTGGTCTCTCTTGTCCCATTGTTGTCTCTTGTTGTGTTTGTTCTCTCTGAGTTTGGTCTCTCTTGTCCTTTTGTTGTCTCTTGTTGCGTTTGTTCTCTCTGAGTTTGGCCTGCCTTGTCCTTTTGATGTCTCTTGTTGTGTTTGTTCTCTCTGAGTTTGGCCTGCCTTGTCCTTTTGATGTCTCTTGTTGTGTTTGTCCTCTCTGTGTTTGTCTACCTTGTCCCTTTTATGTCTCTTGTTGTTTTTGTTCTCTCTGTGTTTTGTTTGCCTTGTCCATTTGGTGCCTCTTGTTGCGTTTGTCCTCTCTGTGTTTTCGTATTTTGGTGTTTGGATGGTTTGATGTGGGTACTACAATCGAGTCCTGTTGTTCTGTGTTTTAGTGCTATCATTTTGTAGACTTTGTACTTACACTGTTGACATACATGTATTTATGTATAGATGGCTTGTGGAAACTTAATGCAATGATGATTAGTACAGTTTCAACGTACGAAAATGAGCATCGTCGGAAACCCTCGGTATCTTTTCTATTATACTACGTAAGACTTGTATAATCGTAGGGCAATAAAGGCTGTGGGTAAAGACTGTACCTTTTTACGAAATACTTTTGATGCTAGTTGGCTCCGAGCAATTTCGAAATGTCGTCGGCGCGTGACACTCCAGAGTCGAGTCAAAAAGATCATTTAAACTTTTCATTGTCAAAATGACCCAATTCAATCGGTCATTCATCCTTAAGAGTAATTAGTGATCCGTTCTCTTTCAAAATATTGTATAGATTTTCAGGTGCGAGATAGATGGCCTCATTGTATCCGTTGTTGAGCCGGAGAACAGAAAGGTTAACGAGTCTGCCCCCTCCTCCTCCCTATGATATTTTATGTCGTAAATTGATACATTTTAAAATTCTTTAAATGACTATAGACTCATTTCGCAACAGAAAGATGTCCCAAAATGAACCGTTCTTCTGTCAATGCGGGTCAAAAAAAAAGAAGAGAACGTGTAGACCAGCAAGGTATCTCTGGAATGCGCGTGTTGGTGCGAACAAAGTGTAATCCGTAGGAATAAATGCAGACGTCTCGATATCATGTAATCGTATGACAAATCTGTTAATCTTTTAAAGCAGCCAAACCCTTCCTGTCTTAGCCAAAAGAGAGACATATCGTTTAAGACTCGTAAGATGTATGAACATTTGAAATTAAAATATAAGAGGCGCTTCACTACACTATTTTCTACTTTTTTTTTTTTTTTTTTTTTTTATTTATTTTGAATCATTTGAGCTAAAAGTACCACTGGTGTAGATTCATTATATGAAGCATGCGTTACTGGTGTACTTCTGTCTAGATTGCTTAATCCCTGTATTAAATCACATGATGTCGTTTCCCATTGACTTGGAACCTTATGACCTTTGACTGTAATTTCGCGGTATTAATATTTCTTGACTAATCTTTCTTTTTTTTTTTAATTTTTTTTTCTTTTTTTTTTTGCTTTTTAGAGGGACGAAATATATAGCAAACTTTTTTTAGACGGAGGCTTCGATTAAAAGACTTAATGAAGTTTTACAGGCATTCCTCTGCGATGAATAACTGATAGGTTCTTCTTCAATGTTTATCTGCATTCTGTATATTTTCTTCTACAAAGAATTTCGTCGTCGTTAGGGATCTTTCTCCCTTCATAGGATTTCCTTCATACTATGGTAACCAATGAATAAAATGCGACGGATCGAAATTGGATTAAAACTTCATTGATCTCTTGGCCAAAATGAGCCCACCCTAGAGCTTGCAGACATGAACACTAGCTGTGCTTTGCGACGTCGAGGGTGTTTACATTTTGGGTTTGTCTTCTCCTTTATAAATTAGAGTACATGACTGTGATCGACCAACGTACTATTGCCTCAAGTTTCCCATCACTTTGTGTATGTTACCGTTCGTTTTATTTTCAATAAATACTCTATACATGCTCATGGTAACTGATACAAATTTAAGTAAGAAAATAACACACATATAAAAGCCTTAAAGCATGAATTCTTCACATATTAAGAAAACAACATAAAAATTTTCCCTATCTTTACCGTCAACATTTCTACTTAAGCTCTACATCTCAATTTTGTTTTGTTTTGCTCCTTTTATATTTAGCAACCAATATCTTTTTTTAGATTTCCAACTATAAATGTATACAATTTAAAGAAGGTCCCTTAAGCTTACCAGAGATATTAAGCAACCAATGTATATTTTGATTTGCAACTATGTATACAATTTAAAGAAGATCCCTTACCGGAGATTTTGTCGTAGAAATGTAACATTTGAAAAGTCGAATCAAACGGATCCATCATTTTTTCTTGATCCGCCTCCCCTTCCATAGAATCAGTGGTGGTTGCATTCTCGTTTCGTCGATCGGAAGACTGTGATGCACTCTCATGAAGGATGACAACAATGAAAAATATTGCACTTATAAACAATGAAGTCCTCATGGTGGACGAAGTGACGACGGACTGAATTATCCCAAACTTCAGTCAAAATTAGTGCATAATTTCCGAAAATTTGAAGAAAAAATTAACGAAAGCCGGTGCCTCCTACCCGTGTATGTTCAGTAGGTATTATGGGCAATCAGTGGAGTCAGAGATCGATCAAACTGGGTTTATATAGAAAGTCTTATTTACAAAAGATGTTTTCATATTTAAATGAACCAACACCTTGTTCTATATAAATAGTTTCAGAAGACTTCGCCAGAAGTTAGTTATTTTGCAATAGTGCCATCTAAATTTTCGCTTAGTTCAGGTAATTTCCTTTTCACCGCCGCTACTTTAGCCAATAGAAATCTTTAAAACTGGAAATTAATGAGTTTTTGTAAAGGACCTTTAATTTGCTGTGTATCAATTCGGTTCAGGTTGAATGCCGGCTTGGGTCACACACTACATGCTACAGCTTCACGATTTTCTTTCACATAGATTGGGTCATAATCTGGAACAAATTCTGCTCATTCAATCATTGATTGATTGGGAATAAATCGATAAACACGTGGTAAAAATATGCATTATGTTTCAAAATCTCGAATACTGCGACATGGGAAAAGGAACTGATAATGACTTCAGCAAATGTTTCCAGAAAGTGGTCTACTTATTTGCCCTAAATTACAATTGTACATTTTTTTTTAAAGTTTGTATGATGTTTTATAAAGGCAGGTGTACCAAAAATCCTTACAAACTAATCGAATTTCGTTCATGGTTTTTTTACTACTTTGAATTGTTTCTTCTATTATGAATTGAGCATTTACATAAAATAAGAAAATGTTATACGATTAAGTACTTTTTTAAATTCATCCTAAATACGGTAAATAAGGGTTACCTTGGTTACTTTGTCCTTGAAAGCATTGAACTATGCAAGATATCACTTATTCTTATCTACAAAAAAGAGTAATATCTGTATCTCCGTGAAGCGAATGACGGCAAAATGCACGTAATATTTTAGCGGTTGTTGAGTTGACATCTTTCAAAGGTCTACACGTATCATGTCGTTGATTCCCGAGTAACCATAATTATAGACCATTACCGTCAAGTCCTGCTGGGGTTTTATGCAATTCAAATTGATGTTTTTTTCAATTACCGTGTATTTCAGCTCCGATCGATTTTTTGTAGTCTATAGAAGGAGTGCATGTGTTCTTGTTTTCTCCATTTTAAAATTTCGCAATAAATTTTGCCTCTATGCTGGCATAGAATATACTAATAACCTGTTTTGATAACAAGTATTTTTAGTTTTCTTTCTTTATTTACCTCTATTATATTCATAATTAGTATACGTAAATCATACTTTATTCCTGCATGAAATAATATAGTGGGTGTTTTGGTTCAAATAGTAAAACATCTGAATTCATCGTCTAAGTACAATTTAGGTAAACCCTCATTATTTTTCCTTTGGCTTTTCTCCCTTAGCTTAATTACTTTTATCCTTCATTTCAGATTATTAGTGAAATGATAGTCGAACACATTTCATTTTTTATTATGCCCCCCTTCGAAGAAGAGAAGACATATAGGTTTGCCGCTGTCGGTCTGTCGGTCTGTCGGTCGGTCCGCGACATCAGTTTCCGTTCAATATCTCTGGAATGAAATGAAATTTTGTATACAGACACATCAAACAAAAATCTAGGTCAAGTTCATATTTGGGTCCGATCGAAAAAAATATGACAGAGTTATGCCCCTTGCACTTCGAAAATTATACCAAAATTCCAGGGTTTCTGTTCAATATCTCTTGAGTGGAGTTATATATTGAAATGAAATTTTGTATACAGACACATCAAATAAAAATCTAGGTCGAGTGTTTATTTGGGTCCGATGAACAAAATTTTGACAGAGTTATGCCCCTTGCACTTTGAAAAATACCAAAATTTCAGGGTTTCTGTTCAATATCTCTTGAGTGGAGTTACATATTGAAATGAAATTTTGTATACAGACACATCAAACAAAAATCTAGGTCGAGTGTATATTTGGGTCCGATCAACAAAATTTTGACAGAGTTATGCCCCTTGCACTTTGAAAAAAACCAAAATTTCAGGGTTTCCGTTCAATATCTCTTGAGTGGAGTTACATATTGAAATGAAATTTTGTATACGGATACATCAAATGACAATCTAGGTCAAGTTTTTATTTGGGTCCAATCAACAAAATTTTGACAGAGTAATGCTCCTTGCACTTCGAAAATTATACCAAAATGTCAGGGTTTCCGTTCAATATCTCTTGAGTGGAGTTACATATAGAAATGAAATTTTGTATACAGACACATCAAATGAAAATCTAGGTCAAGTTCATATTTAGGTCCGATCAAAAAAATTTGGACAGAGTTATGCCCCTTGCACTTTGAAAAATACCAAAACTTCAGGGTTTCTGTTCAATATCTCTTGAGTGGAGTTAAATATTGAAATGAAATTTTGTATACAGACACATCAAATGAAAATCTACTAGGTCAAGTTCATATTTAGGTCCGATGAACAAAATTTTGACAGAGTTATGCCCCTTGCACTTCGAAAATTATA
Organism: Pinctada imbricata; assembly: GCA_033119305.1. NCBI lineage: Eukaryota > Metazoa > Mollusca > Bivalvia > Pterioida > Pteriidae > Pinctada > Pinctada imbricata. The sequence continues at coordinate 8,265,459 of VSWD01000008.1, forward strand.
CCAAAATTCCAGGGTTTCTGTTCAATATCTCTTGAGTGGAGTTATATATTGAAATGAAATTTTGTATACAGACACATCAAATGAAAATCTAGGTCGAGTGTTTATTTGGGTCCGATGAACAAAATTTTGACAGAGTTATGCCCCTTGCACTTTGAAAAATACCAAAATTTCAGGGTTTCTGTTCAACATCTCTTGAGTGGAGTTACATATTGAAATGAAATTTTGTATACAGACACATCAAACAAAAATCTAGGTCGAGTGTATATTTGGGTCCGATCAACAAAATTTTGACAGAGTTATGCCCCTTGCACTTTGAAAAAAAACCAAAATTTCAGGGTTTCCGTTCAATATCTCTTGAGTGGAGTTACATATTGAAATGAAATTTTGTATACGGATACATCAAATGACAATCTAGGTCAAGGTATTATTTGGGTCCAATCAACAAAATTTTGACAGAGTAATGCTCCTTGCACTTCGAAAATTATACCAAAATTTCAGGGTTTCCGTTCAATATCTCTTGAGTGGAGTTACATATAGAAATGAAATTTTGTATACAGACACATCAAATGAAAATCTAGGTCAAGTTCATATTTAGGTCCGATCAAAAAAATTTGGACAGAGTTATGCCCCTTGCACTTTGAAAAATACCAAAACTTCAGGGTTTCTGTTCAATATCTCTTGAGTGGAGTTAAATATTGAAATGAAATTTTGTATACAGACACATCAAATGAAAATCTACTAGGTCAAGTTCATATTTAGGTCCGATGAACAAAATTTTGACAGAGTTATGCCCCTTGCACTTTGAAAAATACCAAAATTTCAGGGTTTCTGTTCAATATCTCTTGAGTGGAGTTACATATTGAAATGAAATTTTGTATACAGACACATCAAACAAAAATCTAGGTCGAGTGTATATTTGGGTCCGATCAACAAAATTTTGACAGAGTTATGCCCCTTGCACTTTGAAAAAAACCAAAATTTCAGGGTTTCCGTTCAATATCTCTTGAGTGGAGTTACATATTGAAATGAAATTTTGTATACGGATACATCAAATGACAATCTAGGTCAAGTTTTTATTTGGGTCCAATCAACAAAATTTTGACAGAGTAATGCTCCTTGCACTTCGAAAATTATACCAAAATTTCAGGGTTTCCGTTCAATATCTCTTGAGTGGAGTTACATATAGAAATGAAATTTTGTATACAGACACATCAAATGAAAATCTAGGTCAAGTTCATATTTAGGTCCGATCAAAAAAATTTGGACAGAGTTATGCCCCTTGCACTTTGAAAAATACCAAAACTTCAGGGTTTCTGTTCAATATCTCTTGAGTGGAGTTAAATATTGAAATGAAATTTTGTATACAGACACATCAAATGAAAATCTACTAGGTCAAGTTCATATTTAGGTCCGATGAACAAAATTTTGACAGAGTTATGCCCCTTGCACTTCGAAAAATACCAAAATTTCAGGGTTTTCGTTCAATATCTCTTGAGTGGAGTTACATATTGAAATGAAATTTTGTTTTCAGACACATCAAATGAAAATCTAGGTCAAGTTCATATTTGGGTTCAATCAATAATTTTTATGCCCCCCCCCCCCTTTGAAGAAGAGGGGACATATTGCTTTGCCGCTGTCTGACTTTCTGTCTGTCGGTCCGTCGGTCGGTCGGTCGGTCCACGACATCAGTTTCATTACACTGTTACTTTATACCCCCATAGGTTGTATCAATGCAAGTATAAAGTTGTGACGGACTTTAATCACAGAAGGGGTAGGGGGGCATTATATGTTTTACAAACATGACTTTTAACTTGTTATTAGTGAAATGATACTAGTAGTCGAACACATTTTCGATTATTAATGAAATGATACTAGTAGTCGAACACTTTTCAGATTATTAATGAAATGATTCTAGTAGTGAAACACATATCAGATAATTAGTGAAATGATAGTCGAACACATTTCAGATTATTAATAAAATGATAGTCGAACTCATTTCAGATTATTAATGAAATGATACTAGTAGTCGAACACTTTTCAGATTATTAATGAAATGATACTAGTAGTGGAACACATATAAGATAATTAGTGAAATGATAGTCGAACACATTTCAGATTATTAATGAAATGATAGTCGAACTAATTTTCAGATTATTAATGAAATGATACTAGTAGTCGAACACTTTTCAGATTATTAATGAAATGATACTAGTAGTGGAAGACATATAAGACATTTAGTGAAATGATAGTCGAACACATTTCAGATTATTAATGAAGTGATACTAGTAGTCGAACACATTTCAGATTATTAGTGAAATGATAGTCGAACACATTTGAGATTATTAATGAAATGTTACTAGTGGTCGAACACATTTCAGATTATAAGTGAAATGATAGTCGAACACATTTCAGATTATTAGTGAAATGTTAGTGGGAACACATAAGCAGAAACTAGACTCCAAATGCACAATCGAAAGACTTACGAGTTCTTGAATAAAAGACAAAACAGAACTTCTCACACGAAAAGAAAAATCGGCACAATGATACAGTACCATAGAAACTCAAAGGACAACTTTTATCTAATGAACAATTTCAAGAATCCAGTTCAAGTGCAAAATGCATCAGTAGATGCCACAGGAGCTCGATGCCAACGATCCACAAGAACTTTGACTAGAGAGACGGGAAGGGGCGGGTGTCATTGAAGGGTTGGCATCGAGCTCCTGTAGTTGATGCCGCTGCTGTTAAAACGCGACATGCTGAATCACGTGAATCATGTTACATATCTGATGAGACCTAATTGTTGAAATGCGCTTATGGTGCACTGAAATTTTATAATAGAGCATATGTTTCAATATAATAAATTTCGACCACTAGGTTGGTATATCTGCTGGTGGATTGTTTAGTCCCCTAGGATATCGTTCGGCACTAGGCTTGAAAAAATTGTAAAATCACTGTCACAAAATTTAAGGGAAATGTCCTAACACTAAGGGATATCTCCCTGATTGCATAGCTCTGTCCTTGTCTGGTTCTTTGACAGCAATTTAAGGTAAAGTTTAGACTTTTGCTCATCATAACTTCATAAAATGAATTTCCTCATTTTTCGGAATCAATTATCACTGAAAAGACGTCGCAAAAGGTTCACTGAAATTTATGAAAGAACTTATCTTTCAATATTGACAATCTAAGTAGGACCCAAAAGGGAAGCTTAAAGCTTATTTTCGTGTTATCACATGTGTGCATCGCTGCATAAATCTTTATTTAACAAAACTTCAAATAATACAATTAACTTAAACATTCTGTTTTGCAAAGAAACAAAGGTGAATCCACAGTGGAGATAAGATGTCCGGGGAGAGTAAGCATCTCCTGTTTTCTAGCAACATCCGTCACTTAGGCCGTGCAGAAAAAAGTCATTATGATATCAGGTAAATTGCTAAATTCAGTGTTTTTGGTGGTTCTGACCTAAATTGTTATAATCTTTAATATTTAACTTGTATCGTCTAAAACGTTTTTGCAGTGACGAAGAGTAGCCTTGTTTCAGAAGTTTTCGCTTAGTCTCCTTGCCCTCAGAACGAAATCGCTATAGTTTTTTTTTTTTATTTTCATTTTTTTCTCTTTATGTATATGAGACAATCACAGAAGCATTCGGACATTTATAAAGACAATCACAAACTATATAGTTTGCTACGTCAAGAAACGTACATACACCATACATACACCGTACATCCGACAAAATACAAACACACAAGACCTAGTGTATATACCTTACATAAGTATCGTAGAAAAAAATATTTTGAAAGACCCTGTTTGACGGTTACTTTGTAATGAGGGGGTGGTCAGGGTAAAAGGGGGGAGGAGGGAGGAAGGGGGAGGGTGGATGAAGGTAAGGGAAGGATGAAAAGGAGGGGAGGGAGGGGAGGGAGGGGGGACTGGGAGGGGGGAGATAAGGGGTTTTGAGGTGTAAGAGAGGTACGTCCATGTCCACCCCCCCCCCCCCCCCTGTAATGGTACTTACTAACTGTATTATGTTTTGCAACTAAATAGTAATTTTTACTCTGTTAGAACTATAAAGGCGAACCCTTTGTTTCTTGAAGATTTCTGATTTTAGATTGTAGAACAACAAAAAAGTCCCATTGTTTTAGATTTAGATTTTTAGATTGTTTTTTTTTTTGTCTGAAAATACAACATTGTCCCTGCATTCGCCCTTTTATTTATTGGATGGATCCGAATTTGTCTGAATAGTGGACGTGGTTGTTTTACCCCTTTTGTGCTCTCTTTATAACATTGTCCCTTTATATAGTTTTTAATATGAGATTTTGCACCTTCAAAATAAAATATAACAAAGTCGCCATAGTTTGAGCTCGCTCTTGACTATGCGATACGATTACACCATATGCAGAGGATTTGCAACAAGTAACTACATGTATCCCAAAGCCGACATCAATGTTTACTAAAAGTACAATTATTGCCACTGAAATAGAACGTTAACTACAGTTAAATTACTTCTCTCTTTGCAAAACCATTACAGAATTTTTAAACGGGGATGTTTTCAGACTAATAAAACAATATCAAGGTCCCAGATCAAGTTTCTGCGGGTCTTATTTAAACAAATCATTAAAAATAATGACAACATTTGAAGCTGATAATGTCATTGAACTATATGGCATTTAAAACTTTCCAAATGGACAATGAGAAACTACTATAGTATATATATAACGTTTATTCCATTTTTTGTTTGTTCAGCCATAACGATGAACGCAAAGTAGACGTAGAAAATTGAGCGTGAATATGGTGGGGTGAAAAGATTAAAATGGCAAGATTCTCCAAATTTATTTAATTTGATCTGTCATGAACACGAGCTCGACGTCACGGATCTACAATCGCATCCTCTTCTTTCAAATAATGCCTCGTTTACACGGAGAGTTTCTTGCGCAATAAACGTAAAGGGAAAGTAAAGAATGAACGTATATCATTGAGGGTTGTTGGCGCCGAGCTCCTGTGCCATCATGCTCCCAGTATGAATTAGATCAAGAAAGGATCCGAAACAACGCAACGTTGCATTATCAGACTTGAAGTTATTGTTGTTGTTGTTTTGTTTTGTTTTGTTTTTTTTTCAGAAGGCTGCTTTTGAAACAAATCTATTTCTTTAAAATTCACTCAAAATAACTAGGTCAATTCATTTCATCGAAAAGTATCATCGAAATTAAAGGAGGTTAACATCTTAGCACCATCCCTCCAATGCTATTTTGAACATAGATTTTATATGGATATGCTACTAAATCGACCCTACAGGAAATTTGGAGCCGCACACTCTCTGTAAAGTAAATTTTTGCAGAAATTTAAATTCTAAAAATAACACCAGAGGGCGCTAGTGAAATGAATTGGGCTGCTTATGAAAAGCACTGTGGCTGAAAGCATCACTGATGAGAATTTAATATTCGAAATGCGGGTCTGTTGCATGAAAATTGGTTCGAAAATTTCTTCAAGAAGGTATAGAGTTGGAACACTTCCGTATTATTATGAAAGTTCAGGTATTAATTTTGTGAAAAGTGAGTGGCTCCAAATTTCGTGTAAGTTATATTCATGGCGGTATTCATCATGAGTCTTAGGTCGGCACCGGTTGCCTATTGGTCTAATAAGTTTATCCGCAGTGTTTAATGTTTGGTGACATCTTCCTTGTCCCTTTGGTGTCTTTTGCTGGGCTTGTCCACTATTTGTTTTCATATTTGGGTGTTTACAAATCCTCTTAAATTCATTTGTTTCATTTTTAGAAGGAAATAAGAAAAAAAATCAAGTAATGGAGGAGCCTCACTGCTTACTCTAAATAAATAGATACCTGACGTTTTTGGCATCTATAAAGTATTTTGGATTCTAATATGACTTGATTCTTTTTCCCTATTAAGACAACAGACGCGAGCCGGGCTCTATTCTCCAATATAGGCCCTATAGCGATAAGCCACGCCTACCCATTTTCTGAAAGCAGATAAACCGGCAGGAACTGGTTTTTACCAAGAATCGATGGTCATCATTAGAATAGAATTCTAATATGACTTGATTCTTTTTCCCTATTAAGACAACAGACGCGAGCCGGGCTCTATTCTCCAATATAGGCCCTATAGCGATAAGCCACGCCTACCCATTTTCTGAAAGCAGATAAACCGGCAGGAACTGGTTTTTACCAAGAATCGATGGTCATCATTAGAATAGAATTCTAATATGACTTGATTCTTTTTCCCTATTAAGACAACAGACGCGAGCCGGGCTCTATTCTCCAATATAGGCCCTAAAGCGATAAGCCACGCCTACCCATTTTCTGAAAGCAGATAAACCGGCAGGAACTGGTTTTTACCAAGAATCGAAAGGTCTAATTTGGTCATCATTAGAATAGAAATAAAAAATGACAAGCCGGGCTCTATTGTCTCATAATGCCCTCGCGTCCTCAGCTAATCACATTTATCACCTCGCCGCTGACGCGGCTCGGTAATAAATGTGATTGGCTGAGGACGCGAGGGCATTATGAGACAATAGAGCCCGGCTTGTCATTTTTTATTTCTTAATTCAAAATAAAGGAGGGGGGATCAAACAAGATTCGGCTTCAGCATCAACAGCAAAGCACCCAAACACTCCTATGCACAAACACAGAGTAAACACATACAAAAATGAGACACAAAAGGACAAGGAACAGTAAACACGACATCTAAACATAAAAGACTACTGTAACACATAAACCAACGAGACTAATAGACAACTTAGGACGGCCATATGCCGCGATTATAACAATTGATGTACTTATCAGGATTACGTACTCACAACCCTCCAACTTGTATAGTTATCCAATGGCCTCGAAGAACGCACAATATTTGTCAATTATAAATGACGACGCAAAAACCCAACTAAACACAAGGACAAACACTAGATTAATATGTAAATGGATATTTAAAAAAAACAGTCCGTGCTCTGCCGGCTGTAGCGAGCTCATGTATGCTTAGAGAGGACAGGGGGTCAGAGAGGTTTGGACAGGTCCAGTCATGGAGTCATCGTCTCAAGAGGATGGAAGTGCTACATCCCGTAAGGTTCTTTATCAAATTTTCAAACCAATTTTGATGCTACAGAAACGTGTTTCGAATAGTTAATCCTCGTAAGTGTTACGTCAAGCCAAAGTGACTTTCAGATACAATGAATTTATTTTATTAGCGCCCTCTTGTTTGATTTTTAAAATTTTCTGTATCTAATTTTCTTCAAACGCAGTAGAAAATTTCAGTTCATAAAATTTCTTTCTGATAGTTAGTCCTGTAGCATCATATCTCGACCATCCTGCTACGTCTGGCGGTATTTTTGGACATATAACTTTCACAGTCTTTGACCATTTTTCATTGTTTGGGTTGAGGATGTTGATTGTTTCTTCAACGCATTCGAAAATTTCTGTTATCAAACTTTCTTGGAATTTCTAAAACTTGAGTCCTACAGCATCATATCCCACCCGTTCGCCACGTCTTTTGGTACAGTTTTTGACATAATAACTTTCACATTCTTTGGTCATATTACATTGTGTAGATTGAGGGTCACTGACGAGGGTTAAGTAACAGAAACGTGCATGTCTGGTCCATGCTGCAAATTTATCTGTTCTTAAATGCCATGGATTTGAATACGTAACATTCCTGCGAGGTTTATGCAGTAGCATAGTTACGTATATAAAATTTATTACCAAAATAGCATTGTAGGGATGGTGCTAGGATGTTTACAACCTTTAATTTCGATGATATTTCAGGATGAAATGACAAGTTTCCAAAATTGCACATGTCTCGTCAGTGATGCTTGAGGCCGGAATAGAAAAAAATTAACTGATCTATAAAAACCAAATTCTAAACACGAAGTAAATTTTATGCCAAAGTACAAGTTGCTGAGAATAGAGCTATACAATTGGGGAGATATTCCTTTGATTTTGAATAATTCATCAAATGTTAAACGTCTTCGAATTCAATAGCATCATTTAAGAACAGATGAAATTTCAGCACGTTTCGGGTACTTAACCCTCGTCCGTGATCCTCAATCTAAACAATTATATATTGTCAAAAAGTGTGAAAATTATTATTATGTCCTAAAATTTAGCGAAAGACGCTGCAAGATGGGTGGAATATGATACTACAGGACCCACGTTTTAGAAATTTCAAGAAAGGACTATATATAGTTTATATAGTAAAGTGGCCCCCTTTCAGGGCAGAATCTGAAGTTTTCATGAAGTAATGAATTTGTACCAATATTTATTCTACAATGTAGGCTACTAATGAAATGATGCATATTCTTTGGTTTCCTTTCTCACTTTCATAGAATTTGGGCTCCAAAAATGGTGTATTTTGCTAAATTTCTGGGAAAACGTCATTTTTAGGCTCATTTTCGACAAACTTCCTATCAGGTAGTATCGAGCGGGCTTCTGAACAACTTTTATATTTTGATATGTAATTACTTTTGTACGTCTTTAAGTGTATGCAAGAGGAAAAAGTTGTTCACGATCCCGCTCGATATTATCTCAATGAAAATAATCAAGAATTATGCTATTTTTCGTGAAAAATTGACAAGATCACCGGTTTTCATGATATTTATGCAAAATTTACAATGTCTTACAAATCGAGGAGATGTTTTTGTAACTAGATTTCTCAAAATATAGATATTTAACTTTCTAAAAATGAAAACAAAATTTAATTTTTGAGAAGTCGATTTTAGGGGGCCACTTTACTATATAAACCATACATACTCCTTTTGATAACATAAATTTTCGAATGCGTTGAAAAGACGATCAACCGAAGTCTGATGACGGCTAATTAAAATATATATTTAAACTCTAGTGCCAATTAAAGCACTTTGAAACTAGGGTAACGATATCCTTGACAACCGATAGTCCATCAGCAGATCGAGATACCAGCCAAGAGTGTGAAATTGTCAATATTGAAATATTAATAGAATCTATCATGACGTTGCGACCTCATCCGAGTGTAAAAGGTTTGCAATCCACGACGAGGCTTGTAATATATTTTGCACGAGGATGAGACCTCCCTGTCTCAGTCGTAACGTCGTGATTGATCATGTTTTTTCACTCACCTCATTTTATCATCATTATCATGATTTTTAAAAACTAGAATTGACACCAAAACCTATACAATTCTAACGATGACATGACGTTACGTTCCATGACGTCATAATAGGAGTCACATGGAGTGTGAGACAAGGAAATCTCAAACTGCTAGGTCTACATTTTTTCTTTTGTCTCACGACGTAAGTGAGTGAGATTCAGTGTCACACTCCAAGTGGTTCAAATGTTAAACGTCTTCAAATTCAATAGCATTATTTTTAAAGAACAAATAAATTTGATATATGTTCTGTTGTAAGAATAACCAAGTGCCCCATATGCTCATTTCAACAATTAATTTCAAATTAGTGATACCCGAAATATAGGAAATTCAAATTAGAAATATTTGAAGAGCAAAATTATAACAATGTCTGATATACAGGAACAATTTTGTCAAGAAGGTCTTCAACTTGAGCATAGCTGGACCTCTAGGAATTTTTTAGGGGGGGGGGGGGTATTTTATTGTCTTTGGTGATTAAAATAAACATCAACGAAGTATCTATCAGTTATTCAGTCTCAAAGTCGAGAAGGCAAAGCAAAAACATTACAATTCTCATTGGAACGGTTGCGAACCTAAGAATGAATTACGTCATTTCGAAGTGAGACCACGTGCCCGGGAAGAGTCAGCGTCTCCTGATTGCATGTAACATCCGTCGCATGGAAACTATTGCCTCGTAATCCTGATAAGTACATCAATTGTTATTAACGCGGCATATGGCCGTCCTAAGTTGTCTATAACCATTATTGAGTCACTGAACGTTCTGTGCCAAAGGAATGCTTAGCTTCAAGGGATCGACTAGGGTTTCACAACCTTCACAATGTTAAAATATCAGCAACCCAAAATAGGTCCACTATAGTCACGATCTGACAATACCGACTCACGATCATGTGAGTAGCTTATTATTGCAAGGTCTAGTGATCAGGGCAAATCTGTACATATTGACTAACAGGGCATAGACTTTTAAAATGATCTTGATGTGTACTCAAGGACGAGTGTATTTTGTAAAAGGGCATTCATTTTTATTCAAAGTTAGAACTTGAGATCATATAGGTATTTAGCATATTTTAAAATACCAGTGTAAAAGGACGGAATGGCAGTTATATCACGAGCATTTATCGAATTATATAGATATATTTTGAAGTTTTCCGACACGATCCTTATGAGGAGTCGAGCTTATTTTCACAACTTTTAAATTTATTTCTACTCAAAGAATGACGTGATTTCTTCAAATATGACAATTTCATTGATAGAGCCAGACCTACTGGTTCATAGTTACATGTATGTTATACAACGGCTAAAATCGTCATTGACTTCGTTCTTTAGTCGCTACGGAAATCTTATAAAAGCATATGAGATCAACTCTTTCCAGAATGATCAATGACATTCTAGATTGCGATTCAATGGCTGTCAGCATCACCAGACAAGACATATTACTGGACATTTTTTTTTTTCAATATGACGTACTTCGCACTCCGGACTTGGTGCTTTAGGGGGTCAGGTGAAATTAAAAATGTAAAATCTGAACACAGAATAAACGAAATGACACTCGAAAGCTTTAAAAATGTATATTGATACATGTTAATGAAATAATTCTTACACAAAGTATTCTAGGTTCATTGGGATAACATCAACAATAAGTGCTGTGTCCGAGGTGCGATGCCCGCGGACATGAAATCAAAGCACTGAAGGTACTGAGAGCGAATAGCTAAATATCAGAATCATTTATGCTGTATGTCATCAAACATTCATTCGTAGACAAGTTTATGCGAGTATAGAATAATACCGAAATGCTTATCCATAATTATGTCATTAGAATTAAAAAATGACCGTCCTCGAACTAGCATATTCAAAAGCGCCAATACTAGTGGCCGACCCAGAGGGTTGACTAAGGGGGTAGGGAAGGTGAGTATAGTGGAAGAGGGTAATTGGTTGTCGAGCAATCTGAGACAATCTCTAACAATATCTTATATTAATATTTCTTGAATTCTATAAAGATCAACTGAAAAAAATACTCCTTGAAATTCTTAAAAGATCGAATGAAAAAATAAATTGCATTTCATTTAAAAAAAATCTTCCGGTTTCTGGTTCCTTAGCGTTATTAGAGTTTTTCGTTTCGTACAGTACTGTATCGGATAATTTGATGAGTTTACCCATTTAGAGGCTTTCATGGAGTCCTATGTACAAATACTTACAGAAAATGAAGACAGACGTGTGTGTGTGAGAGAGAGAGAGAGAGATCGAGAGAGATCGATAGAGAGAGAGAATGAGAATCATGTACTGGTAGTGCATTACGTTCAATTGCTAAGAAAAAATTAAAACACATTCAAAGTCTATATTTCTATTAAGTTTGTACGTCCTTGATACATTCTTCTTCATTTCCAATCTAAATTTTAAACTCCATACGTAATTTCGTTGTCTGGTATGTATTAATCTCAATATACTGGCGACGTTTATTATGTTAATTTTAAAAGTCTACACATGACGTTTGGTAGTCGTAATTATTATCATCTTATTAAAGTTTGCACGTTGGAAGGATGTATTTGAGAAAGAACTGTTTGATATATAAACAACTAATACGTATCTTCTAGATTTTTTTAGACTTAGATCGAAATTAAGAAAGGGGAAACGGGAAAGGACGGTGCATACAACGAAAATGATTCCAAATATCTTGGTGTTTTACATTTACTTTCTGAAAATGAAATGAAAACTGGCAAGGGTAACAAGCTGAAAAAAAAATCACAAATAAAGAATAAATAGTGTCGAAATTCAGTATTCTGCAAGAACAGTTTTATTTTACGAAGCGGCGAGTGGCGCGAGTCGGTAAGTTTTTAATAATCTGTATATATTAATATTTTTCCACGGCTTTTTGGCAAAGTTTCTAGAAAATGATATGGTGTGCGTAACAATGAACAAATAATTTTTCTCATTTTTTTTAACGTCGGATTTTCTAAAATGGTAAACAACAATAAGACGTCTCCCGTAAATATAGTTTCCGATGAATTAAGAAATAAAAAATGACAAGCCGGGCTCTATTGTCTCATAATGCCCGAGCGTCCTAAGCGCATCACATTTATTACCGAGCCGCGTGAGCGGCGAGGTGATAAATGTGATTGGCTGAGGACGCGAGGGCATCATATGAGACAATAGAGCCCGGTTTGTCATTTTTTATTTCTATTCTAATGATGACCAAACTTAGACCTTTTGATGAACAATGAAACACAGACGACAAAATCGATTCTTGGTAAAAACCAGTTCCTGCCGGTTTATCTGCTTTCAGAAAATGGGTAGGCGTGGCTTATCGCTATAGGGCCTATATTGGAGAATAGAGCCCGGCTCGCGTCTGTTGTCTTAATAGGGAAAAAGAATCAAGTCATATTAGAATATAGTCGTATCCCCCCTCTCACTCTCTCTCTCTTACTTCACATCAGGGACGTACGTATGTTTACATGCCTGTTCAGATGTTAAATTGTCGGTCCAACAGAAGAAGGACAAGGGATTGGATCAGTACAGCTACTTATAATTAGTTATGAAACGTATTTCCGATTAGTATCAGGTACATCGTATAAATAATTAGACCTTCCTCGTCAACGAAATAAACACGTATCCACGCATGTACATTGTTCTATTTATCGTCCTTACACGTTTATATCCCTGTCCACTAAAAAATGTGCTTCTACGTAACAAAACAGCTTGATTCTAAAGTAAACAGAGTTACGTCGTTTATACACAGAAGCAGCATAGGCTCTTCAATCTCTCCGGCAGAAGATTTAATACGTCACGATGCTGAAAACCCCGTGATTTGATTGGTTCGTGCTTCAAATTATACATGTACGGAATTGGGGCTCTCTAGCGTGAAAAATTTCAGGTGATCACTTAGAGCTATTCGCTCAAAAAGTCAACTAGTATCCAGATGTGTATATCAATAATATGTACATTGAGACGATAACCAAATTTGAAAAGTTTTCATGAGACTGTTGAGAAGGGTGTTGCATGCAACCATGAGACGCTGATTTTCCCCGGGCACCTGGTCTCAATTCGGAATGCTGTTTATTCGAGGTTCGCAACTATTCCAATGGAAATTCGAATGATTTTGCCTTACCTTCTCGACTTTGACACCGAATAAGTGATTGGTACTTCTGCCATGTTTATTCAATAGATTGTTAGCAGGAATAGGGTTTGGCGGGGAAAATCTCTGAATGTATTTGTTTTCTTAAGTTTTCTCCAATTTAGTCTACAGCACTATTTGTGTGACACAATTAGTATAGATGCAAAAAAAAAAAAAAAAAAAAAAAATGCGCACTAACCTATGCAAAATTTGTTTCGGATCTTTTCTTTGTGTCAAACGGCCATTTCGAATGAAGGGATTGTGCTACCACTGTACCGCTGTATCTTCTTGAATAAAGATGGAGGGGAATACAGAATTGACGCACCCACAATAAAATTAAGAACCAAATATTCGAATATTTTTTAGAAAAAACGAAGTGTCCGAATCTTCTACCAAATATTCGAAATATTCATTTTTGGAGACAAACGAAGTACCCGACTCTGTAGCCGGAGAACAGCCTTCTGGACAAACATGTCTAAATTCGGTACACCAAACATTCATGTTTCGGTTAACAAATCCTCATCAGTGGTACTTCGAGCTTTTGCGTGTTTAACGTCTTCAAATTCATTCATGATTCACAATTGAAAAAAAAATAGTTACCCCCTCCCTCTAGTTTAGTTTCAAATCTATATACAGTATATACATTTTGCAAAGAGTGAGCGGGTCCAAAGTTTGTGTATGGTCTATTAAGAGGCTATGTAGCAAAAATCATTTGACAGATGTTGAAAGGGTATAAAACACCTCCGAAATTTTTATGCTAATGTAGAATGAAATGGTTCGATTGGATACATGAACTCTCAAATATATTATATGATTGTTACATTGATTTCTCGCGCAAAGAAATTTATGACAATCCGGTTTCGGCTGTTGTTTTTGACATTAATTCACTCATTTAGTAGCAGAATTGGGATGGTTTTTCTGTCCTTTGAACCAAAGATGTAGACTACTCTGCACTGATCATAGCGGACCACACCCACAGGATGCAACGAAAAAAAAAAAAACTTCAAGAAACAACAGGATACAACCAGACTCGAACAACACCTAAATAGAACGGTCAAACAATAATCAAAGCTGATGCTCTGTATGCTTTATCCCAAGTAATAATATGTCAAGATTGGTAACTCAATGTAAAATGCTATATTGACATGATCCTGTATCTTTCCTTTTTCATCTTTTATTATCAGGAATCTTCTTTTTTGATAACGGTCTGAATAGAAAATATTTTAAGTTTTGCTTTTACTAAAAACAAGTAAATAATATCAATGTTGAATCGATAAACAGTGAATGAACGTCAAAGACAAAACCCGAAAATCAGAATCCAAAAAAATCACAATAAATAGACATACACATTCTTGAAAAAAAAATAAAACGAACGAAATATAGGGAGCAGATCCACAAGAGTGAAAATAGCAATACAAAATCAACATGGAGGATAACGTGATATTATAATGTTTTTAAGGCGGGTGCGGCTAGCCAAACAGGGGATGCTTACTCCTCCCGGGCACCTCGTCCCACCTCTAGCTCTAGTCTAGAGACTTATTTCGGTTGGTCGTTTCTTCAAACGCATTTGAAATAAATTTAACTGCTCTAAAATGAATTTGAAGACGTTAAACATTGCTAGGGTGTCCGTCAATGCTCAATTTGGTGCTCTATTTTGAGTGTTGTTGGGATTGTCCTCAGGATCTTCTTTGTCTCATTGTAATTACATTGAATGGCAGGGACAAAGTCTCTTGCTGACAAAAGTACCTTTTTCAGAAATTTTTTGTTACTCTCTATGCACTCAAAAAGAAGTCGTTGTAGTTTGAGCTTGCTCTGGAATGGAGTATCAATTTCGATATAAAAACACCATAGGCAGTGGACGAAGGAATGTTACTACAAAGGAAAGGGAAATTTTTATCGTTGAAGTTAGTCACATTTGCCATATATTGAGGTACTTAGGTAACGACTGTCGTCAAAAGATAAAATGAGATCTATAAACATGAAGCAGCGATATTGCTTTTTGTAATTTCTCACAAGGATAGATTATGCTAAGGTAATCAGCAAAATTTGGACTATTCATTGAGAACACGACTCATCGATCTGTATGTTGAACTGAATTGGAGTACTAGGTGAGAGCAAGGAATAATCAAACTCAGCTTCAAATGTGTATAGAAAAAGGAGCTTAGTGGGTCCTATTGAAATTCCCACAATTTGCTGAAATACCATTCCTCATCAGTAACTTTCAGAATGCACAGTACAAATTCCCTATTTGATCTCATTTCGGAATGTTGTTCATTCCGGGGTTCGGAACCGTTTCGATGGGAATTCTCACGATTTTTCTTTGCCTTCTCGACTTTGAGACGGGATAAGGGATCGGTACTTCTTTGATGGTTATTACAATAAGGTTATATCAAAAGAGACGAATGTAGAAATATACATGTTCTTTTGTGAAAAATTGTGAATTATTGCATCATATACGTGCATTTTAACAAATAATATCTCATCAGTGAAGCTCGAGACAGGCCGAAATACTGGTATATGGGATTTTAAATATTTAATCAGGACAGAAATCATGACGGGTAATAGTGCAAATTTTAAATACTTTCAATATGATGAATATTTTTAACCCTTTTACCCCACGATATCCACGTTTATTTTGTACTTGCGTGTGCTTTGCGTTCATCATTATGTCGAACAAACGAAATTTTAAATTAACGTTATATATATACTATAGTATTTCCTCATTGTCCATTTGAATAGTTTTAAATGTCATAAAGTTCAATGACATGATTACCTTTGTTGTTATTATTTTTAAATGATTTGTTTAAATAAGACCCGCAGAAACTTGATCTGGGAACTTGGTATTTATTTCTAAACTAATATGAAAAACGCCACGTTTAAAATTTAGTGAGGGCTTTGCAAAGAGATAAGTCACATCGCGGCAAAATAACGTTTCGTTTCAGCGTTAATTCTTTCTATAAGTATGATTTGTGTCCGCGTTTGGATACTTGCTTGTTGTTAGTATAATCTTAGATGAAGAACAAAAATAAGCAAAGGAAGAAAAGGAAAAATAAGGATGGTTTACCTAGATTGTAATTAGGCGATGAATAAAGATGAATTAAGATACTACCAGTATTTGACCAAAACACCCACTTATATTTCATGCATGGATAAAGTGAGGCTATCATTTATGTATATTGATTATAAAAAAGATAAAAAGAAAGAAAATATAAAAATACTTTAACGAAATAATGATACGTTTTAGTATGTTAACCTAAAACGGTTGTACACATGTACATGTATATTTTATGCTAACAAAGAGGCATATCTTGATTGCGAAAGTTTGAAATAGTCCTTCTGTAGACTACAAAAACGATCGGAACTGAAATGCAAGGGAATTGAAAAAAATCCATTTGAATTGCATAAAACCCCAACATATTTATTATGTTCATCCTTCGGGGATACCTGGACCCGAAGGTTACTGTATTGAATTCAGGTGTAATCGTGAATAAAAAAGCCCAACAGGACTTGGCGATAATGGTCTATGATTATTGTTAATTTGGAATCAATGATGAAGGTAACTACACAGCCAAATGTGCCACATATGAAATTCATGTGAAATTTACATGAACTTTACATGAAAGTTCACATGAAATTTATGTGAAACGAGCACGAACATGAAATTTACATGAAATTTTTCACATGAAATACATGTGAAGATTTTTACATGGATGTTATGTGAATTCAGTTTCCTGAGAAGGTCACTAAATTCATGTGAAATTCATGTGAAGGAAATTTATGTGAAATTTATGTGAAATACTTTTCACATAAATCTTATGTGAAATTTACATGAACTTTCATGTGAATTTTACATGATGCTCATTTCATATGAATTTCATGTGAAGCACAATTGGCTGTGTAGATGTAGACATTTGAAAGATGTCAACAACTGCTAATATGAAATAGGAACCAAAACATGAACCAAAGCAAACAAACAAAAACCTCCACCATATGAAAAGAAGCGAACTCCCGATATGAGAGTGAGACCAGGTGCCCAGGAAGAGTAAGCATCTCCTGCCTGCATGCAACACCCGCCGCTTCAATTCGGTAGAACTGCCACATCCGGTTACTTCCATTTCGGAATTGTCAATATTGAAATATATGTTCTATAGTTACTGTACCAATTTTGTTGTACTAGACACATGTTTCGGATACTTTAATTCTCGTCAGTAGTACTTCATGTCAAACAGTTTAAATAAATCCAAAGTGAATTTTCCTGGCGCCATCTACAATCTTTTATTTCCTTTTCCCAACGTGAGCGGCATAGAGTACAATCTTTGGTTGGATGGTTCAAATGGTCTATGACAGAATATCATCCACCATTCTGGAGAGTGGGACATCATAGTGTATGACGAGTTCCCCATATCTACCGTAGAACTTCCTCAGTGACGATATTAGTAGGTCACAAACATATCCATGACTAAGAAGCTTATCTGAAAGATGCCTAGCTCTCAGAACAAAACCCATATATGTGGTACTTGCTCTGGCATAGCGTATCAGCTGAGATATGAATACGCCATAGGCGAAATATACTTTTTTTCAAATGAATTAAAGAAATTATCAATATAGAAATATATGTTCTACAGGAACTATTCTCGGCTTAGTTTGGATCCAAACATACTGTGTCTGGAAATCAGGAAGCATCGCTGATGATAATTTACTATCCGAAACACGTGTGTGGTGCGTTGAAATTGGTTTAAATTTTTTCTTCAAGAAGGTAAAGAGTCGGATCACTTCCGTATTATTTTGTTCTCTTGAATAATGTTGCTTAGATTTTCAGATACAGCGCCTTAGTACATGGCTTATAATGTTCATTTGAAAAAAGTAGATTCCTTTATTTCATATAACACAGAATGACCTATCGATATTTATGCTTATAAGATATTTTTTGATTATGAAAGTATCCGCCCGAAGTTGGTAAATGTAAAGAAAATGGACTGTAAGTTGTTCCTCCGTCCTTCGAATCAAAATGTAATATTTTCTGTCGACCTTCATTCAAAATGTGGAAATATTGTTTGATGGTTTTCTTTCCCTTTCCGCGATGTCCAGGGTCATTGCTGAGGTCCACATCCCTCACGACAGCTAAAGTCGTTAGTAACGGATCATCATCGGCTAGAGGACCATCATGTAGATTTTTAGAAATTCTGTTATATTCTTTATGGAAGTAAAGCCTTGATTTTTCACTTTCTGTTGTCACCAAAATGGTAGGTTTAGTTGTCATATCACTTAAAGACGAAGGATTGTCATCTGAATTCTCTGAAGGAGAGGTCAGATTCTTCATTCCAGCTTTAAGTTGCTCCCAACCAAAACTCACGTCGCTGTGGAATTGGTAGACGATGACAAGAAGGAGAATGACGAATACAATCACAAAAATCAGTTTCTTCATTTCGGTTTCTCATTCAGTAATGCATATGAGCTAGTTCCAATCCTGAAAAGTGAAGTACATAAACATATTTGACATTTTATATATATCAAAAATAAACTGAAACAATAGAATTTCTTTTTTTAAACATTTCACTAATTATAAGCTGACTTACATTTAAGTCATCCGTCTTCGTCATCTTTCTTTACACATCGCTAATCAGCGATAGCTGTCATTTTCGTGTTCTACAAACGTATGTGCAGCGTGCCGTAATTACCACGTGAACTTCTACACGTCAACGTAACTTCAGAATATTGCTTAGTTTACCTTCGGCGTATTCAAATTATGAAAATGTAAATTGATTTATAATTTATAATGTGCAAAACAACTGTATAAAAACAAAAGGCATTGCTCTTGGCATTTTGCACTTATTCTAACCTTCCTATGAGTAAGGGTGCATTTATCTTCGGATCAATTCTAGGAGATAAAAGGTGGGTTCTCCAACATGACTCGATAAAGAAAAATCACAAGACAATCAAGAAAGAAAACATGCACAATGAACAAACATAAGAGGTATCAAAGGGGCGAGGAAGACACACTACCAAAAACGATATGAAAAGTCTCAGGAATACATTAACTCAACCCTCCAAAATTGTACGGTGATTTTCGTTGCGGAGGATTTACAAATATATTTCAAGTCAAGTGCCGAAACACTGCAAAACTTGGCGAATGATAATATCCACGGGAACAATCCACTGCAGAGATATCAAACAAGAAGGGAGGGGATCTCATACAAGACCTGGTTGCAGTACCAACAACAAAACACCAAAGCACCCGAAGCGAAAACACAGAGAAGAAAAGTACTGCAAGAGACGAAAAGGAGACACACGTCACAGAAACAACAAACACAAAAGACCACACACAAACCAACGAGACCAACATGCAACCGGTGCCGACACCGGACGACCATCCGCCATGCAGGTAATAAATAGTGTGGCCAAGTGGTTGAAATTGTCAATATTGATATATATGTTCTATTGTAAAATTACAGAGCACCATATGCGGATTCTCGAGACCGAAAAAGAGGAAATCCGAATACTTAGCCTGGGATCCGTGGCCCTTGAGTGTTTGTTTTTACACTCATGGGCCACGGATCCCAGGCTATCCGAATTATATGAAACTATGAAGAGCAACAGTCTAAAATTTATTTCTTTTTTCTTTATTTTGACATGCTGCAACATGGAAGAAAAACTCAATCTAAATCTCATTTTGAAATAAC
The DNA here is from genome assembly GCA_033119305.1 of Pinctada imbricata. Taxonomy (NCBI): domain Eukaryota; kingdom Metazoa; phylum Mollusca; class Bivalvia; order Pterioida; family Pteriidae; genus Pinctada; species Pinctada imbricata. The sequence continues at coordinate 8,285,366 of VSWD01000008.1, forward strand.
AATTCAAATATTTGACACGATTTTCTTGGCTTTTAACAATTTTACACTTTTTTAAAATTTTTGAAATTATGAGATGCTGGTTAAGGCATTATCTGGAACATTATGTGCTGTTTAAAGACTGAGCACAAACACTTTATTGTGGGCGTATAGATGATTAATGTTAGTAACAGGATACTTTCTAATTGTAACATCAAATCGCACCCATCCTGCTGGGTCTTTCGGTACATTTTTGGACATAATGACTTTCACACTTTTTGGTCATATCATATTCTTTAGAGTGAGGATCAATGGCGAGGGTTAAGTACCGGAATGTGCATGTCTGCAAATTTATCTATTCTTAAATATGCTGTTGAATTTGAAGACATTTAATATTTTTACCACATAGTGAGTGTCACTGTTGGTGGACCAGGAGTCCCCGAGGGCACAATGTAACCCATCGTCGGAAACTTACAGTCTATTGCCCTACGATTACGGTATATCTTATGTAATGTAACGGAGAGGATGTCGTGGGTTTCCGACGATGAATGTAGCCAAGATCGATCAATTTCGGTTGATCGTTTCTTCAACGCATTCGAAAATTTCTGTTATCAAAATTTCTTGAAATTTCTAAAGCATGGGTCGTGTAGCATACCCCACCCATCCTTCTACGTCTTTCGGTACATTTTTGGACATAATAACTATCACACTCCTTGGCCATATTACATTGTTTAGACTGAGGATCACTGACGAGGGTTAAGTATCCGAAACGTCCATGTCTGGTCCATACTGCAAATTTATCTGCTCTTAAATGATGCTATTAAATTTGAAGACATTTAACATTCTATAAAGCACAAGATTTTCTAGAATTGCACACAAAAGAACGCATTTATCAGATTGTGTTTAAATTTTTTTCTTATTTCTTATTTACTATGTAAAATGACATTTATCCCAGGGGGTCTGGTATAAATTGACTTTTCACATTTTTTAATGAAAATTTTAAAAATGCATCAATTTCCAATTAACACTTGAAGGATTTGTCATTGTCATTGTTGTTGCCAAGATCACCTTATTTTTTGAAAATTACATTCTCATTGGTCAAGGGACGTACATGCGTAGATTAATTTTCATGTTATTTGTTAGGTTGGTTTTTACTTTATTTTATTTTTATCCAGGCTTTTTATCATATTGTTTATTTTTTTCTTTTGTTTGTTATTTTCTTTTTCAACTTTGATTAATTGTTTAAAAGGAGAATACCATGATGGATGAATATTTAAAAATATAATTAAAATCCGGGGGATCATATTATATTGTACTTATCTTCTCTTTGTTTCTAGTCCAGTTTTATCTAGTGTTATCATAATTGCCCGTGTGTCCTTTTTTTAGCTCACCTGAGCCATAGGCTCAAGTGAGCTATTGTCATAGTGTTGCGTCCGTCGTCCGTCGTCCGTCGTCGTCGTCGTCGTCCGTCGTCCGTCGTCCGTCGTCGTAAACTTTTCACATTTTAAACTTCTTCTCCAGAACGGCTGAAGGGATTTTGATGAAACTTGGTAGGTATGAAGTACTCATGGTCCCCTACAAGTGTTGTTGTTTTTCGTCCGGATCTGTCAACAGGTGGCGCCACCACAGCCAAAAGTAGGTCACGGGGGGTACCCTCCTTTGACAAACTTCTTCTTCAGAACCGAAGCATGTATCGACAAACCGAAAGCATCAGGATGATCTAGAGAGATGTCTTAAGAAGTGTTGTTATTTTTGGTTCCACTTCGAAGTCAAATTTTTGACGCGTTTTTGACGTCTTTTCAGACTTTGTCAGAAATGCACATTTTTGCACTATTTCTTTAAATAACTCAATAAGTGTATGATTTTACACACTCATTTACTACATATTTATCATATTTAACTTACTTAATGTTTTGATATGTATTTTATGCTTAAAATTTATTTTTTGATTTTTTACGAATTTTTTTCTTATGTAAAAAGGAAGGGGGGGGGGGTTGATTTTCATACATTTTCTGCTTCTTTTCTATAACCACTCTTCAGATTGTCATGACAATTTGTAGGTATGAGGTACTCATGCATGGTACCCTACAAGTGAAAGAATTTTGTCAAGATATCCACTTTTGGATTTTTAAGGAATATTTTTTAAGATTGTACATAGGTATAATGTATGTTTTCCATGCCAAATGGACCCATGGGGAGTAGCTTCAAACCCCGGCGGGACCCCAACAATTTTTTTTTTCCCTTTTTCAGTTTTTTTCTCTTTTTATTTTTATATTTATCGCTAGAAATGAAACTGTGAAAGAATTTTGTCAAAATATCAACATTTAGATTTTTAATGATTTTTTAAATAAGACAAGCTATAGCTAGTTTGGCTTTGTGTACTTATTTTCATACTTCGAATTAACTTGGCCACATACGCTATCAAATATACTCTGAATTTATTTTTAAGATGTTGACTTTTTGTGTCGCCTGCGAAGCACAGCGACACTTAGGGATCACTTTGTCCGTTGTTCTTCTGTCCGTCCATCCGTCCCTCCGTCTGTCTGTCACACTTGGGTGTCACACCCCATAACTTTTGATTGGTAAGTGATAGGGCTTTGATATCTCACATGTGTTTTCCTTGTGACAAGACCTTTATACACATATCATAATTTTTGACCTTGTGACCTTGACCTAGATATTTGACCTACTTTTCTAAAAATCTAATATTGGCTATATCTCTTGATTGATTAGTGATAGGACTTTGATATTTCACATGTGTATTCCTTGTGATTAGACCTTTCTACACATATAATGTTTGACCTTGTGACCTTGATCTAGATATTTGACCTACTTTTCTAAAAATCTAATGGCTATATCTCTTGATTGGCAAGTGATAGGGCTTTGATATTTCACATGTGTAATCTTTGTGACAAGACCTTTCTACGCAAACCATATTTTTTGACCTCGTGACCTTGACCTAGATATTTGACCTACTTTTCAAAAAATCTAAGATTGGCTATATCTTTTGATTGGTAAGTGATAGGGCTTTGATATTTCACGTGTGTATTTCTTGTGACAAGCCCTTTTTTCACATACTATATTTTTTAACCTTATGACCTTGACCTAGATATTTGACCTACTTTAAAAAAAAACCAAGATTGGCTATATCTATTGATTGGCAAGTGATAGGGCCTTTGATATTTCTCTTGTGTATTCCTTTTAACAATACCTTTCTACACATACCATAATTTTGACCTCATGACCTTGACCTAGATATTTGACCTACTTTTCAAAAAAATTAAGATTTGCTATATCTTTTGATTGGTAAGTGATAGAGCTTTGATATTTCATATGTGTATTCCTTCTTGTGACAAGGCCTTTCTACACATATCATAACTTTTGACCTCATGACCAAGACCTAGATATTTGACCTACTATTCAAAAAATCTTAGATTGGCTATTTCTTTTGATTGCTGAGTGATAGGCTTTGATATTTCACATGTGCATTCCATGTGACAAGACCTTTCTTCACATACCATCATTTATATCTTATATAAAATGTTTTATGTTCGCATACACCCCTTATTGAACCCCATTTAAAATTCTACATGGTCTTACGATGCGCGTGCATCATTCTGTTTCCATCTAGCGTCTCGACGACAACTATCTGTTTGTAAATTTGAAAACCAATTTTTAGCTCACCTCGAAGAAGTTGAGTGAGCTTATGCTATAACCCCACGCGTCCGCGTCCGGTTAAGAAGTTTGGGGTAGCTCAGTATCTGACAAAGTACTAATGCTACAGTAACCAAACTGGCACAAGTGATTCATCTTTGGATGCTGAGGTGAACCCATGCATCGTATGCAGCATCTGACCTACATTTTCCGCTTGAGTGACTTGGTTAAGAAGTTTGGGGTAGCTCAGTATCTGACAAAGTACTGATGCTACAGTAACCAAACTTGCACAAGTGATTCATTTTTGGATGCTGAGGTAAACCCATGCATCGGATGCAGCATCTGACCTACATTTTCCGCTTGAGTGACTTGGTTAAGAAGTTTGGGGTAGCTCAGTATCTGACAAAGTACTGATGCTACAGTAACCAAACTTGCACAAGTGATTCATCTTTGGATGCTGAGGTGAACCCATGCATCAGATGCAGCATCTGACCTACATTTTCCGCTTGAGTGATTTGGATAAGAAGTTTGGGGTAGCTCAGTATCTGACAAAGTACTAATGCTACAGTAACTAAACTTGCACAAGTGATTCATCTTTGGATGCTGAGATGGACCCATACATCGGATGCAGCATCTGACCTACTTTTTCCATTTGAGTGATTTCGCTTTTAAAAGCCAATATTGAGCAGAGTATAAGTGCTACATGTACCAAACTTGCATATTGGATGTATCTTTGATCAAACTTTCATAAAATGACCTTGACCTACTTTTTCCGCTTGAGTGATTTTGCCTTTAAAAGCCAATATTGAGCAAAGTATAAGTGCTAGATGTTCCAAACTTGCATATTAGATGTATCTTTGATCAAACTTTGATAAAATGACCTTGACCTACTTTTTTCGCTTGAGTGATTTTGCTCTATAAAGCCAATATTGAGCAAAGTATAACTGCTACATGTACCAAACTTGCATATTGGATGTATTTTTGATCAAACTTTGATAAAATGACCTTGACCTACTTTTTCCGCTTGAGTGATTTTGCTCTATAAAGCCAATATTGAGCAAAGTATAACTGCTACATGTACCAAACTTGCATATTGGATGTATTTTTGATCAAACTTTCATAAAATGACCTTGACCTACTTTTTCTGCTTGAGTGGTTTTGCCTTTAAAAGCCAATATACATTTACTAAGAAATATGTTTGAATTGAATTTTGCTGTCACGAGGTGAGCTTCGTAATCTGTGATTACCTATGTTTTACGTCGTGCACTTGCCCTATATATTTGACCTACTTTTCAACAAATCTATGATTTGCTATATCTTTTGAGTGGTAAGTGATAGGGCTTTGATATTTCACATTTGTATTCCTTATGAAAAGACCTTTCTAAACATTCCATAATTTTTAACCTAGTGACCTTGCCCTTGATATTTGACCTAATTTCAATAAAAAAAAATCCGCTACGCAGGCGACACAAGCATTCCTTGGATTGCTTTTTTTTCATACATGCATATTTCAGAACAATTTCCCTATTTAATGATTATTTTCTCTGTCTTATTTCTGTATCTATGGTAAACATAGTCGCCATATATCTTGTGTTACAGATTTGATTGGTTCAATACCTCCTTGCCCCTTTAGTAGGGGTAACTACAGGAAATAAAAAGGTGCACACTAAAAATTTTGACTGACTTGAAATGCCCGGAAGTCTGTAAAATTGGTCATTTTTGATTGCGAATCTTTGGCACGCATAAAAGTGTAAAGAAAAAGGGGGGGGGGGGGGGTCATGCATGTCCTTTTTTCGCAAATTTCACTTTTTTTACAGGAACTCTGCGTCCTCATCGAAAATGTTCCGAATTTTGCATATTTTCAAACCTATCTGTAGATTGCATAAAAGACAAGATCAAGTTCGAAGTTAAATTTATCACGACTATTGATTCAATATGCTAAAAATACATTTCCAAGTGCCGCATTTCAGCATATTTACCGAAAATAATTTGTCCAAGTGGCTTCACTGGGTCATGAGGTTTGATACACCGTACACTGCTGTTTGGAAAATAAATTGGCTCAATTTCTGCACAACTCACTTGAATTAATATTGTCCGCTAACAACTTGTCTGTGTTAATTGGATTAACACGATTTTGACTACGTTACATGTATTAAGATGAAATCAATACTATTCAAAAGCTCTCATTCATAGATTTCTGTATAATTTAATATGAATAAAGGCAAAACTGAAAAGTCTTTGTTTTTATGCTTCCGGAATCAAAGATACGGGGGCATATAGTTTTTGGCCTGTCCGTCTGTCTGTTTGTCCGAAAAACTTTACATTGGGCATAACTTTTGAATGGAAGGTGATAGAGCTTTCATATTTCACATGTGTATTCCTTGTGACAATACCTTTCCATTGATACCAAAATTTTTGACCTCGTGACCTTGACCTTTGACCTACTTTTCAAAAACTTTAACATTGGGCATAACTTTTGAATGGTTAGTGATAGGGCTTTCATATTGTACATGTGTATTCTTTGTGACAAGATCTTTCCATTGATACCAACATTACTCTGACCCTGACCTCTCACATACTTAACAGAAAATGGTGTTTATACCAACAAAGATGCCACCGCGGGGCATTCGTGTTTCACAAACACAGGCTTTATTATTTTCTGGCATACTAGCTATTAATAATGAAAGGTTTGATGTTCTGTTTTAAATAAACTTAATTTATGAAATCATTTCATTGTTTTATTCTGTTTCTGTTGCACATTGATGTGGAATTTTACAAAATGATTTTATTTTTGATGTTGCATAATCAAACTATACTAGCTGGGCATATGACTTTGGATCGCATAATCCATCTTTTCAAATCAGTAAAAAAGTTGTTGTTTTGAAATGTGACTATTTTCTCTTGTTTGTACTTTTAAAGGTTGTCTGAAAAAAAAACTTGTCTGCATCCGGCAAAAATCTTGTTAGAAAGGTTGTGGGCTAAAATCCTGGTACTGGCACTATCAGTATTCAATGTCAGTATGTCAATTAGAGCGTGCATGGGTATCAGGTGAGCGTTGTGCCCCCTGGGGCTCTTGTTTTACTTTTCTTTCTTTCGTTTTCTTTCGGAAGACATTTGTGATTGAAGTCTATAAAGACGTATTTCATTTTCGCCACAACTAAGGAACAAATCATTGCATTACGGGCGAATCTGAAAGGGTATCATGTTGGTCAAGATATTAGAGATACGAAAGGTCGCAGGGAGACACAATGCTTAAGACGACACCAAAACACACGAGACCACATATAAACCAACGAAACCAATGGGCGAACAGTCCTGTCTTAGAACGGTCATCTGCCACTTTAATAGCAAATGGTATGATTTTCCGGGTTACACGAACACAACCCTCCCAATTGTCCGGTTATTTCCTCGTCGATATTAACATGTATGTATGTTCTATTGTAAAAGTTCAGTGCACCATATGCGCATTTCAACAAATTTTGGCTCATCAGTGATGTTCGAGGCCGATAAGAGGAAATACAAATTTTATGAATTATGAAGAGAAAAAGTATAAACGTGACCGAAAATATTTGCTAAAGATCCTGCTAAGGCCAGAGCTATTGCACCAATGAGATACCTCTAGATTTCAGGAAATTTTCGTACAATTTCCGTGGCGAAGAATTTACAAATATATTGTATATTTGAATGGATGATTCATTTCTTCTTTTCTTCGCTCCTCAATAACGAAGACATATTAGTAAAAATTCTCTGCTACTCCTCCCTGGTGTTATCGCATATGAGTGAGGCTATACGACTGAGCACTTCATAAAAAAAATATTGAAATATATGCTCTATTGTTAAATTTCAGTGCACCATATGCACATTTCAACAAGTTATGTCTCATCGGTGATGCTCAAGGCCGGAAAAGAGGAAAGCCAAATAATATGTCATTATGAATAGCAAAAGTCTAAAATTTACCGAAAATACTCCTTTTCTTTATTTTGACTTGATGGAACATGGGAGAAAAATAGAAATTCAAATATTTGGCATAACTGACTTTTAGCAATTTTAAACTTTTTTTTTTCTTCAAAATGTTGAAATTATGAGAGGATGGTTAGTGCATTATCGGAAACAATGCGCTGTTTGAAGACTGAATGAACACATACAACACTTTATTGTAGGCGTATGGGGAATAAATGTTGGTATCAGGATACATCGAATTTCTATAGAGCATAAGATTTACACACAAAAGTAGAAAATATCATATTTTTGTATCGCAATCCATTTGGAAAAATACAATTGAAAAAAAAAAATTGATAATTAGAAAGTATTTATCAGAACGTGTTTATCTTATCTGAGAGTCTAATATATACTGACATTTCATGTTTTTAATAAAAATGCATCAATTTCCAATAAACACCTAAAGGATTTGTCAATCAGTGTCGTTGCCAACTTGCATTCTCATTGGTCAGAGACGTACGTGCGTTGATTTATTTTCGTATTATATGTTGGGTTTTTATATTAATAATTTATTATTTTTATCCAGGCTAATTATTATATTGTTTATTGTCTTTTTCTTTTCTTTGTTTGTTTTTTTTTTCAACTTTGATAAATTGTATCAAAATGAAAATGACGTGATGGATAAATATTTGTTAACATTATTAAAATCTGGGAGGAGGGGAGGTCATATCATTTTGTATGTACATTTGTATCTTCTCTTTGATTCTTATCAAATTTTTCTAGTGTTATCATAACAGCATGCGTGTCCCCCCTTTTTAAAAATTTTCTTTCTTTCTTTCTTTTTTTTTTTCTGAAAGACATCTGTGATCGGAGTCTTTTTGTACGTATTTCATTTTCACCACTTCAATGGAACAAATCAGTAAATCACTCGCGAATCTATAGGGACTCAGATCGGGATGGTCAAGACTTTCTGAAAATATATACAAATGCCGATTTTCTCAATTTTAGTATGAATCTCTCATAGGCTGGATCAACCTAGTCGGAATTATCCGACGTCCATCTATCGTAATGATGTTTTTTTTTTTTTTTTTTTTGTTTTTTTTTTTCTGTTTTTTGGTTATTAACTTATTATCTCTGTGCAAAGTAAGGATTTAATCTGAGATAATTCAATGTTTTAATGCATATGCATGTATTTTATAAATCATTTCATCAGATGATGGGAGAAGAATTGATAAATCCCAAACACTAGTACTTGCTTTATGTGTAATTGCATTGTGACCAAATGCTTATCATCATATCACATCCCTTCATGGTCTGCAAGTATCAAAAGGTATCAGTTGTTCGATAATACATTTTATTCAGTTTTCAATGCATGGCATAATTATGATAATCACCGTGCATGCCAAATATTCATCGCGCATGTCATAATCTGGAACAAACATTTTTTTAAAAAGCATCATGTGATAAAAACTACGCTGGATTTTAAATATATCTTTGGAAATCGTGATCAACTCAAGTCAGCCGATTAAATGACTCAAATTTGAGAATTTTAAAACAAATCCTAACGGAAAAATATTTCTTCGTGAATAACATTATAAATGCAGCGTTTACAAAAGTCATGGGATAAAAGTGACTGAAAAAATTGTGTACATGTACTCCTGTATACGTAAATTATTTATAAAACATCAATGATTCTTAATTATCACAACCTGGTACACGCCCATATTGTGCGGTTGTCTCTAGAATTAAAGCAGCATTCTTACGAAACATGCCATAAATCAGTGAATGATTTCAAGTTTAACTCAAAACCCGAGATCAGAATAAAAAATATCGCAATTAAAAGGCTTACAAAATCTTTTAAAAAATACAGAAAACAGAATGATCAATGATTATCATATGTTTGATCTGTACCACATATATGTTTCAAAACAGAAATAAAAAGTTTTGCAGAAAATTTTAACGCATCACCCCTGCCTAATTCTTACGTGGACCTAAACTTAAAAACAAATAGGGTCACACATTTGTCCATGATCAGAATTAGGATAAGAAAATTACCAAAATTCATTGTAAGTGGGGCTAACTTGAAATAATTAAACGAAGAAATATCGACAAAGAGTAAGAAACAGAGAAAATATTTCCACGACAAAGAGTACAATTATACTGCAACGAAGCAAAAGTGAATCTCCAGTAAAGATGAGATCAGGTGCCCGGGGAGAGTAAGCATCTCCTGTTTGCTAGCAACACTCGTCACTTAGGCCGTGCAGTAAGAAAAAGTCATACTGTATCTTGTAAATATGCTTGGTGTTTTGTGTGGTTTTAACCTAAAGAATAATCCAGCATGGAGGACAATGAGATGTTATATGTTTCATATTTTCATTTTATCTTCCAAAATATTTTGCAGTGACAAAGTCAGTCAGTCACAAATGTACTCTCCTTGCCCTCAGAACGAAGTTGCCGTAGTTTGGGCTTGCTCTGGAAAAGCGGGTTTAATCACCATTAGGCAGGGAAAGAAGGAATGTTACTTCATAGGAAAGGGAAATTGTAACTATTAAGTTGAAGTCATATAATAGCAAAAAGTGATATCGATCTGGTTCGATTTTTGTTTTCATTTGACATATTTTTACATGAAACTTAGAAAACTTCAAATTATTATTATTTTTTCGCTAAACAATCAAAGTGAAAACTTATTTGTAGTTTCTGTGAATTTGTTTTATTTTCCAGAAAATGCATCATGACATGTGTTTAGACAATCTTCCAATATTTTTAAATAAATTTAAAATGTAGCACTCACGATGTCTTCATTCTTCTTTCTATCATAGACATTCGCGGATCCAGAACAGTTTTGAGGAGAGATTATAGGGGGGGGGGAGTGGGAAGATTCCATTCCCACTAAAAGGGATCAGTCAAACATTTTGGGAAAGTTATACGTCACAATTAAGAGCAATTATTATGACTTGCAGGAGAGAGAGGGAATGTTCCTGACCAACCCGAATCACACATACATACTCCTCTAGATCCGCGTATGATATATTTTAACAATAACTTTCAATACCGAGTATTTTGATGCAGCATCTGCTTATGTGCATTTGGATGATGTGCAAATTTAAACATGGGATGGATATCATGATTTTCTACAGCCACACCCCCGGCACCCCCAGGGTTCGCAAAGTTTCCCTTTGGTTGTCCTTGATACGACATAATATCATTCACTTTCTTCACATGTAGACTTGGAATAGGGCGATGTCCCACATGGTTGACATTCTGTAACCTGATTTGCATATCTTTCGGCACTACGTTCAGTAGGTGTTGACCAGTGTCCGAGTCTATTTCTGAGTTTTGTAAAATATTGGACAGTTGCTGGACATTGGCCACGCCTAATTGCTGCAAAGATATGTCTTTTTCTTGAATAGTTTCCTGCTGAGGGAGAAAATTTCCAAAGAACACATCGTCTGCTCCAAGACCATTCTGTAGGTTGTTTGAAATCCTGTTGTATTCGCTCTTGAACGTGAGCTTCGACTGTTCACTCTCTGTTGTTGTCGTGGCAACGGTTGTTGTGGGAACGTCCTTGACCTTTTCGTTATTGGCGTCCTTGGTTACCAGTCTAGAAGAATCAACATTTTGGAATATGGCAGTAATTGATACAGGTTTCCCATCTGCCGATAAAGGGCCAAACATTCCATAGAGGAAAACGGCCAACAGAAAGACAAGGAACGCACAGACAGCCAAAGTCTTCACTCCGCACCTCATTCTGGATTTGGTTTTATAGGACGGTTGATTCTGAAACGAGAATAGTTAAATATGATCTACTACACTAGAACGATAAGACAACGCTGTAACTTTCACTTTGAAAAATATGACTTCTTTGGCGTGATTTCTGGTGGCGCCAAATGGAACTTTGGTCATTCTGTATTCAAAATCAGTAAAATGTCGTTTTTGTTGAATTCGCAAAAAAAAAAAAATTTCGTTGAACAAAAATTGATTTTTTTCGTACAAATCAAATGTTGAATTTAGACTTTCAGGTGTAACGTCGAAATAGACCCTTTCACATTATCTGCGGTACTAAATTTGAATGCCAGTTCCGGGGGACAACGAATAGATTGCGCATGCACCAGTGACGTCATTTGATTGTTCTAGGACGTTTAGCGCGGAATCATGTTTCGTTTGTTCCGCGGAAAACATCTTGGAACAATCGATTTACGTCACTGGTGCATGTGCAATCTATTGTTTGTCTCCCGGAACTGGCATTCAAATTCAGTACCGCAGATAATGTGAAAGGGTCTATAACGTCGAATGTGATTGGCTGTTCGCTCCATATAAGGAAATACAATACATGTATACGCCGTTCGCGCTGTTAACATCAATTTTCGACCTTGCGCATTAGAATTGGAATAACTTGTTTCCGATATTATATTTGTAAGAAAATGCTGAGTTTATGGTACAAACAACCGATTTCTGGCTCCCCGACTAAAGTGTAGCCAGAAAACTCGGAATTACAACAAAAAAATTAGCATTTGAATAAAATTGACATGTTCGCGGCGATCAATGTTGCACGTACATGAAGACTAAATATTGCTGATCTATTTAACCGTATTAGATTAAAGTATAATAACTAGCATCTGTTGACTTACTGTGAACTATATGCCTCTGTATTTACACCATGTCTGTATCTCACAGAAATTGTCATCTGTTTGTTACATATGTTTGTACATTACACGTGTAGGAAACATACAACGATGCATTTCTACCTTTTGTCAAGCGTATGCCCCTAGGCCAATTTTACGTTCATTATAATCAACTTTCGATTGCTTATCATGCGCGGATCAAAATTTGTTTGTTAGGCACGGTCCATTTGATATTCGGGGGGGGGGGGGGGGGTCGGGAAAAATTGCTGGAAAAATTAATTTGCCTATAGTATAGTGTGACAAAAGAAAATCTTCAACGGATCTTATGATTCCATTTATGTGACCTGAACTTGAAGAATTACCTCAAAATTCAGCTTTAAATTCCTGAAAAAAAAAAAAAAAAACGGCTCGCTCCGCTCGCCGCAACATTCAATTTGTCTCAAATGTTTTGGCTCGCTTCACTCGCCATAGTGCTTTATCTAGACATCATTTCTTTCATTGTTAAGTTCACTATTTAAATATCAATAGTTTTGTAAATATATAATATGGCTTTCTCAAAGGCTCAAATGATCAGTACCATGCATTACCTTGTATCAGATAGATATATAGAGTACAATTTAAGCTTCACAGAGGAAAAAAGACTTGTATCAGTTAATTTTCAATTTGTCAAAAACTTTTAAGTACAGGTCCACGTAAGGATCAGGCAGTCGAAAAATCTTAAAATATTTGCTGAACTTTTTTTCTTTTGAAATGTGTTCGATCAGCCTCCATATGGATATTCTGAAGGAATTTTCCTCAAACTTTGAAAGTTATAGGGGTAGCAAATTTGGTTAAATTATATAAGGATAATTTTCCCGCCTTTTTTTCTCTTCACAATCCTTTATAAAATATGAGGTGAATATCTCGCTTCACCATCCGAACCTTGAGAAATGAATTTCATTCTGTGTATTTGTACCACCCATATGTCTCAATTTGACAAAACAGGAATAAAAAGTTCTGCAAAAAAAAAATCATGTATCACCCCTGCCTGATTCTTACGTGGACTTTAAAAGAAGTGAATTAAACTAAATTGGAATAAAGATAAGAATTATTTACAATTTTGAGTACAAATAAAGTACTTCTTTAATAAGTAATAAAATTCAGACAATTTGTACACAAAGGCATTTCTTGATAAAAAAAATTTTTTTTTGCTCCAACTTTGCCTGAAAAGAATAAATTTGCCTCGGTCCGGGATGAACAGGTGAAAAAAAAAATCTTGCCCAGACAAAAAAAAACCGAAGCCCTCCTCCCCCTCCCCTGAAAATCAAATTGACCTTGCCTTATGCCCCTAGACTGGACAGCGTTAAAAACGGTTTGGCTCGTCTTTGTCATCCGGTCTTGTGTTCAATAAAAGAATACATACATTTCATGTGTATATACAACAAACATGTATCTTTGAAACTTTGGGTGGATAAACTTTGAATTTTTGCATGTGAATTATTTGTGGCATGTACCTCTCTTCAAGACTTTTACATACTTGTTATAGAATTTTAAAAATAATTGGCACGTATCTTTTGAATGGGTTTTGAATTACGTACACGAGCACATATCTCGAGACAAGACCTTGCTATTGATACCAAATTTTGTTACCATTGAGTTTGACACACCTTTGAACATTTTTTTTAATCGAGCACAATATCAGACAGTTTAATCGTCAGGGGTACCTGTAAAGTGCGAAACGAAACAAAAACGAAACGAAACAAATCGAAACGAAACGAAACGAAACAAATCGAAACGAAACGAAACAAATCGAAACGAAACGAAACAGATCGAAACGAAACGAAACAAAACGAAACGAAACAGACCGAAACGAAACGAAACAGATCGAAACGAAACGAAACAAAACATAAAACTTAGAGAAAATGAGAAAAAGAGGAAAAATCGCCGAGAACGAATATTACAAGACAAGATCTTATTGAAGGGTCGGGGGATACCACTCTCCTCCTGCCGCCCCCTCCCCGAGGGGGGGGGGGTGTTGGGTGGTCAAGACAAATGATTAAACTTTAACGTGTAAATTGGTGCAATAGTGAAGTTATTTGGGTTATTTCCTTTTTTAAACATTGAAAAAGGAAATAGACCTGTTTAGATGAAAAACTAAGGTAAGCGAAGCGAGCCTGAAGTATTTGAAAAATGAATTGAAAATTGCGGCGAGCGAAGCGATCGGGAAAAAAATTTAAGGTATATATAGAAGAATTTCGTGGTAATTTTTAAAATTGAGATTATGTACATGAACGCATAAGAGCAAGACTATTTTTATTAAAAGTAATTTCCTTTTTTGGGGGGCTACTGTTACCCTCCCAATCATCTGTCCCTCCTCTCGCCCCCTTTCTCTCCCCTCCCTTTGTCCCTGTCCACCCCCTCATTATTGCCTTCAACCGTTTGTTCTTGTGGCGGGAGGGATTTTTAAGAATCAAAGTTGACGATTAAAACATAATATATACGTTATATGCAAAATTGCATTTTAAAGGAAAGTGAATGGGATGAATAACCTCGTCATAGACGGAAAAATATTATTTAGCAGGGAGGAGTCTAGCGCAGAGGAAACGGAACTGTTCCGTTATGTGTATTTGAAAATTTTATCAGAAAAATGAGACCAATTAAAAACTGGAAGGCACATTTCGTTTGAAAAAGAATAAGATTTTTTTCCTGAAAGTGCCCCCACCCCGTTTTATGATCTCATTACGGTGTCATAGCGTGGTTTTCTATCCCCTCCCTTTTCTTCCTCTTAAATACATGAATGGCATTTGACATTTACTTTTTTATTTGTCAACTTCGACTCTTTCAAGAAACCCTCTCGGCACTAGTTACAAATGTAGAACTCTTGGATTAAGGCAATATTACATGCTGATCTTGTCTTAAAATATTCGTTCTCGGCGATTTTTCCTCCTTTTCTCATTTTCTTTAAGTTTTATGTTTTGTTTCGTTTCGTTTCGATCTGTTTCGTTTCGTTTCGATCTGTTTCGTTTCGTTTTGTTTCGTTTCGTTTCGATCTGTTTCGTTTCGTTTCGATTTGTTTCGTTTCGTTTCGTTTCGTTTTTGTTTCGTTTCGCATTTTACAGGGACCCAATGGTCAGTGATATGCTTTTCATATTTCGAATATGTAATAGATGTATTGGTTCATTGACCTTGTGACAAATCATATATTAATTACGACTTTGTGACCTTATGACCTCGACCTTTGGACTTTGACCAAGAAGGATTTATTGACCATTTATAAGACCTTGGAAAAAAAAACCTTTTATAGATATCGGGCATAACTTTTGAATGGTGAAGTGATACGCAGCCGCATCACCCTGTTAGAGCGCACGTAGGGGGTTTCGGCTATGTGTCAACAGGGGTTTCGGTTCCGAAGCGAGCTGTAGACGGACGTAGCGAGTTTAAGTTTTATTTATGACTGCAAATCAAGTTTTTCACAAATGAGTATGCTGACGGAGTGGAGGCAATCATATTCAATCTACCCATCACTTTAAATTGTCTCCATACGGTCAGGTTCTGCCAAACACTTCGGTACAGTTTAGCCGATTGGACAATTTTCAACGTCACCTCAACATTTTGGTTCATTTTCTTCACTGCTAGAATGTTTATGTTGCTTGATGAGGTTTGATTATGTCATATATAACTATCCAAGTCAAATCACCTTAAATTTACCCACTAAGAAAGTATATTTCTTCATCAAATACTTTTGAGTGGATTAATGCATGTGTTCACCGGGGTTTCAATTCATGTGTCCTACGGGGTTTCGACACTTCATCTAGATATTGGATTAAATGGTATCACCGTTTAGGTTAGAAGGTAGTTTGAAGAGGTTAAAAGGTGTTTTGAAGTTTCTACATGAATGAGAAGGGGGCGGAACATCAGCAAAGCCCCTTCTTATTCATACATAAGCTTCTAAATACCTTCCAATCGCCCCAGATGGCATCTAGGTATCACGGTGGCTCAACTGGTACTAGGACACCCGCCTAGCCTGCAGAAAGTCCCGAGTTTGATCCCCATCTTCAGTGAACATTTGTCAATTTTTACAACATCCACGATCAATTTGAGAACCTGTGATTGACTAAGCTTACATGTTGCCATCTAATTTGATTTAGAAGGCATAGGTTATATGTTGACCATGAGAGAGATATTTCTAAAGTTATGGGAAGGGTATTATAGTGGAAATCATCACTAAACATGCTAAACAGGCATGTTAAACCTCACTACAACCCTCTCTTAGAGTGTCATTCTCATGAGTGTGGAAATACATTTAAGACTGTGCACCTATTTCAAAATCATAATAATTAGACAACACTGACCGCAGGAGCCTCACGACCGTCTAGTTGGATAACGATATAGATCTATAGTTGCAGTTCAGGGAAATAAAAAAAATTCTTAGCTTTATTAATCTTTTAGCCTTATGGATAGAGGGAAGTGGTTCTTGAATGATTTAACGGAAATAAAAGTCCTAGCATCGAGCCCCTGTATTTCAATATGAGATTTCTTTAAAAGATGTTTAAGATTCTATGCAGTGGTGGCGAAGGAGAAGCTAGCCAATCAGATCCTCCTGCCAATGTTTATTGACCGATCGCCTTGAAAACACACACTTAGAAGAGAACCTTTAGGCTGGAACTCGTTTCTTTGAAGTTTCGTGAAATTCTGTGCAACAGTTGCAGGGGGAAAGGGGGGGGGGGTTGATGATAGGATAAATTCAACCAGGTTTGTCGATTTAACGGATGTACACCGTAACACACAAATTCTATCTACAGTTATTTGGGAGGGTATTATGTTGCATTCGTCTTTGTGGTGACATTGCCGTACCGACAATGCCCCTCTGTGTGAAGCCACATAACCTCTCTGTGCTGGAGAGAACAGAGAAAAAGAAGGGTTCCTTCTCTATATTCACTTCAGCACAAACTATCGTCTTAGAGGCGAGATTGACGTCCTGATACAGCACTGCATTTATGTGTCATCGAGATATAGCTCAATTTAGGATGCATTTTTCTTTCGAACCGAAACCCCGTGTCACACGTGATACCGAAACCCCATGCTACACATAGAGTTTCTTGATGTAATTTCAATATTCAAAGCATTTAAGGAGAGTTTTTGTATTCATAATGTTTGAAATATGTTTATGGTCTTTGTATTCCAACAAACGTGTACAGAAATGCATTGTAATAAGAGATTTTTTAGTTTTGTGCAGAGACATGGCCAAATTTTTCCAGACGCCGATACTGTACCGGAGTGTTTGAAGTATCTGAGACTATTTGAACTGCTTCAACGTCATCAATAGGTCACTATATAATCCTGTCCTTCTGTGCACTATACTTTATCACTGTAAAACGGATAGAAATGAAGAAAACTTAATTTCTACTTACAATTGTTGTCTGATCTCCGCTTCAAAACCGAAACCCCTGTTGACACATAGCCGAAACCCCCTATGTGCGCTCTAACATGGTGCGCATACTTTGCACGAATATTCTACGATACTTCGCCATTTTTTAAAACCTGTGACTTTAACTTTAGAGTTTGACCTATATTTGTACTTTCAGGGGCACCTGTGTCAACGGTTGTTGTTGTTTTTTGTTTCGTTTTTTTTTAGAGATGGGTCGATCAAGCGTTGTGATGGCCATAGGGAGGATTTCTATAGTCCACGATTCTACTTAAGATTTCCATCGGATACCAAAGAGGACGAGAAGAGTTTCTGGGAGGCTGAAAAAATATAGTAAAAATCGATTTCGATACTTAACAAAACTGAAAATGAATTTTTTCATGACACGCACTCACGCAGCTTAGTTTTACTAAACAGTAGAAAATGATACATTGACCCAAGGACTTATAAACAGTTTATAAGTCCTTGATTGACCTCAAAACACTTTAAATACAAACAATTTATAAGTCCTTGTTTTAATGATTTTATAATTAATTTTTTTAATAAAAATCTGATATTCCAAATATGTTTGTGAGGATTTTTTCTCTCCGTGTTAGTCCAGGACGACGATTTTTCAATATTCAAACGGCTTGACGACGCAGATGCAACTATGGCTGCCTTGTTTCTGCGAGGAAGCAGAGGCATCGCAAACAAATACAATTTTCAAGAAGTATCAAGGGTATATGTTCACAATACATACAAAACAAAACCTTCACTTTATAGTCTCTGGCTCAAATGCAGTTTTATCATAATGCAACTCCCATTTTTATTTCAAATGAACGATATTTTCAGTTGACTTCTGGAACCAAAGTCATGAAGTCTTTGACTTTGTCCTTGGTTGCAGTACATCACTTTCCATAAAGTAATAAAAACAATTGTGTCAATCATACATTGACATATTTCTTTATTGTGGCGTATGTTGTTGTTGTGATTCGTATATTCCACCTTTAGGTAGGTGCACTCATGATTTGTGGTAGACAGGTCGGGGAAACGGCAAATCTAGCTATGAAAGCTAGATCTAGCTTTAAAAGCTTGTTCTAGCTTTAAAATGGACCAAATTGAGCATTATTATTTAGAATGTGTGAAAATAGATGTTTGCGCACTTGCGCCTCGACGGAATACTGCACATCCGTCTGCTTGTTGATCTTTTCTCTTGCAAACCTAGTCTTTCGGAAGGGACTATAAAACAGGGGTCCCGTGTCTCAGATAGGCGTAGACACGTAAAAGAACCCTCACTGCTTCGGATGGGTCCGTTGCATAGGTCAAAATTCCAACATACAGCTTACGTCTTCGGACGGTACGCCTAGTAGAGGCGGAATCTATGACTGAACTGAACAATGAATCTACTGTGATCGGTAAATTAAAAAATGGCGGATTTGCAAGTCAAATGTTTTTTTTTTTAAATAGATAGGACATTAAATATACAAAGGTAAGTCATTTAAGGTGTACAAAATGTAAACAAGTGAATATTTACCTTTTCCTTGAATGCACATGTGCAGCTGCACTCGTAAATGCAACACTGAGTTTCCGATTTTAAGATCCAATGTTCGTTTTCGTACGTAAACATTTCAATATCCGTTGAGGCGCAGGTGCACAAACGTCTTATTTTCACACATTCTTAATGATACTGCTCAATTTGGTCCATTTAAAAGCTAGAACAAGCTTTTAAAGCTAGATCTATCTTTAATAGCTACCGTAGAATTGCCCTTTCCCCGACCTGGTAGATACCATATACCATTGACCATATACCATACTATATACATGTACCCTCCACTGTATGCTATGAATGTTGGGAGGGTGTATTATTGTACTGCAGTGGATGGTCCATATTTCCAACGGCCTTTAACGTGCCATCACACAAGGCAATCTCCTTAGCCGCAGCTGCCGAGGGGCCACTCAGACCGTTTTAATTCCTTCTGAGTCGGAGAACAGGTGGGTGCTAGACGATAAATCACCTCTGAGAAAGTTTGCCCCTGACGGGATTCGAACCCAGGACCTCCTGTATGAAAGTCCGGCGCTCTTCCAACTGGGCTACATGTATGCGACCCACAAGTATTATGCAAGTGTGCAACTGAGCTATCGGGAAGTCCCTTTAGCTCACTCGGGAACAAGTCATACTATGGCCCCGACGGCCAGGGTTTGAGTCCTGGACCGGGCACCTGCAAAACTACTTCATTGTCGACGAGGTGAACAATTGGTGCGGCTGAGATGGCCAGCCAGATCTGCAGGAGGCAGAACCTTGCCAGAGGTTAGAGGGAGAATGTCACCACACAGCGGGGTACACCCACAGCCCTCAAAGAAATGAGGAAAGGGTGAAGTGGTTTCCGCTTGCGCAGGTACTGATAGTTAGTACAGGTTATAAGACTGAGCTTTCGGGATGTCCCTTTAGCGCACTTGGGAATGAGTCAGACTATAGCATACTATGGGCTACCAAAATTTGCTGCTTATCTAGCCCAACTTTCCAGTGATTTTTACTGAAATATATGCAGGGAGAAATGTCATACAAGTGATCTAAGTTGTCAGGCCCTTAATCATTCATCCTCCTCTGACTGTTCATTTTAATCATCCTTGCACCAATTACAGGACATTTTCTCCTTCTTTTCATAATACCGGCAGAATAACCATTTCGTTCCCTCTCCCCTCCAATTTTCAACTAAAGCACATCCTCTTTCTTTTCTATTAATATTTCTTAAGGGTTTTTTTAAGTCCCCTACCGGCTCGCCGGAGGGGATTTATAGTTTCCACCCTGTTTGTCTGTCCGTCCGTCTGTCTGTCTGTCCATCACACTTTAGTTTTCCAGACTTTTTTTCGCTGTCGTTGCAAACATTGAACTCATTTTTGGAACTCAGTTTTCCGGACTTTTCTTCCAAGGTATTGCAGATATTGAAATAATCTTTTATATGTGAATACATTTTAGTGTTATACAGATCAAGGCCGAGTTTGGCTTAGATTGACCTATTTTCACAAGAGTAATGGCCCTTGAACTTAGCAAATTTCATGAATTTCTCAGTTTTACGGACTTTTCTTCCATGGTATTGCAGATATTGAAATCGTTTTTGGTATGTGAATATATCTCGGTGTGATACAAATCAAGTTCGCGTTTCAATTATTTGTACAGGAGTTATGGCCCCTGAAGAAAATTTCTGTCTTTCATGTCTGTTGTTGTAGATATTGAGCTGATTTTCGTTATGCAGATACATTATAGTAACAATAAAGAATTAGTTGAAGTTAAGTTACGTTTGATTTATTTGTATTTACAACTGGTATGGCCTCATAGCATATTTCATTAAATTTTCCTGTTTTCCAGACCTTTTTCTAATACGCATATTTAATTTATTTTGATGTTAGATTCATCTTTTGGTGTAAGTAAAGGTCAATGCAGAGATGAAGGACATGGATTAATGCCGGTAGGGGACTTATATCGCTTGGGATTCATAAATTTATTTCTGATGAATCAGAGCTTGAAATTGAAGTTGAAAGAGAATTTCATTAAATGACATGTGGAAAATCCTATAGTTTTCATATTTCTTCAACGGCTAGTGAACATTTTTGGTGGCTAGTAGATATTGGCACTCAACTAGCCCGGCTTGCTAGTGGTAAAAAGTTTTGATGAAGACTGATAATGGGAAAAACTTGTCAATAAATTTGAAAAAATACTATTTTGCATTGGAAATTGGGCTGAATATCGGCCCTAATCAGGCCGATCAAGAGCCCTGGAATATCAAAACATCTAATAAGACATTAAAAAAACGACCACAAACAAGACTTAACATAAATCGACAAGAGTAATGGGCAATCGATGCATACTTAGGACAGCCATCTGCCATATTAGTAGCAAATGGTGTGGTTATCCGGATTACATGCACAAAACCCTTCCACTTTTCTGGTTTACCAGAGGTGTGGAAGAAAAAACCATTGTTATTTATAATGACCTCCTCACTGTAAGACAACAACACAGCAAAACACCGGGACCAAAGTAACACACATATGAATACAATGTATGTAAATGGATATAAAAAAGAGAGGCCATAGAAAAACAGTCTGTGCTCTGCTTTCTGGAGCGAGATAATGCATAATATCATCCAAAGGAGTCCAATTTGAATTTAGAGAGGACAGGTGGTTGGGGCCCTATTCTCTAACAAGGTTTTGACAGGGCCCGTCATGGATTTCTGTTGTCAATGTCATGCAGAGAGCAATTCTTAAATGTGCTGGTACAAGATTGTACTGCAGATGGGTCAAGTACCATGCCATTCAAGCTAATTAGGTAATGATATCTACTGGGTTTTTTTTCAGGTACTCGGTAACTGTGGACAGTGTTTGCCATGCCAGAACAAACAACAAAGAAGACACTTGAACCTCCATGAATACCGTAGTTTCGGACTTTTAAAAGATGCAGGCGTACCAGTGCCTAAATTCACAGTCTGTGATCATGTTGATGAGATATCTAAAGCAGCACAGAACCTCAGTAAGGAGATGTTTATGAGTCTAGTTTCTTCAATAGATTGCTCTTGTATCAAATATTGGAACATTTGGTTTTTTATGCCCCTGGTCATTTATGACCAAGGGGGCATATAGCGATTGGTTTGTCCGTCTGTTATTCTGTCCTGCTTTTAATAAAAGGGTATAAAATTTTAAGTTGAGATGCTGGGGCATATTTTGCATGTGTATGTATCTAGAGAAGACTCATAAATTTTTGTTACCTTTTGACCTTGTCCTTTGACCTTTTTTACCAATTTTTAAGGAAAATGCTAAAAGAATTAATATAACATCTATTTCTCCCTGAAACGCCTTCATATTTTGTATAAATCAAATGTAACATATGCTATGTTATATATATATTACAGGTATTTATAAATTTTCTCATGTTTTCAAGATATCTTAGTCAATGGAAGAGTAGGGGAGTTGCAAACTAATGAATTTTAAACTTTACACTATCTCTTGAACCATAAGTGGTAGGGCTTTTTACACATGTGGAATACTTATGATAAGACCATTCATCTAAGACAATGACCTTTGAGTGTTACCTTGACCTTGAAATTTGATCTACTTTTCGTAAACTTTTAACTTGGCTACATATATTGAAGCTCTATCATTGTTGGGGGTAGGGCGTCAATATTTCACATGTAGATTACTTATGACTAATTAACAAGACCATTCATCTTAGACAATGACCTTTGACAATGTGACCTTGACCTTGTATTATTGATTTTGCTGAATTACCATACCATGTACATGTATGTACATTTGTACATGTAGAAGATATGTTATTGTCTTTCACACTGTGAAAAGACATTACAACACATGCATGATTCAATTTTCTTGTGCAGACAACTATTGAAAAATGAAAAAAATGTTCTTGTACATTCATTATTTCGAAATTCAGGAAAATCTCTTATCGCTAAAGCTTTTACTTCCTAAATGTATGTACATTTACTTGCAAGTATTTTGTCTTAACATAAAGAAGTGCAAACATTCACCAATTTGATTTCAGTCATGTATTGATAATAATTGACCATCAGTATTTCATTAGCTCACCTCACAAAGTGACCCTGTCGTCATCGTCCACTTCTTCGTCGGCGTCGTCCGCACTAGTCGTTAAGAAGTTTTATTTCTTTATTTTAAGTGCTAGGAAGGCCAAATTTGCACAGATGATGTGTCTTCATGAGTAGATCACAAATCTACGTTCTAATGTAGGTCATGACCTATATTTTCCCCTGGAGTGCTCATGTTAGGAAGATTCGGGTATCAATAGTCTTTTCTGTTTTGTTTAGTTGTTAGCATTTTTGTTGGTTCTCAATAGGACAGATTCTGAAATTGAACACTGCATAATCTTTGACTACTTCTTGTTTCCTATTGTGATAAATGCTGCCTTGAGGTGAGCTCTGTAATCTTTGATTACGCTATGTTTTTAATTTTGTTTTCAGTTGAGACGTCAGATTCTGATGATATAGTAGTTAAAGCTCAAGTACTCAGTGGAGGGAGAGGTAAAGGTCACTTCACCAGTGGACTGAAGGGAGGCGTCAAGATATGCTACTCGTACGTATAGAAACTGTGTTTAAAATGTTATCTATTCAAATATTCCAAACAGAGATTAGGAAGTGGACAAGTTTAACAGTCACATTTTCACATGGGTAGTATATCTGCAGACCTACTTACCTTAACTATTATTGCTTAATTTTTACAATGTTTGACCTAGAATTTTGCTCTACACTTTTGCTGCTCAATTTAATGTGTAAAACATATTTTCAAGTAGAATGACTTTTTGAATTTTTTTTAGCAAACAAATAGACTTGTGTGCATAAATTCTTCTTAAGTTGAGTGTACGTACCATAATGTATAATCAATTGTGTAAATAGTTTGTAACAATGTTGATGTGTGGAAAATACTTTTTTCCTAAAAATTACAATTAATGGTTCATATTACGCTTTAATCACCTGAATAACACTTTCTTATGTAAACAGTAAATTATTGCACGTTTGGTAAGAAACGGGTCGGCAGGTCTGTACATGTATGTATATTTTTCCGTAACAAAACTGAATACATGAGTCACTCAAAGAGGGTCAATGTGACATTGAAAGTCAAAATAAAATATTTAGCATCAAATATGCAACATGCCAGCTGGTAAGAGGTCTAGATTTGGAATGTTTAATGGTTGATAACATACAGTTTATAATTAAGAAGACATGAATAATTCATGTTTCATAATGAATTTGCAGATGATTTTCCTTGTAATTTTATATACACTGAAGTTATGGTCAGTCCTGGATAATCAGGAAAAGCGATGAATTTCTGCCAAGTTTTGCATAAAATAGACTTTTCAAATATAAATACATGTACAGTCTGTCTGTAAGTAATGTACATGTATATGGACCCATGGATATTTACACGAAAAAGATTGATACAAAAAATGGAAAGATTTAAAATTACTTTAAGTCATCATTTGAACAGATAAGAGAGAAAAGTGACTCCGGTCATGGTTCAAACTCAGTACACACATGTCACACCTGAAAGTTCTACGCTCTAACCAATTGAGCTTATGTTCAAGAAATGTGCTATATACTTTGTATGCCTCCATTTAAGAAGTCTTCAGTGTGAAGGTGACAGCAAAGTATAATCCAGGTCTGTCCTTAATCCATTTTATTAGTGTGGACGAAGCTGTTGCCACTGCGGAAAAAATGATCGGCTCAAAATTGATCACAAAACAAGCACCCGGCGGTCGTGAATGTAACCAGGTCATGCTGTCCGAGAGGCTGTACTCTAGGAGAGAATTCTACTTTGCCATAATGATGGAAAGAAAGTTTGCAGTAAGTAATGACCAAATACTGTAAACGTGGAAATTTTTGCGTGGGGGTAATTTTCACGTTTTTTGCACATCAAGTGACGTCACGAAAATTTCCCCCATGCGAAAATATCCCTGCTGCATTCTCACAATGGGAAAGACATTTTTATTGTGGGTTAAGAGGGGGGGGGGTTTACATTGTACAATATCATGTTCATTGTTGTAAGTATTCTTGTTGTTCAAACTTACACACCCAATAAGAGACTAAGTTATGACTACAGTCTAACCTGTCTATAACGGACAGCTCGGGGAAAATCAAACTATCAAAAGTGCTAACTTATTCAAGTTGAAATTTATATGGAGAATAAGTGTTTTAATTTGAGTTTTGTTACAGGTATACAACACACAGCAAGTGCATTTATCTTCATTTGCGCATCTCATGCAATAAATGATTTTGCTGTGTGTTGTATACCCGTAACAAAACACAGATTATGACATTTATTCTATATATATGCAGCACAGTTGTCTGTTTCATTCTTGTTTTCTGATATTCCGTTTTTCTAGGTAAAAAGGTTAAGTTAAAATTCAGGTCACGGCGGGTTCAGTTTGCAGGTTAGAACAGTCGTCGCAGCATGTTTCTTTAGATTTTATGCATTGTTATGCCACGAGTGTTTTCTTTCGAAATGCAGAATTGTTCCTTTCGATAGTTTATCTCAGGGAATTACATTGGTTGTGCATATATATACAAATACATGCCTGCAGTCCAAAGGGACATATTGAGTCTTTGCGGAATACAGAGTTTTTTCCCCTTACAGATGGTATCTGATGTAACATCCATTGTGACATCATGAAAATGGTATGGTAACGTCGATATTATACCATCATTTCCCAGACTTTTAGGACTGTTTCCATAGAATTTGATGACGTCATAATCAGTCTGCGTCAGATACCGTCTCAAATGGGAAGTAACTCTGGTTTTCAAAAATAGCGAATAGGGCTCAGACTGTCCATCTGGTAGTTACACTTTTACCTAGATGGCTTTAACTATGGATATACATAATACTTCCATGCAGGGAATGTCATTCATGATTAGGGTCAAGGTCATCTTCAAGGCCAAGGTTTATTATTTTGGACCAACTATGGTTAACTATGGCTTGTAATACCAGCCAACTATGACAGGCAACATACCTTTTCTTGGATAGTTAAGATGTACTTTTATTAGGAGAGTTGCAAAACTCGGCTCTAAATTTGATGTGAGATGGGCAGGCGGTTGGGCAGGCTTCAACAATTGGTTTTCGGACTATAAGTCAAGTACGATACATGCTAGTGCAATGAAACTTCATACACTTACTCCCCATGAGTCAAGGATGAACCCTATTGATTTTGGGGTCAAAAGGTCAAAGGTCAAGGTCACAGGACTCAGATGATTGAAATTGGTTTCCAGACCATAAGTCAAGTACGATACATGCTAGTGCAATGAAACTTCATACACTTACTCCCCATGTAGTCTGGGATGTATCACTGGGTTGGGTGCACCCCCCCCCTTGATCCTCCAAAACGGGCCTAACTTTGTAGCATTTTTTGCGCTCTTTCAGATAAAAATTTGTCTCATGGAAATTTCCATTGCATAAGTGGTGCTTTTTGGGAAAAACATGTTTTTTTAGTCAAAAATCACTGAAAATAGGAAAAAAATTATAACTTTTATGTGGTTGATGTTTTGAAAAATTGAAAAGTGTGAATATATAGTATTTTTGATGCTCTTTCAGATGAAATAAGTTGCAAGTTCCAAATCCTATTTTTTACTGTGTGTTTTGGGGTAAAAAGTCGAATTTTTGCCAAAATTCGCAGAAATTTGAGGAAATTTTAATTTATTCCTGCTTCTCAGCTCCTCAATATTGCATATGATCGTTCAATGATGATTTAAAAAACATCTTTAAAGTCTCCTCTTTCAAATGACATATATTTTATATTCTTATTTTTTTTGTAAAATCCTCGAAATTAATTATTTTATACAGAAACCTGTATTTTCAATCAGAAATCTCAGATTTCTGTATATTTATTTAAAGAACCCTTATTTGTTATGAAAGCAATGATTGAAAGCTATTTTCTAGTGTAACTTTTCACCTTCTATCAGATTATATATGTTTTACTAACATTTCATTCAAAATCAAAGTGTTTTGGGGGGAAAAACATATTTTTTCATTTAAAAATAGTTGATTCCTGGAGAATATTTATTGAATCTATAGAAGTTCTTGAAATGATAGCAGGAATGTATTTTGAACTGTAATTATTTAGGTTCACTCATAAATCACATGTATGAAACATAAAAGGTATATTTTCTACTTGATTTTGGGGCAAAATGCCTGTTTTTTGTTTAAAAATTACAGATTTCTAGAAAAATTTTATTAATTCATTTTCTTTGCTAAAACTATACATTTAAAGCTATTATCATTATAGAAAGTAAACATCTTGTCAGATGATTGTGAAATTAAATGTAATAATTAATTAAAACCATCATTTTTGGGTAAAATATGCATTTTTTATGCAAAAACCACTTACATGTATTTTGAGAAAATAAGTACTAGCTCTTTTAATTTGCCTAAATTGATATGTTTTAGTTGTGATATTATGCTGTGTCTTATTATAAATGGATAGGAATATTATTTGATAACTGATATTTAATTTGTATCTTATATTGGGGCAAAAAACCTTATTTATGGGAAAAATTCACTTATTTCTGTGAATATTTTTTTAAATTTATATTTTTTATTTAATCAACACTGGAGAGGTTTCATATAATTGGATGGCATAAATGTGATCAAGTTTAATGAGTAAGAAGAGATTTCTTTGATTATCTTGCTATTTTGGGTGGAAAATGTCGATTTTTATTTAAAAATCGCTAATTTCTGGAAAATCCTTATTACTATGAAATCAGACGTTATTTTTTATATTCAAAAGAGTTCCTGGGTATATCATAGTTTGTGCTTGTAAGTCATATGCATTTGAAATATCCTCTGTTAATTTAATTGATAATTAAGGGCAAAAAACCTAATTTATGTGCAAAATTCACTTATACCTGTGAAAATCGTTTTAAATCTGTATATTTTATTCAATCAAAGCTGGAGAGGTTTCATATAATTTGATGGCATAAAAGTGATCAAGTTTAATGAGTTAGTAGAGATTTCTTTGATAATCTTGCTATTTTGGGTGGAAAATCTCAATTTTTATTTAAAAACTGCTGATTTCTGGAAAATCCTTATTACTATGAAATGTGTTGTTATTACTTATATTCTAAAGTGTTCCTCGGTATATCATAGTTTGTCCTTGGTATTTTGGGGCAAACATATGTTTTTTTATGAATTATATATAGCCTATATCAAGAATCTTACAATAGAAAGTCTCATATTTCAAACTATGATTATTATCCTCTGTATTTCCTATTTAACTGAAATATAAGACTTTCAATTGTAAGTTTCTTGCTATAGGCTACATATTCATATAAAACTTATTATTTGCTCCAAAATACCAATTAAATTAACATAGGATACTTCAAAAACATATGACGTACAAGGACAAACTATGATATACCCAGGAACACTTTAGAATATAAATAATAAAGATACATTTCATAGTAACAAGGATTTTCCAGAAATCAGCGGTTTTTTTAATAAAAATTGAGATTTTCCACCCAAAAAAGCAAGATTATCAAAGAAATCTCTTCTAACTCATTAAACTTGATCACTTTTATGCCATCCAATTATATGAAACCTCTCTAACTTTGATTTAATAAAAAATATAGATTTAAAACGATTTTCACAGAAATAAGTGAATTTTGCACATAAATTAGGTTTTTTGCCCCAAATTATCAATTAAATTAACAGAGGATATTTCAAATGCATATGACTTACAAGCACAAACTATGATATACCCAGGAACTCTTTTGAATATAAATAATAACGTCTGATTTCATAGTAATAAGGATTTTCCAGAAATTAGCGATTTTTAAATAAAAATCGACATTTTCCACCCAAAATAGCAAGATAATCAAAGAAATCTCTTCTTACTCATTAAACTTGATCACATTTATGCCATCCAATTATATGAAACCTCTCCAGTGTTGATTAAATAAAAAATATAAATTTAAAAAAATATTCACAGAAATAAGTGAATTTTTCCCATAAATAAGGTATTTTGCCCCAAAATAAGATATAATTAAATTTCAGTTATCAAATAACATTCCTATCCATTTATAATAAGAAACAGCATAATATCAAAGCTAAAACATATCAATTTAGGCAAATTAAAAGAGCTAGTACTTATTTTCTCAAAATAAGTAATTTTTGCATAAAAATGCATATTTTACCCAAAAATGATGGTTTTAATTAATTATTACATTTAATTTCACAATGATTTGACAAGATGATTACTTTCTATAATGATAATAGCTTTAAATGTATAGTTTTAGCAAAGAAAATGAATTAATAAAATTTTTCCAGAAATCTGTAATTTTTAAACAAAAAACAGGCATTTTGCCCCAAAATTAAGTAGAAAATATACCTTTTAAGTTTCATACATGTAATTTATGAGTGAACCTAAATAATTACAGTTCAAAATACATTCCTGCTATCATTTCAAGAACTTCTATAGATTCAATAAATATTCTCCAGAAATCAGCTATTTTTAAATGAAAAAATATGTTTTTTCCCCAAAAACACTTTGATTTTGAATGAAATGTTAGTAAAACATATATAATCTGATAAAGTGTGAAAAGTTACACTAGAAAATAGCTTTCAATCATTGCTTTCATAACAAATAAGGGTTCTTTAAATAAATATACAGAAATCTGAGATTTCTGATTGAAAATACAGGTTTCTGTATAAAATAATTAATTTCGAGGATTTTGCAAAAAAAAGAAAAAGAATATAAAATATATGTCATTTGAAAGAGGAGACTTTAAAGATGTTTTTTAAATCATCATTTAACGATCATATGCAATATTGAGGAGCTGAGAAGCAGGAATAAATTAAAATTTCCTCAAATTTCTGTGGGCAAAAATTCGACTTTTTTACCCCAAAACACAGAGTAAAAATAGGATTTGAAACTTGCAACTTATTTCATCTGAAAGAGCATCAAAAATACTATAATACTTTTCAATTTTTCAAAACATCAACCACATAAAAGTTATAATTTTTTCCTATTTTCAGTGATTTTTGACTAAAAAAACATGTTTTTCCCAAAAAGCACCACTTTTGCAATGGAAATTTCCATGAGACAAATTTTTATCTGAAAGAGCGCAAAAAATGCTACAAAGTTAGGCCCGTTTTGGAGGATCAAGGGGGGGGGGTGCACCCAACCCAGTGATACATCCCAGACTAATGAGTCAAGGATGAACCCTATTGATTTTGGGATAAAAAGGTCAAAGGTCAAGGTCACAGGACTAAGATGATTGAAATTGGTTTCCAGACGATATTAGAGTCTGTATTGCACTTGTGATCATGAAACTTGCCTGAAATGTTTCCCATGAGTCAAGGATGAAACCTATTTATTTTGAGGACAAAAGGTCAAGGTTATAGGACTCAGATGATTGAAAATGGTTTCCGGACCATATTTGAGCGTGTATTGCACTTATAATCATGAAACTTGCCAGAAATGTTTCCCATGAATCAAGAATGACCCCTATTGATTTTGAGGTCAAAAGGTCAAAGATCAAGGTCACAGGAATCTGATAATTGAAATGGTTTCCAGACCATATTATAGAGCCTGTATTGCACCTATGATCATGAAACTTGCCAGAAATATTTCCCATGAATCAAGGAATCCTTCCATTGAATTTGAGGTCAAAAGGTCAAGGTCATAGGACTCAGATGATTGAAAATGGTTTCTGGACCATATTTGAACATGTATTGCACATATAAGCAAAACATCCAAATTTTTTATTCTAAGTATCTTTTTTCTACATGTACATGTATAATGTTGCAGCTGAGAAAACCGTGTAATACATGTTCATAAATGAAAATTATTTTTTGTTTGCCTTGCTTGTTCTAATTCCATCTTAAACGAGATGAAAAAGTGCATTTGTAGAATTGCTGTTTTGTTCCAATTTAGATAAACTCTCCAACTTCAATTATTTGAGTTGTGATTTTTCAATCTCCTACTAGAATGGCAAAATTAATAGAATAATAACCAGGGAGGAGTGTTAAACTTCATGTACTTGTCACTATATCATTACAGGGACCCGTAATGGTGGGAAGCTCTCAGGGAGGTATGAATATTGAGGAGGTTGCCATGGAGATGCCGGCAGCCATCTTGAAGGAGCCAATTGATGTTATATCGGGATTAAAACGGGAGCAAGCTATAGCCATGGCGGCAGATATGGGCTTTGATCCTCAGAGCATAGACCAGGTACAATAGGATATTAGGAAGAATCGACGTTTTATAACAAATATGTATAACATGAGTTATAAGACAACAAGATTTATGAGATAACAGCAGTAAGAGATTGTATTATATGACAGCAGACCAGCCTTCTCTTACGATTTTGGTATAAATTTTACGATTTTTAGCTCGTCGGGGCAAAAAAGTCTTGAGAGCTTAATGCCATACCCTCTGTGTTATTGTCGTCCTTGTTGTCGTCATCCGTATACAAAATTTTAACCCAGTCTATATCTCTTGAACAAAAAGGGGAAGGGCTTTGATTTTTCACATGTAGACATCTTGTGTCAAGAGCTTTTATCTGAGACTATGACCTTTGGTCTAGTGACCTTGACCTTTGACTTTTCAAAATTTTTAACCTTTGCTATACATTTGTGTATCTCTTGAACTATAAGGGGTAGGGTTGTAATATTTCACATGTAGATACCTTGTGATGAGACCTTTCAATTGAGATTATGTCCTTTGACCAAGTGGCCTTCACCTTTGACTTACTTTTCAAAAACTTTAACCTGGGCGATATCTCTTGAACTATAAGGGACAGGGCTTTGATATTTCACATGTAGATACCTTCTGATGAGACCTTCCATTGGAGACTATTTACTTTGACCTTGTGACCTTGAGCTTTGACTTGACCTACTTAAGAAAAAAAAATTTAATCTTGGCTTTACC
This sequence comes from Pinctada imbricata, assembly GCA_033119305.1. NCBI lineage: Eukaryota > Metazoa > Mollusca > Bivalvia > Pterioida > Pteriidae > Pinctada > Pinctada imbricata. The sequence continues at coordinate 8,317,380 of VSWD01000008.1, forward strand.
TTTTGAACCAGGAGGGGTTGGGCTCTGATATCTTTCATTTTGTACTAAGACTTTTAATCACAGCTTAGACTTAGACCTGAAAATAAAAGCCTAAAATCCCGTCATAGGAACCATAGGAGATATGGTTTTGGTTATTTCATGTATTAGATTTTTTATGACCACACCTTTCATTTTGTGTATAATAAATAGAATATTCCCAGAATGGCAATGATGATGCTGTACACATACATGTAGCTTGCCTATGATTGAAGAATGACCTATATTTATTTGCAGGTTAATGAATGCAGGTCAAGGTCAGCATGTATGGACAAATAATTAAGTTCAGCTGCTCAATGATTTCACATTCTTCTCAAATAGTTCACCTTGACACAAGGAGAACTATATTAACTTTCATGTAAAATGTCAAGGTCAGGTGTGATTTAAATATCAGCAATATAAAGCCCTTATTCTTAATTTTCAATTTTATTATAAGATCAAAAATGTAACTTACTGTTATCCATTGCTTCAACAGACTGGTGAGTGATTCAGAGTTCATGAAAAGTATCGGTTTTATAGGATTTGCCGATAAAAAATTATTTGGTCCGATAAAAACTCACATTGTGTCTATCATTTGGACCAATAGAAATTCCCAAATGTCTGACTTTTTATAGGAAGATTTCAAGAACTCTGTTGATTAAAGCTGTTGTAGAGATTCCCTGTAAATATGATTCTCCATTTCTTTTTTCAGGCAGGCGATATAATTATGAAGTTATACTGGGATGTCTTTAATAAGTATGATGCCACGTTGATTGAGATTAACCCCATGTCAGAAGCAGCCAGCGGCAAAGGTTGGTTGATATATATTGAAATTACTTGTCTGAATACAAAAAAAACCCCCCAAAACCGCCAGTGTGGCTTAAAAATAAAATAACGTGGTTGGAATTTTTTTGGTCACAACGTGGCAATTTCTCAAACTGAGTAACATCGAGCTGTGTAATTGTATGAATACCAAGAAAAAAAATGTCGGGATGGCTTATAAATAAAATAATGTTCTTCCTGTAACATGGTTGGAAAGTTTTGGTCATACCATGGCAATTTCTCAAACTGAGAAACACTGAACTCTGATTTTGTGTTTACCTTCTTAAGGATCTGACAGCCATCTTCAAGAGGTCATGTAGAGGTCAAAATCTATTGGACCGATGAGAAGCTGAAGTCGGAAAAAATGATTAAATACGTATGTGACATAAAGATTTTAAGTGAAGGTTTAAAATAGAGAAGGCCAGGGCCTTATCATACCTGATTCATATAGATGTAATTGCACTTGATTTATACTGCTTTTACTGAAGGGAAAGGAATATCAGGAAGACCCTTTTATCGATTATATTTCTCTAAGACCTTTACGAAATAACGGGTTATAATGTCATTCTGAAATGAAACTGTGAAACTAAAGTGTTAATTCTATGGGCAATGGTATCTTAGGATGAGAGCACTGAGTGGAATTTATGTAAGATTTTCATTGTCCCCTATGTTTTCAAAGGTGAGAGGACATTAGAATCTGTCTGAATGACTGGTCAAAATGTAGCTGTATTACATGTTAATGTACTCATAAAGTTTTGGATTACCCAAAATGACAGAACGCAAAGAATACTGATAGATTTGAAATTTTGATATAAGACTCAGTTCATAGTAATCTGTAGCCTATCCTTTATTAATCTTGCCTATCCTTAGCGATCCGTAGAGGAGGCGTAGCAATCTGTATGAGAACTGTAGCAATTCGTAGAGCATTTAAATCATAAAAGTGGTCCTGGATTGTTATTGATGCACTACGGGTTGCTACGGCTCCACTGGGAATAGCTACGACTCCCCTACGGATTGCTATGACTCCCCTTCAGATGGCTAAGATTCCACTACGGATTGCTACGACACCACTACAACTCCCCTATAGCCATTTTGTCTGTAGCTGAGTTGTAGAAAAGTTTGAACATGTTCAAAAAAATTCTTGGCTTTCACTGATTGCTACATGACTCACGCTACAGCTATCCCTGGCTCGATTCATGAATATGTGAAGGCCAAGGGGGCTTAAAAGGTAAAGGGTAGTCTATTGTATCAGTCAATTTGGTGAGCAAGGTATGTGGGATAAAGACTAAATCATTAAGCTGCGTTCCCGGTGTTAAAATGTGTTGTAAATTATCACAGTTGTTTACAAAAATAGTTTGGGTGGGGTGGGATGGGTGAAAATAATCCTTGCCTTGAAAATAACCCTCTTCAGATAGGAAAGATAAGATGTCTAATATGATTAAGTCAATGGTAAATTATCTGATGAAAATTTCCTATCCTGATTTCAGATGGCGGTAAGTTTATTTGTAGATCTGTGTAACATTTGTTTCTTTGTCTGTACTAATATGGATATGTTATTATTTAATTCTTGTATTATAATCAGTGTATATAGCATCTTACATCTTAAACTATGGTTCCTTAGATTGAATAATCCAGTTTCTTGGCTGCCGTTACAAGAGACTGAATCCCACCATAATCAGTACAGAACGAAGTCTGACAAATCTGTTGCCCAACGATTTTTCCATATTGAAGACATTTTACGTTGATTTTCTTGCAGAAGGCACTTACCGGTAAGCTAACATTAAACTAACTATTGCTACCCACGTTGCATTTTTTCTTACTTCATTATTGCATTTTTTCGAATTTTTAACTCCCTACCTCACCAAACAGACAAACTGAAAGTTCAGAGAACCAAACAATCAGAAGCGATTTGTCAGGCTTTGCTCTGTAACATTGATGGTGGGATTCAGTCCCTTGTAACGGCAGCCAAGACACTGAATTATTCAGTCTAACGGTTCCAGAGATCACTGTATCAGATCATATTCACAAGACCATATTAGTAATTACAAGTCTTAGACTAGTATAGTATGATGCTAGTTCATTTCTCAACAGTTACACAGTAGCGTATCACCTGATATGCAAATAATCTTTAGCCCGGGAATCCCCTTCGATTAAATGCGGTAAATACAGCCTAAATCTACTTTATAGGAAACTATTTAAAGCCTATCATATGAGCATCACTATCATCTATATGCTGGTAGTCTTTTCTGGTCAAGAAAATAGGTATATTCAGAGAACACTTCAACAGATTTTTTTTTAAGTTTTCTTTGCATGTTATGATATGGTGCACGTAAATAAACAAAATTTTCTGTTGAAGTATTCTATGAATATAATCGTATTCTTGACCAGAATAGATTACCATCATATAAATGATAATGATACATGTATGATAGGCCTAAAATAGATTCATATAAAGTAGATTTAGACAGTATTTACCTTGTTTAATTGGAGGGAATTCCTGGACTAGAGATTATTTGCCTGTCACGTGATATGCTACCGTGAGTTAAGCTAGCTATTTTAGTGGAACTGTGAAATATGAAACTTGTCCAAACATAATGAGAGGGGTTGCACTGAAGTTATTTTCTATTCATTTTTTATTGTAGTAACGAAGGACACAAACAAAGGTCAAAGGTCAAATGTGGACAAAAATATAGATACTAGCATCGGATTTACTTAAACTCTTTGTTTTCAACTAAATAGAAATTATAAAGTACTTCATAGATTTATTGGTCAAAGAGAAGTTGAACTTATGTGATCACCCTTTGTCTGGTGTCTGCATGTCCGTTCGTCCAGAATAATTCTTGTGCCCTCAATTCCTGAAACTGTTGCAGATAGAAAGTTTTATATTTTGATCTGAGGTATTGTTTTGCACCTGTAATTTGGTTTCTACCAGTGACTCTCAGGATCATAGAGGTGTGGTAATTTCTATCTATTCTCAAAATTCCCTTTTCTTAGAAAATATAAATGAGAAATATATTTCTTTTTACAATAAAAGACTGCGGTGACATGAAACTTTGTTTGATTCTCTGATCCCCAGGATCTTAGAAAATTGGACTTGTCATTTTTCTCCAAATATGATTATAATAATTTAAGCATAGGTAATAAGAATTTGATATATGAATAAAAATGTGAGAGATAAGGTTTTCATTTCTTCTTTTGGTGTTAGAATATATTCTTGTCAAAGGAAAGTTGATTTACTGAAGCATAGTGTTTCACCAACTCATAATTTACCCTTCCTATTACGGGAAAAAAATGCAAAGTTTTGTGACGTCACAATGCTTTTACCTCGGACAAATAAGCTTCGAACCTTGGTCAAACATCGAAATTGCATTGTGACGTCATGGAATTCCTCAAATTTTTCCCGCGTTTGGAAGGGTCAATTTGATCTTCACATCAAAGAGTTGTGAATCTATTTGCGTCCACTTCCCTTTCCATACTCTCAGCGTTGATACATCCTCCTTTTATTATGTCGCCTACAATGCAAGGGCAGCATATAGGGATCACTTTGTTCGGCGTCCTTCTGTTTGTCTGTTCGTCTGTCTGGTACATATTTGGCTGTAACTTTCACATATTTGTCTGTAACTTTCACATATTTGTCTGTAACTTTCACATATTTGTCTGTAACTTACTTGATATACATCAGACATCTTTCAAACTTGCAGGGATGGTAAAGCATGATGAGACTCATCACCCAATATAGGTCAAGGTACTTTCAGGGTCAAGGTCATGTATATAGGGTCAAACATGCAACAGTCAACATTCCTGTTCTTGAACAGTTCTATTTTTGCAATCTTCTGTCATTCTTTTATACTTTCCATATGAAGTCCAAGAATTACAAAAGGAAACTTGTAAACTTAACTTGAAACCCAAGAAGTTTTCAATAAAACTTTATTTATTGATGGGTACTAGACAGGGGGAGGAATGTAACTAACGATTTTGTGGTCAAGAGGTCAAACTTCAAATGTTTGTTTCCAGACGATGGTAAAGTCTAAATTTTTATATCTTTATGGATCAATAGATCTGTATGAATATTTCAAAGTTCATTCCTTTAGCCTAAGCACGTGTGTTACTTATAGTTCTCATCTGGAAGGTCATTGGATATTGAATATTCAGCCAATTGTGCCTCATATATGAAATTCATGTTAAAGGGGTAGGGCCACGAGACCCCTAAATCAGCCCTTAATTTTTCTCTTAAAATAAATTTCATGAGGAATACTTGATATCTCTCATGAAAATACACGAATGTTTACCGCTTTTCATGAAAAGAATAATATCACCAAACAATGTGCCATTTAACTGTTATGACATCATGAAGTGACGTCATTTTGACGTTATTGACAAAATATGGCAAAAATTGCAAATTGCTGGGAATTTTGTCTTTTGTCGTAGAATTCAATGTGGCCGCATGCGTTAATTGAGATAAAACGTTTATGACAAAAGGATATAATGATAATCTTTCACATATAAATTTTCCATCATAGTTAATGCATGCGGCCATTGCTAATTTAATAGAAATATTGAGTTTTTGCATCAATTTCGCCGAATATGACCTATTTTGGTGTTTTCAAAGGGCTAAAAGGTATTGATAAAAGCAATGTTTACAAAAAGTAGATTCCTGATTCAGTAGAGAACGTTTCAAAATGTCAATTAATAGTTAAAAATTCTATGAAGTACAATGTTCAAAATTTAGCAAAATTAGGGCCGATATCGGGTGTCGTGGCCCTACCCCTTTACATGAACTTTACATAAGAGTTCTCATGAAATTTATGTGAAACAAACATGATTCACATAAACATGAAATTTACATGAAATAGTTAATATGTTTCTGACATGAAGTTTCTGTAAATTCAATTTCAAATGAAGGTCACACAAAAAAAAAATTCAATGACATATGAAATTCATGTGATGTAAACTTTCATGTGAAATTTACATGGTGCTCATTTCATATGAATTTCATGTGAGGCACAATTGCACCGTGTGGGATTGAAACCTATGATGTTGTGATTCTTTACGGAGAATTTTGATGTTTTCTCATTATTAAGTCATACTGCACAAAACTAATGAGACGTTGCAGTAGAGCAAGTTCACATCGTTTATATATCTGAAAATTCTGTAGTTTTTGCAAACACTCCAAGAGTTTGTCAGAAGGAATTATTTTCTGTCGTTGACAAACTATTGAAGTGTTTGCGAAAACAATGAACATTTCATATACCTGGACGATATGGATTGATTTATTAGGTGTTGTCATACTGCAACCGCTGTTCAGTTTTGTAAAGTTTAATTTAGAAAATGAGAAAATACCAAAAAACTATGTAAGGAATCACAACACCATACGTTTCGATCCCACGCTGTGAACTGGCAGTGTATACATAGGTAAAATCAGGCCAAACCATAATTACATTGATATGATTAATATTTCACAGAATAACTTTAAACTAAATTCTTGATTTTTTTTTCTCATCAATTATTTTTTCATTATATATTCTTCATTCATGTAATCACTTTCTTTTACATATGAAATATTTGGCTGCTGTAGATGTTTATTTTTTTTTATTTTATTAGTTGTTGATATTTTATCATGTAATACATGTTCTTACTATTTACACATGATATATTGTGCTGTAATGTTTGTAGTAAGCACTGCTTTGTTTGTACACAAATATTTGTAAATATCTTCACATGTCTAGAGAATTTACCGTTCTGATTGCGGGAAAATAATGCAAAATTTGCAGAAAAATAAAAAAAATTGCGGGAAAATAATGCAAAATTTGCAGAAAAATAAAAAAAATTGCGGGAAAATAATGCAAAATTTCATGACGTCACAATGCTTTTATCTCGGACAAACAAGCTTCGAACCTCGGTCAAACATCGAAATTGCATTGTGACGTCATGGAATTTCTCAATTTTTCCCGCGTTCGGAAGGGTCAATTATCAATTTCGTCATGCAGTAATAGGTGAAGGATCACTCAGCATTATGATTTTCGGTGTTGATAATCATCATTGTATGACGTCTCAGGTACTTTGTGACATGAATATTCATTTAATAAGGATTCTTGTGAAATTATGTTTTGAAACTATCATTTAGTTCTTCTTTTTCTTGTTACGAGTGCAGGACTCCCAGGGGAGTGTAAATATGCACTGGCGCATGCTATGTTCAATAATTAAGAGAATCTTTAGAATATGTCTGGGTTAAAATGAAAGCATGTTTTCTTATTTTGTTTTTGTTAACAGAGCATGCAAGAAACCAGTTACATGCCCCCTGTACGGAAGATTAGGGGGCTTATTTTTTTGCCCTGTCTGTATGATTGTTTTGTCCGAAACTTTGACCTTACTCTAAGATTTTGAATTGCAATAGATATATAGGGCTTGCATTTTACACGTTTATTCCTTCTGACCTTAATAAGGTACCAAAGTTTGACCCTATGACCTTGATCTTGACCTAAGTTTGACTTTGACTTTCCCAACATAGAAAAGGAAACTATCAAAGAGGATGGGCATGTTTCATAAAGTTTGTGAAACACATCTTGTTTTGTAAGTCATTTGGACTTGAAGCAGTTGCAAGCAATTATTTTAAAATCATTAATATAACAAGTCTTTGATTTGTTATGACAAAACTATTCATAATATCTGTATTATAACTTGACTAACCATAAAGTATATGATATTTTCATGAAAAACTAGCTTCTTTGCAAGCCTTGGTTTTTCTTAGTAAATTGGATGCGGATATCACTAAATAGCTATGAATTTCTTTTCAGTGTTTTGTATGGACTGTAAAATCAACATTGATGACAATGCCGCATTTAGACAAAAAGGCATATTTGAAATGAAAGACTGGTCACAGGAGGATCCTAGAGAAGAACAGGCTGCTCAAGCCGACCTTAATTACATTGGACTGGATGGGAACATTGGCTGTTTAGTCAACGGTGCCGGCCTTGCCATGGCAACAATGGACATTATCAAGTTACATGGGGGAAATCCCGCTAACTTCCTGGATGTAGGAGGTAGTGCTACTGTCAAACAAGTAACGGAAGCATTCAGGCTTATAACCTCAGACGAAAATGTAAGTGATATATTGTTTCACGACTCTCAGGATGGATGATTGAATAGATTTTTAGGTGCAATATATACTTTTAAAATCTATTCAGTCATCCATCCTGAGAGTCGTCGAGGAAAGGGGGGGGGGTTCTAAGTTCCATAACTACTGTAACAACTTAGAACTCCCCTCCCCCAACCTCCCCCCCCCCCCCCTTACCTCAACAAAAAGTTAATCAATTTCTACAAGAATTTAGGTATACTTATTTCTTACACATGCTCTTAAGCCTGTAAGTATCTTTTTATCATCAGTTACAGATCAAGGTTTGAGATATGTTAAAATTACCCCAGTTTTACAAGAGTTATGAGACTTTGTCTAGAATAATTTTGGCACATGTTTTGAGATTTATAGTTGAACAGTAATACAGGATGTAATTGCCTACTGTCCTGTTCACTAAATCCAGAGCACCCTGTTTTGGCGATTTATTCTGTCAGCTGAAGAATTTTCCTATAAATTAAAGTTTCCGAGAATTGATCTCCTTTATTCGTAACTGGAAATTAACTTCAACTTACCCTATCAGCTGCCTTCAAATCGCAATATGAAAAATAAAATGTCTACGGGAAATTCCCATGTTAATTTCAAGCCGCTGCCATATTGTTCTCCGTGTCAACAATGGTAAACAGTGATGTCAAAGCTCCCGACGTTACGCATTTTCAGCGATTTTACTATAGAAAATCCCCGTAGACTTTTTATTTTCCGTCCTATTTCTAACTTAATTGAGGTACAGCCAAAACAATGGTATTTTCTGTTACGGCTAAAGGAGTACTATAAAATTGGTATCTTTATGTAAGATGACATTATCATATTTTAGAGAAAAGCGGGAAAACAGGGTGCTCTGGATTTAGTGAACAGGACAGTATAATCACAGATCATCATGTTTTTAAAATAACAGATATGTATCTTGTGTAGATTTAATGTACATCAGCTTCAAGGTTATAAACATTTTCAGAAATGCTGTGCGTGTGGAGAATATTTCTTTGAAGAAAAGTTCTATTTCTATTTCTTTTTATTTTCCAAATCATAGATATATTCATTGTACAGGTAGATGCAATCATGGTGAATATATTTGGTGGCATAATGAGGTGTGATGTGATAGCACAGGGAATAATCGTAGCGGCAGAGCAGCTAGATCTTAAAGTCCCGGTCATGGTCAGATTACAAGGTAAAAATCATTGTATACACAGTTTACAGGTAGACGTTAATGTAGGGCAAATAGAAAGATCTTTTGATTTACTGAACAACACTGATTTTGGATGCATGCACACCTTTCCATGTCAAAAGAGTAAAAAAAAGTATAATGATATCATAACCTAGCTGAAAGAGGCCGGATTGCAAAACAAAATCCAGTCTGTCTGTCCCTCCGTCAGTGTGTCAACATTTTAGTTAAGGTGTTGCATTAAAGTCTGTTGGGAGAAAACTGCTTGGAGCAGTAACTTGAAACTTTAAATGGTTGTAGACCATGATGAGACAAATCGAAGGCAGCATCAAAGTTTGACCTTGACCTTTGACCTTGAGATAGAAAATTCAGAATTTAAGTTTCGGCCAATAGGGAGAAAACTATGAGGAGAATCGACAAGTAACTTTACATGAAGATGGACCATGTTAAGACCTTTCATTTGAGACCTTGAATTTTGACCTTGTGACCTTGACCTTAATGTTTGACCTTTTTTTCAAAACATGAACCTTTGCCATATCTTTTTTACCTTAAGGGGTAGAGATCTTATATTGCACATGCAAATTCTTTGTGATTAGACCTTTCATTTGAGACCTTGACTTTTGACCTTGACCTTGAAGTTGACCAACATTCCAAAACATTAACCTTGGCTATATTATCTGAATTGTAATGGATACAGCTTCCATATTTCACTTGAAGATTTCTATCAAAAATCCTTTTAATGAATCCTTGACCTTTTACCTAGTGAACTTGACCTTGAAGTTTGCTATCCTTTTCAAAAACCTTAAACTTTACTATATCTTTTAAACCATAAGCAGCTTAATTAACTTTCCATTTTCACATGAGGATTCCTTATGAAAAGACATTTTATTTGAGACTGATCATGACCTTGAACGATTACCTTCATTTAAAAAAAAACCTAGGCAACGCAAAGCATAGCATCCCCTTGCAAAGCAGGACAGAGGTCTCTGATAAGACTGAAGTTCTCCTGGTGATTTTATTAAATAGGAGGAAATTACCACATCCATTTTTCAAGACCCTTGGGATCTAGGGCAGAAACCAAATGCCAGGTGCACAACTAGACAATAGACCAAGTACAATGCAAAAAGAATTAACTTTTTATCCATAATGGTTTTTTTTTAAGGAGATTAGGGTACAAGATTACATAGAGTTGCATAGGAGTAAATGACCACACCGATTTTTCAAGACCCATTGTGTTTAGGGCAGAAACCAAATGTCAGGTGCACAACTAGACAATAAAACAAGTACAACACAAAAGGAATTAGCTTTCTATCCCTACTGATTCCAGAGGAGTTGAGGGCACAAAATTACATAGAGTTATACATGTATATGAGAAAATGACCACACCCATTTTCCAAGACCCTGGGGTCTAGGGCAGAAACCAAATATCAGGTGCACAACTAGACCATAAGACAAGTACATCGCAAAAAGAATTAACTTTCTATCCCTAATGGTTATAGAGGAGATAAATAACGGTAAAATATATACATCAACTAAAACTGCCGCCTCTAGCATGTATGGTTTATTCTTAAAGTAATGCCCCCCCCCCTTTCCAAAAAAATCAAATTGATGCTTCTTTTAAAAGAGTGCTTTACTGCCATTGTTGGTAGTGACACCGATACATTTCCATCATTTCTGAAAGGGCAAGGATATTAATTAGATAAAAATTTTAAATAACAAATAAGTATCGATATGTATAGAAATCTTCATCAGGATGTGATCAAGTTTCACAAAAACGATATTTGTGATTTGGTCTCTCAGTGAGTGGTATCAGTTGTTGTTCCTGAAAGGTCAAGGTTACAAAACACAAATAAAAAGAAAACTACTAGTTAGTAGTATATCTAAGTCTTTTATCAGAATACTTTACACAATTGTTTTGGTATTTGGGAAGTTGCATTTTCAGCAAAGCTTACCGTTACTGAGAAGTACATTTCATTAAATGATGTCATTTCAGGAAGATTAACTTTATATGGATCACAGAGTATGAAAAATAAGATAAAAAAAGAAAAGTCACTTAAGATATGACTTACAATTTAGGAAAATATAAGTAAATGTATCTTGAAGTGTAATACCAGACTTACAATTTGCTTCATACTTTGTAATGGAGCTTCAGTCATATTTGCTGGTTTTGTTTTGTTCATCCAGGCAGCAATGTGGAGGAAGCCAAGGCCCGTTTAGCTGTTAGTAAAAGTCGATTTACTAGTGAAGCTGATCTAAATGATGCTGCATCAAAGGTAAGTAAAATAGCTATTACTCGTAATTAAATTATACTATCATTAATGAATAAATTTATGAATCGCAAGCGATATAAGTCCCCTACCGGCATTAATCCATGTCCTGCAACTCTGCCTTGACCTGTACTTGCACCATAAGATGAATCCAACATGAAAATAACATGGAGAAAAAAAACGGAAAACTGAGAATTTCATAAAATTTGTTAAGTCCAAGGGCCATAACTTCTGTAAAAAATAGGTCAATCGAATTGAAACACAAATTTGATCTGTATCACACTGAGATATATTCACATACCAAAAATAATTTCAATATCTGCAATACCATAAAAGAAAAGTCTGGAAAATTGAGGATTTCATGAAATTTGCTGAGTCCAAGGGCTATAACTCTTGTAAAAATAGCTCAATCGAAACCAAACTTGAAATTGATCTGTATAACACTAAGATGTAATCACATATAAGAAATTATTTCAATATCTACAACAACAGCCAAGAAAGTCCGGAAAACTAAGAATTTCATGAAATTTGCTAAGTCCAAGGGCCATAACTCCTGTAAAAATTAATTAACCAAATCTAACTCGAACTTGATCTGTTTCACACTGAGATATATTCACATACCAAAAACAATTTCAATATCTGCAATACCATGGAAAAAAAAGTCCGGAAAACTGAGAGTTTCATGAAGTTTGTTAAGTCTAAGGGCCATAACTCTTGTAAAAATGGGTCAATTGGAACCAAACTAGAACTTGATCTGTATCCCATTGAGATATACTCACATACCAAAAATGAGTTCAATATATGGAACGACAGTGATAAAAGGTCTGGAAAACTAAAGTATGACGGACAGACAGACAAACGGGGTGGAAACTATTAAAGTCCCCTTCGGGGACTAAAAAGGAAAGAGGAAAGTGAGACCCTCTAGTGCTAGGGTAGAGGTGTAATATTTACAGAATTTACACCTAAGCAGTTCCACGTTATCATCTAAACATTAACCTTATCATTTGAAATAAATTTCTAAAATTATCTAACCCCTGGGGCTACATCCCCTCTGGTAATGATGAACAACATATAATGAGATATTTAAAACAACAAAAAGAAGCAATTAATGAACAGTTTGCATGAAAACTCAGTAGCCCAAGGCCCAAGGCTAGTAGCAATTTTAACGGACTAGTGGAGATTGTAAAACAAACTATAGAAAAATCTAGTATGAAATATCTTCTGGCTAGTGGTTCAAGAAAGTATTTTTTTAAAGACTTGAATTATGAAATATGAACACAGGAGAGATGATAGATACCTGAACTTTGGCCTCATCATCTAGCTTAGACAACAAATCCCTTGGTTACTGCAAAGGCTCAGTATTTCTCCAAATCTTAGAGCCAACAGTCGCTTTTTATGCCATTATTTAATACAATTGTAAATTGTAATACATGTAGTAGATACCTCGTCCATGACATCCATTTAGTGCAATGCATGAATCACTTTTGGAAAATCTACCTTAAATAAGATATATGATTTTTTTTTCCCCATATCAAATTGCCATAGGAAATAGTTGCATCGTGGTAAAGTTTTGTCTTGGCGCTTTATAGAAACAAGGAATTCCCAAAAAAGACCTACACTTCAGATTTTTATTGTTTACTGAAAGAGGGAGGGGGGGGGGGCTGATTAAGCAGAAAGAGCAACAATGAAGTCTAAGCCTTTAAATTTTACCTATTTTTACATAAAATTATTAGTTTTATTCAGGTTTTAGCTCATCTCCTTCGGAATACAAATCATGTCTCGGCTTTATTCTCATTTATTCAGCCTTGGCATTTGAAATACAGAATGTCAAATACTTCATATATCACGTCATATCTGAATCATGTAGAACCATGAAATCAACTGATTTGTTCACATTGCAGAATGTTATTACAGGAGTCTTCTTAGTAAGCTATTATCACTGTGAAATGACGTGATGTGAAAACCTTGACCGTTTATATTCCAAATGACATAGGTTATTACTAAAATACAATATTGAGTAAAAATAACATTTGACATTTATTCCAAGACAGGGGACACGAAATCTGAAATCTGTACAGGGAGTAAGAATCCAAATGTAACTTTTTTTCTAGGTCGGGAGGCATGAAATCCGAATAACAAGTAAAAATTTGGGTATGTCACTTGTATATTCATTTCTAGAAAGGGGACATTACATCTGAAACATGAATCTTTCATGTTATAATAATAGCTTAGTTTTCATCTTTACCTTTCCTGGTTTAACCCCCATCCCGCCCACCGACTTTTCTGCCAGTGTGTTTAAGTGACAAATATGGATAATGACCAAATCCCAATACATAGTACAAAATCGATAATTCAGAAAATCATCAACTGAAGGCATACAAAATCAGGATAAAATAGGAACCAAAGCAAACAAAGAAAAACCTCCACCACATAAAAAGAAGCGAACATTCAATATGGGAGTGAGACCAGGTGCCCAGGTAGAGTCAGCATCTCCTGCTTGCATGCAACACCCGTTGCTTCAATTCTGTAGAATTGTCATATCTGGTTACTTCCATTTCGGAAGATACAAGTATATTCTGTGGTTGGATAGTTCAAATGGTCTAAGACAGAATGTCATCCACAATTCAGGAGAGTGGGACATTATAGTGTATGACAATTCCCTATATCGACCTTAGAATTTCCTCAGGGACGATGTTAGTCTGTCACACTGAAGGACACCTAGATCCAAGAACAAAATCTATATATTTGGTACTTGCTCTGGCATAGCGTATCAGCTGAAAGGTATCTGTTGTACAGTAGAGTCATTTTACATAGCGTTTTAATCATCTCCATTGTAAAGTATGGCAAATTTTATGCCTGGTAAGGTACTATAAACTGTATATTTTCTGTAAGGTAATGATGCCCTGAGAACAGATATAAGACTCCCAGGTCTTACAAATTAAAGGGAAAAAACTCTTGTACAACTTTGTTATTTTGCATATGGTTTATAGAGAAAATAGGCCATTTAAATGCTTCATCTGTTATTCCCCTTTGTTTTTCTGGCCCCAAAATTATTATTTCTTAGCAGTGGGTATTATTACCTTTCAGAAAATGTATAGTTTATGCCCTATTGTACATTGAATACCTAATTAAAGATAGTGTATCAAGTTTAAGAGGGTGAACAGGAATAGCTCTGTACATCTCCTTTTCTGTTTGTCCACTTGTCAGTCCCATAACTTGGCCCTGCATAGATTTAAAAAAATGTACATGTAATGACTTTGAACCATAAACCATCAATCACAAGGTCAAGTTAAGGTCAGTCAACTAATAATAAAATCTTGCCTTGTCATTACATTTTAACCCTTGCAAAAATTATCAGCTCACAGAAACATTTCTAATGTAATGTCTTTACTGTTCAAAGACCCTGAAAGGCTATATGGTAACTTTTTGTCTGACTGTCAGTCCATCTGTTTGTCTGAATATTTGCTCGTTTGTCTGTAAAATAATGTTTTACTACTTTCATATCCTATGAACGAAACAGGTATATTTTGCTCTATTGTGAAGCAAAATCTGAGTTGACTTGATTTCATGTTCTATAGCCTTGACCTTAATGTTTGACCTTGAACTTGAAAAAAAATGTCTGTTCCATTATCTTGTGTGGTTGGATAATATCTTAAGTTTTTATCCTTTTTCACAAGAAATGGTATGACGGTGGAAGAAAGAACGAGAGAGGCTAAAAATAACTCTTGTTTTCCGTTTCATGAAGGATGTTGAATGCGATACAGAGAAGGGAATGTAGATGACGTACATGCTATCCAAAATATAAAAAAGTGCATTTTATTTTTTCAGCCATATGCCATATGTACATGTATTGAAAGTATGCTTTTGTGTCTTTTACAGGTGGTTAAAATTGCTAAGATCTATAGATTATCAAAAGAAGGAGGAGTGCCTGTGAAGTTTGACTTTGAGCTTCCTATGTAGTGAATATTAGCATAATTGTTAAATACCTACCTTGTTATAGTTCTAAGTGATATGTACAAAAAATACATTTTTGTTCTGTTATGGTAGCTTTTTGAGAAAAAAAAGAAGTTTGAATGAGAACTGAAATTACTATATGTTTACAGTTTTAGCCTGTTTTGCTTTTAATATGATGGGACTCAAAATAAGTAAAAAATTTGGAACCACTTTGCAAGAAAATTTGACTCTTGTTCTCATACATACATTTTAAATTTCTACAAATATTCAGCCACTTTAGAATGCTCTAAAAGTATGGATATCATGAAATAAGTAAACATTTCGTAACCAAGGTAACCATTTGTAAGAATAAGGCCATTTAAAGATTTTTTTCATGTTAGTTGATTGTAGCCATTAAATAAATGTGCTACCAGCAATGTAATATTCTAGAAATCTCATGTGTTTGATATTATGTAGATGTTATCAAGTACTTGTAACTGAATGCCTCGGCTATTGTACACAATGGTCGGAAATCCCTTCTTTTCCATATACAAAGTTATCTCCCATTTGGAACAGAACCTGCTTGATGACATAATGAAATTCCCATAGAAACGTCTTTTCCCTGATTTTTACATTGGTTTCCGAAAACCAGGGTTACTTCCCATTTGAGACGGTATCTGACGTAGACTGATTATGAGGTCATCAAATTCTATGGAAACAGTCCTAAAAGTCTGGGAAATGACAGTAGAAAATCAACGTTATCCATACCATTTTCATGACGTCACAATAGTTTAACGTCAGATACCATCTGTAAGGGGGAAAAACTCTGTATTCCGCAAAGACTCAATATAAAATGGGAAGTAACTCTGTATATTGAAAAGACCGAATAAAAAACGTGTGAAATGAAAGATATTAGTGGTGTAGCCTTTATTCAATAGTCATTTCAAAGACTGAGCTGAAATAGTTGTCATTCAGAAAAAAATTATGTTGAAATACATGTACAGCATATTTGTTTGGATAGAGGATCAATAATCCAAACATTGGGTCTGTATGATTTTAAATATCTTCATTCCAAATTTAAAGTTTAATGTCAATGTATACTACTGTATAGCCAGAAATTTTTGCGAGATACTAATTTTAGCTATATTCGTGAATGATTTGGAATCGCTAAAAAAATATTTTTCGCGAGTGTTTGTTAAGATCGAACATAAATTGGTAAATTAGTTACATTTTGTTCTTACTGTACCTGTGTCATTCTTCGAATTTCCTGGTTAAACATGAAGAGAAGTAAATCGACTGTAATCTTCTGATAGAAATAATTAAGCTTCATTAATGAAAGGTACAAAATAGTGAAATCATATGTACAAATTAGTTTGTAATTGTTTGAAATTGAGGAATCTCGAAAAATTTTACTTGCGAAAATAAAGACACCCTATTCTATCATAAAATCGCGAAATTTGATACTCGTGAAAATTTCTGGTTATACAGTAGTAGTATTTCTATAAGAATCAGAGGTATTGGATGAAGTCATTTATTTTATTAAAAACAAGTAGTATTTTTGCCTCCATTTCTGTTTTGACTTTTGAAGCCTTGTCTTTCTGTTGAAGAAAATAGACATGTATTAATAGATAGTCAAATAACTAGAAAAATACAAATACATTTCTTTTCGAACTTTCTTGCAACTGCATGATCTTCATTATTTCCTTTAAGCTACACCTGAAACATGATCTGTGACAATATGACATAAACTTCAGACTATTTATTAAAGAATTGAAGAATTTAATATATTCAAACTGATTTTACAAATGTATTTTTGTTACTGTGTATTTATTACAACATCCTTCAATCTGACTTGGAGTAAAAGCACTAGTATTTGGTAAATACCGTATAACCAGAAATTTTTTGCAAAAATCAATTTTGGTGATTTTATGGTAAGAGAGGGTGTCTTTATTTTTGCGAGTATAATTTTTCTAGATTACTAGCAATCATTAACACATGATGTTACTGTTTTGTACCTTTTATTATTGAATTTTTAGTGTTCTATCATAAGAATACACTGAATTCACCTCTCTTAATGTTTAAACAGAACAAAAAGTTAAGAATAACACATGTACAAAAAGAAGTTAGAACAAAATGTAACTGATTTACAAATTTATGATATACCTCATCAAACACAATTTTTCGCAGGAATATATTTTCGCGATTCCAAATCACTCACGAATATAGTGAAAATCAGCATATCGCGAAAATTTCTGGTTATACGGTAAAGAGTCCTTGACTCCAGCCTTTATAGTACATGTTGTCCAAGAATTCATTTGTCTGAGGTTATACTGTATACATGGTTATTTTCGCTTGGGGAAAATTTCGCTATTTTACATCAAGATGTTACCCGTGGGGGAAATTTTTCGCAATAAAAAAGCATTTCCCATTGTAAAAATGCAGCGGGGATATTTTCGCTCAGGGGAAATTTTCGCAATGTCCATAGATTTGCGAAAAACACGAAATTATCCCCACGCGAAAATTTCCACATTTACAGTATGTTTTTTTCATAACCATGTGGGCTCATTTCATAACCATGTGGGCTCATTTCATAACCATGTGGGCTCATTTCATAACCATGTGGGCTCATAAACAGTATATAATCACCAAAGTCTTCTTGAAATCTTAGCCATGTATGAATCCCTCTGATTTTCAAGGTTGAAGGCCAAGATAACAATTAGCAGTGTGGAAAAATCGTGTGAACACCATGGAAAAATATACAGTGTTTGAAGAGGTTGAACTGCATTGACAATTAAAATGGAAAAAAAAGTTTTTTTATAAAGACATGAAAGAAGGAAACTAAAGAAACAACTCTTTAACAAATGTTGGCCATGGGGAGATCAAAGGTCAAGGTCACAGTAGCCTATAAAAAGTCTTTGTGAGTGAATACAAGAACGGAATAACTTACAGAATAATTTAACAAATACAGAATGGTTTGAGCTTAGTCTCTATTTATATTCATGATTAGAGGTGAATAAAGGTCAAAGTAAATATATCATTCATTTGGTAGGTATGTTTTGAACTTTGACCTTTTGAACTCTTAGTGCTGCATCAGTCTTCATATATAAAGTACTCCCCATACATCACAGTATATGCTCATTGCACATGTTGCAATAATTTACATAACATATCTTAACAAGTTTCATCAAATTCTACCTATGATTATGGGATAGGTTGGATTCAAACATTCTAGTCTCTGATTCCTTGTTCATTCATACATGCTTGTACTTTACAAATTTTTGACAAGTAGATGTCATATAGATAAAATAGTGATTTGTGGGCATATGATTTAATCAGTTTGACTCTGAGGAATCTCCGAGGGGGCTAAGGGGATAATACTATACGCATGGATTAACCACTTTGAAGTGATGCAACCAATGTATTGACCCATTGTATTTTACCTTTGGCATTGTCCAACTAGATAAATATGATAGAGCCAGGTAATGGAGTGCACCTTTTTGTTACTGCATGTAATTGTTTGGCACTCTGTGACCGCTAGAGTACAATCATTGGTAAGATAGGAATAGGTTAGGTAGTATGATACAGGTTCGGAAAAAATCTAGCCTATATATATATATTCTTAAATATGGAATCTTATGAAAGTTATAAATGCATCATCGATAATGCAAAGGTCTTTGCATAAATTTTGGTTTCATCGACAACTACTTTTTCCGAAATATTGCATGAAATTCGAATGATACTTGGAAAATGGTGATGTAAAGTGGCATTTAACCTTGACGTTTAACAATGAGCATGTCACCTGGTAGCTCTGTTTATGAGGGTGTGAACGTATGTCCATTTATATCGCCACTGACACTTACCACTTGGGGAAAATCAATGACTAAGTAATCATTTGTCAGCATCATAAGTGTAGTGGGTTTATATCACTGCGGAAAAAATGACAATCAAAACTTGCAGACGACAGCCAAGGAAGTGATGGACCGTCCGTCTCTACGTCAATTGTCCTTGCACTCTGGCTCCGAGGGGCCTCGGGAAGTGGATCCCTTCCAAATGTACTTGTATCTTTGGACTAGATGTGTTGGGCTCCCGGACGGCACGACACACGGTAAGTATTACGTAATCACGTCATGACTTTATGTATATTGACTGCAGTCGGCTATATATAGATGTTTGCGGCACATGGTATGTGATAAGTTTTTGATAAGTGGATGGTCATTCTCTTTCTGTATGTGCATTTGGGATCAATGAGCAACATCTTCAAACGAAACAGACAATTTTGAACGGTAACTTACTTTGAAGGATTATCAAATAAGAAGTGAAGTGTGTCTGTTTTTGAAGAAATAAATCGGTCTAAAGAACCATATAAAACAATTCTGGGAAAAATATTTTGAATGTCATCAAAATACTTCGCCTATTTACGATATTAAGGACAGCGCTTGTATACTAAAACTTGGTGATCACTATACAGTCTACTTACCTGATGGTCACTATACAGTCTACTTACCTGGTGATCACCATAGTCTACTTACCTGGTGGTCACTATACAGTCTACTTACCTAGTGGCCACTATACAGTCTGCTTACCTGGTGGTCACTATACAGTCTACTTACCTGGTGGTCACTATACAGTCTACTTACCTGGTGATCACCATAGTCTACTTACCTGGTGGTCACTATACAGTCTACTTACCTAGTGGCCACTATACAGTCTGCTTACCTGGTGGTCACTATACAGTCTACTTACCTAGTGATCACCATAGTCTACTTACCTGGTGGTCACTATACAGTCTACTTACCTGGTGGTCACTATACAGTCTACTTACCTGGTGGTCACTATACAGTCTGCTTACCTGGTGGTCACTATACAGTCTACTTACCTGGTGGTCACTATACAGTCTACTTACCTGGTGATCACCATAGTTTACTTACCTGGTGGTCACTATACAGTCTGCTTACCTGGTGGTCACTATACAGTCTACTTACCTGGTGGTCACTATACAGTCTACTTACCTGGTGATTACCATAGTCTACTTACCTGGTGGTCACTATACAGTCTACTAACTTGGTGGTCACTATACAATCTACTAACATGGTGGTATCTATACAGTCTACTAACCTAGTGGTCACTATACAGTCTGCTTACCTGGTGGTGACTATACAGTCTACCAACCAGGTGGTCACTATACAGTCTACCAACCTGGTGGTCACATTACATCTACTTACCTGGTGGTCACTATACAGCCTACTTACCTGGTGGTCACTGTACTGTCTACTTACCTAGTGGTCACTATACAGTCTGCTTACATGGTGGTCACTATACAGTCTACTTACCTAGTGGTCACTATACAGTCTGCTTACCTGGTGGTGACTGTACAGTCTGCTTACCTGGTGGTCACTATACAGTATACTAACATGGTGGTCACTGTACAGTCTACTAACATGGTGGTCACTACAGTCTACTAACCTGGTGGTCACTATATAGTCTATTTAATGGTGGTCACTATACAGTCTACTTACCTGGTGGTCATTATACAGTCTGCTTACATGGTGGTGACTATACAGTTTACCAACCTGGTGGTCACCATACAGTCTACTTACCTGGTGGTCACTGTACAGTCTACTAACCTGGAGGTCACTAACAGGCTACTTACCTGGTGGTCACTATACAGTCTACTTACCCTGGTGGTCACTATACAGTCTACTTACCTGGTGGTCACTATACAGTCTACTAACATGGTGGTGACTAAGCAGTCAACTTACCTGTTGGTCAGTTTACAGTCTACTTACCTGGTGGTCACTATACAGTCTGCTTACCTGGTGGTCACTATAGTCAAAATCGATATGTTTTCTTGGAATTCGATTTCTTTTTTGGGATAAAGGGATCAAGCAGACTATTTTAAAGCGGGAGTCCTATAGGAACCCCCTCTAGCCATCTTTATGTCTACATGATACTGATAGTAACTATGTCTTTACAATTTAGCACTATTGGTCAATCATGAAATCAGTATGTCGTCTTTAAAATCACTAATACATGTGTACACATATACAGAATCAAAAGTAAAGGATAGAACATGTGGTTATGCACTATAAGTGAAGGAAAGAATCATTATGAATACCATGTATTCACCGACTATCTTATATTCCACCACAAGAGAAGGATAGAATCGGTATGTCAACCATGTAGTCACTGATTATCCTATATTACAAATTAAGAGAAGGATAGAATCGGTATGTCAACCCTGTAGTCACCGACTATCCTATATTACACCATAAGTGAAGGAGAATCGGTATGTCAACCCTGTAGTCACCGACTATCCTTTATTACACCATAAATGAAGGATAGAATCGGTATGTCAACCCTGTAGTCACCGACTATCCTATATTACACCATAAGTGAAGGAGAATCGGTATGTCAACCCTGTAGTCACCGACTATCCTATATTACACAATAGATGAAGGATAGAATCGGTATGTCAACCCTGTAGTCACCGACTATCCTATATTACACCATAAGTGTAGGATAGAATCGGTATGTCTTCCTGTAGTCACCGACTATCCTATATTACACCATAAGTGAAGGATAGAATCGGTATGTCAACCCTGTAGTCACTGACTATCCGATAATATCAAACCATAAGTGAAGGATACAATCGATATGTTTTCCCATAGTAACCGACTACTTTTATCCTATATTACACTGCAAGTGAAGAATAGAATCGGTATGTCTTCCTGTAGTCACTGACTATAGTATATAACACCATAAGAGAAGAATAGAATCGGTACGTCTGCCCTGTAATGACCAACTATCATATATTACACAATAAGTGAAGGATAGAATCGGTATGTCAACCCTAAGGTCAACTACTGACTATCCTATATTACACCATAAGTGAAGGATATAAACGGTATGTTAGCCCTATAGTCACTGACTTCCCCATACAATAAGTGAAGGATATAATCGATATGCTTTCCCTATAGTCACTGACTATCCTATATTACACTGTAAGTGAATGATAAAATCGGTATGTCAACCCTGTAGTCACTGACTATAGTATGTCACATATAACAGAAAATTAGAATCGGTATGACCACCCTGTACTGTAGTCACTGACTATCTATATTACTTCATAAGTTAAGGATGTGTTTTCCCTATAGTTACTGATTATCCTATATTACAACATGAGTGAAGGATATAATCATTTTCTCCCATTTGGCCCCATGTGGGATAGAGTTTGCCCATAGAGACGCGTCATGTAGGGTCACTGTATCCCACATGTACCTCGCATGACTTTTGACGTCGGCCGTATAGGCCGTATCCATATTGTGACGTCGTTGTTATCCATTGTGACGTCATGATTTTTGCACCTTAAGCGGCGACCTCTCAACAAAAACGTCGTTTTAAAACTTTTTTTTTACATTCTAATTCTTACTAAACCGATTAAGGCTAAGGACTACGGTTTATTCTTTTAGAATAAACCATTTTTGAGGGCGCTGAAAACGAATATTCCTTTATTTTTCAAATTCGGTGAAGTTGACGATTTCATGATTTCATGGAATTTCAAGAAAGGCCCCTAGAAATGGGAGAAAAACGATCAACCATATGTTTGTCATGTGGGATGAGAAAAGCCCACCCTCGGGGTCTGGTTTCTGGTCAGGGAACTCGGCAAGCCTCGTTCCCTGACCAGAAACCAGACCCCTCGGGTGGGCTTTTCTCATCCCACATGACAGCATATGGTTGATAGTTATAATATCAACCCTGTAGTCACTGTCTATCCTATATTACACAATAAATGAAGGATAGAAACAGTGTGTCAACCCTGTAGTCACTGCCTATCCTTTATTACACAATAAATGAAGGATAGAAACAGTATGTCAACCCTGTAGTCTCTGACTATCCTTTATTACACCATAAATGCAGGATAGAAACGGTATATCAACCCTGTAGTCACCGACTATCCTTTATTACACAATAAATGAAGGATAGAAACAGTATGTCAACCCTGTAGTCTCTGACTATCCTTTATTACACCATAAATGCAGGATAGAAACGGTATGTCTACCCTGTAGTCACCGACTATCCTTTATTACACCATAAATGCAGGATAGAAACGGTATGTCTACCCTGTAGTCACCGACTATCCTTTATTACACCATAAATGCAGGATAGAAACGGTATGTCAACCCTGTAGTCACCGACTATCCTTTATTACAACATAAATGCAGGATAGAAACGGTATGTCTACCCTGTAGTCTCTGACTATCCTTTATTACACCATAAATGCAGGATAGAAACGGTATGTCTACCCTGTAGTCACCGACTATCCTTTATTACACCATAAATGCAGGATAGAAACGGTATGTCTACCCTGTAGTCACCGACTATCCTTTATTACACCATAAATGCAGGATAGAAACGGTATGTCAACCCTGTAGTCACCGACTATCCTTTATTACACCATAAATGCAGGATAGAAACAGTATGTCAACCCTGTAGTCTCTGACTATCCTTTATTACACCATAAATGCAGGATAGAAACGGTATGTCTACCCTGTAGTCACCGACTATCCTATATTACACCATAAATGAAGGATAGAAACGGTATGTCTACCCTGTAGTCACCGACTATCATATATTACACCATAAGTGAAGGAGAATCGGTATGTCAACCCTGTAGTCACCGACTATCCTATATTACACCATAAGTGAAGGAAAATCGGTATGTCAACCCTGTAGTCACTGACTATCCTTTACTACACCATAAATGAAGGATAGAAACGGGATGGCAACCCTGTAGTCACTCTTTTTGCAATAATTAATGGGACAGGTCCATTCCCACCTTACTATAAGTCATACATCAAACAAACTTGCATGGATGATGCGTCTGAAGATGCTTACAACAATGCATGGTACGGAGACTGTATTAGTTTACGTTTCGTTACCCTGCTCTTCAACATCACTGCCACAGACTTGCCGCCATAAAGCATATCTTAACGTAACGCTGCTATGACGTCATAGTTAATTTATGCAAGGATTCTTGCCATTTCTTGAAGTCTGTGGCAGAGATTGTTTGACTGTAAGGAGGAGACAATTCTGTTCGGAGAATGGTATTTGACCCACAGTTCACGCTTGAGTGAGCAGGTTAGGAAAAAGTGGACAGGTCCATTTCCGCCTTACTATAGCCCCCGTTCCACTGCAATCCCGCTGTACCTACATTCATTCCCGACCTAAAAAATTGCCAGGTCGGGAGAGAACGGCTCTTAGTCGTATCTTGGTCTGGTACAGCGTATGTTGGTCCAAAATCGATCGGTATTAAAGCGGGCACGCTTTAGAGGTCGGGAAAAGTTTCCCGTATTCTTTCAACCGGTTGAAAAAATACGGGAAACTTCCCCGCTCTCTTTGTGGTCGTGAAATAGCCGGCGCTTTGTCGGGATAGTCGGGGGTACAGCCCAGGTTAATCGTGTCCTGGTCGGGAAAGAGCGTGGCTTGAGCGTGGTCTGATCGGCATTTAACTAAACCCCGCTCTCTTCACGCATAAGATACGCTTTAATTACGCCTGTTCCCGATCTTTACCCGTCTATTCTTCGCTCTTATCACGATCTATCCACTACAGATTCAATGTTTGCTGATCTTACCAAGACCTTCTCATGATCATTTTGCGACCTATTTACGCTCTATCTGACTAAGTTACGACCAAACGACGCTTGAAATAGGATCTGTGCATATTTCATAAATTTTCTGCACTGATATTGATTTGTTCAAAATACTTATTATCAAAATGTAGCGGCGGCGATTCTTGTCTATCCAATGCCACTTTTTAAATAAGGTATTTTTGAGCGAATAGCTCTAAGTGAATGCCTGATTTGTTTCACGCATGAGGGCCCCAATGCCGTACATGTATAATTTGAAACACGAACCAATCAAATCACAGGGTTTTCAGCATCGTGACGTATGAATATTCTAATCTTCTTCCGCCGGATAAAGTGAAGGGCCGATGCTGCTTCTGTGTATAAACGATGTAACTCTGTTTACTTTAGAATCAAGCTGTTTTGTTACGTAGTAAGGCATGTTTATGTAATGAGATGAACACTAACTGCTTTAAACACGATAAATAGAACATGTTACAATGTACATCCGTGGGTACGCGTTTATTTCATTGTCGGGGGAGGGTCATTGAAAGCATAACGGGTCGTTGACGAGGAAGGTAAAATTATGTATACACTGTACGACCTACCTTATATCATGATTACATTTTTGGGTGAATCAAAAATGTAATCATGATACTTATACTAATCGGGGGTATGTTTCATAACTAATTTTAAGTAGCTGTACTGATCCAATTCCCTGTCCTTTTTCTGTTGGACTGAAAAGTAAACATGGGTGTATGTATACGTACGTCCCTAGTGTGAAGTAAGAGAGCCCGAGAGAGGGGTATACAACTACATGTATATGCATCAAACTAATTTTACGGGAGATGTTTTATTGTTGTTCAAGTTTTAGAAAATCCGACGTTAAAAATTTTTAAGAAAAATTGTTCATTATTACGTACAGTCGCACACCATATCGTTTTCAAGAAACTTTGCAGAAGAGAGCCGTTGAAGAAAATCAATATGTACATGCACGTATAGATTTCTAATCGAAAACTTATCGACTCGCGCCGCTTTTGAACATGCTAGTTCGAGGACGGTCATCTTTTAATTCTAATGACATCAATATGCATAAACTTGTCTACGAAGTAAAGTTTGATGATATACAGCATAAATGATGCATATTCTGATATTTAGCTATTCGCTCTCAGTACCTTCAGTGCTTTGATTTATTTAATTTTGATCGCGACACTTTTGGGTAAGACTGGGTCAAAACGAGAAATAAAGGCTTCTTCTTGGCCGATACGATCATTGGATGACAAATGAGATCAGTTTAAGTTAGAAATTATGTTTTGAGCGGGAATGCGTCGGGGGCAGTCGGTAATAGATCGGAATTGCATCGGGAATAAATCGGGTTTTGGTCGAGAATAGATCGGAGTTTCATCGGATAAAACGGGACTTGGTCGGCAATATGATCGTGAGGAGAGCGGGTAAGCGTGAGTAAGTCCGCGATGAAACGTGAATCGATCATAAATTGATCGGGAATCGGTCGGGAATAGAGCGTGATGTCAAGATAAAAATGAAAAGGTCGGGAAAGTTTTACCCGCTCTTGTGAAAACTGCGGTCGGGAATGGTCGTAGGTACAGCGGGATTGCAGTGGAACGGTGGCTTATATGACTATCTCATACATCAACCAAATTTGCATGGATGATGTGTCCGAGGATGCTCACCAAAATAGATACATGGTACAGAGGCTGCATCTGACCCACATTTCAGGTTTAAGTAAGCGGGAAAGGTAAAACGGGATAGGTCCATTCCCGCCTTACTAATAGTCCTGCATCAATCAAGCTTGCAAGGATGATGCATCTTAGGATGCCTATCACAATGCAAGGTACGGAGAATGCATGTGACCCACACTTCACGCTTGAGTGAGCAGGTTAGGTAAAATGGGATAGGTCCATTGCTGCCTTACTATAAGTCCTACATCAACAAAACTTGCATGGATGATGTATCTGAGGATACTTATCACATTGCATGGTACGGAGGCTGCATGTGACCCACATTTT
This sequence comes from Pinctada imbricata, assembly GCA_033119305.1. Taxonomy (NCBI): domain Eukaryota; kingdom Metazoa; phylum Mollusca; class Bivalvia; order Pterioida; family Pteriidae; genus Pinctada; species Pinctada imbricata. The sequence continues at coordinate 8,344,355 of VSWD01000008.1, forward strand.
ATGCTTGAGTGAGCAGGTTAGTAACAAAAAGTTCAAGAAAGTTTTATCATGATAAGCTGAAATCGTTGTGTAGTGACATTATGATAATTTTAAATGAATTGATATTATATGTAATAAAATAAAGACAAAACAATCGGTGACGGTATATAAACCATGCAAGGACATGGATTAGACATCTAACGTTTTTCTTTTCTTCCTCTGGCATGGAGTTTCCTCGTATAAACGAATGTTAACCACTTCAGCGCAAAGTAACTGAAAATTCTTATATATAACGCTCCAACGCGCTATCAAAACGTTATACGAACGTTGCGCGATCGTTGAGCACACGTTCCGCGTACGTCGAGATCGCTGGAAATGCGCTGGGTACACGTTGCCGTGCGCTGACATACGTTATAAAAACGTTACACACACGCTAAGTAAACGCTTTTCAGTCACTTTTACTCGTTAGTCGTGTGTTAGGCAAACGCTTAGAAAGCGGTTTTCTTTTGATCTTTTATATTAAACGACCTCAGCGTTCGGCAGCGTGTTGTAAAAATATTTCATATTTTTGTTACATACCTTGTTCCAATTTATGACCTAAAATAAGATATAAGATTGGATGCAGACTCTTCATATAACCAAATTGCTATCATAATAATATTGAATAGAATAAAGTATCTTCCTTGTGAATACCCCTTAGTCTACCTCCCATCTTTTACAGAAAAGACAGAAAAGGTTAACTTTAATCTCTCCCTTCCCCTAAAACTGAACTTGCACTTCTTCAAGCGCGCATGAATTAGTCATCACTGAATATCTTTCTGTGTCATACGACATTTTAACAACTTTTGTACCAGCCAAGTAGATATCGAAATAAAAAATATTTTGAAAAGGGTAAATTTTGGAGTTATCTCCCCTTGTTGAAAAATTAAAAAAAAATTATTGCAGAAAAACTAATTGGTGAACTTTTGATTTTTCAGCGAAATTTGTTGAAATTTATTTTTTTATAAATATTTGACCAATCGATATTTGATGCCCCATCATTCTGTTGAAAATTTTAGGAAAAATTAACTTTTGTTTCCATATAGTTCAATGTAAACTTTAATGGCCCGTAACTCTTAAAGTAACTAATCTTTTTCAATATCTAACTTGGTCAAAAATTTTCAATTAATTTTTACATCATAGTTAAATTATGCTGTGATTTTTTAAAGTACGAATTAAAAGTCGATTCGAAACAAGGTAGAGTTATCCTTCTTAGACCTGGACTTAATTTTACCGGCAGTCAGATGAGTTTGTGGTGTCGATCTGTCCGTCCGTATCACTGTCTCTCTGTCCATCTGTAAGAGTGAAAAACAAATTCTCAGATTATTGATGTTAAACAAACCTAGTATTTTCACCAGTGTCCTGGATTATCTGTGGAATTATAGTTATCAGTCAACTGCTAGATTTTATGACACACACACACACAAAAAACTGACGTGGTCATGACTATGGATTTTGCGTAATCTCTCTGGACATTGGCATATTTTTATGATGTATGAAAATAATAGATATCCAGAAAGACACTAGTAGTGATATACTGTCCGTCTGTCAGTCTTGTCTGTCTGTCTGTGTCTGTTTGTGCCGCACCAACACTCGAGTTATTCTTAACCTTTAGTGGTGAAAGTTAAAACATAAATTGTCCATGAAGTTATATTGTTTTGGGGTCGAAAGTCAGTCCAAGGTTAATCTACTTGAACTTCCGCATCATATGTGAAGTAATTCGAGGTTGACAGGAAAGGGATTTCATACATATATTTGTAGATTGATAGGCTACCAATAATTCACGCTGATCAAGTGATATCAACAAACGTAATTCAAAAGATTGATATAAAAACTGGGATTGAGTTTAGAGAAGTTGTGGTGAATTAAAAAAGGCACGAGGCTCCCCAGCCAAGTAGGTTCAGGGACAAGTCCTGGTAGGGGGAGTGGGGGCGGAAGCCCCCCCCCCCCCCCCCCCCCCCCCGGACGGATATCGTCTTATGGTGAATGACCGTTTTGTATGATAAACACAGTTCTTAATTACAAACCTTCAAATGTAAATTCTTTTGTTATTCATCGGTCATTTTATTTCATAAAGACCGCGGACGATTCTAAATATACGAGGTTTAATGAACGTTCAATGAAGTGTGGAGGTCAATAAACAATGAGGAGCGGAGAAAATAAAATTATTTCAGTCGCAGGTGTGAATTATTTTGACTATAATGAGTATTCGGCCATAATATAGAAAATCTAAAAAATTTTGTGTTTCAAGTCCGCTAAAGAATCCTTTTATAAGAAATGTTAACAGAAGAAGAATAGATTCCTCTATCCCGAAAAGCTCAAAATACCATTTCAAATCAATCTAGATCCCAAAAGCGATTCTTGAAGACCAGTTATTCTAAATGCTCTTCAAATACATGTATATTGTGGAACTTGATAAAATAAAGAAATAGTATCCTCACTTGATTAGAAAGTCTTTCCTTATCTCTATTTGCAATAATTTTGTCACCTAATTAAAAACTTGAATGGAGATTGTAACTATATATATATGCACAACCAATGTAATTCCCTGAGATGTTACTATTGAAAGAAACGTGCTGCAATTAGAGTATTAACACTCGTGACGTCACAATGCATAAGATCTAAAGAAACATGCCGCGACGGCTGTTCTAACCTGCCAACTGAACCCGCGGTGACCTGCTTTTTAACGTCACCCTTTTACCTAGAAAACGCGATTTCAGAAAACAAGAATGAAATAAACAACTATGGTGCATATATATAGAATAAATGTCATAATTTGTGTTTTGTAACGGGTATACAACACACAGCAAATGCATTTATCGCATGAAATGCGCTAACGCGCATTACATGTACGATAAATGCACTTGCTGTGTGTTGTATACCCGTAACAAAACACAAATTAAGACACTTATTCTCTATTTGTAACATTGTTATTTCTTCTTTTACCGAATACAGGGTTATGGGTACCTTTCAGAAAATTATCGGGATGTATAACAAACTATTTTACTTCTATGGCCTTATAATCGTTACCGTTGCATATTTCGTCCGGATAATTTGCATGGTTTGTAAGTCGGATAAAGACCTCGTTGAGGTCTGTATGAAGGTTAGATGCCTTCGGCCTCGGTCTTTAAACATCACCCTGTTCTCTCCTTGGCGAGCCAGAGAAATTGTTGGAATTTCTTTTTTAGGGGAGAGGGGGGTTACACATTACAAATCCCATTCCATATCAGAAAAGACCCGTCACATTGTTGTATAGTGGAAGGGGATACATAACATGTAGTTCATATATGGCTATTGTGCACGAAACTGATATTCATGTTTAACTTTTTGAATGTTTTTTTTTGTTTGTTTGTTTGTTTGTTTGTTTGTTTGTTTGGTTTTTTTTTGTTTGTTTGTTTGTTTGTTTTTTTTTTGCATAAACGATATGCAAATCAATTTCAATATACTTTGGTGGTGAGCGGCAGCGAGCCAGCCAGCGAAAATATTATGAATTTCGGGATTTTAGTCTAAAAATAGACGTTTGAACCCAACAAATACCTTACTTCGACGATTTTAGGGGGGGGGTCCCCTCCAAATCCGCTATTAATAAAAAAAAAGGAAACAGTGTCTCATACATATACGTGCGTGTACATTCAATATACTAGTATAAAATGTTCTAAAATAGCTGATTAAAAATTCTAAATGTGACCCTTTGTTGCCATATCAATAACACGCAAGTGTTCCATCTCTTTACCTTCTTGAAGAAAATTTCAAATTTTAATGCACCAGACACGTGTTTTGGACGGTAAATCCTCATCAGTGGTACTCATGGTACTTAGTAAATGTCGAAGTCAATTTCTGACAAAGCCAAATATATCTCTGTTGCGCCCTCAAGTTCAGTTCATTTCTTTTTTGTGAAAAGTGTCGTAACAATTGTTGTATTTGATGTTTGTCATTCTTTCAGTTCGAGCGTCAGTAATTCTTTACAAGTCCTAACTGTCTACTTTTCTCTGAGAAGATTCTTTTATAAATGATCTGTTTGACGCTGATGTTGATTTCTTTCACTATAAATCGTGAAGGATCAGAGGATACGAGTCCTAGATTGCCCGCAATTTCCCTGAGCAAACACTGTTTTGGAAACTTTTCAGAAGTAATTTCAATAGCCTTCGTATTTACTGTGGGATTTTTTTCTCTTCGTTATATTATACCAGTATAAGTCAGTAATAGACAAATATTTTCCATTACAGAGCCGTCATGTTTGTCTCTGATTAAATATTGGATTCAGAATTCGTTAGGCAATTGCTTTGATCGTTTCGATGATAAGAAAATGATTATATATTGCGACGTCGTTCAAAGACTATTTGTATTACCCAACTTCTGAGTTTGATTGATGTTGACTCTTTCGTACGGAGAAAAAAAAATGTCGAGCAAAAAGCAGATTTCCTCGCTTTCCTTAAATTAACTTTAGACATGGCCAATTTGATAGACTTGGTTGGGCGGGAGACTTAGGTTTTTTGTCGGGGCGTGAGTTGTCTGTCTGTCTGTCTGTTTAACTGTCTGTCTGTCTAACTCCCTGTGATTTACCATTTACCACGTCTATAGCGTATGAAACAATTCTGTCTCTTCTACAATATCAGATCTAGAGACGGGCTTTAGTTTAGTTTAGCTTAAGGCATGGTCCATTTGATATTCAGGGGGGGGGGGGGGGGGGGGGCTTGGGTTTTTTGTCAGAGCAAGATTATTTTTTTCGCCCCGGACCGGGGCAAAATTATTTTTTTCTGGCAAAGTTGGAGCAAGGAAATTTTTTTAACATAGTGATGCGCATATTAAGAATGTTGTGTTTTATCAGTAGAAATTATTTATATTTTTACTCAAAACTCTAAATATTAATATATTAGTTTATTTTTTTATGCAAGTATTCAATTCACTTTTAAACAGAGAGATAAAAGATTTTTACAATACAATTCTCAATATTTTATATAAGGTACATGTATATAACATGTATAAGAGGGTCTGAGGGGAAGGTATTTTAAATGTTACTAAGAATTGTAAATTGGTGAATAACTGAAGTTCTCCCTCCAAGCTTACAAGAACATGACTCTCATGGGATACATGCAACATGTATTAACAGCAATACAATGTACATAGATATTGAGGAAGCCCTTTTTCATTCACATACATGTATAACTTTTGATATCTTCAAATATCTAAACTTAGAATGCTATTAGTAAATAATGTTTTGATGGAAAACTATGGCGAGCGAAGCGAGCCAAAAAATTTTGATACAATTTGAAAACTGGAAAATTTTCAAGAATTTTAGCAAAATTTTATGGTAATTCTTCAAATTCAGATTATTTGTAAGAGCAAGATTATTTTTTTCTGTCACACCATAAGCAAATTTATTTTTTTCATCAAAATTGAGAGCAAAATTATTTTTTTCGAAAAAGACCCAAGCCCCCCCCCCCCCCCCAGAATATCAAATGGACCGTGCCTAAGTATCTTACAGTGAACTATTCAGTGCGGAGATTTAAAAAAAAATCGAGTCCTGTGACTGTCCTTAATCAAATAAGAACCTTCGCGCGCGCCTTTACATTGACATATATACTATGGCTACATGTAGGAAAAACGAAAATCTCCTGAAAATTTACGTCGTCTACAATGCAAAGGGGAAATATATAGGGGTCACTTTCTCAGGTGTCTGTTGGGTTGTACGTCTGTCTTTTATAATGCTACGGAGAGCAGCCAGCGAAAGCCATATCAGTCGTTCTAAAACAAAAAACAAACAAGAAAAAACACTAAATATGTCTCTGAGACATTGTAATGATTGTACAAGAACGGAATTAATTGTAGATGGCGCCACTAAAAAGCAATTAAAATTACAAGATAATGGAAATACAATGGCCATCTTCGAGGGGGGGGGGGGGGCAGGGGGGTACCTCTCCCCCTCCCACCCTTACCTCCCCTCCCCCGTCCTCCCGCCGATATGATGAGTATTGAAAGCTAAGATTGCTGACTAGAAGATTTGATCGTCTGATGTAATGTGTCTTTGTTCAATCTGTAAAGATGTGCTGGTCTTCATATGAATACACTTTTCAAATATAAATGTAGCATCAACACTCGTCGTTCAAAGATATCAAGAGCTGTTTTCTTGAGCTTCAGCAGCAGAAGAAGAAGAAGAATGTGAATTATTTCATTTCATAAAAATATGTCATATTTTTTAAAATAACGAAATGGTTCCCCAGTACCGTAGTCGGTGAATGGCATGTATGTGATGTCCGCCTCATCTCTGTCCACGAGTGTCATACAACCTCAATTGCTTTCAGTGGAATAAGTGGTAGTATGGCTGCCCGTCGTACATGTACCAATGTTGTCCTGGTAGGGTACTGGTGTTAGAACAGTTTCCGGACAGTAACAGTTTCCAGACAGTCGCCCTTTTCAAGTACTTTGAAGGAAATTATTTTCAAAATTTTGTGACAATTTTTAAATGCAGAATTCAAAAATACGTCGTTTGTTGTACTCGGACTTCAATATGGTGTAATGTTTTGTTTTTTTTTTCAAAATGCATTTATTCATTGATTACAAAAAAGCTAGTAAAATTCTATTGTACAAATATTTGATCATCAGAGAAGTTATTTAAAAATGGAATTCCCTGTACACACCGCAAAGTGTTAACGTGTTCTTCTTTAGAAGACTTGTAATTAAATTTCAACAGTTCTCTTCAATTTGTATTTTTCTTTACCCAAAATTAGCATTGTGATGATCAAGGCAATCCCTTTCAGTGCATACTCCCTGTAGAAATCCTTTTTTTTTTCTTCTCGGCTGACGTTTGCTTCTTCGCCTGTTATTTAATTTGTTCGCTGAAAATAAGTAGTGTTCAAATAGACGAAACTGGGCCAATATCTTTATTACTGCGGAAATTCTGCCGATAGAATCGGAGGGGTCTAGACCCTTGGTCCAAACATTAACTATTGCCGCTATGTTATGGATGACTTTGTACTCCCAATCAACAAAAAGCCATAAATTGAGCCCAGAATTTCCTTTCTGGCTCTTCATTCCAAGAGCGGTAGACAGTTTTTGGAAATTGATGAACAAACGGACAGTGGAATATTTAAATTTTGGCAGGGAAATTGCAATTTCGCCAGTCACTCGAATAATTGCGTTATCGATGCTTATCTAGTTTAATGTAATTGAGATTTACATAATTTGTCTTCGGGCTTTCGGAGTGATGAAATCAAATAGGGATAGGTTAAGTAGAGTTATACACCAGCCATCCAGTGTTCGATTTCTTTGTATGGAAGTCATAAAGACGAGGAATTCTTTTTTTTTTTTTGTCCCGAGCAATTTCTAACCGCAAAATACTCCCAATAATGTTCAGAGAAGACTTTTAAAGTTTTGGTTGAAAAGGGCCGACGGAATCCAATTCAATAATTTGCATTTAGAAAGAACGCATGGAGTGAGACTTTCTCATTTAAATATTTAAAGATTATCTTAACACCACATCCACTCCCCCCCCCCCCCCCTTTCCACAAAGATCGAATACCTCCGTCATATTTCTGAATCATTTGACCTTTCTTCCACCACACTTCCAGTTTTCATTTAATTACTTGAGAGTTATACCAGAAAAGGAATGTACAGTGCTTATAAATCTAGGAGTAAAAAGATATATATAATATATCATACGTATAACATACGAGCTTTAAATAGCATTCTCCCATTCGTCCGTCGTAAACTTTTCACAACTTTCGACTTCTAATTAAACCTTAAAGTGGGAAGGGATAATACAAATAAAAACACTAATAAACACATTTCTACAAATAAAAGCACAAACACTCGAATACAGGGAAGGGATAATACAAATAAAAACACTAATAAACACATTTCTACAAATAAAAGCACAAACACTCGAATACACAAATTCGGCCTCTTGGTCATAAAGCTTACTCTAGCGCAGCCAGATACGCCCTTTGGGATTTATTTCACATTACAAAAAAAAATCTAAGTACTACAACTCCGTAACGACAAATTAGATGAAAATGACAATCGAAAGGCAGCTTCCTCTCCACAGTTAGATCACAAAGTATAAATACCATGCAAATCTGTTATCGCATATATATACAAGTTATTGCGTTCCATGCGCCTATACTTTGCCGTTAGCTTACCATGTATGTGCATATAAAGATTAAAATCCCATGACATATACATGTATAAGAACATCCTTTCTTCTTGAAGTATATAAATTTTCAAAACATTTCACCCCCCCCCCCCCCCAAAAAAAATTAAAGAATTTTTAACTGTTTAAGTATATTACCGTCAGTCATGACTGACGGTATACTGTAATCATTCTTAACCTACTTGCACGGATTGAATACCTCTTGGCAATATGATTGGTTGACAATTGCATAAAATGCAAATATTCGTCTAGGTTATTCAGAATCTGTGTATAAGATTCTCTCATCAGGTTGGCTTAAGAGTCTAGATGACCGGACAATTGAAAGTCATATCGCATCAGTGTATTTTCTTCCGAAATATGCATCGAAAAGTCTTTATACCGATACGTCCTATAACAATCGCAGATGTTCGGAAATTTCCGTCACTTGAATCGGAAAAGCCCGGAAATGTGCGATTGGTAAATTTTATTTCCATTTTTTTCTAACTAAAATTTTACAACATTTAGAATCAGCTTACTGACGGCAAGCTTTTTGTAAAAGCTAATACTTGTTTTCACTGTATTTAAAAAATCTAAGTCCCATAACTCCGTAACAATTAACAAATCCGATGAACCTGAAAATCGAAAGGCGGCTTCCTCTTCACAGTAAGATCACAAAGTGTAAATATCATGCAAATATGTTAACGCATATTCAATTTATTGCGTTCCATGCGCCTAATAGATACTTTTTTTTTATATGTTTGTGCTTATAACCCCCTCCCATTACACATAATTTCTCATTTATGCGAAAAAATTAGAAACCCGTTTAATTTGTACAAGAACATAATTTCTTCTTGAAGTACACAAATTTTCAAAACATTTTACCCAAAAATAAATTTTTAAAGAATTTTTAACTACTTAAGTATATTTTCACTGTATTTAAAAAAATTTAAGTCCCATAACTCCGTAACAATTAACAAATCCGATGAACCTGAACATCGAAAGGCGGCTTCCTCTTCACAGTAAGACCACAAAGTATAAATATCATGCAAATCTGTTAACGCATATTCAATTTATTCTTGTTATTGCGTTCCATGCGCCTATACTTTTTAATATGTTTGTGCATATAACCCCCTCCAATTTCACATAATTTCTCAATTATGCGACAGAACACTCTTCTTCTTGAAGAACACAAATTTTCAAAACACTTTACCCAAAAATAAATTTTCAAAGAATTTTTAAATATTTAAGTATATTTTCACTGTATTTTAAAAATCTAAGTCACTTAACTCCGTAACGAGAAATCAGATGAAAGTGAAGATCGAAAGGCGGCTTCCTCTTCACTGCCTGATCACAATGTAGAAAAATCATGCAAATCCGTTGACGCATATTCAAATTATTGCGTTCCATATGCGGACGGACAGACGGACGGAAAACTGGATGGACGGACTTCGCCAATTATAATACGTCCCGTCAAATAACGGGCGTATTTATATAAAAAGACATATGTATATCATTAAGACTAGGTAAAATCACAATTGATAAAGGCCAAGGGGCCGAAAATTTGTTTATTCGAGTGTTTGTGTTTTCATCAGTAGAAATGATGTACTCATGGTTTCCTACAAGAATCGTTGTTTTTAGTCCAGATCCGTCTACAGTTAGCGCCACCACAGGCAAAAGTAGTTCTTCAGAACCGAAGCACAACGTCATATCGACACACCAAAAAAAAAGTATCGGGATGATCTAGAAGAAAGTCTTTTAATCAGTGTTTTCTTTTCCCACTCTAAAGTCAAATTTTTGACGCGTTTTTTTTTTTTTTTTTTTATTTGTTTATTATTTTTTTCTTTTTTTTTTTTTGACTTTGTCGATTTTATATTTATTTATTTATTTATTTATTTATTTATTTATTTATTTATTTATTTAAGAAATGAATCTTATTCTTTTTCTGTTGATGCAGGTATCACACGAAAACTTGGACAGAGAACTACTTTAATTTAGTTTAATTTTTCGGGTGATATCTGCATCAATAAAAAAAATATAAGATTCACTTCTTATCATTTCATATCATTCACTTATGGAAAATAGACTGTTTTCTTGGATCTAAAAATAATCAATCACCGCACAATATTTCGTAAGTTCGATGGGGGGGGGGGGGGGGGGGTTGCGCACTGATACAACTGTCTCCAAAGACGAAAACAATTTAGGGCAGCCGCCGTGCTTTAAACAGCGAACGATCGTCTCTTTATATCTTTGGAAAAAGGAAAAAAATGGTACCCTTGAAATGTTAAGCAAACATCAACAAATCGTATTTTCAACAACGAGTTTATTCGTGTTCGAGGGAATCCCCGGTTATAAATAGACCTCCATGAAAAATTTTGTTGATCGATGTATCAACAAAATTTCTTAGCCAATCAGAATCTTCGTTTCTTGAAAATAACAATGGAAATTAAGATTTATTTATCATCTAAATTTTCATTTCGCGCGATTGATGCAGTATTCCGTCCAATTTTTCGGGTGATACCTGCGTCAACAGAAAAAAATATAAGATTTCTGAAATGAAAACTTAAACAAGAGGCCCATCTTGGGTTTCCGATCGGCTCGAAAAACACAAACTTGGTAGACTAAGAGGGCAATGAGTACTTGCTTCCTATTAAGTTTCAAGAAATTCTGTGAAGCGGTTTCAGAGGAGAAGTCGAAAATGTGTCAGCCAATCAGAGCCTGTAGCTGCTATCTTGGATTTCCGATCGGCTCCAAAAAACTTAAACTTGTTAGAGGGCAATGAGTACTTGCTTCCTGTGAAGTTTCGTGAAATTCTATGCAGCGGTTTCAGAGGAGAAGTCGAAAATGTGTCAGCCAATCAGGGCCTGTGGCGGCCATCTTTGATTTCCGATCGGCTCGAAAAACATAAATTTGGTAGAGGGCATTGAGTTCTTGCTTCCTGTGAAGTTTCATGAAATTCTGTGCTGCGGTTTCAGAGAAGTCGAAAACGCGTCAGCCAATCAGAGCCTGTGGCGGCCATCTTGGATTTCCGATCGGCTAAAAAAACACAAACTTGATAGAGGGCATTGAGTTCTTGCTTCCGGTGAAGTTTCATGAAATTCTGTGCAGCGGTTTCAGAGGAGAAGTCGAAAATGTGTCAGCCAATCAGAGCTTGTGGCGGCCATCTTGGATTTCCGATCGGCTCGAAAAACACAAACTTGATAGAGGGCATTGAGTTCTTGCTTCCTGTGAAGTTTCGAGTTATTCTGTGCAGCCGTTTCAGAAGAGAAGTCCAAAATGTGTCAGCCAATCAGGGCCTGTGGCGGCCATCTTGGATTTCAGATCGGCTCAAAAAACACAAACTTGGTAGAGGGCATTGAGTACTTGCTTCCTGTGAAGTTTCGTGAAATTCTGTGCAGCGGTTGCAGAGGAGATGTCGAAAATTTTAAAAGTTTAAGTCGGACGGACGACGAAGACGACGGACGGCGCGCTATGGCAATAGCTCACTTGAGCTTCGCTCAGGTGAGCTAAAAAGCATTAAATTGCTCAGTATTTGTCACATTCAGTTTTAGAAATTAAATATATATCCTCCATTTTCAGAGTAGAATTAAATGGACACAAAGTGAAACATCATCTCATTGTCATAAAATGATTTTACGAGGGTGATCACATTTCATTGTTTTGAATTATTATGAATTTTTAATCATAAAACTCGGATTGATAGGGAATTTATTTTCGTAATGTTGTACGTCTTTCTTTTATCAATGGACAAGTACAAATATCAGAATGCTTTAGGTAACCAGCTGTAAATTAGCTAAGTGTGTACGTGAGCATCAGGTGAGCGATATGGCCTCTTGTTTTCTTCTTTTTTTTTCTGTCCGGGAATGGGGATAATCACATATCCAATGCGTCATTTATTTTTTTTAACATTTACTTTGAATAGTTTTGATATTTTTAAGTCAATTTAATGTCGTTGGTTGTTCAAAAATCAATCCTTTCATAAAATTCGGAAAAGTACATGTAAGTTAATTTATTGTTTGTTCTTTGAAATGACGTTGGCCACTATTTTTTCAATTTTGATATGTCACTATTTGCGTAAATGACCATTTCCATAGAATTTGATGACTTCATAATGGACCATTTTCCTATCTTGTAAGAAAGCTCAAAATGTCCCAGTCGGCATCTTTTGGCGTTGTTGTTCACTGTGTGTCACGTTAGATACCGTCCCAAACGGGAAGTAAATATGGTTTTCGAAAATACCGAATAATCGTTACGACAACCTATATTCTTTCTGTACTAATGCTAGTAGGGTTCAAATGTCGGAAGAGAAGAAGACTTTGTTCAATTGATAACGCTGAACATTCATGTAATATTGACGATAAATTCGCGTAACACTGCTTAACATTCGCGAAATATCACTTGACATTCGCGGAATACCGAGAAATATTTGTGTTATATCTGAACGCGTTTAAACTAATTTCGCGTTACATAGACACGAGCAGTGGCGATATGACGCATAAAACCTGTCCTGTTCACTAAATCCAGAGCATCCTGTTTTCCCGGTTTTCTCTAAAATATCATGTTGTCATCTTCCAAAAAGATATCAGTTTTGTAGTACTCCTTTAGTCGTAATAGAAAATATCATTGTTATGGCTGTACGTCAATTTAGTTAGAAATAGGACGGAAAATAAGAAGTCTACGGGGATTTTCTATAGTGAAATCACCGAAAAAGCGTGACGTCGGACACTTTGGCATCACTGTTTACTATTGTTTACACGGAGAACAATGTGGTGGCTGCTTGAAATTTCCCGTAGACATTTTATTTTTCATATTGCGGTTTGAAGTTGAAGTTAATTTCCAGTTACGACTAAAGGAGGTCAATTACCGGAAACAATAATTAAAAGGAAAATTCTTCAGACGACAGAATAAATCGCCAAACGGGGTGCTCTGGATTTAGTGAACATGACAGATCATACCCACTTGTGTATGTAAGAATGACAAATAATTATTTAACTGCATAAGTAGAATCTTCCAATGGCGGTTTTAATACAGAAGACTCTTTCACATGGACAATGATTTGCAGATCCGTCAATTGAGTTAATATACCTCCGCCATATAATGGTGGGGGTATAAAGTGATGCACTTGTCCGTCCCTGCGTGTGTGCGTCCTGTATAATTTGGTATTCAATATTCAGATTCACTGAGACTAAATTTTGCGCTATGAAGCTAACTGCGAATGTAGCGAAGGTCAATACACGGCGGATGATACTTTATTTTTGATAGCCTCCTGGAGTCCATGTACTTTCATCTTTGCGATGGTCTCTGTAAAGTTCGTTTATGATTATTTGCTCATTTTAAAGGTGAAACATATACATGGTAGTATTGTCGTGACTCATAACATTTTCATGAAGAATAAAACGCACTCTTAGTCTTAGAAATACAGAAATATACTGTTTCTTGTTTGTTTAGCTCACCTGGCATAAAAGGAAAAAGAAAAAAAAAAACGTACAAAGAAATTCAGAAACATACTTGTTTGTTTAGCTCACTTAACATTAACATTGGCTATATCATTTGAACCATAATGGGTAAAGCTTCCATATTTCACTTGCAGTTTCTTAACGACAAGGTCTTTCATATGAAACCTTGACTTTTGACCTATTTATCTTGATTTGGCAAACTTTTCAAAATCTATAAACGTTTATCTCTTGAGCGGTAAAAGGTACGGCTTTCATGTTTCATACGAAGATTTTAGACCGTAACCCTGACATTTGACCAAATGTCAAAACAAAAATCGAGTCTTGAACTATTAGGAATGAGGCTGTAATATCTAAAACGGTGGTCACAACCCGCCGCACGTGCATGTGCGTGCTGTCTACATGAGTAGTAGAAGACCTCCCGATGTCAAGTATGTCAGTATTATGACGTCAGATAGACAATGACGTCAGTATTATGACGTCAGGTAGACAATGACGTCAGGTAGACAATGACGTCAGTATAATGACGTCAGGTATACAATGACGTCAGTATTACAATAGCTTTACTATGACGTCAGTATTGCACGGGCAAGAGCCCGGCTGTGTAGTTGACTTTATTGATAGAAAAAGGGGAATTCCGTAGTTATTTATAGAATCTGGAAATTCCAGAGTTATTCATAGAATGTGGAAATTCCTTATTTATAGAATGTGGAAATTCCAGAGATATTTGTATTACTGATCTATGTATAGAATAATTTCAAATCTATGTATAGAAAGACGCGAACACTTAGCATCCATATTTAAATGTTGGATTATGTGTTGTATTTTCATTTGTCTATCTGTAATCAGAGTAGAGGGATCATGGATCCTAGAATGAAACATCCTTTCACATGCATTATAGCAGGACCTACTGGTACTGGAGAGACATACTTTGTGAGACGTCTTTTAGCTCACATAGAAGAAATGATGAAACCTATTCCGGATCACATAGTCTGGTACTATGGGGAATGGCAATCCATCTACTCAACTATACGCGGAGTTGAATTTGTAGAGGGACTACCAGACATAGGAGCTCTTGATCCTCAAAAGAGACATTTAGTTATTATTGACGACTTGATGTCAGAAACAGACGAATGGATAACATCTTTATTCACCAAGAAAAGTCACCACAGAAATATCAGTGTTATCTACATAGTGCAGAATGTGTTTCAAAAAGGAAAAGTAGAACAGGACGATCAGTTTAAATTCTCATTACAATGTAATGTTCAAGAACCCTAGAGATGCATCCCAAATCACACATCTTGCCAAGCAGATGTATCCAGGAAATGTTAAATATATGCAGGAGGCTTTTTATGATGCCACTTCAGATCCATATGGGTACCTTTTAATTGATTTGAAGCAAGACACACCAGAACATCTACGACTTCGTACACGTATATTCCCAGGACTAAACCAATGGGTGTATTTAAGGAAGACTTGAAAAAGGCACTATAAAAACATCAACGGGTTAGTTGTGAGTGCAGTTGAAATAGTGACATCAAAGACTCAACATGTCTTCCTTACAGTGCATGAACTGTCAAGAGAAATTATCCAGACTCTTTGCATTAAAAAGACACATGAACACTTTTCACGTCGATGATAGTTAAAGCAGTGAAGATGACGACTTAGTAGAAGAGAAAGATGCTTCCTTTCCTTATTCCTGCAAACGCCTGCGTGACCATGCGGCTGATTTGAACTATTTGCTTTTTGCGAAACCCACAATGTGCAGAAGCGTCATCCGAGATGCAGATAGGTCATTGATACTCTGCCTCTGTGAATGTGCCAAGAATGTTTTAAAAGGCAATGTCGACCTTACAAAGGACCAGTTTAACACATTAGCTCCATACAAAGAGGAGCTCCGAGAGCTTGTCAATAAGAAAGTTCCCACTGAGAGAAAGAAAGAAGTATTACAAATTGGTGGTAAAATACCTGCACTTTTAGGACCCTTGTTGGCACCAGTGATTGCACCTTTGGCTTCAAAATTATTACGACTTTGAGATGGAGCACACAAAGAAAATGTTATTAGTAGAACCCAAACTGTTGGAAGGCTTGCAGCATCATGATGTAGTAAGAAATCCTACCATCAAATGCATGACAAGACTTGACGACGAGATGCAGTCTATTCTTCACAGGGAAGATCTTTCCATGGAAGATAAAGTTAAAGCTTACCAACAGAAACTACAAAGATTTCTCATCTATGATGACAAATATGAGAACAGACCACCGGTCAAAGTACAAGTTGTCAGTGGTAATACTGCACCGAAAAATGATGCCAGTTTCAATACAAACCAAAGTATTGGCGTTGACCAAGGATCTTCCACAACAGACCCGATTGAAAGTGAAATTATAAAATCTGTCCCAAAGACTATGAGAAATAGAGCAGAACTATTATTACACAAAATCAAATCAAAACCCGACATGAAATGGAATGACCGTGGCGAACTTGTCTATAAGGGTGAACGGATCAAAAACAGTAATATGGTCGATCTGGTCAATGATGTTTTACGTCGAAGAAAACATTTCGAACCACGCGGATGGCAGGTATTTAGTGCTGGTCTTCGAGAAACTAATGTACCACAGGATCTCATAAGGAGAGATGGAACTGGATACAATCTGGAAAGGATCCGTTGCAAGACGAGCATAATTCATCAGAATCAGATACTTCATCTAGTAGTTAAGAGACGTTAACAGATGACAAATCCGAGTTCAAGTCATCATTGGCACAATGTTACGATTCAGATCCAGAAGGAATGCCGCAAAGTTTGAAAACACCAAAGAATAGCAACATTTCAAAAACATTCTTCTCTACGCCTCGTTGGCCACCATATTAATACCTATTAATTCAATCTATGTCAAGTCCAGTTATCATTCATCATCATAAAAACCAAGAAGAAGGTGGATGCATCAAAAATACTTTCCAAAAAGTATTATGATCCAACACATCCTGGGAGTTACGGCGGAGTGAAATCATTCAAAAAAGCACTCGGTAATTTGAAAGTGAAAGAAAAAGATGTTTCAGACGGGTTGATGACGCAAGACACCTACACTTTACATAAGCCTGTGCATCGAAGTTTCAAAAGGAGAAAAGTACTTGTAGCTGGTATCGATCAACAATGGCAAGCAGATCTCGTTGACCTGCAAGGTATTGCAAAACACAATGATGGATACAAAAACTTGTTGACCTGCATTGATGTTCTATCCAAATATACATGGGTCATTCCTTTGCGCGACAAGACTGGCAAACATTGGTGGAAGCGTTCAAGTCAGGTAGAACACCTCGTCAGCTACAAACAGATAAAAGGAGTGAATTTACCAACAGAAATTTTCAGTCTTTCCTGAGAGAGAATGACGTACATTTCTTTACAACGGAGAATGAAGATATTCAAGCCTCCATAGCCGAAAGGTTTAATCGAACTCTGAAGACAAAGATGTGGAAATATTTTACACATAATGATACTTTGAAGTATATTGTATGATTTGGTGTATTCATACAACCATACTCATCACAGGAGTATAAAAATGGCTCCAGTACAGGCAACAGAAAAAAAAATGAAATCATAGTTTGGAAAAATCTCTATGATGACAAAGCTTTGGATATCAAAAACACCGCCCTGAAAATAGGAGATCAGGTTCGAATCAGCAAAGCAAGACGGGCATTTAAGAAAGGTAATTTGCCTAGTTGGAGGGAAGAAATATTTACCGTTAGTGAAGTGCGTGAACGTCAGCCACCTGTGTATCGCATCAATGACTACTATGGCGAACCATTGAAAGGAACATTTTATCCTCAAGAGTTTCAAAAAATCGTTAAATCTGATGACGTATACAGAATTGAAGAGGTGTTACAGAAAAGAAAGAAAGGAAAGCAGATTCAATATCTTGTCAAGTGGCATGGATATCCCGCATCATTCAACAGTTGGATCAACAGAAATCAGTTGACTACATATAAAGGATAGATATTGTTCAAGACTTTAGTTTGCCCAAAACACCAGGACTAGCACACATCGGCCATTAAACATGTTTTACCTGACACTCCCAAGTAATAGTTCGATGTCAACTTATTCTAACAATACTTTGACAAATTATCGTGTCAAGTTACACCATTCTCTGGATTTATCAGGACAGTGGGAAGTGGGATTGACTGAAATTCAGTATCCACATTCGTGGTATAATGTATCAAACGACCAAGAATGGTTTGAAATAACCGAAAATCCAGAAGCTCCAAGAGTTCAGTTTGTGCTGAAAAATGGATACTACGTTTCACCTGGAAAGCTCATGAAGACTTTATGGGGTTTGAAAGGGAGCATCAATGGAGGCGATAAAGTGAAAATAGAATTTGATGACATCAGTCATAATTACAATAGTAGATGAAGCAATTCTAAAACTGTCCAAATCTCTTGCTAAAATATTTGGCTTTGATCAAGAGGAATTCGACGCTGGTGTTTACATAGCTCCTTGGGTATGCGACGTGACACAAGGATTTCATTCTCTGTACATCTACAGTAACATCTTAGAGCCTAGTATGGTAGGTGATGCAATTGTACCATTACTGAGAATTGTTCCAATAAAGGGATCGTCTGGCGAAATGGTTTCTCACACTTATCAAAACATTCATTACCTACCACTATAGCAGAGGCAATTTGACACCATAGAAATAGATATAAGAGACAACCCTGGCTTACCAGTGCCATTTGAAAGAGGAAAGGTCGTGATGGCACTACATTTCCGGAGACGACAGCCATAATGAGATTTCAAACAGACAAAAACATTCGCTTTGATGGAAACAGAGGTGCGATTGATGAATATTACATTAATCAAGCAGGACATGGATTACCAGCTTTTCAAGGAGCAAGAGTTCAACAAGGACATGGCATTGGTAACATGTTTAGTGGTCTTTTGAAAAGCGCAATGCCTCTTATCAAAAAAGGATCAAAGCATTGGGTAAACAAGTCTTATCAACAGGACTTGACATTGCTAACGATTTACTTAGTGGAGAAAACATTCGCACATCCACAGAACGACGACTGAAAGAAGCGGGAAGAAATATCATGAATCAAGCAAGAGACAGAGTATCAAAACCACCAGGAGAACCTCATCGAAGGGGTATAAAGCGGCGTGCCAATGCTTCAGCTGTCATTCGTAAGCGAGCAAAGGTACAAAGAACATCTAAGCCGAGAAGAGACATCTTCACCTAAACGTCAACATGTCTTTGGTCCATCAACATTCCTGTAAATGCATGAAGTCAGAGTTGGACTTGTTTGCTGTTCCGCCGACTCAAGCAAGCATCGAGTATGGACATTGGGTAGAACATCGGCCATTGTCTTCTATCACTGACTCGGGAAATATAGAATTTAATATTTCCGACTCAGGGGATGATTATCTGGATCTGAATAACACCTTCTTGTATTTGCAAGCCAAAATAGTCACCGCAAACAATAATGCAAACCTCGACGCTCAATCAGATGTGGGACCTGTGAACAATTGGTTGCATTCACTCTTCAGTCAAGTCAACATTCCTTTAAACGAAAAAATGATATCCATTCCGGCCAACACTTATGCCTACAGAGCTTTTCTGGAGAACCTTCTCAGTTATGGGAAATCTGCCAAGGCATCGCAACTAACCTCTGAGATGTGGTACAAAGATGTCAGTAGCCATATGGAAGCCAGAACAGATGATGGCGCTGGTTTTGCAAAACGCAAAGCATTAATTGCCCGTAGCAGAATTGTTGATCTAACAGGGAAACTTCATTTGGATATGTTTTTCCAAGAAAGATATCTGATTAATGGAGTGGATGCAAAGATAAATTTGATCAGGAGTAAAGATGCATTCGCACTCGTGGCAGCCAATGATGACTTTAAAATCAAAATTATGGACGCTGCCTTGTTTGTGCGGAAAGTTAGGATCAGTAACACGGTCAGAATGGCTCTCATCAAAGCTCTGGAGAGAGGGGCAGCCAAGTACCCCATAAAGCGTATTGAGACTAAGGCATTTTCCGTTGCTACTGGAAGCATGAGTATCAACAAAGAGAACCTTTTCCTTGGACAAATGCCTAAGCGCATTTTCGTTGGTTTGGTAGACAATGATGCTTTCAATGGAGTAGCTACGAAGAATCCTTTCAATTTCAAACACAACAACATTGAGTTTATGGCACTTTATGTTGACCTGACAGCAGATTCCAGCCAAACCTTTGCAACCTAATTTTGGACGCAGTCGTTTTATTCGCAGTTATTCGGGCCTTTTTACGGGGTCTGGAAAGATCTTCCACGATGAAGGAAACGAATTCAGTAGGGAAGAATATGGAAATGGCTATACAGTATTTGGTTTTGATCTGACTCCAGACTTATCTGAAGCAGGTCATTTCCACCTTATAAAACATGGTAACCTGAGACTGGAAATTCACTTTTCACAAGCCTTGGCAGCGACCGTCAGTGTTGTTGCGTATGCTGAATTTGATAACATCATAGAGGTTGATCGCAACAGGAATGTAATATTTGATTTTGCAACCTAAAACAATGAACACTGAACAAATACAGACGGTTATGAGACAGAATGTAGGATCATCATTCCTTGGTGTATTTGCTCGAAATAGGATTCCCTCAGTGAATACATTACCGTGCTCGCTTGTTTGCAACACCGATCTGGACAGCCAGTTGGGTCAACACTGGATTGCAATCTACCTGGACCAGTGTGGCAATGGAGAATACTACGACAGTTATGGGTTGCCACCACTGCATACGGAATTTTTAGAGTTTATGCATAAGAATGTAGGTTCCTGGATTTGGATTCCCAAACAAGTCCAAGACAGATACTCTGTTGTATGCGGACATCATTGCATATTTTATTTGATTCATCGATACAAGGGCTTAGATATGACTGAAATTACTTCCATGTTCACAGATAACTTTTTTGAAAATGATGCCATTGTAAAACATTATGTTGACTTATTAGATTAGTCAAATTATTGTACTTATTTCTGGTTCATTAATATCAATGTTATGTAACATTCATATGACTGTTATGCATGATTTTCTTGTTCACATTGTTCAAATAGTTCAAAAAAATTTGAATTAAAAATATTTGTTCTGTCTTATTTTATCGAAAACTGAAATTTTGTCCACAGATGATATTTGCACTTGTAATGTGCACCAGCAGCAAATATGGACACTTGAAATGTGCTCTCCATCTGCATTTAAATGTGTTGTCACAGAATATTAGAGGCTATTATTGATCTTAAACATCCACCAGCACCTCACGTAAGCCTTTTATGTACCAATGTGCATACTCAATGTGCTGCTGAAGCACGTGGATACATACTAATTGTGTACTTAGAATATAGATCAGCACCTAACACATTAAGCACTTCATTGTACTCCCATTGTGCTTTTCTGTGCGCACTTAAATTGTGCACCTTTATCATACATTTACACCTTAAATTCACTGACAGCACCTAATTGAGTACAATTTGAGCATGAATAGCAGGTTAACACCTTCACATGTTGTCAAAGAAACTAAGTGCACCCTTATTGTGCACATCCTGCACAAAGATGGACCTTCATGTTAATATTATACATTAAGATATACAAATAATGCAGCTGAGTGCACCATAAATGTGCATATTCTACATCTATATGTGTACATTCTGCACATTAATGTGCACATCTTGCACACTAACGTGCATATGTTGCACACTAATGTGCACATCTTGCAACCAAATGTGCATATTCTGCATCCAAATGTGCACATCTTGCACCCAAATATACACATCTTGCACACTACTGTGCACATCTTGCACACTACTGTGCACATCTTGCACACTACTGTGCACATCTTGCACACAACTCTGCACATCTTGCACACTTACCTGCACATCTGCACACAAATGTGCACATCTTGCACACAAATGTGCACATCTTGCACAGTAATCAGTACATCTTGCACACTAAATGTGCACCTTGTGCATAAATCTGCACATTTTGCACATTTAATGTGCACATCTTGCACACTTATGTGCACATCTTGCAGCTAACGTGCACATCTTGCACACTTATGTGCACATTCTGCACAAAAAATGTGCAGATATTGCTCTTAAATGTGCAGATATTGCTCTTAAATGTGCAGATCTTGCACGTAAATGTTTAGATCTTACACCCAAATGTGCACATCTTGCAACCAAATGTGCAGATCCTGCATCCAAATGTGCACATCTTGCACCCAAATGTGCACATCTTGCACCCAAATATACACATCTTGCTTCCAAAATCTCCTCTTCTTTAAATAAACTCAACTATACAGACGCCAGTATGACATCATTATGACTTTATAGCTGCACGTGCGATTTCCTGACCTACCTTATCTAGGATACAATGTATTCCATCCTACCTGGGATACAGAATGCCAGGGCAGTCCCCACAGCTCCACCTGAAATTGCAGGTGCAGAATAAATGACGTCATTGTATACTTGACGTCATAGTGAAGACATGCAAATTATGACCAATATATCATTTCTGACTCTATTTTAAGACTTAAATTCATAACACACCTAAATGCGGATAAGTTTGAAAATTTGATTTAAACTGAATGAAGAATACATATGAAAATGCTTCGCGGTAATTTCTATTAAAATTGAGATTGAGGTACTTTTTTTTCACTGTTCAAATTTCTCTTACGTAAGTAATTGCTCATGAATTTTGTTTTACGTATGGAATATTATTGATTAAGGGTACCTGTAAAATGCGAAACGAAAAGAAACGAAACGAAATGGAAACGAAACGAAACGAAATGAAAACGAAACGAAATGAAATGGAAACGAAACGAAATTGAACAAAACGAAACGAAATGAAACGAAACAAAATGAAAACGAAACGAAATGAAACAAAACGAAATGAAATGAAACGAAATGGGAACAAAATAAAACGAAATACATGTAAGAAGAAACAAAATTTATTTACTTGTTAGTTTTTTTTGTGTGTTTTTTTTTTGGGGGGGGGTGACGGATTGGGGATATGGGGGTTTGAAATATCTGTTTTGAAAGTGAGAATGAAAGATCCAGAGGGGATCCGATGGTCAGGATACCCCTACATTTATAAATTATAAAGTATGAAAAGGAAATTAGAGTACCGGTATTAGTGAATATTTTATTTTCAAATCTTTTCAAAGAAAATGGGTAAATTTAAAGAGATGAAAGGGTCAGGTTTATATATATGAGGCGAAAAATTGTTCGTTCAAGCACAAATACCACAGAGAAGAAAGGAAAAAGAATATCTAGCTATATTCAATATTGAACCAGTTTGACACTTTTTACAATTAATATGCATTTCTTTTTCATCATTATTTCTGGGGTAAGGATTTGAAAATATTCACTAATAATCTAATTCATTTTCATATTTAATTATTTATATTGAAAGGGTATCCTGACCATCCAATTACCTATGGATCTTTCATTCTCACTTTTAAAACAGATATTTCAACCCCCACCCCCCAACACACACCTCTCACGTACCGTCCCCCATATAAAAATTAACCAGTATATAAATTTGGTTTCTTTTTACATGTATATGTATTTCGTTTTATTTTGTAACTATTTCGTTTCATTTAATTTTGTTCTGTTTCATTTCGTTTCGTTTTCATTTCGTTTCGTTTCGTTTTGTTCAATTTCGTTTCGTTTTCATTTCGTTTCGTTTCATTTCGTTTCGTTTTGTTCAATTTCGTTTCGTTTTCATTTCGTTTCGTTTTGTTTCGTTTCGCATTTTACAGGTACCCATTGATAAAACTGTTTTATAAGGTAAAGCTGGTGGATACCAAAAACATTTAGATTGTTTAAGGTCAGGGTGGCGACTTTTAATAGAAATGAGTTAGAAGAAAGATGGATATGTCCACATGTAGAGGAACATCTCTTCGAACTATTCAGACCAAAAATCAAAATTTGCCCGTCTCGTTTTTTGGCTATAAACGTCCATTTTTGGCCTATTTTCACATTTTCGTCATTTTACAGAATATCACATCATAACTTTACATACCTCTGCAATGCATGAAAATTGAAAAAGTAATATATAACCTTATTTTTCTGGATTCTTATAGCTTGTGTATGAATGAAGCCTATATTGAAAAATTCTGATAAAATAAACAGTTCTAAGGAGTGTATTTTCTTATAAATACAATTTTGCTGGTTGCCATGGCAACAACTCGTTATTTCTATTAGTAGCTAGAAGGTCGCCAGGTACACATTTTTTTCTATGTATAGGGCTATAAATGTATCAAACCAATATGTAACCGAATTCGTTTTTGAGCAGAATGACTGTTTCTATAAATAGCACAATAATTTGTGCAAAAATCAACATTTTGACCCAAAAACATAGAGATTAACTCAAAGTACGAATTTCTAATTCTCTCATTTTTAAAGAGTATAATGAATAGGATATAGTCTGATGTTTGAATCTTTAGAAGCAGAACTCATGTGAAAATGACAAATTCTTTTTCCTATTTTCGGCGATTTTTCATTGAAAAATATGCATTTTTCCCAAAAATACCCATTCAGCAATAAAGATTTCAAAAAGTATTTTTTTTTTCTGAAATAATGCAACAAACTGAGCTTATACCATTTACCGTCCATGTCGATTTCAAATATTACGTGATATAAAAATAGAGTTATCTCCCTGTAGTCGCAACCCTTACCTTAAATTCCATCCAAAATAAGGCAAATTTTACCACTCTGAAACTTTTCGAAAATAAGCAGAAAATAGCATTATTTGTGAGCATTTGTTTTTTCTTATTTTGACCAAGTACATATACTTTTTATTCAATATTTTGATACTTCATCTCTACAATGTATCCTTGTACGTTTATGAGATTAAAGAATTATCATTGCCATTGTCATTGTCATTGCTATAATTGTCATTGCCATTGTCATTGCCATTGACATTATCATTGCCATTGTCATTGCCATTATCATTGCCAAACTGTTATTGCCTTTGCCATTGTCATTGCCATTGTAATTGTCATTGCCATCGTCATTGCCAAGTTGCCATTAACACTGCCATCGTCATTGTCATTGCAATTGTCATTGCGAAGTTGTCATTGCCATGTATCATTGTCATGTGTCATTGCCATTGTCATTGCCTTTGTCATTACCGTTGCCATTGCCATTGTCATTGTCATTGTCATTGCCATTGTCATTATTTCTCCCCTTCCCAACGGGGAGGAGACATATTGGTTTTGCCTTCGTCGTCCGTCCGTCTGTCCGTCTGTCACACATCGTGTCCGGGCTATATCTCATGAACCGTTTTCCCGATCACTTTCTTATTAGCTCACCTCGACGAAGTTGAGTGAGCTTATGCTATAACCCCACGTGTCCGCGTCCGCGTCCGCGTCCGTGTCCGCGTCCGTGTCCGCGTCCGGTTAAGAAGTTTGGGGTAGCTCAGTATCTGACAAAGTACTAATGCTACAGTAACCAAACTGGCACAAGTGATTCATCTTTAGATGCTGAGGTGAACCCATGCATCGTATGCAGCATCTGACCTACATTTTCCGCTTGAGTGACTCGGTTAAGAAGTTTGGGGTAGCTCAGTATCTGACAAAGTACTAATGCTACAGTAACCAAACTGGCACTAGTGATTCATCTTTGGATGCTGAGGTGAACCCATGCATCGTATGCAGCATCTGACCTACATTTTCCGCTTGAGTGACTCGGTTAAGAAGTTTGGGGTAGCTCAGTATCTGACAAAGTACTGATGCTACAGTAACCAAACTGGCACAAGTGATTCATCTTTGGATGCTGAGGTGAACCCATGCATCGGATGTAGCATCTGACCTACATTTTCCACTTGAGTGATTTGGATAAGAAGTTTGGGGTAGCTCACTATCTGACAAAGTACTTATGCTACAGTAACCAAACTTGCACAAGTGATTCATCTTTGGATGCCGAGATGGACCCATGCATCGGATGCAGCATCTGACCTACTTTTTCCACTTGAGTGATTTCGCTTTTAAAAGCCAATATTGAGCAAAGTATAAGTGCTAGATATTCCAAACTTGCATATTGGATGTATCTTTGATCAAACCTTCATATAATGACCTTGACCTACTTTTTCCACTTGAGTGATTTTGCCTTTAAAAGCCAATATTGAGCAAAGTATAAGTGATACATGTACCAAACTTGCATATTGGATGTATCTTTGATCAAACTTTCATAAAATGACCTCGACCTACTTTTTCCGCTTGAGTGAATTTGCCTTTAAAAGCCAATATTGAGCAAAGTATAAGTGATACATGTACCAAACTTGCATATTGGATGTATCTTTGATCAAACTTTCATAAAATGACCTCGACCTACTTTTCCGCTTGAGTGATTTTGCCTTTAAAAGCCAATATTGAGCAAAGTATAAGTGATACATGTACCAAACTTGCATATTGGATGTATCTTTGATCAATCTTTCATAAAATGACCTTGACCTACTTTTCCGCTTGAGTGATTTTGCTCTATAAAGCCAATATTGAGCAAAGTATAACTGCTACATGTACCAAACTTGCATATTGGATGTATCTTTGATCAAACTTTCATAAAATGACCTTGACCTACTTTTTCTGCTTGAGTGGTTTTGCCTTTAAAAGCCAATATACATGTACTAAGAAATATGTTTGAATTGAATTTTGCTGTCACGAGGTGAGCTTCGTAATCTGTGATTACCTATGTTTTTAGTATGATGTTGCTTATGACCCGAAGGTTTCACAAAACCTTGACCTAAGGTCATGAGACCTAGGTCAAGGTCACTTAGTGCATTTTTAGCTCACCTCGACGAAGTTGAGTGAGCTTATGCTATAACCCCACGCGTCCGCGTCCGCGTCCGCGTCCGTGTCCGCGTCCGCGTCCGGTTAAGAAGTTTGGGGTAGCTCAGTATCTGACAAAGTACTAATGCTACAGTAACCAAACTGGCACAAGTGATTCATCTTTGGATGCTGAGGTGAACCCATGCATCAGATGCAGCATCTGACCTACATTTTCCGCTTGAGTGACTTGGTTAAGAAGTTTGGGGTAGCTCAGTATCTGACAAAGTACTAATGCTACATGTACAATAACCAAACTGGCACAAGTGATTCATCTTTGGATGCCGAGATGGACCTATGCATCGGATGCAGCATCTGACCTACTTTTTCCACTTGAGTAATTTCTCTTTTAAAAGCCAATATTGAGCAAAGTATAAGTGCTACATGTACCAAACTTGCATATTGGATGTATCTTTGATCAAACTTTCATAAAATGACCTTGACCTACTTTTTCCGCTTGAGTGATTTTGCCTTTAAAAGCCAATATTGAGCAAAGTATAAGTGCTAGATATTCCAAACTTGCATATTAGATGTATCTTTGATCAAACTTTCATAAAATGACCTCGACCTACTTTTTCCGCTTGAGTGATTTTGCCTTTAAAAGCCAATATTGAGCAAAGTATAAGTGATACATGTACCAAACTTGCATATTGGATGTATCTTTGATCAATCTTTCATAAAATGACCTTGACCTACTTTTTCCGCTTGAGTGATTTTGCTCTATAAAGCCAATATTGAGCAAAGTATAACTGCTACATGTACCAAACTTGCATATTGGATGTATCTTTGATCAAACTTTCATAAAATGACCTCGACCTACTTTTTCCGCTTGAGTGATTTTGCCTTTAAAAGCCAATATTGAGCAAAGTATAAGTGATACATGTACCAAACTTGCATATTGGATGTATCTTTGATCAATCTTTCATAAAATGACCTTGACCTACTTTTTCTGCTTGAGTGATTTTGCTCTATAAAGCCAATATTGAGCAAAGTATAACTGCTACATGTACCAAACTTGCATATTGGATGTATCTTTGATCAAACTTTCATAAAATGACCTTGACCTACTTTTTCTGCTTGAGTGGTTTTGCCTTTAAAAGCCAATATACATGTACTTTGAAATATGTTTGAATTGAATTTTGCTGTCACGAGGTGAGCTTCGTAATCTGTGATTACCTATGTTTAATGAAATTGTGCATACAATTCTGTCCGGGCTAGATCTCTGGAACCGTTTGCCAGATAACTTTCATATTTTAGTATGTTGTTGCTTATGACCTGAAGGTTTCACATCACCTTGACCCAAGGTCATGTGACCAAGGTCAAGGTCACTTAGTGCATTTTTAATGAAATTATGAATACATTCCTGTCCGGGCTATATTTCTTGAATCGTTTGCCGGATAACGTTCATATTTTAGTATGTTGTTGCTTATGACCCGAAGGTTTCACATCACCTTTAGCCAAGGTCATTCGACCAAGGTCAAGGTCACTTAGTGCATTTTTAATGAAATTATGAATACATTCCTGTCCGGGCTCTATCTCTTAAACCGTTTGTGGGATCACTTTTAAATTTAACTGTATTGTTGCTTATGACCCGAAGGTTTCACATCACCTTGACCCAAAGTCATGTGACCAAGGTCAAAGTCACTTAGTGCATTTTTAATGAAATTATAAATACATTCCTGTCCGAGCTATAATTTTTGAACCATTTGCCGGATCACTTTCATATTTATGTCTCCCCCCAACGGGGAGGAGACATATTGGTTTTG
The DNA here is from genome assembly GCA_033119305.1 of Pinctada imbricata. Taxonomy (NCBI): domain Eukaryota; kingdom Metazoa; phylum Mollusca; class Bivalvia; order Pterioida; family Pteriidae; genus Pinctada; species Pinctada imbricata. Next base: position 8,372,573 of record VSWD01000008.1, read on the forward strand.
CCTTCGTCGTCCGTCTGTCCGTCTGTCACACATCGTGTCCGGGCTATATCTTCTGAACCGTTTGCCTGATCACTTTCATATTTTAGTATGTTGTTGCTTATGACCCGAAGGTTTCACATCACCTTGACCCAAGATCATGTGACTGAGGTCAAGGTCACTTAGTGCATTTTCAATGAAATTATGCATACATTCCTGTCCGGGCTAAATCCCTTGAACCGTAAGCCGGATAATTTTTATATTTTAGTATGTTGTTGCTTATGACCCGAAGGTTTCACATCACCTTGATCCAAGGTCATGTGACCAAGGTCAAGGTCACGTAGTACATTTTTAATGAAACTGTGCATACATTCCTGTCCGGGCTAGATCTCTTGAACCGTTTGCCGGATCACTTGTTGCTGCTTATGACCCGAAGGTTTCACATCACCTTGACCCATGGTCATGTGTCAAAGGTCAAGGTCAATTAGTACATTTTTATAAAGATGTACATGCATTCCTGTCTGGGCTATAACTCTTGAACCGTTAACCTGATCACTTTCATATTTTAGTATGTTGTTCCATATTACCCGAAGGCTTCATATCACCTTAACCTAAGGTCATGTGACAAAGGCCAAGGTCACTTACTATATTTTAATGAAATTGTACATACATTCCTGTCTAGGCTTATATCCCTTGGACCGCTTACTGGATTGCTTGAACGTTTTAGTATGTTTTTGCTCATGACCAAAAGGTGTTACCTTGACCTATGGTTATTTGATCAAGGTCAAAGTTACATACATTTTAATGAAATTGTACATGTTATCCCTTTGGGGCTGTATCTCTTTTAACTATTTATCAGATCACTGTCATATTTTAGCATGTTGTTGCTTATCACCTCAAGGTTTCACATCACGTTGACTCAAGGTCATGTGACCAAGGTCAAGGTCAATTAGTATATTTTAAATGAAATTGTATTTGTTACGTGTATTATTTCCAGGCTTAATCTTTTGAACCGTGATCGGATCACTTCATATTTTAGTATGATGGTGCTGATGACCCAAAGGTTTCAAATCCACCTTGATCCAAGGTCATATGACTAAGGTCAAGGTCAAGTATTACATTTTTAATGAAATTCAAAATGCTATTGAGTCTTGGCTATATCTGTGGAATCGTATACTGGATCACTCTGATTTGTCATTGCAATTGTCATTGCTATAATTGTCGTTGCCATTGCCATTGTCATTGTCATTGCCATTGCCATTGTCATTGCTATAATTGTCATTGCCATTGCAATTGTCATTGCTATAATTGTCGTTGCCATTGCCATTGTCATTGTCATTGCCATTGCCATTGTCATTGCTATAATTGTCATTGCCATTGCAATTGTCATTGCTATAATTGTCGTTGCCATTGCCATTGTCATTGTCATTGCCATTGCCATTGTCATTGCTATAATTGTCATTGCCATTGCAATTGTCATTGCTATAATTGTCGTTGCCATTGCCATTGTCATTGTCATTGCCATTGCCATTGTCATTGCTATAATTGTCATTGCCATTGCAATTGTCATTGCTATAATTGTCGTTGCCATTGCCATTGTCATTGTCATTGCCATTGCCATTGTCATTGCTATAATTGTCATTGCCATTGCAATTGTCATTGCTATAATTGTCGTTGCCATTGCCATTGTCATTGTCATTGCCATTGCCATTGTCATTGCTATAATTGTCATTGCCATTGCAATTGTCATTGCTATAATTGTCATTGCCATTGCCATTGTCATTGTCATTGCCATTGTCATTGCTATAATTGTCATTGTCATTGTCATTACCATTGCCATTGTCATTGTCATTTCAATTGTCATTGCTATAATTGTCATTGTCATTGCAATTGTCATTGCTATAATTGTCATTGCCATTGCCATTGTCATTGCCATTGCCATTGTCATTGCTATAATTGTCATTGTCATTGTCATTGCCATTGTCATTGTCATTGCAATTGTCATTGCTATAATTGTCATTACCATTGCCATTGCCATTGTCATTGTCATTGCAATTGTCATTGCTATAATTGTCATTGCCATTGCCATTGTCATTGTCATTGCCATTGTCATTACCATTGTCATTACCATTGTCATTGCCATTGTCATTGCTATAATTGTCATTGCCATTACCATTGTCATTGTCATTACCATTGCCATTGTCATTGCTATAATTGTCATTGTCATTGCCATTACCATTGTCATTGCCATTGTCATTGCTATAATTGTCATTGCCATTGTCATTGCCATCGTCATTGCTATAATTGTCATTGCCATTGTCATTGTCATTGTCATTACCATTGCCATTGTCATTGCCATTGCCATTACCATTGCCATTGTCATCGCCATTGCCATTGTCATTGCTATAATTGCCATTGCCATTGTCATTGTCATTACCATTGCCATTGTCATTGCCATTACCATTGTCATTGCCATTGTCGTTGTCATTCCTTAGGAGAACATGTTACTGTGTGTTTGAAAAAAATCTTTGATATTCAGTAATCTGTGAAATTTTGACCTAAACTTGGATGATTTTCGTTATTTTTGTGTAAAAGTGAGAAAATTTTTAATGATCGGTGAAGTTGGTACCTGTGGTAAAACTTTATCGAATTCAAGTTTTATACAAAGTTTTTAACCTGTTTTATTGTATATTAATAAAGAAAACTCAAAGAAAAATCAAATGAGGACATTTCAACACTTTTTGTATTTTCTTTACAAATGTGCTATTTTTAGCAAAAAGTTTCCAGCATTTTACCCAGTTTAAGCTTGATCACGGACCTACTAATTTTTCTTCATAAAATGATTAATTGACACGAATATTATAATTTCATATTGTTTTCATAAAATCGTTGAAATTCCATTATTCAGAAACGACATGCCTTAAATTTCAATATGATCGTCTCAGAAAGACCTCTTCAAAAATGGTTCTCTCGAAAACTTATATTAAGAATTTTTTGTGGTCCATGACTCGTCATTATTGTTCAATTTAATAATAGGTTCTTAATTGCGCACTATCGAAAAAGTAAGGTCGAACTCAATAAAAGAAATTAAGAAAATTTGAATACTAGCATTTAAGGTTAAAGAACCAGGTGCCTTGTATTTCAGATTTACAGACATGTAGTTCAAACAAGAAAGAAAGTTAAAATTTATTTTTACGCCCCTGCCCTGGCGTAACGTATAGTTACCTTAACGAGTATACAGAGGAAAATTTACATGACCGATATGTTTTCTTACTCTGCTAAACATTTTATACAAATATCCCGAAATGTAGCATGTAGGTTGTCGCCTAAACGAATTTTGGGTGGATCTAAAAAATCTTCAAGGGGGGGGGGGGAGGGGGGCTAAAGCCCATTTAGATAACTGAATTGGGAAAAATCCGGAAAAACAAGACATAGGACTTTTGGCAAATTGCGGGGGGGGGATGCGTGGGGTTGTCCTGAAGCCCCTCTACCACCCCTCCCTCCCTATCCACCCACCCACAAATCTAGATCAGCACAAGGTATCAGGATCCAGAAAATCAATAAAGAGGAAGATAAAGAAAAATGTGTTTAGTTAACGATTGTAGTACATGTATACGATGACAAAGTGTCAAAGAGTCGCGTGTCCTTTACAAATAAAAGCTTATATATACTTAAAGTACACAGTAAGTACTTTTATGGACACAACCGAGAAAAAGGATCGCAATTTCATTGGTCAACATATACGTTGGTTTGGAGACTGACTACCCGTCTCCAAAATTCATCACCATTAGATGGTAGCTATCCATACTTACAACCCTGTGGCGTAGATTTTATGTACTATATAGAGTATTTCCTGGATCTTCAGTACTATTAAAACATCCATGATCTTATAGTAACATTGTGAAGGGCTGAAATCGCTGTAATGGAAGTGATTATTGACCATTTTAGAACAGGTTAATGTGTATTGTTTGCCTCAGTGTTATGTCATGTAATAGGCATCGATTTGTGAACCTTGCTGATTTCTACAGTAGTGTCGTTAGTTTACGATTTCACACTTTTCTCTGTTATTTTTGTAGAAGCCGAGGGTCTGTCCGTGCGAGATCGAGTCCCCATCAAACATGAGTACCATGATATCAGTCACGACTTTCCCAACGAGCCATCCTTCCCAGAGTCCATCTTAACACGGGAGGAGCCGAATAACATACGGAACTACCCGATCGTCAAACAGGAAGCGGAACGAGATTGCAACGGTTACTACCAACTTCCGAGAGGCTCTCACAATGCGACGTATGGGTTAGGTAAGGAAATTATAATATTCTCTATCCAATTTATAAAAAAACCAATTGTATTTTGATTTGGTTCTTTGATGTTTCGTGTTCAGAGCAATCGACATGTGTATATTTGCAAATGTATGCAGCACATATCGCAAATAATAATAATGACCCTAGGCTGCGTCGGTCGTAATAATAATTACTAACGGGAGGTTCCATCAAGATCAAATCCTATATCATTTGCCCTCTCGACTAATTTCATCATCATTTTATCATATTCTAACGACAGGAACAAAATATCATTGTTAATTGCACTAAAGATCGCATGGTTTGTGAAGTGCGGCGGGAACGTTCTAAACGCGGACATTTTTATTGACGGAATGTCGAAGGTAAACAGAATGAATGTTTATGTTTGGTAAAGCATACCTTGATTGGGACATGCTACACTGAATTTAAAGTGATCTGAAAAAGCAGACAAGAGATATTGGAGAACGATACCAGCAGTGCATTGGGTTCATATTGACCCAGTTTCGCACTATAGCCCGAGAAAAAAAGGTAATACGGTACACATTTTTTATGCATAAACATGTGCTTACATCTTAACTAAATATTGAGTGTTCAAGGACTGCACATTTTGTCAATAAATAGGCGTGTTTAATGATTTTATTCCCGACCCAGGAACGGTAAGTGATAATTTGTAACGGGGGTATTTAGGGTGAAGGTCTTACTATCGAGGTTTAGGTACTTTTGGGAAGGATTATTTACAGTTGACCTGGGGATACATACCATAGGTGTTCAATATGTCTGCACTTTATACGCAAGTATGCGGACGACGTGATATTATCATAGGTAAATATACAGACTGTCGTCTCGACAAGAGCAAGAATTTTTTCTGTACTTTGTTTTTCCGTCAACGTGTCTTTTTTGGAGACGTGAAGTTCTGATTTTTTTTTTCGCAGAAATACGCTTTATCATATTGATTTAATTAATCATGTTGAATTTTTTTTATGATTTACGATATTTATTCATGACAGCTTCAGATCGAGGAAATATGGGTTGATTTTACCTATCTACTTTAAAAATTAATCGTATAAGTACAAATCTATTCGTAAACATAAGTTATATTCATGCAGTTTGATGATAGAGGTGGGGAGTCAGACAGATTGCAGTTCATGATCGGATCTAGATTTGTTACAGCCAGTCAGGGAAGGGGGTTGCAACCACAGGGGGTAGGTATCATCGTGAAGTTCGCCCCTCCCTCTTCGCTATACAAAACGTCCTATCTTCCATATAAAAGGTTTGTTATACAAAACGTCCTATCTTCCATATAAAAGAACCTTTTATATGGAAGATAGGACGTTTTATATAGCCATGAGGGAGGGGCGGACTTTTCGATGATACCTACCCCCTGTGGTTGCAGCCTATGGTCTTGAAAAAATAAAAATATACAATGTAATGTATATAAAAACGGGAAATGATATATTATAGAGTTTATATAGTTTTTTTTACATACATCGAAATTGGTACTTGTATCAGTATATGTGGAAAGGTAGTGTGTCGTGACCTTGACCTTGTTTCTACATATTCTAAATATAATGTGTCGTGAGTGATGACCTTGAAACAAAGTGAATGTCATACACGTAAATGATGGTAAATCCCGGTCCACATGAATGGCTTGAATCTATCTTGGTTGCCCTTTGGTTCCTTTTTTTTTGAAAATTATCCATAAACTTACTATGGTATAAATACTATCAGTTATAATCGATAATCATCGAATACCTTCCCGATTAATCTATTATTATTTTTCCTCGCAATTCCCAACACTAATTTTTGGCCAATTCCTAGGTAGGATGCCTGACAGTCCCCCCCCCCCCCTTCCCCGTGTAAAGCCGCGCATCTTACGTGATTCATAACAGGTCACAAGGTCAAGGTCACTACGTTTGATCAATGTCATGCGAATCATAAGACTTTGACTTGCAAAGGTTCTTGTCTTTCTATCAAATATGGTTACATTACCCTTGTCCCACCCTAGATAGATTTGAAAAGAATTGTATAATGATCTTTAGATAATTAATGAAACGTCCGTTTTAACTATTAGTCATCGTCTATGCATGTTTCTTGTTAAACATCCTGTTTACATATCAGAGAAGGGTAGCTAGATTTTATGATAAAATAAAGAGTTAACGCACCGCTGGATTTCAAATTGTATGTATCCATTCTGATATAGGCAGTGAGGGTTGAAATTCAGTACGTGCGCGACAGCGATCACATTTAATGCAGGTACCGGAACCGGAAATTGTTTTTTTTTCAAAAACACTTGACATGAGGGTAATTTGTCTACCCTGACGCTGAGTTTATCATTAATCTACTCATTTTCCTGACTGAAATATTGGAAATGAGTTTTTTTATCTTTTGATTTTTTCTATGTATCGTGTAATAGCAGTCGCACTGACTGTCTTCTCAGCGAATGCTCCGTCCAAAAATAAACAAACTTGGCTCGTGACCATTCCTGAAAATTAGTATCATACGAATTATACGCGGAGAAGTCAGCAATAGCGGAAATGAACATCCGACGGAGCGGACGTAACGGGTCATAGATCCGTACTGCTATAGGACCGTGCAGCTATAGACCCGTACTGATATAGGACCGAACGACCTGTAAGGAAATTCATCATTTATGTAAAACCTGGTCCCAGAAGCGCAATTAGATGCCATTTGTAGTGCTGTAATCTGTTTCTATAACAATCTATGTGGATTAATTCCTCCAACCTGCAACACGAAAGTCAGGACTTAATCGATCAAAATTGATACGATAAGAACTATTAAATCATAGGACCTCGTAATATTCACACCCCTGATACCCCTTGGGTCCATCTGATTTATTCCATGGGAATGGTCTATAGACTTTGTTAGCTATAATTTAAAACAGAGGTTAGGTGCAATAGGAAGGAGGAGCGTCGTGCCCTAGACAAATGATACTTTTTAACTCACTTTTTAACTTTTCGGAGCCAGATCGAAATTTTCATTGCGTCTGTTCAAAGCATCACAAAAAACAATTCAAATATAGATAAGATTTATATATAACATGAAGAAATTATTATTGAAGATACACTTCTGTCCAGGCTGCTTATAATTGCTTTAAAAAAGTTAAAATATACGGGGAAGAAAAAAAAACCAAAACAAAACAAAAAAGACCAATAAGAAACCTAGCAAAGCAAAAACGAACTTCTGCACCCGTTCAAAGTATCATACAATCATACAAACAAATAAAAAACAATGCCTGTTTCCCGACACCCAGTTATGTACCATGATGATTTCATATTTAATTTTCCTTTTGTAAGTACTCCAAAATTGCATGACATCGAGGCCTATCGATTTGACCTATTTGTGATATCCATAAGCCAAGGAGGAACATCCCCCAGTTCTACGAATTTGTCAATAGGACGGCTTTGTTTAGAGAAAAAAAAGTTCTTGAAATAATCAAGAATCTAGCTTTTTCTTCGGAATCGTTCGATTGATTATTCTCAGTTGTACATATATTTTTCTCAAAACAAAGGTATAGTACCATCCGGGCTACCATGACACCCCCCTTCTGGTAAAAATCCTCGCGGGAGAATACATACATCGTACACGTAACAGTAAGATATGGAACTATATTCAGCTATCCACCTTCTCACCTACATACATTTCTAGCCAACCCTTTGAAATCACGGATGTATTGGTTACAATAAAGGAAATTCTGCTTGTCCTCCCACGTAGCCAATCAGCACCTCTTTGATATCGTCTGATGGATAGGTATTGGCTATTCATATCCAATCACGGTGGTCGTTACATAATTACTTCCGCTCTACCAAATTTCGACTGAATTCTATTATTTTGACCGAAAATTGCGTTATTTATCGTTGATTAACCTCAGATCGATACAAACTGTCTGTTCAGAATCTCATCTCCCTCTTATCTACCTCATTTTGGAGAGGACAAAAGTGCTTCCGTGGCAAAACGTCTACTTTCTGTTTTTCCAGGGGTACATTGCTATAATTACATTTATTGCCTTTGATTTATGAGAGTTGATACTGCCGTTGATACTACAAGTGGAAGCAAACTTAACTCCCCATTCATGGAGGCTTAACTTTATTACTTTATATCTGTCGGAATATTTTGACCTATATATATATAAATATTTACAATTTTAGAGCCAATGAACTTATTTCCATGCGATATAATATCGTCATTTATTTTTTAAAATACTACTCGTAGTAGGTCATTCGCATCCATAATAGAAGTAGGTCAGTTGTAGAAATCGGGGAATCCTAGATCAAATATTGCAACAACATCGTATATTAAGGAGGACTTCAATTAATGTCCCCTCGACTGAGGCCAAACGATTTTCATATCTAAGACTAAATGTAGACACATGATTTGACCCTGTTCACTGAAGATGTCAACAATTTGACCTTCAGTTATAGATATGTCATTATCGACGGTTTCCCTGGTGACATTTTGACATATTAATCAGGCGGGTTTTAACGTGTTATTACTGGTCCATTCGTCTTTGATTACCGAGATGAGTCGAACACTTTTACGGCAATATAATGGTGGTCGCTGTCTAATAATTCTTTCGGTGATAACTGGAAGTTTCTGGCTAAAAAAGAAAAATAATGTGGTATTTCAAGCTAACATCCCAGTTGTGACTTTCCTTTTATTTTTCCCATTATTCATGTAGGGATAGCTTGCATTTTTTCCAGGGGGGAATTTCATGGATGAGGGACCAGACTCCCCCTACCCAAGCTTAGATCTACCTTTGTTATTCGCCTATTGTGTACGCAAATTTTCTAAGAAGGGGTCACACCCTACACAATAAAACACCACGACTCCCTTGTCAAACACGTTTATCGTTAAGGAAAAGCAGAGGTTCTTTTTGTGAGCAGTAATTTTTGTAACTGTTGGTAAATTCCGGTTTACCCTCTTGCTGAATTTCATCCATGCAGAGGTTCTTTTTGTGAGCAGTAATTTTTGTAAGTGTTGGTAAATTCCGGTTTACCCTCTTGCTGAATTTCATCCATGCAGAGGTTCTTTTTTTTTTAAAACAGTAATCTTTGTAAGTGTGTGTAAGTTTGGGATCGATAATCCGGATAATCATCTTGCTGTATTCCATCCAGAGTCGGCTTCGAATATCCATTTGTGTCTAATGTTTTCGTTTGCTTTTGTTCAAAGATATGAGGTTCATTTGCGCAATGAAACTCCTACAAAAAAAAATCAATTTTTTTCTAAAAATGGTTCATACGAAGTTAACGTACGTGAAATAAAATTAGCAAACTTAAATAAAACTTCTTTTCAAAATATTTTAAAGAAATCTTAAAGATGATATTGTTTGAACATCAAAGAGCGAAGGCTAAAATACATAATATTATACGGGTATTTTCAAATCTTAAGCTGGACTTATCTTATGTCGCAAGTTACAAGTATTCGCTTTTAACGTGATATACTCATCTCTTTCTGAATGAATAATGATCAGAGACGATTACCCTTCAGTCCCAGACTTCGTAATAAAGGTTAATTCTACGTGATGTACGAGAAATCTAGCTCAAGCTCGTCCCCAAAATAGTACAGGCGCCATTTTTATACATCGGGGACACATTTTGGAAACAAAACAAGCTTTCTGATTCATGATTTATATTTTGAGCCGATTTTGATTTCCAGACTTACTCACCAGACCAAAAGCTATTTTATCATTAACTTGATTTAATTTTTTAGCTTGAAAAGTTCATCCGAGCTATTTAGACCCGCGTGGGACTTATAAATATAAGTTTTTGGCGTGATACAATTTTTCAGTGCGGAGGATAATGAACTAGGATTAATTTCAAACTGTGCTTACTTCAGGAGAAGTTAATTACAGATGATGTAAGAGAAGTCTAGGACTAGAGACTTTATAATTACTTACTTTATTAAGACGTCTGAACTTTCTTTCTTATCATTTCCCCTAGATGACCGTCGCCTATAAGCAAGACATACATGCATTTCACCGTAGATGGTCGTCTTTTTTATTCAAGTTAAGGAGCTCCTGTTTTAATACTGAAAAGAGGGGGGAGGGTTCCAAATTAAAAGAAGTTAATAATTTCTGATGGTATGATTTTAATAATTTTGATATTTGTGGAGTAGAAGAAAAACTGCGGGAGGGGGGGGGGGGGGCGTACGGTGAAATGCAGTTTAGTTCGACACTGCCACAAGAATATTTTTGTCGTTTTGTTTTCCGCCTGTTAATGTATCCCTCTTTCTAATTTCCGGACTAACTAAAATCAAAAAGTATCGATCTAATTAAATTCAGCACTTTTTATTTCGTAAACAACATAGTTGTAGTTTACGAAATAAAGAGAGCTGAATTTTATTCAGATTGAAAAAGTGTCGTGCACAGCCTTTCATGGAGTCCCATCTCCACAGTTTACAAGTAGTTGTTGAACAGTTCAAAAGATAATATAAGATATGCCAATTACAGTGGCCATGACGTCATCATTGAATTCAGAAATCCCCCTTTCAAAAACTCATCCTCGATCATTTACAAGCATAAAAAATCAATGATAGTCATGTCGTCTTGTCACTTTGTCGCTCTAAGATTTCTTCCAGTACTGACGAGAGGTTTTATTAAGATCCAACCAATTATAACATCACGTATTACACCAAGATTTTGTATTGATTTTGGTAAGAACGAGCCATAAGGTCTTTTAAAACTATAACTCTGACACGATTAAAGGATGTAACTGCAATGTGACTTCCGATAGTCATACAAATGAAGGGGTTTATTGTATCATATAGTGACTGAGAAAAAAAAAGGTTTCGTAGATATTTTTTTTAGATAAAAACTGTTTTCAGTCAAAATAGGTCATATGTATTTTGAGACAAAAATATCCATATTTTTAAAGAGTTGGAACGGAAGATGGAAGATCAGTGATAAGGTACATGTATCAGAGAAATATTGAACTTAAATCGATGACTATCGATAATATATTTCATTATGTGCATTATCAAAACTCTTATTTAAATAACTGTCTATAAGCCTTCGCATTGGATAAAAACGCGGTCATGTGCAATGAAATAAATCATCGTATTCAACTGCTTCCGGTCATACTGACGCATTTCCGGTTTTCTATATCAAAAGAAAACGACAGTCGGTTGCTGATATGAATGAGCATGATATTTGGCAGCAATATCTAATTGAAGAAACAATTCTGAATTGTAAAACAAAATGTTTTTAATCTGAATAAGTAAAAGCGAGCTGTGCTAGAAAAGCAAAAACCTCTTACCATTTTCTTTTTAAATGTTCATGTATATGATAAAACAGTTAAAGCACAGATGATTCGGTCGATATGATGATTAACGGAGTGATAAAACCAATATCGACCTCATCACTGTGCAATAAATGTATTCAATTTGTAGAAAAAAAGTTCGGGTTATAACGATAATATATTACATACACAAAAGTTCATAAGTCGAATTAATTGCAATAACACTTATCCAGGTAACTTTGCTCAAAGTTCACATAAAAAATACACAATATAAAGTCATGGACATAGGGTTTTATTTCTTAAATGTGAGGTACGATCTATCCCGAGGGTTCAACTTCACACGATGTGAGAATATCATCTATTTTCATTATGTAAGGACTGAAAGGGTGACTATTAACAATATAAGAGGACAAAAATCTTTCTGTGGTTACCTTGACCTTTTGACCCTGCGACTCTGTATATACATGCTATTATTTAATTTTACAACAATTCTATTTTAAGGATAATAATTGCATTTTAAAAAGCGTGTGCAATTCTAGTTAGCAATTAAAAACCAAATTTTTTCCCCGTAATAGGGATGTAGGATTGAAGAAGAATGCACTTAAGGAGGTTGATAATTTCACCAATTCCTTCCTGTTATTTTCGTACGTATTACGACAGCGGAAATGTCAGTTTCAAACGCTTTAAGGAATGAATTTTGCAGGGATGTTAATTGCACGCGTTTTACAAGTTGCCTTGGATATGTTCAATTGGTTATGAAAGATATATTGACCTGTCAGAAGTGTGTGCGTATTGTACCAATATCAATTTCTCAGATGTGAGGTAAGGTCAATTCTATCAAGTCAACTTGATCTGTGGTTTATTCGTACCAAGTAGGGCTTTTTGCTTTTGGGATCAAATTTCATTAAGTAAATGACACCAAGTCCTTTCGGATGATTTGTTTTGACTGTGTTTTTCACGGTCATTCTATGTAAGATGGCATTTATAGCTTGATATGAAACAAAGTAAGTAATGGATTGCCGACTTATTTCTAATCACAATCAATACCCCTGTCGTTGACCCCTGATTTGTATATGAAAAAAGAATATCAATCTACCAAGTAATATAGATTAAGAATCAGCCTTTATTCTCAAGCTTTGAACATTGTACCAAATATATATATATATATCACTAAAAGGAAGACATAGTGGGATGGAAGGGTATTACTAGAAAATTATAGATTACAGTGGCGAAGCTGCCATTACACCAAATACGTTAATGTCTTCTTGGCAAATAAAGGGTATCTCATGAGAAGAGAATTTCCTGACGTCTCCTACATTAGGCGTCTGGTTTCTATGAAAATGTTTTCAGAGAAGTATAAATCATATTGTTTTCTTAAATTGTGAAGTGTTCACTCCCGGGGCAGGGTCTATGCTTCATGTTTTCCAGTCGGCAGGGTTTCACCCTCGATCCAAGGGAGACTCCGTGGCAACCTCAATCTCCCCACCCTCTCTGGTGCCTAAACATCATCTACGCTCTGGCTATACGCCCCTTGATAACCTAGTGACCTTGGCCTTGAAATCTGATCATGTGATTGGGGGGGGGGGGGGGAGCTTACTTTGAGGCAATCTTAGAATGCTTATTTTAAGTGGACCCATGCAGTTGCGGATCCAGCTTTTTAGTTAGTGGGGGCGTAAAGAATTGGCGAGAGGTCTGGGTCTAGGTCCCCAGCGGGTCCAGGGCAGAGTCCTGGTCAGGGGACCGGGGGGGGGGGGGGCGAAGCCCCCCGGAAGCTCTTGAATTTCTGCATTTTAGGACCCATTTTCGTGACTGTAATTTATTAAACAATGAAAATTGATGCATTTAACAATTATATTTACTAACAGATAAAGTTCTGTAAATTTATTGCTCTTTTGTCAACGTTTCGGCCGAAGCCTTCTTCAGGACGATCAACTTCAACTCGACTACATCTTTAAAATACTATGCACATAACTGTAATTGTTCAATAAGAAGTCCAACGTTAAATTTTGTTTACTGCGCTTCCTGTGGAATTTTATATACCGAATTTACTAACAGATAGTTAATATTCACGAATTTGTACTATTTTTTGATTTGAAATGATCGTTTTACCCATGATTGGAAAATGTTAGGGGGGGGGGGGCTACGCCCCCTACGCCCCCCCCCCCCCCCTTTGAATCCGCCACTGCCGTGTATCGAGTGCTGCATCTGATCGACTTTTCAGTTTGGATGCTTTTGTATATAAGTGTTACTGTAACATTTAAAGAAGTTGTCCATTGCATCTTTGGTCAAGGTTTCCTACAGCGACCCACCTTGACCTACTCTTTTGTATAGAATTCCTTAGTGGTGCAATGAATACGTGTAACTGTTCAGTTTAGTTCAGTTCAGTTCATTTCATTTATTTCTTTGTGCCCACTGGCACATTAATACAAAACATCAGACATTCAAGGTGAACATAATTAAGTTACAAAATATAATAGTACATGAAAAAGAAATATGTGAAACATTATAATGAATAAAGTAATGATACGATGATGACATATTGGCCTTGGCCTTGAAGGCTGATCATGTATAAGATAATGCAATGTGAAAAAAATAAAAATAAAATGCCACATCATTAATAGAATATTGAAAAAAAAAAAACATGCCTTCCACACTTGTAGGCATACTTCTTTTAAAATCATCTTGTGACCATGGGCATGCTCTTAAAAAAAAAGCATCCTCATAACGGACATTGTAGCAAAATGAATAGTCTATCGGAGAGACCGTGCGTTTGTAGAGTCTCAGTGCACAGTGGCAAGACTTTTCTCCTTCTTCCCTCATAAAACCGATATTAGATAGAAATTCGTCTTGGGATCGATTGTTAAATTTGTATACTAACTAAGATCGTAAGCTTTTAGATAGATTGAAACTGAAAATTTGACTTTATCTGTGAATACTTAGTACTTTATAAAGATAGTTATAAAGTGAAATGAGACTTTTTTAGCTCACCTCACGAAGTGAGAGGGAGCTTATGCTACATGTATCACCCTGTCGTCGGCGTCTGCGTCCGCGTCTGCGTCGGTGTCGGCGTCCGCACTAGTATGTTAAGAAGTTTTATTTCTATATTTTTTAAAGTCCTAGGAAGTTCAAACTTGCACAGATGATGCGTCTTCAAGAGTAGATCACAAATTTACGTTCAAATGTAGGTCATGACCTATATTTTCCGCTTGATTGCACATGTAAGGAATTTTTTAAAAGTATCATTTTTTTTTTCTTTATAATAAGTGTTATCTTTATAATAAGTGCTCGGAAGGCAAAACCTGCACAGATGATGTTTCTGAAAGAGAAGATCACAAATCTACCTTCAAATGTAGGTCATGACCTAATTTTTCCGCTTGAGTGCACATGTTACTGTGTAGTCTTTGACTACTCCCTGTTTGCTGCCATGACAAAATGCTGCCATGAGGTGAGCTTTGTAATCTTTGATTACACTATGTTTTAAATTAAGATTCTCTGTTCATTTGAAAGGGACATCAGCGTTAACTTTATGCAAGATGACCGTTATTTCTTTGAATATTAACATATGACTGACGTTTACGGATCTAAGAGGTCGGCCATTTCTAATAAAGTATGTCCTTTTGTCTGATTCGTAAGAAATTTCCACTTGATTTCAGTGCACTGGGAAATACACTTTACTTGCAACTAATTTAAATAAAATTTGATATAATTTATTGGGTCTAGGAAACATTAATTGACGTTGCATACATGCGTCCTATTATTATAGCCTATATATATAGGTTCGAAAGATCGCAATAGCTCGGCTTATTTGTTATTGTACGTGACGCCATTTTTGACAGTTAAAGTTTTTCGCAAAAAGGAGAGAACGCTTCTACGTACTACTGTCGGTGTTCTTACACTTACTCTAGCAAGTCATAAACCAATTCTGAAAATACCTTATTAGAACTTATGACAGATAAGGCACGGTCCATGTGATATTCGGGGGGGGGGGGGGGGGGGGGGGGGGGCTTGGGTTTTTTGTCGGAGCAAGATTATTTTTTTCGCCCCGGACCGGGGCAAAATTATTTTTTTCTTGCAAAGTTGGAGCAAGGACATTTTTTTATAACAATTGAATGTTTGTGTTATTCTTAAGTTTTACTTAAATTACTCCAAACATTATTTTCATGTAAATTGTATTCACTTCTAAACTAGCTGAGAGAGATGAAAGATTTTTACAATATGCGATATATAATTTTTAGTAAACAAAATGTATATAAGGTCATGTAACATGTAAGAGGGCCTGATGCAAGTTTTTACATGTAGAAATGAAAACTAGTGAAAAACTTATTTAAATTCGCATTCCAAGCTTGCACGGTATATAAAATTAGACACTATGGTGATACATGTACATGTATCTATTAATAGTAATAAATTATATTGATTATGTATTTAAGCATTTTAATTGTTTCAGTCACATGCATTCTTTTGATATTTTCAAATATGAACTTGCTATTACAGAAGAAAAGTATGGCGAGCGAAGCGAGCCAAATTTTTTTTTATAGAAAGTAAAAACTGCGGTGAGCGAAGCGAGCCGAAAATTTTTCAGGAATTTTAAGCGAATTTTATGGTTATTCTTCAAATTCAGATTACTTGTAAGAGCAAGATTATTTTTTTCTGTCACACCATAAGCAAATTTATTTTTTTCATCAAAATTCAGAGCAAAATTATTTTTTTCGAAAAAAACCCAAGCCCCCCCCCCCCCCCCCCCAGAATATCAAATGGACCGTGCCTAAGTAAACTTTTTCCTCAACAAAAAAAAAAAATGTTTATGACAATTTTGCTTCGTTTCCTTGTAATTTGCCCGGCAAAGATTCTGTCAAGATTGCCAGATATTCCTTTGTCTTCTTATTATATGAGTATTTACTTTCAATTATTCATACATTTTTTTGTTGTTTCAGAGTAGAATTGAATGGATGAACTCATTAATAAAAAATTTCAAGTTGTTTGTTATATATCGCGTTTTGAGAATTTGACTTTTAAAGTCAATTCTTAGTTTATTGTGTCGGGCTCCTAAGCCATGAAAGGTATGGTATAATACGGATAATTTCAAATGACGTTAAACTTTGTATGATTGTGCAATTAGTCTAGGTGCCATTCACGAAACCCAAAAATTTGTTACGCACAAAATGTTTTTGCATGAAAGTGTTGTCAATACCCTCTTATTTGATAATCCGGCTGATGCCACTCTGGCATCCTTGGGCATTTCGAAATTTTGGGGTAAAATGGAAATTTT
Source organism: Pinctada imbricata (assembly GCA_033119305.1). Lineage (NCBI taxonomy): Eukaryota > Metazoa > Mollusca > Bivalvia > Pterioida > Pteriidae > Pinctada > Pinctada imbricata. Next base: position 8,389,369 of record VSWD01000008.1, read on the forward strand.
CGAAGAAAAACCGTTGAAAATAGGAAAAATTCAATTACTTTTTCCATGCTGCAGCTAGATCAACAAAATTGGTACCAAAAGAACGACAATTTTATTGTCTTTAAGTCTCAAGCTCAATTTACCAATTTACTTGTCCATAAAATGGGGAAAACTATGAATTTTCGATGAAAAATCGTTGAAAATTGGGAAAACACCATATCTTTTTCTATTCTGTAGCTAAATAAACAATTTTGGTACCAAACGCACAATAGATTTATTGCCTTTCATTTTAATTAATACAGAAGTCAGATTTGCAATTTGCTGGTACGAAAAATTGGGAAAAACAACTACTCTTTGATGAAAAATCGCTGAAAATTTGCAAAATGCAATGACTTTTTCAAACTGTAGTATGAGGTTCTGCAATTATGGTACCAAAATAAAGGTTTTTGTTATTGTCTTTTATTCTGAATACATATTTAGCAACTTGCTCATAAATAAAATGGGAGAAGAAGAATGAGGGAGAAAACTTTGATTTTTGAAGGTTTTTTCCATACAAAGTTGGGACTTTGAAAAATGCAAAACGTTTAGAGAAAATCTAGAACAAAGATATGTGTATTCAAGTCAACAGTTTTAAGAAAAACAATTTACTAGTACATGGAGTCTTGTAGCAAGCTTTTGAAAGATGTGGGTGAAATTAGACACATTGTTCAAAAGGAAGCGGCTACTGTCCATGATACATAACGTGCATGTCTTGTCCACGCTGTTAATTAATCTGCTTTTAGATGATGCTAATGAATTTGAAGACGTTTAACATTTGTACCACTTGGTGAGTGTCACTGCTGGCGGACCAGGAGTCCCCGAGGGCACATGTAGCCAAGTTTGATCAATTTCGGTTGGTCGTTTCTTCAAATCGTAATCCAGGATAACCACAACTTCAGCTATTTCCGTGGCAGATGGCCGTCCTAAGTCGTCACCGGTTACTCGTTGGTTTATGTGTAGTCCTTTCTGTTCGATGTTTCTGTGTTGTGCGTTGACGTTCCTTGTCCCTTGTGCGTCTCTTTTGTGCTTGTCTGCTTTGTGTTATTTGCATTGGGGGTTTTGCTAAGGGTGCTTCAACCTGCTATTGTTTGAGATCCCCTCCTTTGTCTCAAACGCATTCAAAAATTTTCTGTTTGCAAAATTGTCACTAATTTCTGAAACCTGGGTCCTGTAGCATCATATCCTAGTCATCTTGCCACGTCTTATATTTTGGACATAATTATCACACATTATTGGCCATATTTCATTGTTTGGATTGAGGATCAATGACGAGGGTTAAATATCCGAAACGTGCATGTCTAGTCCTCGCTGTTAACTAATCTGCTTTTAAATGATGCTAATGAATTTGAAGATGTTTAACATAGATGATTTCTGCCAGGGTTGTGAAGTTGTTTTCATTCATTGAAGTGGATCTTAAAGACCTGCTTAGTGGTGACATTGTTTAGTCCCCTACCGGCAACGCCGAAGGGGACTCTTAGTTTCCTCTCGGTCTGTCTGTCCGTCCGTCAGTCTGTCCGTCTGTCTGTCCGTCTGTCCGAATATCAGTTTTCCGGACTTTTTTCTGCAACGGTTGGAGATATTGAGATGAAATTTGATACACAGCTTGGTCTTGGATAGTTACAGAGCAAGTTTGACTTTCGTCACGCTTGACCTATTTTTCGTGGAGTTATGCCCCTTGATGACTTTGAAAATTCAGTTTTTGTCAGTTTTCCAGACTTTTTTCTGCAACGGATGGAGATATTCAGATGAAATTTGATACACAGCTTGGTCTTTGATAGTTACAGAGCAAGTTTGACTTTCGTCACGCTTGACCTATTTTTCGAGGAGTTATGCCCCCTGATGACTTGGAAAATTCAGTTTTTGTCAGTTTTCCGGACTTTTTTCTGCAACGGATGGAGATATTCAGATGAAATTTGATACACAGCTTGGTCTTTGATAGTTACAGAGCAAGTTTGACTTTCGTCACGCTTGACCTATTTTTCGAGGAGTTATGCCCCCTGATGACTTGGAAAATTCTGTTTTGGTCAGTTTTCCGGACTTTTTTCTGCAAAGATGGAGATATTTAGATGAAATTTGATACACAGCTTGGTCTTGGATAGTTACAGAGCAAGTTTGACTTTCGTCACGCTTCACCTTTTTTTCGAGGAGTTATGTCCCTTGATGACTTGGAAAATTCAGTTTTTGTCAGTTTTCCGGACTTTTTTCTGCAACGGATGGAGATATTCAGATGAAATTTGATACACAGCTTGGTCTTGGATAGTTACAGAGCAAGTTTGACTTTTGTCACGCTTGACCTATTCTTCGAGGAGTTATGCTCCTTGATGTTTTGGAAAATTCAGTTTTTGTCAGTTTTCCGGACTTTTTTCTGCAACAGATGGAGATATTCAGATGAAATTTAATACACAGCTTGGTCTTGGATAGTTACAGAGCAAGTTTGACATTCGTCACCCTTAACCTTTTTTCGAGGAGTTATGTCCCTTGATGACTTGGAAAATTCAGTTTTTGTCAGTTTTCCGGACTTTTGTCTGCGACATATAGAAATATTCAGGTGAAAATTTGATACATAGCTTGGTCTTGGATAGTTACAGAGCAAGTTTAACTTTCGTCACGCTTGACCTATTTTTCGAGGAGTTATGTCCCTTGATGACTTGGAAAATTCAATTTTTGTCAGTTTTCCGGACTTTTTCCTGCAACAAAGAAAGATATTCAGGTGAAATTTGATACTCAGCTTAGTCTTGGATAGTTACAGGGCAAATTCGACTTTTGTCACGCTTGACCTATTTTTCGAGGAGTTATGCCCCTTGATGACTTGCACAATTCAGTTTTGTCAGTTTTCCAGACTTTTTTCTGCAACAAATAGTGATATTCAGGTAAAATTTGACACTCAGCTTAGTCTTGCATAGTTACAGAGCAAGTTTGACTTTTGTCACGCTTGACCTCTTTTTTCGAATCGATAAAGCAGATAAAACCTCAGAACTGAGCTACACAGACAGTAAGTTTAATTAAAACTCATGTTTAATTGAAGAGTAATTCATAGGCAGAGTTGCAGGACATAAATATATGCCGCCGGTAGGGGACTTATATCGCTCAGCGATCATAACATTTTTCAATGTAAAAAAGATTACTTCAGTTTTTCAACTTCGAAATATGTTCTTAAAATAAGCTCCAGGTTATCTATTCGACAATAATGCCTAGGAGCTGGTGATCGATGATGTATGCAGGGCTCTGGTGTATCAACTGACCATTCAATTGCAGAATTAATACCTTGATTGTTTCTGGTCATATAATTCTAAAAATAACTAAACACTTCAGATGTTCAATGATAAGTGTTCCAGCTATCTACCTTCTTGAAGAAAGTTTTAAACCAATTTTACTGCACCAGACACGTGTTTCGGATAGAAAAATCCTCATCAGTGATGCTTTCAATTAAAGTGACTTCGTGGCACAGCCAAAATCCTCTCCAGCAGCTCCCCTGGCCCTATTTTCTGAACTTGAAATTGCTATTACTTTGCAGAGAGCAAATTTAAATGGTATTCAATTGACTCCTACTTACGATCACAATGACATAAAAGATTCAGTCAAGAAAGCTACATCTCATGAAATGAAGTGCAACTGATTGATATTACATGTACTTGCAATCATTTGATCGAGAAAGCAATCCGATTGATTAAGAACTCGCATTCTACACATTATTCTAAAGATGTAGGTATTGCGAACAGATCATGATGATGGATACCATCAACATATGATAGTATAGGAGAGACAAAGGTTTTTCTGTGGGAAATCTTTTGAAGTGGTGTTCCGTGTCAAATTTGAGAGAAGTTAATTCAGATATTGAAAAGAATCTAGACAGTATATCTGATGTCAGGTCCAGTGTACGATTGAATGAAATGGGCTATAAGAGAAAGGAGGGGATCTCCAACAACACTAGGTTGCAGCACCCACAGCAAAATCCCAAATCACCCATGCAAAAAAAAAAAAAACACAGAACAGACACCCACAGAAAGAGACGCAAAAGGGACAATATCATAGAAACATGAAACATAAAAGACTAAACATTAACCAACGAGACCAATGGACAACGGGTGCCGACTTAGGACGGCCATCTGCCACGTAAATAGCAGACGGTGTGGTTATCCTGGATTACGTGCGCACAACCCTCCCACTATTCCGATTTCCCAGAGGTCTCGAAGAACGCACAATTATGGTGTAAAACAACCTCCTCACAGAGTTCAAAACTCTTGGATGACCATTACCACCAACTTTATTAATTGAAGAATTTCGATAAAATGTCAAGAAAAACGAAATATGTTTAGCCATGCATAAGGAAACATTCTTAAGGTCAAACCTGGATCTGCTGAAAGAACTTAATTTAAAATAAATGTTGAGACCTATTGTGATAATATTTTGCCAGTTGCGTCTGAACCTCTATCTGTTACTAGTATCCTGTTGATTTGTTGTAGTCGCACATGAAATCTGAGCTGTGTAACAAACAGATGTGACAAATTCTGTGCTCAATTTTCTTTAATTCTGTAAATGTTTTGGAGTAGAAAATTGTCAGAGTACGATGCAAAGGAGGCATTTTGATCAACCATGTAAGAGGGGTTCTTTGTTGTTAGAAGTAGCTGCACACAAGAATTACAATTGCATGTTGATGAAAAAACAAGGCAATAAGAAAGGAGGTGATATCCAACAAAACTGGGTTGCAGCACCAATATAAACACATCAAAACATCTCAAGTAAAAATACAGAGAAGACAAACACAGAAAGAGAAACCAAACGGGCAGGGAACAGCAAACACGACATCAAACATCAAATAAGCAATGTATGAATTATGCAATTAAAATGGAACATTCTTTTCGTGAAATGATGCGTGATGTTGTAAGATGATGCTAGGACATTTATACTATTTGGAATGATATATCTAGAGTAGAATAAATGGTAATAAGAGAGTGCAAATCTAAAACTATCAATATGCAATCATTTTGATACGAAAATTGTTGTTTTAGAATTTCTTTAAACCGATTTTTTTTTACAATTTAAAACCTGTTTTCAGCAAAAACAAAAAAGCTTGAGTGGAATTCTGAATTTAAAGCAATGAAATCATTTTTCTTGCTGTTGTTCTAACTACAGCATGGAAAAAACATTGCAATATCCCAATTTTCAGCGATTTTTCATTCAAAATTCATTCTTTCCCCCATTTTCGTACTTGCAAATTGCTAATCTGATATTTAAAATAAAAGGCAATACATTTATTGTGCGTTTGGTACCAAAATTGTTATTTTATCTAGGGTATGAAAAAAGATATGACATATTCCCAATTTTCAACGGTTTTTTTTATCGAAAATCCATAGTTTTCCCCATTTTATGGACGAGTAAATTGATAAACTGAGCTTGGGACTTAAAGGCAATGTAATTGCTGTTCTTTTGATACCAAATTTGTTGTTCTAGCTACAACATGGACAAAGTAATTGTGTATTTCCAATTTTCAACGGTTTTCGTTGAAAAATTACCTTTTTTCCCAAAAATTTTGAAATGCCCAAGGATGCCAGAGTGGCATCAGCCGGATTATCAAAGTAGAGAGTATTAGCATCACTTTCATGCAAAAACATTTTGTGCGTAACATTTTTTTGGGTTCACCCCAAAATAGCCATTTGGCAACTAGACTAAATGTTTTTGCGTCGCAAAAGCAACCGGTCAGCGGACCCGGAAGTTTCTTAGTTCTATAACATACAAATTCGCTGAGAGACAGGATCCGGTACATCAGCAGCATCAAAAGAATACCAGAGTCGGGTCTTGTGCGCAAGATGAGAAGTTTCTGTGCCACAAAAAAAAAAAACCAAACAAAAAAACACCAAGGAACGGTCCCCAAGCAATTTTCGCACTTTGTAACCATGGTAACGTGATTACAATATTGTCGGTAGTCAATTCTCCTATACGAGTATTTATTATTCCCACCTTAATGGTCACAACCCACCGTAAGTGCAAGTACGTGCTTTCTTCGTGCTAAAAACATGGACAATATTTTCGGATCCGCACGCGGTCTGTGCGTTCAGTGTGTGGTCCCCACGATCTCCGTATGGATTTAGGAGCACGCGGACACGACGTAGCATTTTTGATGTATGTAGAACATTTGCTGCGTCCTGTCTGCGTACGGTTAACGGATTTATCAAGAAGTACGACACGCACACAATCACGCAGATTTGCGCCTGTCGAAGCAGAGTGTAAAAGCCATGAACGCAAAAAATAAGACACTCATTCCTTATGTGGTTCGGTTCCAAACTTGTTCAGTAAATTCAGACGCGGATTCAATATCAATCATTGATTAAGATTGTCGTTGTTGAATTAATTATTGCATTAAAATACTAAACAAATTTGAAACATTTTTTTCTCTTACGCACAGAATATCTATACGATGGGGAACTACTTCTCATGACGTAGCAGACGACTTCTTGATCACGGCATGAATCGCCTCTGACTCTCAGAAACGTTGATTTTAAGTTAGAAATACACATTTTTAGTCAAAATCATGTGATATAAAGAATCTCAAATGAATTTTCATTTCATACGATGCATTATCTATTCATGAAACTCGTTGTGCGTTTTATATCCCCTCGCCAAGGCTCGGGGATATAAAACACACAACTCGTTTCATAATACATCGTATGAAATCAAAATTCATTATACAATGTATATGTATAAGCACTCAAAATGGCGTTTTATGGGTTTTCCACGGCGGACACCTAAATCTCGGTTTTCTGCACATCTTGAATGTTTTGGACTTCGATAGCAAAAATGCGCAGGAGTTCGATGCCAACAACCTTCAATGACACCCGCCCCTTCCAATCTCTCTGTAGTCAAAGTTATACATGGAAATTAAGCCAAAGTCGCCAACAACCCTGAATTATATACACCCCTTCTCTACAGTACTTTCACTTTCCTTCAAGGAGAATCGCGATCCATTTTTCAAATTTTGATAGCCCCGCTTAACAGCAAATTTCTTAAGTAATGACTGTCTTACTTTTGGTGTTCATGGGTGTATAATTCTGGTTGGACACGTGCAAATTTTCCGAGATTCGCGAAGCGATGCGATTCTCGGAAAATTTGCACGCGTCCAACCAGAATTATACACCCATGAACACCAAAAGTAAGACAGTCATTACTTATATTTACATTTTTACTAATCACCGGTCATTTTTATTTGCTTGCACATCGTACATCTTGCCTGTAACGACGTCAAATACATTTTAACATTGGTAAATTCTCCTTACTTGCAAAACTTGAAAGTGACGTTACAATAGCAACCCGAGTTATTGGAATATAATTGTAGTTGCCTAATGGGCGGTTAACATGGGGGATCTACTAATAATGTAAATATTCGGAATTAATCTATTATACAAACAAATTTATGATTTGAAATAAGATAAGATAAAAATGCAATGATCGCTGTGCGATGTAAGTCCCCTACCGGCGGCATAAATTTATGACTTGCATCTCTGTTCATCAGTTCATCATCTGCAACAACAACCAAGAAAAGTCTGGGAAACTGAATTCACGAAATTTGCTAAGTCCAAGGGCCATAATTCTTGTGAAAATAAGTCAATCTAAATTAAACTCAAATCTGCATCACATTATAATGTATTCACATCCAAAAAATTAGTTCATTATCTGCAATAACAGGCATGAAAAAGTCCAGAAAACTGCAAATTTCATGAAATTTGCTAAGTCCAAGGGCCATAACTCTTGTAAAAATAGGCCAATGGAAACCAAACTCAGAGTTCTTCTGTATCACACTGAGATGTATTCATTTACCAAAACTCAGTGCATTATTTGCAATAGAACCGAAAAGAAGTCCGGAAAACTGAAATTTTCATAAAATTTGCTAAGTCCAAGGGCCATAACTTTTGTAATAATAGGTGAATCGAAAGCAAACTCAAACTTGATTTGTATCACATTGAGATATATCCACATACCAAAAATGATTTCAATTTATGCAAGAACAGCGGAAAAAAGTCTGGAAAACTGAAATTTTCATAAAATTTGCTAAGTCCAAGGGCCATAACTCTTGTAATATTAGGTCAATCAAAAGCAAACTCAAACTTGATCTGTATCATATCGAGATATATCCACATACCAAAAATGAGTTCAATATATGCAACAACAGCGGGAAAAAAGTCCGGAAAACTGAAATTCTCATTAAATTTGCTAAGTCCAAGGGCCATAACTCTTGTAAAATTAGGTCAATCAAAAGCTAACTCAAACTTGATCTGTATCACAGTGAGATATATCCACATACCAAAAATGAGTTCAATATATGCAACAACAGCGAAAAAAAGTCCGGAAAACTGAAAATGGGACAGACAGACAGACAGACAGACAGACAGACGGACGGACAGACAGACAGACCGAGAGGAAACTAAGAGTCCCCTTCGGCGTTGCCGGTAGGGGACTAATAAGGAGGATGCGATTATGGATTCATGACATCGAGCGCCTGTGTGGAAAGTAGAGGCGGATATTCTTGTGGATCGTTGGCATCGAGCTCCTGTGCAAAAAAAAAAAAATGTGAAATCAAACTGAAGAGTATTGCTCCGTATCAATAGGCCTGTAATTTCATGCTAAATATTCGCTGATGCAAATGAAAGAGAAGTCATGTTTATATATATATGAATAAAAGGTCGGGTGTAACAGAAATAATAAATGGAAAACGTAATTGCGGAAGAAAATATTCCTAGAATTTTCTAACGAGAAAAGGAGAAAGAGGCCATTTAAGAAAGATCTCTTTTTTACAACCAGAAATATTAAGCTTGACATGAAACCCATTTCTGTTTACCTTTTTAAGCCATCTCCATTCATAATGAGTCCATTAATAACGATGTGAGAGCAAGTACTATGTCATTGTTATAACATTTATAATCATGAGGGCCAGATTTTGAATGTGATTTGCATAAAAATGGAGGACGCTTGCCTCATTTGCATATACTTCTTTCAATCTTCACACCTTCGAAATTTTTAGAGCCTATAAAAACATCAACATTTATCAAAAAATGAAGCTTGGACTTTAGTATTTTTGGTCTCGAATGTAGTTACTGCTCTTTCTAACTTGATGTTGAAATTAAGAGTTTATTTGAGCTACATTGAAGAGTTGTGGACTGGAAGATAGAATGCAGTTTTTGAGATTTTAATGGATTTCAGACTAGATTATTTCTTAGCTTACTATGGTCATGCTGCTTTATATTGGCACTGGAATAGAGGTAAGGGCATTAGCAATGTAAATGATTAACAAAATGACATATTACAGGCTTATTTCGAAGATGTGAATATACGAAATATTTTTAATAAGTGAATTATTTACATATGAATAAGGTGGGAAAATCTACATGTTTCATGTAGAACATGGTATACTTCTAAAAAATGTATGTTTCTCTGAATAAGGTAATGTGGGAGGGGGCACTACAAATATATATATGAATTGTATGTATTGTCCACACGTATTCGGACAGTCATTGTATTTCTGCGATCGAGAGAATAACATGTTATGGCACTAAGGGGGGAGGGTGTGCTGTCCATGTTCAAGATTGAGCTTACTATAGAGTTCGAACTCTTTACCTTCTTGAAGAAAATTTCAAACCAATTCTAATGCACCAGATACGTGTTTCGGTTAGTCAATCCTCATCAGTGGTACTAGAAGTCACAGATCTCCTCGGATGATATACACCTATAATTGATCAATTGACCTTTCAAGGTCAGGGGTCAAAGTTCAGTTTAATAATAAATAGGCATACCATTACTCTAAATAAGTCACATACATATTTTATGCCCCCGTAATCGAAGATTCGGGGGCATATAGTTTTTGGTCTGTCTGTCCATCTGTTTGTCTGATTATCTGTTTGTCTGTTTGTCCGCAAAAACTTTAACCTTGGCCATAACTTTTTAATGGTAAGTGATAGGGCTTTCATATTTCACATATGTATTCCTTGTGACAAGACCTTCCCATGGATACCAAAATTTTTGACCTTGTGACCTTGACCTTGGAGTTTGACCTACTTTTGAAAAACTTCAACCTTGGCCATAACTTTTAGATGTTTAGTGATAGGGCTTTCATACTTCACATGTGTATTTCTTGTGACAAGACCTTTCCATGGATACCAAAATTTTTGACATTGTGACCTTGACCTTGGAGTTTGACCTACTTTTGAGAAACTTTAAAGTTGGCCATAACTTTTGAATGGTAAGTGATAGGGCTTTCATATTCCACATGTGTATTCCTTGTGACAAGACCTTTCCATGGATACCAAATTTGACCTTGTGACCTTGACCTCAAAATGTGAACTACTTTTCAGCTGTTTTACCGACAAAGATGCCAACGGGGGCATTCGTGTTTCACAAACACATGTTTTATTTATAATTATTCTCAACTTACATAGGACAACAGAATGCTCCAATAGTGACATGACACCTATTGATTTTCAAGTTCAAGGGTTAAATGTCAAGCTCGAAGTTTAGAGGCCAAATGTCAATAATGTAACTTTATAATCGATTATCGAAAACAGTCCTTGTGGACACATTAAAAGTCACGGATAAATATGGGCACTCAGGACACGTTTGGTGTGGTTTTCAAATGACGAGAGTAACTACTACACTGCCATCAATAAATAGACTTTTGACGTTATTTCTAATTGTGACGTCATAAATCAGATACGACGTCACAGTTAAAAGTTACGTCAAACCTTTTGATGTCGGTTCTTAGGATGTGTAAAATACAAGTCAACTGCGGTAATGTGAAAATCGTCTATTATTACACACCATTTCTGTTCATGTTGCTGTTAGAAACTGAAATGTTTGGAATCCATTGCTGTATAATTCTGAAGATGAATTTGTTTCAAACTTGACCAAAATAAATGTATTTACATTTTTTTTATTCTTTTTTCATATAAAAATAACAATTTTTGAAAGAAAATTATGTCGTTGAAAAAAGTTTCTATATGCATTTTTGTTATCACAATTCATAATTTTGAACTATGTGAAGCCAATTATTATGAATCTTTCAAGTTCAGAATAGAAAAAAATTAGGATTATATTGCTATAAAAATAAAGGAACCCACAAAAGTCCTATATATGAGAAATTTGTCCTATAAAACCTTTATTTTGGCCTAAAATGTCAAAAAATTGCTTTGCTATTTCATTTGCCGCTTCGTCTTGAATCATCTATAACACGATCATGTATACATTGCGATCTGCAACAATTTCTGCTGACAGTTATATCATATGAAAATTTTCGGCTCGCTTCGCTCACCACCTTTCCTGTCATCATCATATTTCATACCTATTTTAGTTCTTTACCATCATATAAATTAAAAACAAAGATACCAGGAGGGAATTATTTTCTCCGTTGCCTTTTAAACTTTGGCTTTGAGCGTTCAAAATGTCCTATAATTTTCCTATTTTTCTCGAAAAATTCCTATATTTGTCCTATATTCCCATACAAGATATTCCTATATTACTATATTTTAAGTAGAGGAAGTCGCTTTGACCCATGTCATATACGATTCAAATGCACTTTGTTAGAACTTGTTACCGTAGACGAATACGTATCATCTGTAATCCTCATAAAGTTAAGAAGTATACCGATGTTCAATAATTCATGGATCATAGTCACAAGTATACCGACTTTATCCCAGAAAGAAGTACCTAGAACTAGGTCACAGCAGCCTATATGTCACTTGCCTTAATTAATGCCTTGGTTTTGTTGACTTTTTTTCATCACTTTCTGAGAAAATTGCAATCTGGGTTTACTGAATGAGTGCATGGTCGTGCAGTTGCAAACCTATTAGTTTTCAGTACATGACTTCTCGCCAACTTAATGCAAAACTAAATTCACTTCACACGTAAATTATTTCTCTAGTTCTTTGTCATGAATACAGAGAAGGTCGGACGTTTTTGTTTTTTTGTTTTTTTTTTGGGGGGGGGAGGAAGGTGAAGATTTGACCTAACTGCGAACTTTGATATCGATTATTGATCTTAGATGTTCATTTCGTTTTGAATGAGCGCATACGACTTAATGGATAATTTCTGAGCATGAACAAGACCCATCACAACAATTACTGTGACTAAATTATCAAAGATAACAACAGTCACTGTGACCATATTATCAAAGATAACAACAATCGCTGTGAGCACATTATCAAAGATGACAATCACTGTGACCACATTATCAAAGATAACAACAATCGCTGTGACCACATTATAAAAGATAACAACAATCGCTGTAACCACATTATCAAAGATAACAACAATCGCTGTGACCATATTATCAAAGATAACAACAATCGCCGTGAGCACATTATCAAAGATGACAATCACTGTGACCATATTATCAAAGATAACAACAATCGCTGTGAGCACATTATCAAAGATAACAACAATCGCTGTGACCATATTATAAAAGATAACAAGCGCTGTGAGCACATTATCAAAGATGACAATCACTGTGACCACATTATCAAAGATAAGAACAATCGCTGTGACCACATTTTGAAAGATAACAACAATCGCTGAGATCACATTATCAAAGATAACAATCACTATGACCACATCATAAAAGATGACAATCACTGTTACCACATTATCAATGATAACAACAACCACTGTGACCACATTATGAAAGATGACAACAATCGCTGTGACCACATTATGAAAGATAACAACAATCGCTGTGACCACATTATCTAAGATAACAACAATCACTGTGACCACATTATCTAAGATAACAACAATCACTATGACCACAGTATCAAAGATAACAATCAGTGTGGCCACATTACAAAAGATAACAATCACAGTGGCCACATTTTCAAAGATAACAATGACACTGTGGCCACATTATGAAAGATAACAATGACAGTGGCCACATTATCAAAGAAAATAATAACCACTGTGGCCACATTATCAAAGATAACAACAATCACTGTTACCACATTATCAAAAATATCAACAACCACTGTGACCACATTATCAAAGATAACAACCGCTTTGACCACATTATCAAAGATAACAACAATCACATTGACCACATTATAGAAGATAACAACCACTGTGACCACATTATCAAAGATAACAACAATCACTGTGGCAACATAATCAAAGATAACAACAATCACTGGCCACATTATCAAACATAACAACAACCACTGTGGCCACATTACCAAACATAACAACAATTACTGTGACCACATTATCAAAGATAACAACCACTGTGGCCACATTATCAAAGATAACAACCACTGTGACCATATTATAAAAGATACCAACATTTACTGTGACCACATTATCAAAGATAACCACTATTACCACATCGTCAATTACTAGTATAACAAATACCACTGTAACCACATTATCAAAGATAACAACAATCTCAAACCACAATTGCTTGTTTCCAATTTAATTTCAGTTCCATATATATGATTTTACCCCAAATTACCTATTCTATTTTAGCTATGTCATTTGAATTTAAGGTAATGTTACGGAGTCGTCCTTAATCCATAAAACTAGAAAATCACTCTAGTAAATGTAGTTTTAGATACGATCATAAAATCGGGAATGTGCATCGAAGACGTAAGACGAAGGTCGAGTGTAGACAAGTTACAGGTGTTTGATAAAACTGACAATAATGGTTTTCCCGAGGTAATTTGGTAATAATTAGATACACAAGTTTGTATTATAACCAATTTCATTAATCCTTTTACATGATAAAGCCTTTAAGACACGAAATTCCTGTATTTTCTCCTCTGCAGTTTGAAACTTAGCGCCGTGCCGACATTGCTCTGGTACGGGCTAACGAATTTGACGCGTGCTGATTGGCTGACGCTTGATGCAATTAGTATATAAGGGAGCACTGCCAGTGCTCAGCGGGGCATTCGACTTGTCCCAGAGCTGGTGTCAACATCGACTTGATTAGTATCAGATGGTTAGGAATTTGAAACCGATTTGGGTTTTGGAGTTTGAGAACTTGACTTTGAATTGTAATTTCCCCTAATTGGGTGAAATTAACTTTGACTAGTAATTGAAAGTATGGACACCCATATGGGTGATACCTCAGCATTGAGAGCACCCATTTGGGTGACAGTTTGTGATAACCGATTTGGGTGATAACACACAAGTGTTCATAATTTATAGGTAATTTGGTAACATATATCTTTTACAACCTAAATGGGTGGTGCCCTGTGGCTTGCACCCAGATAGGTGATGTAAGCCTGTATAACTCATATTTCTTAAATAGTTTTAACTGCTGTAGTCATTCTGTTTCTCAATTAATTCAAAGTAAATAAATAGCTAAATACTTATCTCTATTGCATGTACTAATAATCACTTTGCTTTTCAGCTGCTTGTTCTTCACTTAGTATACTCATACTCTGTACCCATTCGGGTGATAAAAGCATAGCACCTACCTAGGTGAAACACAGATATGTATTTGAATTGATTATCATTGCTTTGACTAGATACTTGCTGATGAACTTGGGCCTTGGGCTAGTTTAGGTTCATAGCAGGTGCTCCAAGGACACACTGGGTGAGAGTTAGCCAAAAGGGGCAGACAACTCTGGACTCAGTGTATTGGAAACAATTAATTACCGGTATCTCATCTTTGCTTGCTCGTTTTTCTCTTTTACAGTTGATTATTAAAATAATAAATGATTAAACTTATATCAAATTGTTCCTCGTCTATCAGGGTGCAACGAAGCTTAAAAGTCGGACAGCAGACGGATCCCAATTTTGTAAGTGTATCTGGCTAGGTAGCTGCGGCAACTTGGTCGGGTACGGTTACAGTAAGTTGAAACCGGAAGACATACAAGGCCGGTAACTCGACTAAATGACTGATTATGTGATATGTGTAATGCTGGAGAGATTGAAGACGAAAAACACGTAATTTTATGTTGTTCAGCGTATAAACAACAAAGAAAGACATTTCTTGATACACTTTTTGAAAAATGTCCAAATCTTAGTCGTCTGGACGAAGAAAGTAAAATGAGTTTATTTTCAACAATGGTGACATGAATTTGATAAATAGGTCATTTTGTACGTGATATGTTAAATTCAAGGAGCTCCCCAGTATTAATTTTCTCGTGTTTTAACGACTCTCGCGTGACGTCAATGTACGTACTAACTATCAAAACCGGGACGGAACGGATAGTTATGATCTTGCGTATTGCACATATAGATCACAATATGAGTACGAGTGTATGATTATGTTGTTACTTTTATATGCATGATGACTTTATGTTGAGTTAATGCAATAAATGAATTTGAATTTGAATTTACCTATGTGTTTATGCTGATATTCTTTCTACAATCATTTTTATGGAATTTTCGTTCTTTTCTTCAGTTAAACTTCGATAAAACCTTTTCGAAGATACCTTACAATGTCGTGATCTCCATATCATCCCTAAATATTAACATTATGATACCACACGGATAAATTCTGAAAATTCGAAATACTAGTAGATTTCGTAGAAAAGTTTTTTTTTTAATCGAGACTTTCTTCAAAATACGTATTTCTTTTAAAGTATACGGTACAGTCGGTACCCATTAAAAATTATACTCTATTTCGACCCAAATGTACAATTAATATTATAATATGACTCATACATAATTATATATACATGTATGTTTAAAACAATTTAAAGAGTAGGAAAACAGTAGTTTTATTTATTGGAAAAATGATTGAAACATTGGACAATCATTTGATCTTCGTTATGGCCAGTAGTGGGTCATTATGACGTATTTTGACTATTTTCTGGTAAATATTTATCATAAAGAAAAATAAAACAGTATAGTCGAAAAAGTACAGAATAAATGAAGTTTACTTGTCGTTCAGGGGGAAGTGTGATATTATTCCAGAATTATCGGGTGTTATATAAGGTGGTATCATCGTTACTCTCCCGATCTCGAACTTGTCGGGTTATCTAGGGTCACGTGTACAGGTAGGTCACCTATTCTAGCTAGCCGGTATGTACGACAAGAGAAACGTTATCTTCTCATAGCTTTACTTTGTATGTCCTCAACACATGATCTGCACATACGTGACACGTCTGTGAAAAAAGGACTGAAATTTGAGTGATTTTGGACTCCTCCAAAAGCTACTGCAAACATGCTAGAGGCAGAGGATCCCGATGACGAAAACCCAATGCTCTCACTCATCGGTAAGCCACATGGACCTTTGTCCATCTGTACGTCTGTTTGTGCTTATGTACGGTTATACTGCTGGGTGTGGATGGGATGGTAATCTTCTCTTTGCATAATGACTACATGGTTAAGCTTTATGTAAATATTTCAATTCTAACTTTTAGACTATTAAATAGTCTATTTTCAAAAAATCCGGTAATGATTGCAGATTTTGAAAATAAAATGAGTTAATACAATCACGTAGTTTTTAGCTCGACTGCACTATATATATTGCAAAAGAGCTATTGCAATACCCCCGGCGTCGGCGTCGGCGTCGTCCGAACTAGATGATAAGGTAAATGGCAAGATAACACAATTTTAATTCCTTTTCTATATTCATATTCTGTTGGTTCTTTTTGTTGTCAATGTTTAATTATACTTTGTTTAATATTACCAGATAGGGATGTAGCCCCTGGGGTGGGGATTTTTAAGATTATTTCAAATGATCTAGGCAAATGTTGAGATGATAAGGTAAATGTTAAGATAGCAATATTTTGCCTTTAATGGCCAATATTAAGCTAAGTGTAAGTGCTACATATTCCAAACTTACATGGTGGATGTATCTTTGATCAAACTTTCATAAAATGACCGTGACCTACTTTTTCCACTTGAACGATTTTGCACTTTAAAAGCCAATATTGAGCAAAGTATAAGTGCTACATGTTCCAAACTTACATGTTGGATGCATCTTTAATCAAACTTCAGTAAATGACCTTGACCTACTTTTTCCGCTAGATTGATTTTTCCTTTTAAAGCCACTATTGAGCAAAGTATGAGTGTGACATATTCCAAAGTTACATGTTGGATGTATATTAAATCAAACTTTCATAAAATGACCTTGACTTATTTTTTTCCGCTTGAATGATTTTGCCCTGCTACATGCTCCAAACTTTCAAATTGGATGTATCTTTAATCTAACTTTCATAGAATAACCTTGACCTACTTTTTCCGCTTGAGTGATTTGCTTTTAGAAGCCACTTGTGTATAATTATATAAATTTGGGGAAAAAAGTGAGCTTAAGAAATTGGCTGTCATTAAAGACATTATACTATGCAGTCGAGCATTAGGTGACTCTGGCAACTGGCGACCAATAGAAATTGAGTGTAATAAACGCCCGAAGGCCGTTTTTCAAAACGATACCTGTCCTGGGTAGGGATAAAAAATGGACAAAAATATGTCATTCATGTGGCCAAAGGGAAATTGAGTCAATGAATGATAAAAAGAATTAAAGAAAGAAAAAGAAAACCTCCCGTCTTTAAAACTGATGAATAACTTTCAGCAGAGTAATTCGAACGAAGGTATGAAATATCTGTATTTTACACGGTAGCATATCACCTGATATGCAAATAATCCCTTCGATTAAACAATTTAAATATTGTCTAAATCGTCCTTATAGGAGTTTATCTTAGGTCTATCATCTTAATCATTTATATGATGATAATCTATTCTGGTCAGGAATAGATGTATATCCAGAGAACATAAAAATATTTAAGTGCACCATATCATAACATTTTAAAAACAATAATAGAAAATGTTCCTTTTAAGTGTTCTATGAATTAATATATGGTAACCTCTTTTCTTGACCAGAAACAATAATCATCATAAAGTTATCATGATGCTCATATGTTAGGCCTAAAACTTCTTGTCATCAAGGAACGTAACCTGTACCGGATCTTGTGAACCGTAAGGGATAGGGCATTTCAAATGTAGATCGAATAAGTTGTATTTACCTTGAAATTTTGCGTTTTACGCTACTCATTATGCTACTTGAGAAAAATGAAGGAATTTTTTCACCGATTTTTTTTTTTTTTTTTTTATGGTGATAGACACCATTCATGTAGAATGCACTAGCTGCAGTCCCAACTCTTATAGGTGATACTATGTAGAGCCCCCATCTTTCAAGCCTATTGATTCTCAGAGCCTGTAGGTCTCTACTTCCTTTTGATCTTGGATAAGCAACGAATCGGGTTCTTCTAAGAATGCTTAAGTGTCAAGAACCCTTGTCCCGTGTAAACCCCCTTTTCATCTCTCGTTTCATAACTATCTAAACAGTTACAGACCGGAGAAAATAGCATTAGAGATGGGATTTTTGGAGATAAGATGTTCCACGGCGACTTTTGTAAATGAGGTAGATTGGGGAAACAACACTTGACGTAACCTTGTAATGTAACTGTCACTATATAATGATGGATGGTAAGGGGGAGAGCAAATTGTTATCAACCGCTGCTGGCTAACGATAATGCCACTGTTTAAAGCTAGCAAATACTGATTTAAGTAGTTTTTTTTTTTTGTCTCTCGGCACCACGAGAGAGGAAAATTACTGATGAGCTGTTGATGGCAAAGACATTTTTTGTTCACACTAATGAAATATGAAAATTTGGGCGAGGATATTAAAACTAGACAAATGTTTGCCAGGATTGCAGAGAAATCCCCCCATACATTTAGAGTGCAATTATCTTTCATCTTCTCCCGTAAAACAAGAACAGAAATTATCTCAGCTTCATTCCATTGCATTGAAAAGATGGAATATGAAGCAAAGAAAAAAAGTAGAGAGTGTTAACCCCCAACGGTGAAACTCGAAGGGGGCTGTGTAGTTGTCCATTCCGTTTGTTTTCTACCTGCGTGTATATAAAATCCGAACTATCTCGGTCTGTCACCATTAGCTTCAGAGCCATGAACAAATGCTGTTCACTTACTTTTACAGAAGTTATTGCCCTTTTGGTGAAAAAAGGATATCCAGCTATAAATCTAGATTCAACTATACATGTAGTTGTACAAGGAGTTATTGCCCTTTGAAGGAATTTGGTTTCTTTACTTCTAAGTCACTTTTTCAGACACTCAATGAAACTAAACTTTCAGAGTGGTGAGTTACATGTCAAATTTGATGATGGTTGTTGTTGTCCTACACAAGTTATTGTCATTTTTAAAATCCAATTTGGTCTTATCACTTCTCTTTTGATGAGACAAAACTTCGTTTTGTTCTCCTACATGTATATGCCGAGATCTGCACATCAATTTATTTGGAACCTTTCTCACGACATACATTCTCCGAACACCTTAAAACAGTTCATTTTATTGAGGAGGGGGGGGGGGGTCTGGACCTCAGTTTACTGTTATTTCGAATATAATACTTTGAATCGTTAAAACTAACTGCAGATAAGTTTTGGTATGACATACATACACATCTTTGGAAGTCTGATGTCAATGCATAAGTCCCCGTTCCACTGCAATCCCGCTGTACCTACGTTCATTCCCGACCTCGAAAATTGCCAGGTCGGGAGAGAACGGCTCTTAGTCGTATCTTGGTCTGGTACAGCGTATGTTGGTCCAAAATCGATCGGTATTAGAGCGGGCACGCTTTAGAGGTCGGGAAAAGTTTCCCGTACTCTTTCAACCGGTTGAAAGAATACGGGAAACTTTCCCGCTCTCTTTTTGGTCGTGAAATAGTCGGCGCTTGGTCGGGATAGTCGGGGGTACAGCCTAGGTTAATCCTGTCCTGGTCGGGAAAGAGCGTTGCTTGAGCGTGATGTGATCGGCATTTAACTTAAACCCGCTCTCTTCACGCATAAGATACGCTTTAATTACGCCCTGTTCCCGATCTTTACCCGTCGATTCTACGCTCTTACCACGATCTATCCACTACAGATTCAATGTTTGCTGATCTTGCTAAGACCTTTTCATGACCATCTTGCGACCTATTCACGCTCTATATGACCAAGTTACGATCAAACGACGCTTCAAATAGGATCTGTGCATATTTCATTCATTTTCTCGCACTGATATTGATTTGTTCAAAATACTTATTATCAAAATGTCGCGGTGACGATTCTTGGCTATCCAATGCCATTTTTTAAGTAAGAATTTTTTTTTAAATTTTGATTGCGACACTTTTGGGTAAGGCTTGATCAAAACGAGAAATATAGGCTTCTTCTTGGCCGATAGGATCATTGGATGACAAATGAGATCAGTTTAAGTCAGAATTTATGTTTTGAGCGGGAATGCGTCGGGACAGTCGGTAATAGATCGGGATTGCATCGGGAAAAGATCGGGTTTTGGTCGGGAATAGATCGGAGTTGGATCGGATAGAACGGGACTTGGTCGGCATTATGATCGTGAGTAGAGCGGGTAAAGCGTGAGTAAGTCCGCGATGAAACGTGAATCGGTCGTAAATGGATCGGGAATCGGTCGGGAATAGAGCGTGATGTTAAGAAAAAAATGAAAAGGTCGGGAAAGTTTTACCCGCTCTTGTGAAAATTGCGGTCGGGAATGGTCGCAGGTACAGCGGGATTGCAGTGGAACGGTGGCTATAGGAAAAAGGGGAAATATAACTATTTTCGAGGGAAATTACGGCCATAAAATGCATAATTCAATTGGCCTAAATATTACGTACAGTATTACAGTATCTCGTGATATCAAGATTTTACTTTGTATCTATGAACGTCAAACGACAGTGTTCAAAGCCAATAGAATTACGTAAAGCCAATAAATTGATGAACCATAGGGAACTGGATAGCGAAAACTTCATGAATAAGAACAAATGTAATTGATTCCATAACATAATAGGTATAATCTTGTACTTTCATAGAAATCGAACAACACCTGCTTGATTTGATCTTAGTGTGAAGTACACGGCAAACTGAATCTTGACCTATTACTTGCCAATACTTGATAGCCTTGTCCTCTTGATTCTTATGGTTTATTAATAAATGTCCTTTTCTAACTTTCAATTCTGAATCATTAAAAGTGAGCACATGACTCATAATTGAAAGTTAGAAAAGGACATAAACATAGCTTTGTATAGAAGTTCAAACTCCCTTTTCGATTTTCGAATTTTATAATTTTACGCGAACCTCAGTTTAAGACCCCCCCCCCCCCCCCCCCAAAAAAAGAGACATATTCAGAAAACTGTAATTTAGGTAACCGTTCAGTGCATTCGGATCCCCTCGTTCTTTGCATAAAAGTCGTACAAATCTCGGTGGTACAAATCAATGTAAAAGTAAACAGGCACTTTTTCAACATTCAAAATATCCAACTTGAGTGAGTGATGTTGTGAGTAACATATTTGTCAGTTACGATCCAGTGTTGGAACATAGATTATAACGAAAACTAATAGACCAACGGGGAATTATTTTCAAAAAGGGCGCCGTCTTACGTCCGAGCCATTTTTAGCCGAGTTGCAAAACTCGGCTCTTAATTTGATGTGAGACGGGTGGGCGGGCGGGCGGGCGGACGGGAGGGCGTCAACAATTGGTTTCCGGACTATAAGTCAACTACGAAAGAGGCTATAACAATGAAACTTCATACACTTACTCACCATTAGTCAAGGATGAGCCCTATTGATTTTGGGGTCAAAAGGTCAAAGGTCAAGGTCACAGGACTCAGATGATTGAAAATGGTTTCCGGACCATATTTCAGCCTGTATTGCACCTATAATCATGAAACTTGCCAGAAATGTTTCCCTTGAATCAAGGATGAGGCCTATTGATTTTGGGGTCAAAAGGTCAAAGGTCAAGGTCACAGGACTCAGATGATTGAAAATGGTTTCCGGACCATATTTCAGCCTGTATTGCACCTATAATCATGAAACTTGCCAGAAATGTTTCCCTTGAATCAAGGATGAGGCCTATTGATTTTGGGGTCAAAAGGTCAAAGGTCAAGGTCACAGGACTCTGTTGATTGATATTGGTTTTCGGACCATATTTCAGCCTGTATTGCACCTATAATCATGTAACTTGCCAGAAATGTTTCCTGTGAATCGAGAATGACCCCTATTGATTTTGGGGTCAAAAGGTCAAAGGTCAAGGTCACAGGACTCCGATGATTGAAAGTGGTTTCCGGACCATATTTCAGCCTGTATTGCAATTATAATCATGAAGCTTGCCAGAAATGTTTCCCATGGATCAAGGATGACCACTATCAATTTTGGGGTTAAAAGGTCAAAGGTCAAGGTCACAGGACTAAGATGATTAAAAATGGTTTCCCGACTGAATTTGAGCCTGTATTGCACCTATAATCATGTAACTTGCCAGAAATGTTTCCAGTGAATAGAAAATGACCACTTTTGATATAGGGGTCAAAGGGTCAAAGATCAAGGTCACAGGACTTAGATAATTGAAAATTGAAAATTGTTTCCGGATGATATAAGAGGGTGTATTGCACCTATGATCATGAAACTTGCCAGAAATGTTTCTTATGAATCAATGATGACCCCTATTGATTTTGAGGTCAAAAGGTCAAATGTCAAGGTCATAGGACTCAGATGATTGAAAATGGTTTCTGGACCACATTAGAGCCTGTATTGCACCTATGATCATGAAACTTTCCAGAAATATTTCTAATGAATCAAGGATGACCCCTATTGATTTATGGGTCCAAAGGTCAAGGTCACTGAACTATGATGATTGAAAATGGTTTCCAGACCATATTAGAGCCTGCGTAGCACCTATAATCATGAAACTTGCCAGAAATGCTTTCCATGAATCAAGGATGATCCCTATCACTGATGATTGAAAATGGTTTCCAGATAATATTTGAGCCTGTATTGCATCTATGATCATGAAATGTTCCGGAAATGTTTCCCATGAATCAAGTATGACCCCTTGTGATTTTTGCATCCAAAGGTCAAGGTCATAGGATTCTGATAATTGAAAATAGTTTCGGGACTATATCTGGGCATGTATTGCACCTTTAATCATGAAACTTGTCAGAAATGTTTTCCATGAATCAAGGATGACCCCTATTGATTTTGGGATCAAAAGAGCAAAGGTCAAATTCATAGGACTTGGGTAATTGATTTGGTTTCTGAATTATATACATTTTTGTATGAATGTGTATCAACCTGAAACGTGTCTGTGATGCTTCCCATCTGTCGAGACCATTCAAGTTTTGCAACTCGGCACTTTGCATCTTTGATGCATTTTAAGCTTATTTTTTTTTTTTTTGGATAGAAAAGGTCGAGGCTGATCCGAATGCCGTACGGCGGTGATGTCTGCGCAACTCGTAATCAAAGAAGTCATGGCAGTGTCTGTATAAGTTAGAATATAATATGAATTAAGACAAAACCTTTTTGTGCGGACAGAGAGAAAATAAATATGATTAAATAAAAAAAAAGAAGATATTTCTTTTTTATTTTCTTGCGTTTTATTTTTAGACTATGACGGTTAATCTTATCTTACAATATTTGTGAAACTTTCTGTTTGATAATTGCTAAAAAATGTAGTTAGGGCGAGTGGAAACACGGAAGTATTTGCTCTTTTGGTATAGACCAGCAGATGAATATTTTAGGGGGGGGGATAAAATATATATGACTAAAACCTTAAACAGCTTTCTTTTTATATGTACTCGCATCTTAAACTAGTACATCATATATTATACTTTGTGTTAGATGACTGCGCCCCCCCCCCCCAAGGAGGTAGCCGGTAACGGTAAGTGGAAATAGAAATATTCGTTCTTTTGTCCTAGACCGGTAGCTATTAGTTTGGGGGAGGGGGATTCCAGTCAGATTTACGGAAAACTACGAGTAAAAAAAAGGTGTATGATTTTGAAAACTTATATCAACGATCTAGTTTCAAAGAACTCAGTAGACAGTGGTCAGCTGGAAGTCATCTTCGCTTGAACTTTTCTAAACAGACCTGGTTAAAAACGGGATCGACCTAAGTTCATATATTTCCTATATGCGACTTTTTTTTTTTCATTTCAAACCATTTTGATTTTGTAAGAAAAAGGTTAAATGAAAATAAATTACTCATTGCATATCGACCAAAAGAAAAAAAAACCCCTTATAATTCCGACTTCTGACAGTAAGAAACCACCAGAGACGAGAAAAGCAATCAGAGTGAAACGTCCCGTTTAGTCTAACCGGAAATGTCGGCTTTCCTAAAAGATTCCGTGTTTAACGCCGAGGTTTTGATGCTATATCGTCTTCTGCTTTACGAAAAATTATGTCAATTAATTTAGCTTATAAACAATAAATGAGTAAAGCATATGTCGGAAAAAATATGTAAATGGCAGTATCCAGCATCTCCGCAGCAACTCTGTGGGGCGAAACGTTTTGAAAGCATAGTTGTGCATCTCATTCACTGATTCAGCATATTTTCTCAATAAAATAAGTGTATACGCGTTACCATGAGGGCGAGCTTCGCTGGCAAAAGCCCTCCCTTCGGGCCTTTGAAGCGAGACTCGCTATAACACGTGAAAACCGAAAATGTAACCCTTTAGAGGATCACACAATGGCGACATCTGTGAATCAGGATGAGATAACTCGTGGTCATAGAAACATTATATAAATAACCGAAAATCTAATTTAGGGGATCACAAAGCGGCGTTATCTGTAAATCAGGATGAGGTAACTCGTGATAATAGAAAACATAATTTAGAAGACATGACAGTAGTGACATCTTTATAGATCAGGATATATAAATCGAAAATTATGAGAGCGTCACATCTTACCGGATAGCGCGGACGGATGAAAAAAAAACTGCCAAAATCCTTAGTCCGTTGGTTGTCCGTTTGTAAAGAATCAACGCTGCCACTGCTCGAGGCTCTCGTGACTAGTTTGGAACGGACACGTTTCGTACGAGTACCGGAAATCTACCGGAAAAAATAACGGACGTGTAACGGACTTCACCGTACAGAAAAGGAACGGATCAAACGGAAATGCAATGTATGAGAACCGGACAAAACGGACAATGAGCGAACATTCGTTACTCGTCCATTGGCCTCCGGTAGCTATCCGTTACACCTCCGTTTTATCCTATCACGTCCGGTAGATGTCCGCTCGAGACTAGAGTCTACCGGACATCAACGGACACCTAACGGATATCAACGAACACATACCGGAGATGTAACGGACAAAACGGATACCAACAGACAAGTATCGGACACCTTAGTCCGTTCTGTCCTTGGCAAGTTTTGAGCGTGCTCAAAGCTTGCCAAGGAACACCGCCGGACGAGTAACGGGTAAAACGGAGATGTAACGGATGAGTAACGTTCGTTCGCCTTATCCGGCTTGGTGTGAATGTCAGGAGGTATTAGGGGATCACAAAGCGGCGATATCTATAAATCAGGATGAGATAACTCGTGATCATAGAAAATATAATCCAGAAGACATGACAGTGGCGACATCTGTACAGATCAGGATGTATAACTCGTGTCAAGCGAAAATCTTATTCAAGGATTCACAGAGCGGCGATATCCGTATAACTCGTACATGACAAGTCCATTCTTCATATGTTGATGAAAGAAATTCACACATATGCGATTTTTGCTCGTCATTAGAACTCGAATTACCATATTCATAGCTTGTTAGGATGGGTCGATAAAAGGTCAAGTGCTGTCATTTACTGTCACTTAGCTTTGTTCAGTTTTTCTGAGATAACTGGAGTTATTTTGGATTGTCTTGTTAATCTGTTTATGTCAACTCTATACACATAATTTGTGCCCGTAGCTAGTAAATACTATAGTAGTTATTTAGAGAGATATTTGTAAATAATTTAGTACATGTATAATATTAAGTAATGAAAGATCACTTGAAGAGTTCAAACGATTGGCCAAAAATTACAATCTATTTGATGGTCTGTCGGTCCCTTCTGATATTTTTAAAGGGGTAGGGGCAAAATCTGCCATTTTTTGGCCCCATTTTTCTGTTTTCAGAAACTGTTTTCTTACTGTGTATTATCTTTCAAATAAGCATGATAAGGGTAGAGATATTGCTGTTTATTGATATTAAATCGAAAATAGATATTTTTCAATTAATATGAGTGTTATTTCCCGCCCAAATTGCCCACTACTACCAAAATAAGTGGTGAAATGATTTCAACATTATAGTTTATAGTATATATACTTTCCAAGTGCATTCAAAATATAAAAAAGGAATGTCTCATATGAGTTCGAACTTGTTACATGCCCTTGCTGTGGGGCTTACAACTGTAGGTATGTTCGTCCTTTGCCGAAAATCTGAATTTCTAACGTGAAGACATGGAGCTCAATTTTCAATAATTTTGCCCTAAAAGATGGGGTTTTCGAGAAATCACATAAAATTTGTCCTTTTTTGTTTAGAAAAATCATAATGAATAAGAAAATAGAACCTTTTTAAAAATTTAGATTTTGGCCAAAAATGGTCACCTTTGCCCCTACCCCTTTGCGCCCCCCTCCCCCTAGAAAATCAATACAAGGTATCAGGATTTACTATCTTACCTTTGATCTGTCCATCAAAAAGCTTATCTCTTATCGGATTATCACTATTTTACATCGCTGCTGCTGAGATCTTTCATGTGTATCAGCTTTCTTCGAAGTCACGCATTACTAAAGCATGATGGCCACAGACTCTGGAAAACAGGGGAAATGTGAAATAAAAATTCCCTGCAGGGAAAAAATCAGGGAATTCGAAAAATTCATGAAAATCAGGGAAAAATCAGGGAATTTCTTTGTCAGTGTTTAATTTTTTTTTCTTGTAGATGATATTTGGCCGGATTGCAAAGCAATTCCGGTCTATAGATTGACGATGTCCGTCCGTCCGTCTGCCGTCAACATTTTGGTTAAAGTTTCTGGTTGAGGCAAAATCTAAGGAACTATATGCAGTAGAAACTCTATATTATACATGAAGCTTGCCCATGACAAGACCTTTCAATTTATGCCGTAACATTTGACCTAGTGACCTTGACCTTCGACTTTGACCTAGTTAAAGATTTTGGTTAAAGTTTCTGGTTAAGGCAAAATCTAAGTAACTATATGTAGTAGAAACTTTATATTATACATGAAGCGTGCCCATGACAAGACCTTTCATTTTATGCCGTAACATTTGACCTAGTGACCTTGACCTTGGACTTTGACCTAGTTAAAGATTTTGGTTAAAGTTTCTGGTTGAGGCAAAATCTAAGTAACTACAGCTGACACTCGTTATTTCGAAGTCGATGGGTCCACTGAAAATACTTTGACATAAGCGGAGTTCGAGATAAACGTCAGTCGAATTTACTGTATACATTTGTATTTTGGAATGTATTGTACCACCTATAAGAGTAAAAGAATCGTATTGCTATTGTATTTTATACGATAGATATCGGAGTTTAAAAGGCTACTCGTGCTGAAAATGTTATGTTTACTTCACAACGTAGAAATGATTCTAGAAGTGCCTAAAACGTATTCTTAATACTGAAATTTTACGAAGAGGCGCATTGAGAACATCAGGTATTTTTATTCGTTGTGCGCCCCCCCCCCCCCCCCTTCATTGTTACTTTATTTCAGTTACAATAAATCTTGCGAATTTTTTTTTATTAGGGCGTGGGTGTATTGGTTTGTTTATTTTTATTTTTTTAGCCGTCGCTTCGCATGAGAATTTCAACATAACAAACAATGCAATTTTAATGAATGAAACATGTCTATATCATTGTTTCCGCAATGATATTATCTAATTAACTGTTATCCCCCTTAATTAATTTTGATGTCACGGTCGATCAAACAACGGCAAATCAGTCAATCTGCGTTACCGGTACCTATAATTGTTTGTTTACCATGCGATTTCACTATTATTTGGTACGTTAATTGGTTTGTTTATACAAACACTTCGACTTCGACTTAACGAGTATAAAATACACGAAGAAAATGACTTTGGACTTCGAAATTACTTCGAGATAAGCGAAATTTCGAGATAATCGATTTCGAGTTATCCGAAGTCAAATTGGTTAGAATATGAAGGCAAAAAGATGGGACCGCCGCTCGACTTCGAGATAAACGGAATTTCGAGATAACCGAGTTTGAGATAACGAGTGTCAGCTGTATATGCAGTAGAAACTTTATATTATACATGAAGCTTGCCCATGACAAGACCTTTCAATTAATGCCGTAACATTTGACCTAGTGACCTTGACCTTTGAATTTGACCTACTCAAAGATTTTGGTTAAAGTTCCTGGTTTAAGCAAAATCTATGGAACTGTATGCAGTAGAAACTTTATTTTATACATGTAGGTTGCCTCTGACAAGACCTTTCAATTTATGCTGTATTATTTGACCTATTGACCTTGACCCAGTTAGTGACAAAAACTTACTTTGCAATCCGGCCATACCGTCTTTAGCGGTGTTTTATTGTGTTTATGCAGTGCTTTCTTAAACATCTAAGCATTTATCATCTACAAAATTTTCTGGCTCGCTTCACTCGCCAGTTTCAATCAAAATTAATATTTTCTTACATACGAATTTTGTTCAATGATTGACATATTTGAGCTAAAACAGTGTGAAATTATTCAGATGTTGATCGCATACTGTCAGGGAAAAATGTATATTGATCAGGGAAAATCATGGAATTTTAAGGGAATTTCATTCTTCAAATTTTGTGGCCACCCTGTAAAGGATGTCTCAAGAAGTGTTGTAATTTTTGGTTCCACGCCGAAGTCAAATTTTTGGCGTGTTTCTGACTTTGTCAGAAATGCTCATTTTTGAACATTTTCATCGAATAACGCAGTAAATGTATGATAGCTTTTCAATCGTATACCGGATCACTGTCGTACTTATACTGTATTGTTTGTGATCGAGGAGTTTCTTATCACCTTGACCCAAGGTCATGTGTCCAAGGTCAAGGTCGCTTTGTTTTTTAAGGAAACTGTACGTGCCAATCCTGTTCAGGCTATATCTCTTGAACTGTTTTTTTTAATTGTTTTCTTATTTTAGAACGTTGTTTCTCAGGACTAAATGTTTCACATCACATTGTCCAAAGGTCACATGACCAAGGTCACTTCTTACTTTAGGAATCAAATTGTATTATGCCAATCATGTCCAGGCTATATCTGTTGTATCCAATCACTAGTCTAATATTTCAGTTTGTTGTCGCTCATGTTCACCTGTATTAAAGGTCATGTAAGAAAGGTCAAGGTCACTCAATATGCTTATACATATACTGAAATTGTATATACAAATGTACTATTCATGTACGGGCTACACCTCTTTAACAATGAAATGTACATGTATCACTTTCGTACTTTAGTATAATGTTGCTCATGACTCAAAGGATTCGCATCAACTTGGCCAAAGGTCATGTGACCAATGTCAAAGTAATTTAGAGGGAGGGGGAGACATCGGTTTTTTTTCTGAAAAAAACATTTTTTCTAATTTTGCTCCTTTTTTTTCATGATTATGAAAATTTGGAATTGATTACGGTATCAAACTATTATGAACACTGTTGGTTTATATGGTTATTAGTCAATATTGTATGATTTGAATTTTGATACATTCTAATCCAGAAATTAAAGTCCTTAAGTCCAAAAACTACCCCCTCTCCTTTTCCACCAAAAGAAAAATATAGAATTCATATATTTATATATATATATATGTAAAGAAATAAAGAAAATAAAAACAAATCAAATGAAAAAAAAAACTACTTTCGATCAATAAAAAAAAAATAGAATAAAAAAGAATTGGCTGTTTTATCGTTTAGATTTTTTAAGATCTGAAAATCCGATATATCGGTGTATGTCAGCATGATTTATTCTATGGTCGAATGACTGTATACATTCTATAGAGGGGCGTTAGATCACGTTCTTATTAAGAAATGCCAGAAAAGAGACTTGCTTGACCCTGGCCGTGTTAGTAGACTTACTGACAAGCCGTATTCCTTCTTCAATTATGTATCGACGAGCCTTGTTCCTTTGATGTGATTTAGCTACATTATAAAGCTACGTAACCTAATGTAATCATCGTACGTCTAACTATAGAGATTTTCTACTCTTCAGTGCATTCAAACACCGAGCCGTTTTCTCAGCATCCGCATTCTTTGCTCATGCACTTAGGGTTAGAGCCGAGCGTAAACTTCTGAATGAACTTAGCTTCTTTACACTCCGAAAGGGAAGGATTCCAATTTCTATATAGTTTTGTAAATGAGAGATACATGGCAATATAATCCAGTTTCCTAACAGATATTGAATCAGTGCTTCGCAGCCATAGAGCTTTATGGAAGCCTACATGACTGATTACACAACGACTATTACTGTGAGGGGTAAGCTAGTAGGAATAACGACTGTCACAAACTAATGGCACTCAGAAGGCGGGCAGCGTGCGATCTTCCTCGGTGATTTACGGCAAGGAGGGGGGACACTTGTGCGATCGTGACTCGAAGTGACTAAGGAAGGAATGGCTTATCCTCGACACCGCCCCTGGCTCTCGCTGTGTCCGCCCAATATGAGGGGTAAGGCATTTATTGTAGGTCACCAGTTCAATTTCTGTGTCATTCAGTGCTAAGTTATTGAAGAAAAACGCTTTCTTGGTTTGATTAATTTTAGAATAAGAATCTACAAATTTCGTTTATTATATTGCAGACTGTAAACTTACACTTGTTGAAGCTGTTCATGATGATAATATTATGATCGTTTAGTTTGAAAAAAAAAGTGGTGACAGTTGTTAGCGTTTTCCGATAACGTCTGCATCCCCTGGGGAAGATGCTTTGATCATTTGGTTAATAACAAGTACAGTATGCATGTCTGTTTACATTGTCGCGCAACATGAAATGTATTTAAGGTCAAGGTCAAGCCCAAGGTCAAATTCATCATAATCAGCTGCTTTGATTGTGTAGTTTAGTAGTTGTCGTAGACAAAGGGTTTATATAGCGATACCCAGAGTTGAAATGTCAAGGTCAAACTTGTGTCATAGAATACTTGTTTGATGCGAAGCTCACTGCATTTCTCATCAGAAAAGCTCATTTTCAGAGAAAAAGAATAAAATTACATACATTTATTATCAAAATAAACTAAATCTAGAGATAAGTACGGATGTCCCATGCCGGTTGCAATAAGAAGACAAACTAGGCGGTCTTCTGTAAAAGTTTGAGCATTATAACGGAGTACCCAAAATTCAAGGACATTTGACTGATATATGCTTGTTGAACGTTAGAAGACCGCCTCGGTTTTCTGTCATGGACCCTTGACCCCGGGACAGAAGATATATACTTGTAGTCAAGGCCACTTCAAACGGTGAAAATAAGTCCAATGACCATAACTGCATATTATGAAATTAGTATTCGGGAGCCCACCTCCCTCTTCTCCTTTCTTTATTCTTGAATGGAAAATCAAAAAAAGTAACCGTGACTTTTCATATTTGATTGGTTTACACGAAAATACTGGTGATAGAATGATATTGGAAAGGTCATGGGCATGTATGTCAAGGTCAAGGTTAGGACTTTATAATTATTATGTGGACACAGGGAATATGGTTACGCGGTACGAATGAAATCCCAAATTCCTGTGCTTATGAAATAAGATATCGTGTTGCGGTTTACAGGTACTCTGATTTTTTTTTTTATTTATTTTTTTTTTTTTTGGTGGGAGGGGGGGGGTATAAAACATTAATTTTTAGTATATTTTGTCTTTTATAATTACCTTATAAGTTAGAGGTATCGTTATTTTATTTATCCGTCCGTTCGTGCGCATGTCTGTAACAACTCCACAGCTCTTCTGTCACACGTGTTATCCATAAAGCGTGCACATATGTCGAAAAAAAGTCTAAATAAGCCGTAATGCTAAATTTAGTGTCACTGTTCAATCACATAGCTAAAGGCAATAGACAGTAAATAGGGATCAATAATGGCAAGGAAAGGAGGGTGATACAAGCCACGTTACAGAACTTGTAACATATTTTTCATTTCGACTGTGATAAGGAAGTAAAAAAAAAACCTAGACCCTAATGTCAAATGTACGACATCATTTTTCACAGAGATCCAGCGTGGTCGTATAAAAAGCGGGTGGGGGATTCTTGAGGATAATTGTACGGTAGAATTTTTCTGTTACAAAACCAAACGCCTCTCTTGATAGACTTTATCCTCTCTCTCTCTCTCTCTCTCTCTCTCTCTCTCTGTGTGTCCGTTTGCCCGTCTGGCTGTCCGTCCGTCCGTCCGTCCGTCTGATTGTCCGTCCATCTGTCTGACTGTCTGTCTGAAATTTCATAAGTCGTCGCAGACCATAAACCTGTTATTTTGCTATTTCTTGAAAACCGACATAATACGTGGGTGAAGGGACGATGTCGATTGATCAGCTGTCGTCGGCAATTTTGTTTCTTGGAGATGCAAGCAATCATATTTTTCCTTAATTTTGATGATTTGCTCCTTGAGATGCCTTACAAGGTACAAGATTATTAGTAAAATGCCACAAGTAAAACGAGTAGCATTCAAATCAATAATACACCAGGGATTGTTTCTACTTATAAACCGTTTTATGGTGTCACTTCGTACGTGGAAGAACCGTTGTCGTCAAACAGCATCAACTTATAACTAATTAAACTACTGTAGAATTACATTCAGAAGCTTATGTTCCCATTTCTAAGATAATGTTGTTGTTGTCCTGGTCTGTCTGTCCGTCTGAAACTTTGGACTGGTTAGTTATGACCCTACTTTGTGGTAAATCCTTCCCAATAGATCTTGTGGCTTTTGACATTACTCGGAGTATGACCTCATAAAAGACATTAGCTAATGGGAGAACAATATTGTAAAAACGAACTTTAAATGTCAATAGGTCAAGGATCAAGGTCATGGTTATGAAAAATACATGTGGTAAAAGAATTTGCGCACAATCTGTTTTAAAGAAGTTATTTCTGCAATTTCACAAAGCGGTTCTCAATCTAAAACAAAGGGAGCAGGAGATACCGTTTAATATATGCTTTTAATTTGCAGCTCTTTGTCATACTCGCCATGGATGTTTCATTTGCAAGTCGTAACAATTGTTACATAATGTTTCACTATCAAGCCTGTTTAATCATAGTAACCCCTACCTAGACATTATCAAATACATTTTGTTCCTGTATACGTGTTAATATATCACATACTTCTAGGAATAATAATGAAATGACGTATGTCTGGGATAATTAACAATTACAATGATTCTTATCAGATTCCTTATCTCATCCTGTTCTCATATTTCACGAGGATCTTATATTTTAAAGTCCTATCATGGGCAGATCTAAATTATTTTCACCTCCAAGGGAAGGGGGGGGGGAATTGTTCCGTCCGTCATGGGAGGGGGTTTCAGCCTATTGTTTTGAAAGAGAAAATTACACACACACAAAAAAAAATCGGTAAAAATCCAAATTTTCTGCAAATTCTATGGAGGATCTTGAACACGCCTTCATCCCCCAACTCCCGTTAATTTTATTTCTGCTGTCATAGCGTCCTTTTCGTTCTAATAATATACGGTCAATCCTGTCACTAGTATTCTTGAGTTTTGTTTGTCGATCTCTTCTTAGTAAATCCTCTAATCCGCTTGATGATTGGAAAAATAATTCGCTAGTAGTAAATTAATATCCTCATCTGTTGATACATTATTCTAGATAATGAAGGAATTTAGACTTAACGTAAAGCTGTGAAGTCCCATATCATTTTCTTCTCGCGATTTTACCGATAGATCAATTTGTCTAAAAAGTATACTGATATTCAGAAAGGGTTTTTCTGACATTTTTGGAGTTGGATACGATGTATTTGAAGTATTATTGAGTAACTGAGTAGTCATCTAGATAAAATTTCAAAAAGGGAATCTCAATTTCTATTATTTGTGGGAAGCAATTATAAACTTATCCCCTCCTCGAATTTTTTAGATTTACATGTACCTAGGTACATCCATATCTTCCGTTAAAGTTGTTTTCATAGGCCATTCCACATTTATCCTGTAGCGTATATTTAATTTGATATACCATTTCACTCTGCAAAGTAGGACTTAATTGCCCATCTCATTCTGTTATACAGGTTTTAATTGCCCATTTCATTCTGTTATACATGTTTGAATTGACCATCTCATTCTGTTATACAGGTTTTGATTGCCCATCTCATTCTGTTACACATGTTTAAATTGACCATCTAATGCTGTTATACATGTTTAAATTGACCATCTCATTCTGTTATACAGGTTTAATTGTCCATCTCATTCTGTTATACATGTTTAAATTGACCATCTCGTTCTGTCATACATGTTTAAATTGACCATCTCATTCTGTTATACATGTTTAAATTGACAATCTCATTCTGTTATATAGGTTTTGATTGCCCATCTCATTCTGTTATAAATATTTAAATTGCCCATCTCATTCTGTTATATATGTTTAAATTGACCATCTTATTCTGTTACATGTATGAATGTTTGGATTGACCATCCCATTCTGTTATGTAGGTTTGGATTGACCATCTCATTCTTTATGTAGAATTTTATTTACCATCTTACTCTATTTTATAGGTTTGGATTGACCACCTCATTCTATTATATAGGATTGTATTGATCATTTCATTCTGTTATATTGGTTTTGATTGACCATCTCATTCTGTAATATTATACAATTATTGCACAGTGATGAGGTCGATATGATGATTTATGGAGTGATAAAACCAATATCGACCGAGGCCGAAGGCCGAGGTTGGTATTGGTTTTATCACTCCATAAATCATCATATCGACCGAATCATCTGTGCTATAACTGTTTTATTATATACATGAACATTTGAAGAGAAAATGGTAACTACCGTTTTGCTTCTATAGCACTGCTCACATTAACTTTTTTCTCAGATAAAGATAAAATGTTTGACCCTTCATCTTTTATTTTCTTTCTATCTAAAAGTGCTGCAAAATATCACTGTCAGTTATGTCGGCAACAAGATTGCTGCAGACTACAATTTTCTTCTAATACACAAAACAGGAAACGCGTCAATATGACCGGAAGCAGTTCAATACGACGATTAATTTCATTGCACGTGACCGCGTTTTGGCCAATGGGAAAGCTTATAAACGGTTATGTAAATTAGAGTATATGATAATGGTTTTGATTGACCATCTTATTCTGTAATATTGATTTTGATTTACCATTTCATTCTGTTATATAGGATTGGAATGACCGTTTCATTCTGTTATATAGGTTTTAATTGTCCATCTCATTCTGTTATATAAGTTTTGATTGACCATCTCATTCTGTTACTAGTATATAGGTTTGATTTACCATCTCATTCTGTAATATTGGTTATATTGGTTTTGATTTACCATTTCATTCTGTTATATAGGATTGGAATGACCGTTTCATTCTGTTATATAGGTTTTAATTGCCCATCTCATTCTATTATACATGTTTAAATTGTCCATCTCATTCTGTTATATAGGTTTTGATTGACCATCTCATTCTGTTATATAGGTTTTGAATGACAATCTCATTCTGTTATATAGGATTGGATTGACCATCTAATTCTGTTATATAGGATTGGATTGACCATCTCATTCTGTTCTATAGGTTTTGATTGACCATCTCATTCTATTATATTGGTTTTGATTGACCATCTCATTCTATTATATTGGTATTGATTGACCATCTCATTCTGTTGTATTGGTTTTGATTGACCATCTCATCCTGTTATATTGGTTTTGATTGACCATCTCATTCTGTTATATAGATTTTGATTGACCATCTCATCCTGTTATATTGGTTTTGATTGACCATCTCATTCTGTTTATAGATTTTGATTGACCATCTCATCCTGTTATACTGGTTTTGATTGACCATCTCATTCTGTTATATAGGTTTTGATTGACCATCTCATTCTGTAATATTGGTTTTGATTGACCATCTTATTCTGTTATATTGGTTTTGATTGACCATTTCATTCTGTAATATTGGTTTTCATTGACCATCTCATTCTGTAATATTGGTTTTCATTGACCATCTCATTCTGTAATATTGGTTTTGATTGACCTACTTATTCTGTTATATTGGTTTTGATTGACCATCTCATTCTGTAATATTGGTTTTGATTGACCATCTCATTCTGTAATATTGGTTTTGATTGACCATCTCATTCTGTTATATTGGATTTTATTGACCATCTCATTCTGTTATATTGGTTTTGATTGACCATCTCATTTTGTAATACAGGTTTTGATTGACCATCTCATTCTGTCATATAGATTTTGATTGACCGTCTCATTCTCTTATACAGGTTTTGATTGACCATCTCATTCTGTAATATTGGTTTTGATTGACCATCTCATTCTGTAGTACAGGTTTTGATTGACCATCTCATTCTGTAGTACAGGTTTTGATTGACCATCTCATCCTGTAGTACAGGTTTTGATTGACCATCTCATTCTGTAGTACAGGTTTTGATTGACCATCTCATCCTGTAATACAGGTTTTGATTGACCATCTCATCCTGTAGTACAGGTTTTGATTGACCATCTCATCCTGTATACAGGTTTTGATTGACCATCTCATTTTGTAATACAGGTTTTGATTGACCATCTCATTCTGTCATATAAATTTTGATTGACCGTCTCATTCTGTTATACAGGTTTTGATTGACCATCTCACTCTGTAATATTGGTTTTGATTGACCATCTCATTCTGTAATACAGGTTTTGATTGACCTTCTCATTCTGTAATACAGGTTTTGATTGACCATCTCATTCTGTAATACAGGTTTTGATTGACCATCTCATTTTGTAATACAGGTTTTGATTGACCATCTCATTCTGTTATATAGATTTTGATTGACCGTCTCATTCTGTTATAT
The DNA here is from genome assembly GCA_033119305.1 of Pinctada imbricata. NCBI lineage: Eukaryota > Metazoa > Mollusca > Bivalvia > Pterioida > Pteriidae > Pinctada > Pinctada imbricata. The sequence continues at coordinate 8,426,108 of VSWD01000008.1, forward strand.
AGGTTTTGATTGACCGTCTCATTCTGTCATATAGATTTTGATTGACCGTCTCATTCTGTAATATTGGTTTTGATTGACCATCTCATTCGGTTATATAGGTTTTGATTGACTATCTTATTCTGTAGTACAGGTTTTGATTGACCATCTCATTCTGAAATACAGGTTTTGATTGACCATTATATTGTTATACTATTGATGGTAGGCCTTTCATAGGTTACACACACACATTCACCATAAAGATAAATACATTTTTGTACTTAGACTTCATGAACAGAATAATAGTATTTTGGTTATGTAGTTCTGAAAGCAGCATACTACAAAGTACTAAATTTTCATACCCGAATGAGAGTTCAATTTGAATAAATGAACGGTGCAAACATAATTCGGTGTAATTCGTCCGCTTTAGGGCAGTTCTAGTTGGTTTTTGATGGGCAATCTGATAGATTTTGTAATATCATCGTACTCTGTTCCCTAAGTTCTGAAAGACAATCTCATTCTGTAATTCACTTTTTAATTTACCCCACTCTCCTTCTTGAATGCTCCAAAAATTTGTAATTGTCCGATTTGATAAATTATTCTCTCAGTATCATAGACTAGACCCCCCCCCCCTTTTTTTTTTATAGAAAAATGACCTGGATCTACGCATGTTCAAATGCTTCAGCTTTCTCATGCTATAACGCAGTAGTAATACTTCAGAAATTTGTAATTGTCCGATTTCATAAATTATTTTCTCAGTATCATAGACTAGACCCCACCTTTTTATAGAAAAATGACCTGGATCTACGCATGTTCAAATGCTTCAGCTTTCTCATGCTATAACGCAGTAGTAATATTACATAGATGAACTAAAGAAAAGCATCAATTTTATTATTTGATATGATTTGCAGATTTCAAAGATTTTCAAATTAGAGCGTTGCAACTTTTGCATTATATGGTATTAAAGGAGTGTCGAGAACAAACATAATTTCTCAATATAAAAAAAAAATGTTCTGGATTTCTGCATGTCCGTTCACTATGTAATTCGACGTGTATTATTACACAATGACTCTGTAACCTTGGATACCGTAAATAGATTCACAGTTTCGTAACATGGTGATCATGATGATAACAATCTTTCATTTTCCTAAATTGCTTTGAATTCAGAGAAAAAAAGGGGAGAGAGGATGGGTCCGTTATACCAATGATCAAACACTGTTAAAAATGAGCGGATCCAAAATTCTTCGGGTTGGGGGGTAAGGGCAAGGAGGTCCAGTCTATACTTCAACGAAATTTTTACGTAAAATGGCGAAAAGCTGTTATTGTTATGAAAAAAAAGCTTTACGACAATTTCATGGGGGTTCCGACCCCTTCTTCCCTCTGTAGATCTGCGCGTGGGGAAGGAATCCACTTATAAGTAACAGGATTTATTTGTTAATTTTGGTTTTGTAAACGATTGTCTGTCCGTGATAATGCAGGATTGACACTTTTCCTCGTAGATATTCGTGGGAAGGATAACAAGCTTGATTTATACGAAAATGTGATCATAGATATGCTCAATGTTTAAGCTTTCCATGTAATGGTCAGATGCGGAACCAGCAGATTAGAATTTGAATTGTAAAGATATATGTGAGAGAAAGCATTTTTGTACGCCTGAAATCAGTCAGACGGACCAGTTTTGATTTATATCCAATCGTTTTCACTAAAGCGGAGACAATACAATTTTCTTGCCGGATTTGACCACTCCTCTACACCCCCCCCCCCCCCCCGCTTATTCTGAAAAAAAAAAAATCTATATTTTGTTGTGGCCGTCCGATTTCGTTTGGTCAGAAAGGTCATTTTTCATTGGCAGCTAGTACACACAGATCGAGGCAGTAGTGTCACTTTGCATTAATAAATGTGATAATCAGGATGACCATCTGTGTACACATTCAGCGTCCAGGTACAGTGTTCGTCTTCTGCTACGGTAACTTCTAGGATACGAAATTGGAGGCTTTATTTTTACTATTTCTAATCAATAACTTAATTATTATGAATATTTTATTTATTTACAGAGAGATTCACCGCCATGGAGCAGGTGCGTGATCTGAACCAGCATTCCATGAATGAACAATGGGGAGGGTACGATTACGGCAGCTCAGCAGGGGCAGAACCAATGTCCGGTAGTGAGGACTATGGCGAGGTAGGTCACATCTTATGTTAGATGGACAGGGGCAGAACCAATGTCCGGTAGTGAGGACTATGGCGAGGTAGGTCATATCTTATGTTAGATGGACAGGGGCAGATCCAATGTCTGGTAGTGAGGACTATGGCGAGGTAGGTCATATCTTATGTTAGATGGACAGGGGCAGAACCAGTGTCTGGTAGTGAGGACTATGGCGAGGTACATGTAGGTCATATCTTATGTTAGATGGACAGGGGCAGAACCACTGTCTGGTAGTGAGGACTATGGCGAGGTACATGTAGGTCATATCTTATGTTAGATGGACAGAGGTAGATCCAATGTCGGGTAGTGAGGACTATGGCGAGGTACTACATGTAGTATGTCATATCTTATATTAGATGGACAGGAGCAGATCCAATGTCTTGCAGTGAGGACTATGGCGAGGTAGGTCACATCTTATGTTAAATGGACAAGGGCAGAACCAATGTCTGGCAGTGAGGACTATGGCGAGGTAGTTGACATCTTATGTTAGATGGACAGAGGCAGAACCACTGTCTGGTAGTGAGGACTATGGCGAGGTAGGTCACATCTTATGTTAGATGGACAGGGGCAGAACAAATGTCTGGCAGTGAGGACTATGGCGAGGTAGTTCACATCTTATTTTAGATGGATAGAGACAGAACCACTGTCTGGTAGTGAGGACTATGGCGAGGTACATGTAGGTCATATCTTATGTTAGATGGACAGAGGACAGAACCAATGTCTGGTAGTGAGGACGTTGGCGTGGACAGGGGCAGAACCAATGTCTGGTAGTGAGTACTATGGCGAGGTACATGTAGGTCATATCCTATGTTAGATGGACAGGGGCAGAACAAATGTGTGGCATTGAGGACTATGGCGAAGTAGGTCATATCTTATGTTAGATGGACAGGGGCAGAACCAATGTCTGGTAGTGAGGACTATGGCGAGGTAGGTCATATCTTATGTTAGATGGACAGAGGCAGAACCAATGTCTTGCAGTGAGGACTATGGCGAGGTAGGTCATATCTTATGTTAGATGGACAGAGGCAGAACTAATGTCTGGTAGTGAGGACTATGGCGAGGTAGGTCATATCATAGGGTTTTCGCTAAATGGGTAGCCTAAGGGCCACGAAGCCCCTAAATCGGCCGTGCAATTTCAATACTTGATATATCACATAAAATATAATGAATATTTCCCGCTTTAAATGAAAGGAACATATCACCAACCAGAGCACTAAAGGAAGTCTTTTGACGTCATTTTGGTCAAAATTGCAGGAAAGTGTCTTTTTGAGGTTGCCACATACGTCGAGAAACATAAATCTTTTATGACTAGAAGATATGAGTATCTTTCATTGGTAATTTTGTCAAGTTTATCGATGCTTTACAAAGACAAAACATTCAATTAATTCAAATGTTAAGAAACAGGGCCGATTTAGGGGCTTCGTGGCCCTACCCCTCAAGGTAGATTGTATCTCTGGTCCAAAATCGAGGGAAATTACGCATGGATGCCCCATATTTTCTTTTCATATTATTGCACTAAAGCTAATGCAGGGTTCAGATATATTTTTGGATAAAAAAGTTTCTTTAATGTAAAAAAAAAATGTGAATATTTAGATTTTTCCATAAGGTGTAATGTCAAAGTTAAGGGTCATGCGAATTTATAGACGATAAAGACATCCCTACAGTTCAAAGATAATAAGCACGAAAATTTCATAAAAGTGACCATAGGGAGAATATAAGCTCTCACGACCAGAGGTACGAGCTACCTTAATTGATACTGCACTACACTATACCTACATTTGAGTAAATAATACACATACAGTAACAATGACATTTTTTGTATGTTAACATCGATGAGTACATGTCAACCGACCCGTGGTCTTAGTAAGGCTCGAGCCAGCAACTTTTCGGACGTCCTATCCACTAAACCACGACAATCCTAACATGGACAGAACCGATATAATTCACAATTTACGTGCATCAACTTAACATGTACATATCTGATATAAGTCACGGTACCTACATCAACTAAACAGGGACAGAACCCATATTAGTCACGGTGCACGTACATCATAATCAAACTAGCAGAGACATAACCGATGTTAGTCAAGGTGTACGTAAATCAACTTAACAGGGACAGAACCGATATAAGTCACGGTGTACGTACACCAACTTAACATGTACAGAACCGCTGAAAGTGAAGGTGCACGTACATCAATTTAACATTAAGACACGGTGTGCGTACATTTATTTAACAGGGTCAGAACTGATATAAGTCACGTTGCTCATACGTCAACTTAACATGGATAAAACCGATGTTAGCCACAGTGTACGTACATGTACATCAACTTAACATGGATAGAATCTTTGTTAGTCATGGTGCACGTACATCAACTTAATATTGACAGGACTGATATAAAACAAAGTGTACGTACATTAACTTTAAATCGACAGAATAGATACAAGTCATGGTGTGCGTACATCAACTTAACAGTGTCAGAACCGCTGTAAGTCGCAGTTTACGTACATCTATTTTACATGGGGTAACCGGTGTAGCCATGGAGTACGTACATCAACTTAACATCGGATAGAACCGATGTTAGTAACGGTGTACTTACATCAACTTAGCATGGGATTGAAACGGTGTCAGTCACGGTGTACGTACTTCTTCTTAACAGGGACATAACCAATAGAAGTCACGGTGTACGTATATTTATGGTTTATAGGACTTTAATTATTAGGGAGCAACCATTTTATTTTTAGGTGTGTGTGTGGGGGGGGGGGGGAAGACTTTTGTCTGCCGGAATATTTTTTCAGCCATTTTAAGAGTCGGTTTTTTTTTTTTCGTCGGCCCTGCGGGCCAATTTTTTAGCTCTCCGGGACGAAAAAGTCCGGAGAGCTAATGCCATACCCTCGGCGTTGTCGTTGTCGTCGTCGTTGTCGTCCGTAGACAAAACTTTAACCTGGGCTATATCTCTTGAACTATAAGGGGTAGGGCTTTGATATTTCACATGTAGATACCTTGTGACGAGACCTTTCATTTGAGACCATGACCTTTGACCTTGGACTTTGACCTACTTTTCAAAAACTTTAACCTGGTTTCTGACAAAAACCTGTATAGGCGAGCTTTGATCTTTGATCTTTGATTACCCTATATTTTTTTCAATTTTCCAGTGTTGAAAACTACTCTTAAAGTCATTCATTCTAAAACTCATTCAGTGTGATTTTTCGGCCATATTAAATATCAAACACCGAGTGAGATCAGGTGCCAAGGTAGAGTATAATAAGGCATGTTTTGCTAGCATATCACTTCTTTTTAATTTCTGGAATGGTATATGAAACCTATAATGATACTCAACGCAGACAGACTACTTGTATATGGTACTAAGGACTTTTGAATTTGATTTCGTTCCATTGAATAGTTTGGGGTTGTTTTTTTTTTATTTTATTTGTAATTTGTTTATGACACACAAAAAAGTGTTTACTAGGCATTTGGAAAAGTCTGAAGGTGTAACTACAGGAAATCATTTTAGCAGAGAATCCCTTCCCTTTGACTGGTGAACCGGGCTGATTAAAGGTGTCACCTCATTGGTCAAAACTATTGAAAATTTAAAATAGCACATTAAATCACTGTATGATTCCCTGCTGTCTGGAGAAATTGAGTTTTTAACATGATTTTGCCTTTATATATAATCAATAGATCGATTTGAAAAAATGTAAAAATTAGCAAATTTTCAATTCGGAAGGAGGGGTCATGTAAAAAAGGTGAATTTTGCAGAAAAAAGGTATGCATGATCCCCCTTTTTTCTTTCGTTTTTATGCGTGCCAAAGATGTTCTAGCCAAAAAGACCAAAGGAGCTGATAAGATAAGACGTAAAATCTGCCCTAAAAAGTGGAATTTTGAAAATGGAAATTTTAAGAAAAATCGTTCGTTAAATTAATACAAATACAGTATCCCATCAAACTCTGAAGTTATTTTAGATCTATTATGGATAATATTGCTAATATTTGGGTCAAAACTTGTCTTTTTCCCATAGAAATCAATAGAAAACGGAAAAAAAATTTTTGAGCATTGTTCCCCCCGGAGATACAGAACGCCACTTACACTGAAGGTGTATCTCTATGATACAATTTTTCTGGAAAAGTGGGGTTCTGTATCTCCGGGGGCAACACTACCCCGAAAAACCAAAAAAGGAAGGGGTGCATTTGTTAAAGAATCGATCTTTAAGATAATCAAATACGGAAAATTTGACTATTTTCCTCCTTAATCCATCAAAAAATGTGTTCTAAATACGATCGACTGAAATGTTCAACAATTCGGAACGAAAGAAGCAGGAGCGATGTGGATTTCTCCGCTAATGTGTATTTCGCGCTAAAAAGCTTCTATTATAGCCATTACATACAAAATAAGACCGTATTTTGAGTTCCGGATTTCATTATTTACCGATTAGAGGAAATAGAAATTTCGAAATCTATTTCTGATATACAATGTAGATGTATCTGATATCTTTTAGTTAATATTTATCCATTTCAGGCAAAATATTCTAAAATTTCTACGTCCATGGTCGATATTATCAGTTTTATTACCCGAGTACCCCCTACCTCTTTGGGACTTCATTTTAGAATCTTTGGAGTATTTCATCGAAAAGTAAAACAGACAAAAAGTCTTCAAATACATTTTATTTCAATAATGATTATCTTTTGTCTGCATATGTACCGTCATGTGGAATAAATACCGCACTGAGATTTAGGGCTTAAAACGGCCCTTATCTTATCAGCTCCTTTATACATTTTGTAAGCTTTGAAGCATTTGAAGTCACCGAAATCGAGCTAAATGATTAATCATACAAAGAAGGTTTTTATTTCCTGTAGTTACACCTGAAGGGGAGGGGGCAATTTCATGATTCAGAATTTTTTCCCTAAAATCTCGATCCGGATTTTTTTTTTTTTTTTTGCAAAGTCTTCCCCCCCCCCCTCCCCAATAAAAATCATATGGTTGCTCCCTTATAGTGTACATGTACTCTAGAAAAATTATGCTGGGAAGTCTGACCATGGTATGCACTTTACTGTATCCTTATAAGGAACATTTAAGTCACTTCTTTTGTAAATATTTAAGAAAAAATGGCATCTTGTAATATATATTGACATATTACTCATCTCGGCAGTGGTGGATATTAATTAAAAGTACATGTTTGTAACCATATTCACCGGTCATCGTTAATACTTGATATCTGATACTAATTGAGAAAAAAAAATCCGATTCCGAGTTGGAAATCTATTGTTGCCTTACATACTGTAACGTATCGTCAAGACGCGTCTGGCACATCAAAATGCGTCAAAATATGACAGACTCACACTGGTAACAACATATGTTCAATACATAAAGCACTCTACGACGAAGTCTAATTCGACTTTTATCAAGGTGGATCAATTTACAAGTCATTTGTGAAGGTTCATCATGTATTGACGCACAGAAAGAGGTGTGAAATTATGGGTAAAAACAAACAGAAATAATCTGTAATATTGTATATATGATACAAACGTGATGATTTTTCCACAGGCAAAATAAAAAAAAAATTGTGATGAATTGAGGCACGGTTCAAAACGAAGACCTTTCTAATTTTATCTCAGATTGTGAGCAATTTGACTACATTTCCTATGCACATTATATAAATACATGTACCGCTCTTCCCGCTCTCACCCCTGGAGCGTCTTCCCTATGCATATATGTTATTCTATTGCACTCTGTTTGTAAAGGACATTCTTGAGTCTCTTAAAATTGAGATTTCATAAAAACTTCCTGTAAAAGTTGTAATCTGACGATTCGAAAGACGCTGCAACTTCACATGCAGTTGTAGCAAATCTCTCCTCTCCGTCCATGGACGATTTTATTTGATCAGAGGTCAAGGTCAGAATTGTATCCATTCTACTTTCGAGCTTGTTTTGTACTGGTTTTAAATGATAAATGTTGGAGTAATGAATTATAAAAAAGGCTCTATAATGTAATAAGGAAATTATATTATTAGACCTGTTTGGTTTCAGTGAGTGCAAAGCAATCATTTTCATTTGAAAATAAAAAAAAAAAAAAGTCGATGGGATATTAAGTTTATATAATCGACTACTCTTTTATTCGAATTAGCTTTTTACAGGGTTCATAAGCAGGAATGTAAGATGTCTAGAGTTTGTGTGGTCAGAAAGTGAGTTGTATGATTAAAATTGAGATATTTGCCAACTTTTAATTATATAACTGGCAAAGGACCTGTAACGTTAAGAGCTGTAATCTGCCCAAATTTTACTTGCAATACCAGCTCAATCAGAATTATTTAAAATGTATCATGTACGTGAAATTATTTCATTTCAAATATCTTTAATCTAATATAGTAGTTTTATTGACATAATTATGATAAATAACCCATATTTTTACGTAGAAGTGAGGGTGGGGGTCTTTTTTATGATATAAATAATGCGAGTGAGATGTCAGAAATTTTCTAACAATCGGTTGCTTTTGTTGATCAAAATGTCAAAATGAACTACAATGAGAAGATTAAATAAGAAATACCGTGCTAAAACATGATTTTCTCTGAATATTATATTCCGGATTTATCAGTCCGTAAACACGTGGCCAGAGATATATAATCGAACACTCACTCTCACTTATATTGTACAATTAACAACGCTGCCGTTATAAAAATAGTTTGAAGAAGCTTTTTTTCAGTATATAAAATCATATTTCTTTTACATTTACCATAATCAAATTTTCTAAATACTTTGTGAATGTTACCGAGGATGTTTTGAGCATTTTCCCAAGACTGACTGGTACATCAGTCGTCAACGCTAATTGTTAACTTTTATTGTGAGGGGTTGTTGAATTATCAATGCCCAAAATTAAAAAAAGGGATAGTTAGTGAAATAGTGAATAACAACGAATATTTTTTGTTGAAATTGATTAATTCGAAAATAGTTATAAAGAAGTTAATTATTTGCCAGAAGCGAATCAAATGCCAATTACTAAATCTCTGTTAATTTCACATCTTTCCTTCACCCCTACCCGCCCAATCGCATTTTCGTAAATTGACTATTGTTCCCCCCTTTGGAACACAACTCCGCTTTTACAGAAAATTTGTATTATAAAAATAAATCTTAGGTAGAAGTGGTGTTGTGTTCCAAGGGGGGGAACGATATTTTATGAAAACTTTTCCGATTTTCATTGATTTCTATACAAAATAAGCAAATTTATAGTAAAATATCTCTCTATTAGAACAATTTTATGCAAATTTTTCTTCAGATTTTGAAGGGGTTTTATCTTTAAAAGTATTTCACCAACTTGATTAAAGGAATGAAATACTTTAAAATTTCATTATTTTTGGGCAGATTTTACGCCTTATCGTTACAGGTCCTTGAAACGTATCACTGACGGCGGTCTGAATTTTGAGCAATTCGATATGGCTGAATTTGAACCATATCAGTAGCCAAACTACACTATGCTCTCGTTATACGCTTAGGTATGTAAAAACAATACTGCCTGTCATTAAAGAAAAGCACTTTATTACCTCTTTTATGAAATAGATTGGATTTGAGAGAGAGAGAGAGAGAGAGAGAGAGAGAGAGAGAGGTGCAAATGATTGTAGGAGGCGCCACTGTTGTAGGGAGATGGTAAATAAGGACTGCTTTGCTTATTAGAATTAAATGTGTAATTTTTAGCACTAGCAAATGCTATTTATAGAAATCATTGATGATGGGATACGCGCGCGTGCAGTAATATTGCGTGATTTGCACTCTGACGAACCATAACTTTTAATATATAAATTATCTATGATAAGTGCTCATCATTTAAAGTCTGTTATCAAATGAAGCGTACAATGTTTATAAATGATGCATACTTATGTAAGCTTGGTACGTCTTTTCTTCCATAGTTGTAAAATGGTTGTACACCGTGTAGTCGACATGCGCCGTTTGCTGTAATTTACGTTTCGGCAGCGTGATGTCGAGCTTTCCAAGAGGGCTGACAGTGCATAATCATTAGGGATAATTGAAAAATGCCGTTAGAATGCAAGAAATAATCCGAAAAGAGGGGGTCTGAGGAATTTTCGAAATTTGCCAGTTTTTTATGTCGATAGCAAATTTGTTTTCTCGATATGATATCTCGCAATTTCGGAAAAGTTTTGTAAGATTTGATGTTGTTTTTTGTAAGTGTGAACTGGGATAAAAGTACGAAAACATTCAGATGATTCTAAGTGCAATGGTCTCATTTAGATTAACACACACGGGAAGGCTCAAGTACTCCAAATTTACTTGATGTAGGTTATGTTTATGATGGAAAAGCACTCAGCAAAAGTGTAACATTTTCAAGTCCTTACCTGGTTCTTTGAAAATTGGAAAAGAGTATATAGAGCTTATTGAAATTCGAAAAATCGGAGTCAGCAGTGCACGGCACCATAAACTAAGATTTTACTTAGTCAATATCTCAACTTACTATATATAATGAAAAAAAGCAATAAAAATTAGAAATTTTGAGTTAATCCATTCTAATCTACTCTGAAAATAGAAAAAAACAACAACTCATAATTGCAAGTCATCACTAATATCATAATGTGTCAAAAGAATATCGAAATTTAGACTTACATGTAAGTCAATTCTTAGTTTATGGTGCCGGGCCTGTTGAAAAAAAGGTCTTGGTAGATAATTCCAATGATTTGATTTTGCTGTATTTAAAATTGAAATTTGAAAACTTGTTGATTATAACGTGAAGATTCCTATGCAGTCCGATGATAATTCAACTCGCAATGATTCCATCAATGAGATCTGACCAACAGCCTAAAGAGACTGTCAAGATTCCCTGAAGCCAAATTTTGGTCTTCTCACTGTTGAACACCCCCCCCCCCCCCCCCCCAGCCTTATAGACACAAGAAAAATCAATATTTTATTATGTGGCCCATCATTTGAAACAATGAATTTTGATATCAGTTCATTTAAGATACTACATGATACATTACTGCTACCATACAGATTATTATTACTCCTTCTAGGCACCTTATCTCCCTTCTCCTTTTGAGCGTCGCTTTTAGTTACTAGACGAACTTAAATGGTTTGCTTGTTTGATTTTTCTTGTTTCTTTTAATGATTTAAGAGCTATCGATTTGGAATGTTTCGACATTCTAAGGAATTTGAGTTCTACATATTAAAAATATCAATTGATTTGAGATTGCATATGAAGATAGGAAATTTGATGAAACGATGTGTCAGTTATCAGGCGTCTACAGAAGTAATGTTGAGTTAGTTCATAAAGGACATATTTGCGCCAGAAGTTCGGAATTCATAAATGATAAATGCATTTTACTTCGCAAATGGTTATTTTGTGATCATTTTATTACCATTTGATATGAAAATGATCAGCGATTCCGTCGTATTTCCTAATGAAAAATCGCCTTCATGCAATAATGAAAAGTACTGTCTTTGGTCGATTTTTAAGCGGGGAATAATGTATTCCGTATACCGAACATTTTGACTATTTTTTTTCTCCCTGGCTACAGTCTGTACTTTTGTTCTAGTGCATGTTTTAGGTTTAATATTTTCGACCTAAGTAATATTGATTTGTCCTTATTGTCTATTGATTGTCCTTCCGTCTGTCCATGCATCCTTGTGAAGGATAGGTACCATATCTTAATCGGAAGTATATGACAGGAACAAACAGTATAACGAATTAATCATGCCGAGAACTATTTACTAACGGTTTCTTTGTAACCTAAGTTACTTTTTTTGAAAATTTTGTGACCTACTTCGGCTTCAAAGTAGGACACCACGTAGCCGTTATACTGCGACGTCAGCGGCTGAGATTAGATCGAGGCGTGATATCATATTGTGACGTCACAATCAATGGCTCGTAAAACATTGCTATGACGGAACATTTGATTATGACGTCATAACGAATTAATCCGCCGGTGTCATATCGGACATTTTGCGACTTTTAAAAAATGGACTTGTGTACTTGCCACAAACGTCGTCACAACACGAGGTCGTAACCTTCTGATGTTCAAGGTCAGAGGTTACGTTTGCCGGAACACATTCTAAAACGTTCGTATTGCGCTGTTCACGGTACTCTGGCTCGGTACTTTCCAATACAGCTTTTATCTTACTTGAGCTTATGTAAAAGCGATCCGTCTATCCGTTCGTCGCCGTTCATCCGTTCGTCGCCGTCCATCCGTCCAGTGTTAACTTTTCATATGTCCGACTACTCGTGTAATTGTAACACAGAATTCCACGAAACGTTACAGGAAGCAAAAACCATCCTCCTTATTTTCCCAAATCTTAAAATAAAAAAAAAGAAAAAAAAAAAAAAAAAAGAAAGAAAGATGGCCGTCGATGGAAAGTAAAGCCTTATCGAGGTAAAGTCTGGTCGGTTTCTAAGGCATTGTCAAAGTTGTTTACTTTCTAAATCAGCAGCAAGACTTCATACGTCATCGATAGACAGATGATATGATTTTTTAAAGAAACCTTTCCAGAATTTCTTATTAGAAACGGGCTTGTATGAATTCTTGATGTATCAGAATTGAAAACATCATCAATTATACTAATAGGTCTACTAAATCAAGATTTTTATTAAACCTGATCTATCGACTAAGCAAAAAAAAAATCTTCTCAGGCTATCCGACATACTCTATGTGAACTTAAATGGCTTCGTTACCCAGTTAAGGAGGTGTCAATGACATGATCTTTTTCAAAGACCAGACGACTTGTATTAAGGTAATCTTTGCTCTTGCTGCCCTGTTGCTGAAGCGAAAAATGAAAGGAAAATATTCAATAGAGACCTTTGATTATAGCGTTAGCCTTTTACAATCACCTATCTGATTAGCAACCATCCTTAGCATTTCCCTTTCTTCGCGTCATGTCGAATTATGGTCGAATGACTTCTCATTCGACTTGTCTTCCTTTTGAAAATTATGAATTTTCATGATTTAGGTTTTGATGATAGATTTAATACTATTATTTAGAACAGGTAAGTGGAGTATTAAAGGTACACGTAATTGTATATATTTGAGCCATGACCTAAATTATGCAATGAATATTTCTTCGTGTTTTGAGAATTCAGGGAAAATTTCTCATTTTGTTCGTCTCTTTTTAGGCGGACTTGCATTTTGTTATAGTTTTAAATATATATACTGTCGGCCTGTCTTTATCTTTGGGATAATTACTAATCAAGAAGCTAAATAATTTTGACATTTGTCAAAGAGAACGAACACAATGAAATAAAAAAACAACAACAGGGTAATCAAAGATTACATAGCTCGCCTATACAGGTTTTTGTCAGAAACCAGGTTAAAGTTTTTGAAAAGTAGGTCAGAGTCCAAGGTCAAGGTCACTGGGTCAAAGGTCGTGATCTCAAATGAAAGGTCTCGTCACAAGGTATCTACATGTGAAATAGCAAAGCCCTACCCCTTATAGTTCAAGAGATATAGCCCAGGTTAAAGTTTTGTCTACGGACGACGACAACGACGACGACACCGCCGAGGGTATGGCATTAGCTCTCCGGACTTTTCGTCCCACGGCGAGCTTAAAAGCTGTGTCAATCTCACAACCGTTCTCATTATCTTCATAAATCGCGGTTTCGATACATCCTAGCCGTCCTACCCTCCTCCGTCATATATTTACCGCTTCGAGTGTGAATAAAACCACGCCATAAAAGAACGGCTTACCCAATCAGATCGCATCTTATTAATATTTAAATCAGATATTTACCACCTCCAGGTCTCAAATTTTTTTCCTACGACATATGTCTTCTTGACTTTTCATTGAATTTCTGGCATGGTTTCCATGGAGGTAAATTTAAGCGTTTATGTAATTGCCACTGTGATTGGTAATTCGACGGCCTAGAAAGAGGAATTATAAATCTGTTGATTCGCTAGATGGTAGCACGCGAATTTCAAATGTACCAAGGAGAAGAGTAGTAAGGTTAGGACGTATCGGAGCCGCGATTTATGAAGTTGGTTCTCCTTAGAAAATATGACTTTTGGACAGAATGCTGAGTCTGCTTGTTGAATTACGATATCCATTCTACGAACGATATCTATGCTGGACAAGTTAATTATCAAGGTCAAAGGTCAAGGTTATATGTCTAACAATAGTCATTGATTGCTGTCTATTTGTGACAATATACATATATTTCTATTTTCACGAACTTAGTTATCAGTTAATTAGAAATCCAAATGATACGTTCAAACTACATTTATTAATAGTATTCAAATAAATTTGATTGAAGTTTTACAAAACGTGTTCGTTCATTCTGTATACATGTTTGTTTGCATCAGTATTCTCTCATCCATATTGGATTGAAATATGACGAAAAACAATTTATTTTCGAAAATGATTTCGAGAACATTTTGCATTTAACATACATGAATTAAAGCTGACGTATACATTTAGAAGCTTGTAGTTAATATCGTGCATGTATATTTGACGAAGTTCAACTTATTTCAATTTTGACATTATGACTTTGACCTTCACCTCAAAAGCACATTTGAAAAAAAAATCAACACCAGTCATAACTTCCTCGAAAGGAGATTCAACCGTATCTCTATGTTATGTAAGCTTCTTAATGTATCTCAATCGGAACGCCTCGACCTTTTCTTCCGAGAAGGGGCGAGGTGTTCCGATTGAATGTGTCAATGTTATATTCATTGTTGTCACATCTATGTTGTGACCTTGACCTACGACAGAGCAAAACCTTACAATAATAAATACATGCAATTTAAAAATGACAGGCGGCGGCGGGGGGGGGGGGATTTCTTACTTTGTCTGCTTTCTAGATCTCCTTGATCTGAATTTTTACCTACGTTTTCAAAAAAAAAAAACAACGTTATATTGGCTAAATTTTGATTACAATAAGTGAAAAAATGTTTCGTATTGAATGTCTGTGGGTCAGCTTTGAAGCAGCCATGTAATTTCATACATGTACTGTCACTTCCTTCACGCCCAGTGATATTTACATAATGTGTATTGAATGATACAAATATTGACATGGTTTGTGATTTACATCCATTTTTCGCTACATTAATTCAAACATTTGAACGGCAAAGTCATTAAAGCATGAACTAATAGATGAAAAAGACTTTGCCGCGAGCAAATGTTTATGTGTAATATTTATATTGCCGACCTGTGAATAATTAATTTGACCTCGATTCTACAGAGGGAATCAACATTAAAATGCAACGACAAAAATATGTTCGGTCCTTTTTCGCCCGTTTTCGGTGGAAAGTGAAAGCCACTTTCGGGTAATATGGGTCACACGGACACCCCATTTAAATATTCCCTTAATTTGTCGTTAATATTATGTATTTTTTCACAATTTTAAACTGGTTATTCAATCTTGAAAAAAAAAATGTTTTTGAAAATAACAAGCTGTATGAATCAAACCCAAGTGTCTGAAATAATGTAAAACATATAGCGATCCCGAATTTCACCATACAAGTCAAAAATCGAGTACGAACGAGGACTTTTTTCTATATATTTTCAAAATCGATGAATATTCCCTTTATATTTACTCCCTTTTTATTTTAATTTTCGAGAAAATGTTTTATTCATGTATTACAAAAATTCAGTTAGAGTTACCGGTCTTTGGTCAGATAAACTTTGTATACATTAAAAAAAAAAATCATTTGATTTTCACGTTCGGCTCAATTTTTATGTACAAGTCAAGCTCTTCCGCATCTCTCATTCCCTCTTGCATTATCAACATTTATTCAACTATAGTTTATTCAGAAGTATTAACATAGGAGTCTGCAAAGAAAAAAAAAACGAGTAACGATATCAACACCCCCCCCCCACCCCACCCCCAATAAAATAATGGGGGAAAAAACTAAGAGGCTGACCAATGACATTCAGAATTAGCTGTCTTTTTTTTTGAAGGAATTCACTTGTCGTAACCAATTAATCTCTATGACTCGTGGACTTATTTATAATAGCATAGGAAGAATTATCATAGCTATGTGGGCATACCAATGGAAAGATTTCTCGCACGAAAGTGTGCTCGTCGCATATGGTTGTCTTGTTTCCACGCTTGCATGGAAATTGTTTAGAACATATGCAGTTTGAACGCTCATATTATTGTTCTCGAGCTGTCTAATAAAAAGACCATGATGGATCGCTTCTGTCACAACAGGAACAAGTTTTTTTTCCCTGGAATTATTGAGAAACAAATCTCATTATCTCAAAGCTCGGTTACCATACGCCTGGAATGAAATAAATAAAAGAATTGCTTTGATGTTAGTTTAGAGACCTAACAGAGAATATTGCACTCGCTGTCGATTCCCTGTCGTAAAAATTCATGTAATACAGCGAATTTGTAAATAGTTCAGTTCGTTAAAGAATATCGTATGTAAAAAGGGATAATGGTATTTGAGTGCTTTCCATAGAGAAGAATTATGAAAGCACTGGTGAAAGGGCATGTTCGAGTTCTTTGAAATTAAAAGATATCGGAAAATTCTATTACACAAATTGAATATAAGAATTTCAAACAAAATTAAAAAAATATATTAGTAAAAAAAAAAATCAACTGACGTCATTTGTCGCCCTCAAAAGACCTTTTAAAAATATTCCTTTATCTTATCAATGAAGTGGGTAACTTGTCCTTGAAAAGTAAAATATCTTTATAAAGTCTTGTATTTTAAACATTGAATTGAATAATCCTGTGCTTTTTTATTTGAAAACAAAATTTGCTTTGAGTAACAGAAATGTATTTCTCTTAGTAAAACAACCTTTGTATTTGAATCGTAATCGTATTCAATAAAAGTTACTCCGTCCGATATCCGTCTGTCTGTCCGTCTGTCACATAAATTGTTATAACATTACAATGCGAATGGTCTATCATATTCTGAGGTCACCGTAAAGGTCACATACATACATGAATAGGGTACAAACAGGCGACACTACATACGGTTCTTAAGTTAATTGGATAAGAACGCAGTGCCCTCTCATGAAGAAAAATATGGACGAACGCACAAAAGACGGACTGACAGACATTGGTGTTAGATCGTCTATTTTTGAATATATCATAATGAAGCGAAAGTAGATCAATCGGCGTGTGGTTAGCCTTGTTTACACATGGTTACGAATACACGGATAACGCTTTCTATAGATAACTACATGATTAAAAGGAACCTTAATTTTGCACATTTTTATCGTTCCAACGAAAACATAAAACTTTTACGGACGATTATATCTGCACCGAATTACAAATGGGTCAGTGAATCTGCAGCTGATCACTTCTCAGGTGGCTGTAAAATCGAATGAACATTTCCAGCATTAGTCACCATCGTGAACATCTCGCTATCTTGGTAGATGTTCTATGTATTCAGCAAAATATCTTTTTCATATCTGCCTAATCTGTGTACTGCACTTTGATTACATCAACTACAGCACAATTTCGAAGGTTGTGACTTTTATGTATGCGCGGATCTGAAGCATTTCAACCCCTACATTTTTTAAACAGACCAGGCTATATTTACTTTTTTGTTTATTGTTCACATTTCTGCATATTTTCGACTTCTGAAAATTCTGAACATTTATGACCACAGGGATTTATCACGCTTCCCGGTTGCTCAATTTAATATATGTTACACATAGTAAATAGAGCAACCGGGAAGCGTGATAAATTCCTGTGTTTATGACTTTACCAAACCAGGGAAAAAAGTTAATGTAGCTTCTTATCGATTTAATTAGTTGAGTTTTTTCTTTAGTTGACTTTTCATCCTCTAACCACAGCACAGAATTTCCTCAAGCCATTTAGAAAGAAAGTACTCAAGGTCATTCAAAAAGCCTTGACCCGAGCATTTGGTAAAGCCATTTTGGCCTTGTAAGCTACAGGAAATTTTTGACTTTTCTTCCACAACCGAAGTTCCTTTTAAGGCCTTCTTTTCAATTTCCCTGTAACGAAAATGTGGGTTTTCATGAAAATTTATGGAAAATGAGGATACTTTTCAAGTCACTTCGAGTAAAACTATATGGCTAAGAAAAAAAAATCAAAATTGCCATGAAAACGTCAGTTTATAAGATATAAGACGAAAGCAACCCTACCTTGATATATATCCAGTATTTAAAACTGTCGGAATCAGAAGTATTAAAATGGGCCAAGGTCTTTTTCAAACCAGATGCGTCCAAATTAAAAAGTTGGCACATGTTGCTACTTGAGTCAATAATAAGACATTTCTATGAAAATGATTCAATCGAAGAAAATAAAGTTAAGTTCACAATTAAAAGGTCAAATATGAAGCTTTTCTATATTAAAGGGATTTATAGGGGAATGTGGGAAGAGTATACGTCAGTGTCACTAGTTAAAGATAAATTTTTGCACGTTTAACCGAATACCTGAAGTAAAATTGTAGTTGAAGGCGAGATGCAGCATCCAAATCACTGCATTCTATAGCTATGTCAGGATGAAACTTACATCGACGTGACAGATCATAATACTTATATCAAATTTGCGAAACACAAATACCCCCGTCGGCATCTTTTTATGTATTAACATTAATATCCTTTTAGTAGGTCAGACTCGATTGGCAATTTTTCAAAAGTAGGTCAAAGGTCAAGGTAATGAGGTAAAAAAAATGGTATCAATGGAAGATCTTGTCAAAAGGAATACACATGCCCTTTCACTCACAACTAAAAGTTAGTTTTTCAAAAGTAGATAAAAGGTCAAGGTCACGAGGTCAAACATTTTGGTATCGGTGGAAAGGTTTGTCTAAAGGAATACAAGTGAACGTTCTATTACCTACTACATGTATTCAAAAGTTGTGCCAAATGTTAAAGTTTTTGCCACGGACAAACAGACAGACGGACAGACTGAAAACGTTATGCCCCTGAATCTTTGATTTCGAGGGCATAAAAAGGTCATATACAGCATCCAAAGGATATGGCATTATTTCATGATGTCTATTTGAAAATGAGCTTTCAATCATGTGTTACTTGTACATGTACCTGGATCTGACTTTACATAGAAGCAGAAGTGGTCAGATGTTCTGGGTGGACATTGATTAACCTTCCTTTGTCGGTCATTTGTAGGGTAATTCATGTATATCCCTGGTCAAGAACCGATCAAACCAGGAGAGGATCTAGAACATTTTCGGAGGGGGGGGGGGGGCGTGCTACAAGTTACAGATATAGCCGGGAGGATGGAGGAAACTGTACAGATTTAGATATGGGGAAATTGAATCCAGATTTTAAAGAATGGATAAAAATCCTGTTCTTTGTATGACATCATAGTGCGAATCTACTTTTATCGATAAAGATGTATCGTAAAATACCTTTTCAGAATACTAGTATATATACTGACTTCTGTCTTCTGTTTCATTATTTTTCATTATTTTTCATTATTCGATTTTGCGTTTCAAGTAATAAAAAGACATCAGGTGATTTTTCATCGTGTTTCATCTAGGAAAGAGAGGAAAAAAAGCAACGTGCGTCATTAGTATGTCATTCAGTGTTTGTTATTGATTATTGAGGAGGTTGACTCTGAGGAACAGAGCATGTTAAGGTATATATAGGGGGTTACATGGCGTACATTTCACACTCTATATGTATTACAATATTATAAGCCCTTTTCAACTTCCTCAGCATACATTGTATGTATATCAGTATAAATGTCTCTGAAATCAATACCATTATTCGAGATGTATCATGAACGAAATATTGAAATTATGTGTATGAATTATTTCATATCGCTCAATCGCTTTTGATGTTGCACAAACCGTAATCGAAGATTCGGGGACATTTAGTTTTTGGTCTGTCCGTCCGTCTGTCTGTTTTTTTTTTTCTTTGGGGGGGGAGGGGGGGTGTTATAATGAATACGTTGAACTTTAATGCTAATAACCCCTCCCTCTTGTGGAAATATCGACTGAAGGTCACAAGTTCAAACAGATGTAAGGCATCTAAAATCACCAATGAAGTCATAATCTTTACAAAAATAGATATCAGCGTCTCCAACTTCAAGATGACTGCGCGCAGTAATTTCTCCATGTAAACAAGGCTAGAAATAGATGCGGAGGTATATTTATAATAAAGAATCACGTAGGAGTCAAATTTTTATAAATTTGCTTGCTAGACGAAAACGAATATTGGACAAAATTAAAGTATTCAGCGTAGACCAAAATTTGTGAGGCCTCAAATTTAGTTGATTGCATTTTCTACTTGCTTGCCTTAATACTGTTGTATCTGTCAAAGTGAAACATTAAGTTTGCATTAAATGGCAATTACATTGAATTGAACCATAAATTTGAATATTTCTTTACCTGGTTCTACACTAGAACAGTAGGTATAATTCATTGTTCATAAGTTATAGAGGGACGTTAAAATAAGTTTTCTTGACGTTTTTTGACGTAGGGTGACAAAGGGTCTCATCTGTAATCTTTTTGAAGAATTACCTTAGAACTATTTCAGTATTTGAAGTTAGTTGGTGGATTCTTTGGTCTCTTTATTGCATTTTAAAAGTATTTATAATTTCTGCACATTCTTATCAGATTTTGACT
This sequence comes from Pinctada imbricata, assembly GCA_033119305.1. Classification (NCBI taxonomy): domain Eukaryota; kingdom Metazoa; phylum Mollusca; class Bivalvia; order Pterioida; family Pteriidae; genus Pinctada; species Pinctada imbricata. The sequence goes on from VSWD01000008.1 coordinate 8,446,781, forward strand.
TTCAATTTGTCCTTCACATATTCGAATTTACATGAAATTCAGAGCTCCTTCTTAATTTGAGAAGAGTTCTCGCAACTACTCGGGTACTATGACGTTTGCTTTCTATTGTAACGGCTGTATGGACATCAGACTTCATACTTGTTTCACAATGTTGTCTTCGTAACGGTTAGCAAAGCTTTGACGAATCTAGAATTTTTCCAATGAGGGAAGGGTGGCCAGACCGTCAGGCTGGGTCCAGCGTATCATTTTGATGTCGTACATTTAGAAATGTATATAAAAAAGATGTATATGATAGAGAATTTCGGGGGGGGGGGGGGGGGTCGTGATACTATCCACACCTCTCTGGATCCGCCTCGAGATACAATGTCTTTCAACCCAATCTTCATTTAAATGATTTTGTGAGTACGAATGAGGAATTTTCCAATGTCAGAACAAGAAGCCTCATTTGCCTTTCCGTAGAACGTTCGGGAAAGAAGAGGCCAAAATGGGCCTATATTTCTCACAAGATTCCAATATGATGCAATTTCCCAAGTTTGATTTTCAGCATTAAGACAATTATAGTGGATCCATTGACGGTCTTTTGGCATGATGAGTCAGATATATATACAAAAATTGGTAGAGAACATTTAGGACTTGTTTCTTGTCAAGAACCGTGCAATTATGTGCAACGGTTCGTCATCAATTCAGATCTCTTGGCATTCATCTCTTTTTCACAGATCATCGTGTCAAATTTGGTAACAGGACCATGAGTACTGATAACCTCACAGATTCCATGCAGTTATAAAGGAGAATGAATAGAAAATGTATCAGCTAATTAGAGCAATCCGTGGTCATATTTGGTGGATATAGTTAAAAAGACCAATTAGGTAGAGGTCATTTCTTTATTTCTAAAAAATATGTAGCAGACTCCAAGGAGAAGTCGAAAGTACACTAGCCAATAAGATCCGTTGGTGGTATTTTAATTGAAGGATCGGGTAGAACCTGTTAGAGAAGCCTTAGTGCATGTGATACTTACTTGCTGTTAAGATTCCTGAAATTCGCGTTGGTCCCCGTAGGGATTCAGCCCTAAAGTAGTTCTGTATGTGCGTCAGCCAATCAAATCCATTGGGAACCATGTTGTTTGACAGGCGAGTCGATCTTGGCAGACGACCTTGCTTCCTATCAATTTTTTGAACTTCTGTACAGTGGTTTTAAAAAAAGTTAAAAAAAAAAAACCAAACTAGTCTGCCTGTCAGAATCGTACGGAAGCATAGAGGGGAAGTGTGCATTTTTTTATTATGTCATGGCCACGAAATAAATATCTCGTAGCCACAACTTAATTATCTCATGGCCACAAATTAGTTTCTCGTAGCCACGACATAGTTATCTCGTGGTCACGAAATAGTATCTCGTAGCCACGACTTAGATTCTCTTGGCCGCGACTGAGTTTCTCGTGGCCCCGACTTTTAAATTATAATTTTTCTTGAATCAAAAGGGCTGCTATCTCCTCACCATCGCCTTCTTACTTGATGAAAATTAGAAGTACGCTGTGACCTCTAGATTGTCCACAAGCGTTTTCTATTGTGGATAATTTTGACCTCGACCTATGACATCTGACCTTGAAAATCAATAGGTGTCGTCCTCTTGCTGCAAGGGGATACTAAAGCTCTTGGTCAAGGCTAATTCCTTTTTGAGAAGTTGGTCAACCTTCAAGGTCTGAAGATAAAAATGCAAGTCTTAGATCAATTTTAAAATTGTAGTGAGCGGAATAGGCATAACAATGTCTCTCAATATTTGTTCAGTTGAGCTAAGAGAAACAATAAAACCACAGAAGCATATCCATTTATGAATATCTTGGAATCAGTCACTATATCTTAAATATAAACTACATGTACATATTTCTATTGGTTAATTATTTCGTGGCCACGAACACGGGTACTAAGAGTCAGTGAAAATTGCCTATATATCTTTTTTAAAATCCAAAGTTCCTTTCGTTATGTTTGTAAAGCCTGAACTTTGAATGTTCCTTGCACTGTGTTGTGAATTTATTGGGAAAAATATTGAACGAAATAAAAGAAAAGTAGTAGAATTACATCATTGTTTATTGAAAACAAAATATTCGGAGCAACTTGGCTAAGAGTCCACCTGCTCAATGCTTTATTTCCTGTTCCGAAACGTGCTGCTTCAATTATCATAGATCATTATCACGGCAAAGAAAACAGAAAAAAAGTATATAGGTACTTGATATGTAGATCTAGGCTTATTTGATCAGAGTATATTAAGTTTCATTGAATAAAGACAAATAAGGAGTCTATACATCAAATATAAGACGTCTATACATGACCAGCTCACAAGGTGGTATCATGCCGTTTGTGTGGTCCACGGATTTAGTTTCAGTATCAAAGTTTCTCATTTCATACGTCATGATGCTTTGAACGTCGTTATAAGTCAATAGGGCCTTTAGATGGAATTAGAATTAGTAACTTATTGTAAAAATAGGTTTTGTATATTTGAAGTTCCTATTTTTTAGAGCGATATCAGAACGAATTTTTTTTGTTTGCGTGTATTTTTTGCTTGACACACTGACGTATTAGGAAAATGTATGAGAATAGGTGCTGAGAACTGACTCATCGAAGTACTTTTCATTTTTGCCTCCATTCGTCCCTTGTTCGACTGCGCATGTCCACGAAGTTAGATATTCTTTCTCATTGTACTTTCACTTTCAAACCTAATTGAGATCAAGTAGTCCGGGAGCCTACTGATCATGTGCTACTCTTTGAATCTTTTCATTTCTTCTAACTTTGTCTGTTGCTTGTGTCTTCTCTGTCTCTTTGTGTCCGTCTTTGTTTTCTTTTGAATTACTTTGGTGTCTTTGTCTCTTTGGTGTATTATCTGTATCTTGAGAAGTTTCTTGTCTGTCACTTGGTTTAGTGTTCATCCCTTTGGTTTCTTATCTGTCGCTCGGGTTTCTTGTCTGTTAATATGGCTTCTTGTCTGCAGTGTTTGGTTTCTTGTCTGCAGATTTTGGTTTCTTATCTGTCGCTCGGGTTTCTTATCTATTGCTATAGTTTCTTGTCTGCAAATTTTGGTTTCTTGTCTGTCGCACGGGTTTCTTGTCTGTTGCTTTGGTTTCTTGTTTGCATGCAGTTTTTGGTTTCTTGTCCATCTTTTTGGTTTTTTGTCTGTTGCTTTGAAGTCTTGTCTGTCTTTCTGGTATCTCGCTTACCTGGTGTCTTGTCTGTTCCTATATGGTTTCTTGTCTGCAGTTTTTGGTTTCTTGTATGTCGCTCGGGTTTCTTGTCTATATCTCTTTCATGTCTTGTATTTCGCTTTTGTTTCTTAGTTGTCCATTTGATGTCTTAATTTGTCTCTATCTTCGGTATTTTGTCGATTTGCTTCTAAACTCTCGCTTCATAGTGTCCATGTCGTTTTCTTTGCTGTTTTATCCGTGTCTTTGGTGGTTTGTCTATCCTTTGTATGTCTTTTCTGTATCTTTAGTGTCCATGTCTGTCTCTCTGGTGTCTTATCCGTGTCGTTGGTGTCTTGTCTGTCTCTGGTATGTCTTCTCTGTATCTTTAGTGTCCATGTCTGTCTCTCTGGTGTCTTATCCGTGATTTTGGTATCTTGTCTGTCTCTGGTATGTCTTATCAGTGTCTTTTCTGTCTCTGGTATGTCTTGTCTGTATCTTTAGTGTCCATGTCTGTCTCTCTGGTGTCTTATTCGTGTCTTTGGTGTCTTTTCTGTCTCTGGTATGTCTTGTCTGTATCTTTAGTGTCCATGTCTGTCTCTCTGGTGTCTTATCCGTGTCGTTGGTGTCTTGTCTGTCTCTGGTAGGTCTTGTCTGTATCTTTAGTGTCCATGTCTGTCTCTCTGGTGTCTTGTCTGTCTCTGGTATGTCTTGTCTGTATCTTTAGTGTTTATGTCTGTCTCTCTGGTGTCTTATCCGTGTCTTTGGTGTCTTGTCTGTCTCTGGTGTTTGTTTCTTTGCGTCTTTTGTTTCTTCTTTATCTATTTTTATTCTTTATCTTCGTTTCCTCATGTGTATACTTGTTTAAGTAATAAGTACCAGTTTATTTGTCATTTCATTTTATTATCTGTATTTTCAATTTCTTGTCTTTCTCTTTTCAGAGAAGTTTCTTTTATTTTGCTTTTGCTTCTTTTCTGTTTCTTTTAGGGTTTTCTCGTCTACGTATTTGTCGGTTTGGATTTTTTTCAAAGCCGTAGCCGATGTCCCATATTAGAAGGATGTTGTGCTCTTGTAATATGTAACTTTATTCAGTATATATAGCAGACAGGGATATTTTTTTAACTGTTCTAATTAATAATTGATATACAAGAATCAAAATATCGGGATTTTTTGTTGCTTTTTTCGTCTATTCTTCTTCAAAGGGTTATAAAATGTAGTGACTTTGCATATATGATTGAAAATACGAGTTGGCGAGATTGACAGCATTAATGCTTTATGTTCATGTAAATGCAAACTAAAATAGAAGGTCTTTTGTTTGCGCAAGAGTTTTGGTGACGATAGTCTGACAGAATGATGCAAATTTTCCAGCCTCTGTTTTCGTATATTGCATTTGTGTCACGGAGGTCGCACCTGCATAGATGGTCTTCATTACGTTGATACATTGTACTCATAGCCCCAACAGAATGTCAATCAAATGTATATCCCCTTGCTGCAGCGGCTACATATGAAAGGAAAGTGACCTTGACTTTTGACCGAAAAAAATCTAAATGTTTTCTATGGACACAATAAAATCTGTCCCCCACTGATAAGTATCTAAATACAGTCCTTACTCCCAACCCGCCTCTATATTTAGATAGGGTCGTCCTAGTCCAGTCATTCTATATGCGTGAAAGAACATGAACTTTCCCATTCTCTTTTTCAAATATCTAGGTCAAGGCTGCTGATGACATGCGCAAGTTTACAAATCATATGATGAAAAATGCATATTCATGGGATACAAGATAAATATAGTCCCCAGTTTCAGGCCAGGCTATAATGTGCGACATTTATGCTTCTCTTAAGACCACAAAACCTTCAAATAGAGCATTGTATAGTCGGCAGGTCAACATTTTATGAGGGTTAGGAAGTCTTACATGTATTTGTCTCGTGTAGGTGAAAGGATCAATGTACAATGTCAGTAAGTGGACCTCTCTCACACATACAACGTCGAAGAGCGTAATGACACTCAATTTTTCCAGTTCACGTCCATCTTGTAGAATTCTTCCTTTTCACCCTTCCACTCAATTTTCCTAAAATGTACAAGTTAAAAAAATTCTCTCAGAACAGCTACATCATATCTGAATAAATCTTTTATCGCCGGGAAGTAGCCCCAGACTCCTTGTCACCTTCCCCCAGCTCCTGCATCCACCACTTATTGACATCCATTTTAGCCAGGTCTCCCCATCAATTGCATTTGATTTTATATCTACAATCAAATGTTAGCTGTTTGTGTGAAAAATAATGTGGTTTGAACTATCCCTTAGGTCCTTTATTTAGAACAGAACTATTATATTAGGGATCTGATTTAATTGTCACACTAAAAGATGAAATCTAGATAATCATTGGTTTTGATATGATATGCCCCCAAAGGCTGGTATCTTATATGGGTGGGAACTTCCAGGACCTTTTTACTCGAAGATATAATGTTTTGGAAATCCCAAAATGTATGATGAAACCATAAATACTGATAAACCCACAAGTGATACGATGCACTTAAAACTAAGAATTTGATATCTTAGGGTTTACACCTCGTACGCATGTTAAAATGGGGGGGGGGGGGGTCAGGAAGGTTAGGACTCCTAGAAATGCTTGATTTTCCCCCCTTTAATGTTCTTATATGCTGGACCCTCTTTGACGACCTCTCCGAATTTTTTTTCCAAGATCCGCGCATGAATATTAGTATGGAAGCACTCGGGACCGGACTGTTTAGGCCCTGTAGGGCTAGCGTCGATTTGGTTGGCGGATTTGTAGATAGTGTAGATCTAACATGGGGGTAAATGTTTTTCGTATTTCATAATAGCTTCATTGTTGAACGATATTATCAATGTTCAAACATAGTCCTATACACCCATATCTGTTTACCTCATTTGTATTGGTGTTACGTGAACCGTTCACTTCAGGTCGCCAGACCTAGTTTCGGAGTCGTTTTATACGGACAATTTTTGTTGTTTTTAACTGCCTACGTTTTAAAACAGCCGAGAGTTGATTTGCCAGGTGAAACGTTGCACGTGTTGAAATATATACATAACTTCCAAGGAGCTCGGCGTAGTAAGATAAAATAATTTTGCCTTACGTACAAACGCGCAAGTGAATGTTTTGGTGAAGAATTATCTTCAAGAAGTCGATCAGGAGTGTTTGGTTTCATTTCCCATAGTGTTCGTTAGGTTGAAGCTCTGATTATTATAGAGTACTCAGAATTGTGTAGTAAGAGTTCACATCGTTCAAAGACAAGAATTTCAGTGTGTCAACTGGTTTTTTTTTTTTGTGCGTGAAATAACGATTATAAGAGGTTTGCCAAAATTGGTTAAAACACCGTTAAGTTCATGCAAGTGCGCGTCGCAGTAAAAACCTATATTTCATACTCGTGCCATATTGTAAAATTTAAATGCGCTGAGAGCAGCGCGGTGATAAAACATATTTCTTGTGTGCTCTGTCTTAAAACCGTAAGGATTATAAATTGTAACTTGGACATAATTTGATTTAGCGCGAGTTTGTGAGGGAAATACTACGTGCCAAGGTAGTGGAGTTGTAAGGGGTTTATACTCGACAGAATCTCCTTTCGTTCTGTAATATTTCTTGCGAACATTGAAGCTATTGGATCCAATAGATGTAATACCGATCAACGGGAAATTATCAAGCGCTCTTTTTAGTACCAGTGTCGCATATCGTACTCTGTTTGGTTACTATTCTAAGTTCAGCGGAGGAGAGAGAATTGATTTTTTTCTCGAATAGCAGTTGTTGAGTGTGTATCTAGACGTATACTTAAAGCATATAAGTTTGTAGTGTTCCATCTATACTAACAACAATACTACACAGGTGTATACCGTACATTATGCCGTCTTGTGTATATATTAGGTCACACACAGGAAGATCTAAGTGATACATATTGTTGTACATATCATATATATTATATTTATATAATACTGGGAAATATACACTTTCAACATGATGTACGATGATTTCCAAGACTGGCTGTACAATCAGAGCAGTACGCCAGTTGATCCGCCCCCACCCCCACCCATGGAAACCAACAATAATCCGCCACAGGAGGACACCTACATGGATTGTGAAAATTCATACGATCAGGTATGTTGTACGATGATGTGTTTTTTTTTTCTGCTATCTTCTCTCAAGCGTCCGGATCGCAGTCTACGGAATAGACACGCCATCTTACTTTAAATATTCCGAATATAGTCGACATAAAAAAATCTATTCGCATCTTTATGGGGTCATATATGTATGTGTACAATATCATTGTCAATATATCAAAATAAATTGTCATATGAATAATCTATTCCCCATTTTACTAGAGTAAATAATCGAATCATGCACTTCCTATTTTGAATGTTCATGCTGTTAATGGAAATCAAACAAATGATCGAAGTTTTTTTTTTTTTTTTTTTTTTTTTTTTTTTTTTTGCCTTTCTATGGCAGGGCGATTTCATTATTTGTTTTTGCCACATTTACATACAGGTAAATGTTTTAATACTGTGATAATGTATACATGTCAATAATGAAGGACCCCAGTTATTGTGAAATACACTTAACAGATATAATACATATAAATGGTTCAGTGGATACATCGCGTAAGAGATAAGAAAAGCCCCGCTAGATCAATACCATTAGTGATATGGCCTAATTCTGAAGTCGGCAAAGATTACTTCACGTTGATCCCAATGTTTATTATTACAAGGACTAATTACAGAAATTATTTAAATTCTTTATAGGTCTTGGTATAATATGGTTCTTTTCAATAAACAATGACTTCGTTCCTTTTCGCATAGCCATAGGGCGAAACCGATATACAAAAAATCTTGTCTTTACATCACCGTCTGCTTGAAAGCTTTCCTAGTTAGTTCATTGTCAATTTACGGTACAAAAAGTCTGACTAATTTATGACGACATATTTATGCAGTTTTGAAATTTTTTTTCTTACAAAACCACACCCGTTAAATGGCAACAGACATGGCTATTAATGAAACGCATTTCCTTCTTGTCGCTGAACTTGAAAATTTTATGTACAAAATCTATCGATGTCAGAAAATAATGATGGATCATCTTTCCCACGATTTTTTTTTTGCGGGCACAGAAAGTACATACATGTGGTGTGTACTTGCCACATATGATAATTTATGCAGACCGCATGCAATTGAAATAGAATCTCCTTGTCTCGTACTTCTGTCTGTCTGTCTGTTCTATTAATTCACAAATTTTTATTTCAAGGTACGCTTGCTTTTTTTTGTCTTATTTATTCACATACGGTTATTTCAGGCACGCTAATTTAGATTTTTTCAGATTTCCCCCTACCTTTTACATGCTTTAGGGGTTTTATATTAACCCCCATTCCAAATAAAAAAGGACATCTTTTATCCCAAATTCATACGTTAAAACATTTTATAAAGATGAAATTAGATACAAATTTGTGTAGTTAAAGATTAAATAAAGGACAATTCTTAAATATGAAGTCACTTATACTGAATGTGCATACACGGTCGTTTTTCGTGCTCCTCTCTGGTTTGCTGACTTTCGCTAAATATTTTTTTTCCAAAATATATGCGGCCGAAATGTCTTTTCCAAAATATATGCGGCCGAAACGTCGAAAGAGCAAAGAAATACAGACAAAATATATGTGTTATGAAAAATGCCGAAAATTCCAGCAGAATATGACTTGTTCCTGTTCAAATAGCATTAAAATAATTCACTGATAATTATGTCCTCCGTGAGAAAAAAAAAACTGAAATAAAACAAAGCTTACGATCTTTTGAACTGCTTTGTTTTCATTTCTAAGACTGACACTTTGATATTAGTGTGATAGTTTGTCCATTTTGTGGTCCAAGGAATTGGTTATTCTTCCATGCAATAGAGGATTTAAAGGATCTGTGATTATTTTCTTTACTTGTTTAAATATAAGCACCACAAGTACAATAGCCCTGAAATTGGACTTGGGGGTTCTTTCTTTCCACACTGAAAGAACTTAGTTCAAAGGGTATTATTTCTGTTTTAACTAAAATAGCTGAACAAAGTAGGGCGAGGGAAGAAAACGGAAATGATGTTATATTCTGAGACTCTAACACAGAAAAGCTTTAACGTGGCAACGTTGGTATTTACGTCAAGGGGAAATAGTTTGCTTTGAAAAAAAAAATGTTTGCTGCTATATTGAAAGCATTCTCGTATCCTCTATTGAATCACGAGAAATAACATAAAATTTCCCATTCAGTGTCCAGAGAGCTAGATTTTGAAATAAATTGGTAAGATTTAGTAACAGTTGTAACAGAGGAGTGGTAGGGCAGTGATATTTACATCTTATTTTTCGTTTATCTTTTTTTTTTCAGAAGGCACAGTAGAATGTCACTCCTTTTTAGAATATCTTTTAAATTACTTTAAAATTTTCAGGAAGAAAAGCAAACAAAAAAAAAAATCTTGTCTTTAAAATTAGTCTATTTCATATATTCTCACATAATAATCATGTTACAGTATTTACTTCCCATTCATACTTATAGGTAATAGAAAATTAGGATGTATTGTTGAAGCAAGATTTACGTAATCATTTCTAGATCAATATACAGTCAAGCCACATGGCAAGGGGATAACATTGACTTTATGAATTATATATTTATTCATAAGATAAAATCTGAAAATTCTGGCCCTACACACTGCCCAAGGCAGGAGAGACGAATTTTTAATCTATATGATGAACTTTTTATGAATAATACAATATTAAAAGAAATAAGGAAGAGATTATGGATGCTGTATTCTTGAGACATGAGAAACAAATCTATTAGAAGTAACCATAATATTCCTTGACTTGGTACATGTACTGGCATTGAGAAACAAGTCTTTTAGAAGTACCCATAGTATTCCTTGACCTAGTTCATGTACCGGCATTGAGAAACAAGTATTTTAGAAGTACTCCGTAGTATTCCTTGACCTAGTTCATGTACCGGCAAAGAGAAACAAGTATTTTAGAAGTATCCCGCAGTATTCCTTGACCTAGTCCACGTACCGGCATTGAGAAACAAGTATTTTAGAAGTACCATTATTATCCCGTAGTATTCCTTGACCTAGTTCATGTACATGTACCGGCATTGAGAAACAAGTATTGTAGAAGTACCCTACAGTATTCCTTGACCTAGTACATGTACCGGCATTGAGAAACAAGTCTGTTAGAATTACCATGATTACCCCATAGTATTCCTTGATCTAGTTCATGTACCGGCATTGAGAAACAAGTATTTTAGAAGTACCCTTGATTTAGTACATGTACATGTACCGACATTGAGAAACAAGTCTTTTGCCAAACACACTGAGGTGCTGACCTTGCACAGAGACATAGTACACGCGTGGCTTTATACATGAAGTATATATAGATATTTATGATGGTCAACGGGACACTAATGGCGAACAGGCTATTTGACGAGGGACTTGTAAATGTATCACATGCGAGAGAGGGTGAGTAACGTCACTTTCTATTACGGATCGTTTATTAGTAATTTTCCATTGAAATATTGTATGAACGCAAATTAATTATGTATGTACAAGTATAGGGGGTTCTAAGCCGAAATCAACTGAACAATCAAAAACACCGAAAATCATGATGTCCCTTTTGGCGCCCCTTCCTTTGGTAGACTCCCTTAGTGAGCCCCAGCTCATTGCCTATGAACAAGCGTTTCAGAAAATGAAATTTTCCCGAAATCTTGCAAATTATATATCTTAAAGATTTTAATGATACCTCATAATACGGCATCATTTCAATTTTATGAAGATCTAGGCTAAAGTTGACTCTTATTGACCGGGGCCAAATCAGCTTAGAAATTAATATGCCAATCTATACTGTAACTTCTGATTATCTTGCAATTTTATGTCTTATGTGTACAATATTATTTTCACAATATTGTACAAAAACTACACTCACAGGACGAAATGCCGCGTAATCGAATATCCGGGGAAAATCTACCGGGTATCGCATTCGGATCCCCTCGCCCTTTATTTGTAACGGAGGAAAAGGTCGAGGCTAATCCGAATGCGGGTATCGCTGACTGTAGACCGAAACAGGACCATTTTTTTTACCCAGAAGAAAAACCATAAAGTTGGCCTGTTTCGCTCTACGCTGACTGGACTTGCGGTCATTTTTTTTTCAATCAAATGGAAAACATTCAAATGGAATTTATCTCTTGTTTATTTATGTTCGAAATCTCGGGTGAAATTTTAGACTCGGCTAATCTTTCATTACAGTTTTTGACCAGTCTAGTCAAGTGTCGTTTCGTCTGCCTGACCGAAAGTAAATATTTATAGTTTGATGTGATTTAAGGTTGGCCATGGACTATAATAACATACATTACGTGTAACAATCTTTATTTGAGGAAAAAAACCTTTAATTAACCCAGAATGAACCATCCTACTCTTTAGACTAAAAAAAAACTTAAGGTGATATCACGTTTCATGCTTTACAACATTTTCTTTTCAAAAAAAAGCATAATTCTTATTTCCTAATATAATTCAAATGTAAGAGACAATATTAGGAGGTCACCATCCAAAATTTTGAGATTTTGAAACTGGTCAGATTTTTAGCCATCCATTGATTGTAATGGAAATGCTCATTTCTTGGCTATATTTTCTTTTCAGTCCAAGATTTTCAAAAGAAATTTCGCATATGATTCCTTCATTATATTGTGCAGATTCTTATAGAAAGAAATCATTCAATGACCACGTCATATGTTGCAAAATCTGACTGTATGTGTATTTCATCATGTAAAAAAATTTAAAATGCAATTAGAGTTATCTTTCTTTACTATATTATCAAAGACAAAAGAACCAACTTCTTTGAAATTGATTTCAATACGTAAATAAATAGACCCGAATACCGATTTTGTGTATTTAAGAATAATGCGACAGTATGTGCAAATGTGTAATGATATTACCATATGGGTAAGATATATTATAAGTTTCACTACATTCAAACACTTTACAGGCATAAAGATTTTCTAACTTTTGTAAATATCACAACATTCCAGCAATTACAATGATTACAATATGTAATATGTATATCAAAGTTTTGTGTAATGATATGAACATATGCATATGGATACATTCATATGAATAATGTGAAAGATAAAATTTCCCTACATTCAAACACTTCTCAAAAATTCTGATAGATATAATTATTTCTGAATAGATATGACATATATGTATGTAGGTGAAAAAGTCAGAACAAAATGTTTAAATAAGTTCAAAGTTAGCTGTGATTCCAGTAATAATTCGAAATTACTTTGCGAAGAAAAAAAAAACGTTGGTGGCTACATACCAGTTAGGTGTTTATTGCAAGGATTGAACATGAAGAAATTTTAAGTTACGAAAATCGGAAATCTTTAGCGTGGAGATTTCTTTAGAATTCTCGTCTAAGGGGGGCTACTGAAACGCGTGTGATATTCCGTTAAATTAGGACGAGTTTCCTTAACGCAAATAAGGCTCTCATTTCTATCAATTTTATATCATGTATATGTGTGTCGGTTTTAAAAGCGAAATAAGCAAGAACTTTTTCTGACTGGTTTTGAACATTGGTTTTTGCAGATTTTATCAGTTCTTAGTATATATCTAGGAACGAGAGTATGGGCGGATGTAAAATAAAACCTTAGGGGAATGCCAAGGCCGTAAGGGGGGGTCAATCTTATGATTTTGACAAACATTTTTACGTAAATCGGCATGATGGCAAATACCAAAGGAGGGGATGACACCATTCTTTATTCGGGCATGGAGAGGGAGAAAGTCTGAAGAAGAATATCTCGTTTAAGGCATATAATGGACGTAAAAACATTAAAATCCAAGTATCTTCTCCATGAAGGTTTTCGAAACTGTTGATTGGACACACCCTGTCCTTCCTCTGACGCCGGTCAAGGGGTATTTACGGAAGTGTATTTTCAATCTGAATGGTCAGTACTAAAGCCAATGCAAAGACTTTGATCATCGATCAATTATCGTATCTGCATTTATTAATAATAAAGGTATATTTTTTTTTCATTTAAGGTGATAATTTTTTTCATAAATTGAAATCTTGTAATAAAAGTGATAATTTTGCACAATCACCATCTCAGAATGCTTGTCAATGTCCAGATAACGATATCAAGAAAAATGGGATGGGAATTTAAACGAATTATTTGTTTAAGAAAAAGTAAGGATGGGGAGAATATTTATAACTACTGCTCAAGAAAGGCTTGAATCCCATCAATTTTACTTCTTGAAATTATAAATCTATTTGGGGAGGGGGAGGGGGGTGTCCTTAATCCAGAGCTTTTCTTTCTCAAGAAAGGCTTGAATCCCATCAATTTTACTTCTTGAAATTCAAACAAATCTATTTGGGGAGGGGGAGGGGGTTGTCCTTAATCCAGAGCTTTTCTTTTTGGTGGGAAACTCGCTGTCACATGGACCAAATTGAAACATGAGAAGTCGTCATGTTTGTTTCTATGGCAACCCTTGTCCTAGCTTTGATGTACCGGCAGCTAAAATGACCTAGCTATTTGTAAAAAAAACCAAAACAAAAACAAGTGCATCACTATTTAAACCAAGCGAAATAAGCAAGAACTTTTTCTGACTGGTTTGGAACATTGGTTTTTGCAGATTTTATCAGTTCTTAGTATATATCTAGGAACGAGAGTATGGGCGGATGTAAAATGAAACCTTAGGGGAATGCCAAGGCCGTAAGGGGGGTCAATCTTATGATTTTGACAAACATTTTTACGTAAATCGGCATGATGGCAAATACCAAAGGAGGGGATGACACCATTCTTTATTCGGGCATGGAGAGGGAGAAAGTCTGAAGGAGAATATCTCGTTTAAGGCATATAATGGACGTAAAAACATTAAAATCCAAGTATCTTCTCCATGAAGGTTTTCGAAACTGTTGATTGGACACACCCTGTCCTTCCTCTGACGCCGGTCAAGGGGTATTTACGGAAGTGTATTTTCAATCTGAATGGTCAGTACTAAAGCCAATGCAAAGACTTTGATCATCGATCAATTATCGTATCTGCATTTATTAATAATAAAGGTATATTTTTTTTCATTTAAGGTGATAATTTTTTTCATAAATTGAAATCTTGTAATAAAAGTGATAATTTTGCACAATCACCATATCAGAATGCTTGTCAATGTCCAGATAACGATATCAAGAAAAATGGGATGGGAATTTAAACGAATTATTTGTTTAAGAAAAAGTAAGGATGGGGAGAATATTTATAACTACTGCTCAAGAAAGGCTTGAATCCCATCAATTTCACTTCTTGAAATTCAAACAAATCTATTTGGGGAGGGGGAGGGGGGTGTCCTTAATCCAGAGCTTTTCTTTTTGGTGGGAAACTCGCTGTCACATGGACCAAATTGAAACATGAGAAGTCGTCATGTTTGTTTCTATGGCAACCCTTGTCCTTGCTTTGATGTACCGGCAGCTAAAATGACCTAGCTATTTGTAAAAAAAAAACAAAAACAAAAACAAGTGCATCACTATATACCCCACCATTATATGGCGGGGGTATAACAAAAAAGCAGTATGAGTAACAAAGGTTGACCCAGTATCTGCAATAAATGTTAACTGAAAATGAATAGAAGTTGAGCAATTAAAGAAAACGAAAACTCGGATGGTCGAAGAAATCGATTTTTTCCCAAAAGTTCTGTACGGCTTACGATCTCTTAGGGGAAGCTCACAGGTACTCGACGCCAATGACCCACAATGACATCCACCTCTACTTACCTTATTTTGACTTGAGAAAAATGGGAAGGGACGGATGTCATTGAGGGTTGTTGGTGTTGAGCTCCTGTGGGGAAGCTATAGGGACATAAAAATTTGGAACTGCCAGAGAGAATCGTGTATCAAGGTTTGGAGCGAGAAAAAGAAGCGAGGTATATAACATGTTTATTTTCCGTCTGTTAGATGTCATATAATAAATCAAAATGATCGAGATAAAGTACAAGTTTTCTTGGGGGAAATACAGAAAAAAACTTGGTATTCTAGGAAAACGAGGGGAAGCATAGAAATATCATCTTACAAGTTACTTGTACTTTAGTAAAGGATAGATGTACTACACATAACGTGCCTCAGTATCTTGATTTATCTTTTTATATGAAACAAGGTTCTAGTACGTTTGATTTTAAAAATATTGACAATATCGGTAAAAGATGAAGATCCTGACCTTTTTTTTTACTGCAGCGGACCTACCATGTTTAACGTTTGGTATCACTAGTAGCAACTCTGATGCTCTGACGTAAATTACTGGTACATTTTCATAATGTCAAATGTGAGAAACATGTCTTTATTCTTGATATAGACATTTCATTAGCAAAACAACATGCGCTGAGCGTGAAAATGTCAGTATAATTATGAGGTTATATGTACTCAGTAAAAAATGAATGATTCTATCTAGTAAAAAAATAGGGTTGGAGTTGGATTTTTAGATTAATTTGTATATGTAATATAGTGCTTATCCTTCTTCCTCTTCCCTATCCTCCTTCCTCTTCCTTACCCTCCTTCCTCTTCCCTATCCTCCTACCTATTCCTTATCCTCTTCCCTATCCTCCTTCTTCTTTCATATCCTCCTTCCTCTTCCCTATCCTCCTTCCTCTCCCCTATCCTACCTATTCCTTATCCTTCTTCCTCTTCCCCATCCTCCTTCCTCTTCCCCATCCGCCTTCCTCTTCCCCATCCTCCTTCCTCTTCCCCATCCTCCTTCCTCTTCCTTATCCTCCTTCCTCTTTTCTATCCTCCTACCTCTTCCCTATCCTCCTTCCTCTTCCTTATCCTCCTTCCTCTTCCTCCAAATTCTTCGTCCTCCCCGCTGTCTTTCCTTCGTCTTTCTTTTCACCCTTCGTTCCCCCCATTTCCTCTTCTTGTCTTTCTCTCCGCCCTCTTAGCTGCTATAATTCCCCTGCAACTCTGTCCTCCATTCCTCGTCTTTTATGAAGGTTTAATTCATGTGATAATCTTCTATCAGCTCCGTCCTCCGCTCCTCTTTTATAAAGATGTAAGCCCCGTTATTATCTTCTATCAGTTCCGTCCTCCGCTCCTCCTCTAAGCCATGTGATTATCACCTCTATCAGCTCCATCCTTCACTTTTCCTCTTTTATAAAGATGTAAGCCCTGTTATTATCTTCTCTATCAGTTCCGTCCTCCGCTCCTCCTCTTAGCCATGTGAATATTACCTCTATCAGCTCCATTCTTCACTCTTCCTCTTTTATAAAGATGTAAGCCCTGTTATTATCTTCTCTGTCAGTTCCGTCCTCCGCTCCTCCTCTAAGCCATGTGAATATTACCTCTATCAGCTCCATCCTTCACTCTTCCTCTTTTATGAAGATGTAAGCCATGTGATTATCTTCTCTATCAGTTCCGTCCTCCGCTCCTCTAAGCCATGTGAATATTACCTCTATCAGCTCCATCCTTCACTCTTCCTCTTTTATAAAGATGTTAGCCCTGTGATAATCTTCTCTATCAGTTCCGTCCTCCGCTCCTCCTCTAAGCCATGTGAATATTACCTCTATCAGCTCCATCCTTCACTCTTCCTCTTTTATGAAGAAGTAAGCCATGTGATTATCTTCTCTATCAGCCCCGTTAAGCCGGAGCTCTACATTTTTATTTCATTCGTTTCGTTGTAATATCACGACTTGTCAATGTGACATTACTAAAATAGCAGGTTTTATCTTGAAAAGATGATTGCATAATATGTATTGGTTTTACAATATGGCATTACACACCTAGTAGAGACGAATGCTTATCTGTAACGAAAATATGCTTTGCAGCGTTATGAATATGGTTACATGGTCAATTTTAGCTGATTTTATGTGCTGATTTCCTTCATGTACTTCCTGTAAGGCAACCAGAACAGCTTAATTATGTAAAGGCAGACAAATGAATTTATCAGGACCACGGTCGCCTAACATAATAGCTTGAAATATATTTTTTGTCCCCCGACTGTTTCCTCTTAAGATTTCATGCTGGATATAGTGCATGAACTTCATGTAGGTTTATTTGAGATTCAGTGGTTTCTTAAAAAAAAAAAAAAGAAAAAAAAAGAAGGAAGGGGTGTGAAAAAATCATATAAGTTTCACTTGATATTCTGTGATTTCTTTAAAAACAAATTCTGAAAAAGGAAAAATATCAAGAAAAGTAAAGGAAAAAAGGGGGGAGGGGTGGGTATTGGAAAAATGTCAAAATTTCGCTGTGACCAAAAGGCACTATGCCATGCCAGTTCGCTCTTCCCAGCAGAGCTTGCTTGCATTGCTACTTGGAATCGGTCTTTGTTATTCTAGATTTCACTTATAAAAAATAAAGTTTGAATCTTGCATATAAAAGCTTGATTCCTCTTCAAGCCTGCCAACGTGCACATGTGAACTGAAACTCTTTGTTTGCCGTCTTGTAAGACCTCATTAAATGGCTGCCAAGGATGATGTTTGAAGTATTGATGTCAGTGACCCATCGTTTGCCTTAAACACCTGTACCATACCTCCACAAGCTGCAATATGGATACTTATTTTCTTGCTCTTTTACCTGAGACGTGGGGTACATCGAACTTTTTTATCGTCATGGATCAATTTTAGATCGTATGAAGGAAGAATTCCCTACTTAATCACACTGATAAGTGGTGGAAACAGATTGTTTTACATGATTGTCAGTATTAAAGCAATTTCTTCAAGACGATCCTCCGTGCATGCAAATATTCCTCTCAATGGAAGGCTTAATGGAAATTTGTAAATTATGAAAACAATCGAGATATCTCTAGGGCTTTAATGTTATTTTTATAGAAAGCGATTATAGAAGCATGATCTACCTAATCAGGAATCCGGTGTAATTGACCGACACAGCCTCTGTAATTGACCGAGATTAAGCTTTTTGTATTACGTATAAAACATTATCATCGGTAACGACGCATGACACCCCCATCCCCCTCCCCCCCCCCTAATAAAAATTCACAACATCTTGAGTATTTAATCTAGTGACCTAGACCTTGAACTTTACTCTTCTTGAAAGCTTTTTGGTTAGGAAGCTCTGGAATCGGAATCAGAGTGAAACAGACATTTGTTTTAGTTACTTTGATTGACCAAGTAGAGAATCAATGAAAGAATAATGTCGAATATTATACCAAAATGTTTTTCTGTACAGATTTAATCTTTCTTCGCTTCTCTTCTTTAGGACATACGGCGAATCGAATATGCCTATACTTAATTAAACTTGTCTATTTCAATGAAGTGAACATACCTACTTCAATAGAATAAACACGTGTACTTCATTGTAGTGAACATTCTTATACTTCAATCAAGTTAACCCGTGTACTTAAATGAACTGAACATTTCTACTTCAATAGAGTGAACACATATACTTCAAAGAAGTGAACATTCTATACTTCAGTAAAGCGAACACGTTTACTTCAATTAAGCGAACTTCAGTGAAGTGAACATTCTATAAATCGAACACATGAACTTCAATAAAGTGAACATTTCTACTTCAATAATAAAGTGAACATTTCTACTTCATTAAAGGGAACATTTCTACTTCAGCTATGCGACAATGTCTACATCAATGAAGTATGAACAGTTCTAAATAAATGAAGTGAACATCTCCAATGAACTGAACATGCTTACTTCGATGAAGAGTGAACGTGCCAACATGAAATTAACATCTACTTCAACGAAATGAGCATGTCAAAAGCAATGTTATTGATTGATTAATCAGATTTTTAAAAGAGCACCTTCCTTTTTTACAGTATTATGGACGTGGAACAGACAATAATCCTAAAAGAGAACAGAAAAGGCGGCCAAAGCCCAAGGATGGCACCCAGTTGATATGTGGGGTGTGCGGCGACAAGGCACTGGGTTATAACTTTGACGCCATCACATGCGAGTCTTGTAAAGCATTTTTCAGAAGGAATGCCAATAAAACAAAGGTAATCATTTATTTGATTTTGAACATCGTTGCATTTATGATTTTATCGGTCTCTAGTACTTAGTTTCTGACTGTCTGTTCACCCGTCCGTTTGTCTGCCTGTCTGTCTGTTGATAGGATGAAAACTTTCGAGTCTAGATGGACCTTTTTGTGGGTAATATCTTTTGGTTTTCGTGAAAAGTCCGTAAGCTTATGCACTCACTACCTTAAAATGGAACGGGATATGTTAGCAACATTATCAAAACGTAGTTTCGCAAACTTAGTGTCATGTGTCAATGCTAAAGAGACATTATTTAGTACTGGTTAGCCACGTTATGACTTATACTATGACTTATATTTCTCAGTGAACAAAAACCAACATACATGGTTGAGTTCTTCTTGTAATGTAAGATACGAATATCATTTAGATGTCTTATTGTCAATGGTGAAGAGAGCGAAACAAGACGAAATTCCAGAATGTTAAACGTCTTCAAATTCAATTCAGAAGCAAGACGATCTTTTTCACCGCGCAAACACAGCCTATATTATAACGAAATGAACATGACGGTCTATTACTTTTTGCGAAATCATTTGACAATTATGATTTTTCTAACATCAAAACCTGTGTATCTGTCTTGGGTTTCCTGTAGTGGAATTGTGATTTATCGCGAGTAATAAACAAAAAGATTCCTCCCTTTTTACTTTTTACATAAGATAATTAAGTCAAATTGCATTTGTGCTTTACAACGTGTTATACAATAAAGATACCTTCTACATAAATTAGGATTCACTCAGAAAATTGATGTCTCGATCAAATTTTCTTTGATGTTCTTCGGAGGGAATATGGAACGGAGAAACCTACATAATGAAATATTCATCGCTTTTAATGAGAAAGAAAGTCGCAGTTCGTTAATGCAGAAAATGAGACCATAGTTTGGCGAGCTCCAAATAGTCTAGGAAAAAGGCTGAATCGATCTCTATATAATAAGTTTTACTGAAAGAAGTGAGTAGGGGGAGGGGAGGAGAGGAAACCTACATAGGGGAGTAGGGAGAGGAGTAGGGTGGGAGGGTGTATTGCCTAAGTTAGGCATCTGTTATGTGTGTATGGTAGAATGCAATAGATGGGGGGGGGGGGTTTAAAACTGTCCATGTTACCAACTTCCGCATTGCCATATCATCTCCGTCAGGCGCACGTCTTTCAACTTGAAAAGATTTTGAAATTGTATAATTTAAAACTGTGTTACCCGTGAATAACCATACACATACAAAGTTAACATGGTTAAAGCTGTGAAATGTTTAGAAATATTTGCTTTTACCGCGTTCAAGTGCCTGAGGGCAACAAACGTCTATTTGTTGCAAGAGACCCAATTGGGTCGATGGAGTGGTATAGAAGCACACTGCGTTTTTATGATTTAAAGATGTAACATATTTTCTTGTGCCTAATAATATCTCTTCGTCATAACCTCTGAGTGACAAGGGATGTCATGGTATCCTACATTGTTAGGTAAACACATGTTGATTTCGGTACAAAAGGCGTCAACTTGGGAGGCGAAACGATGGTGGCTAATCTTATATTGCATCAATGCAATGCAACTTAGTCTTGCGAGACCAGCTGTATTGGTTACCCGAAGACAGTTTATAGACAAAAAATCACACGAAATTGGGTAGATCGTTATTCGAATTTTTTCCCTTGGCAAGTTTCCCCTTGTACAAGAAACATTTTACAAGGGACAAGGATACAATTTAAGATAGAACTTAATTGTCATAGAATGTCATGTAACTCAGTAAATCAACGACAGCCATATGTAAAACTATGTTATATCCAAAATGAAAGTAAACGCCAAAATTAAGTTATTATGAATATTCATTTACTTTTACCATGGAGCTTGTATTTTATCCGAGCCAGGGGCGTAGCTATGGTCGGGAGGGGGGGGGGGAGGGGGCACCAGACTTTTTCTATGGGGATGGTAAATTTGCGAGACTCGGAATGCCGATTTGGGGGGAGGTGGCGAGTGTGGAAGGATGCTTTCTCTTCTCGTTAGGGGGAGGAGGTTCTGGGGTCTCCGACAAAACTTTGAAAAATGAAGCAAACTGATGGCATCTGAGGCGTATTTGAGCTGAATTTAGTAAGGGATCAAGCGTATGATTCCTTGTCAGCAAACGATAAATCATGCATCTAAGATGAAGAAAACTTTCGATGAAATGCTTTTCCCCCAAACATGTACGTCCACATACAGATACTGGTCGAATGACCATGCATCCTCTCCAATCGACAGCTCGCACTGTTGTTAGCGAGCATTGTGGGTAAGCCTGAGAACATTTTGAAAAATGTTTTATAAATCGTTGCTTTATGGGGTGTCTTTGGGCTATTTCTAAACAGTAATAAGCCTTGAAAACCATGTCCTGTTTCCCCCTCTTTTGGAATTGCGATGTGGACGTTTTTGCGTACAAACGTATGCCTGGCTACGTCCCTGCGAGCCGAATAGAAAATGACCGTGTGGTACATGTTCATTGTGTTTGTTTTGTCTGTCATGTGCCTCTGTTGTACATAGCATTAATAGAAATACAAATTGATAGATATTTCTCATTTCGTACATTTGAATTATACAACCAGACTTTTTAATTTACAAAGCTATAATTTACAAAACTACGCAGCTAGTTTGACAAATTATACAAAAATTGT
Source organism: Pinctada imbricata (assembly GCA_033119305.1). NCBI lineage: Eukaryota > Metazoa > Mollusca > Bivalvia > Pterioida > Pteriidae > Pinctada > Pinctada imbricata. The sequence continues at coordinate 8,468,567 of VSWD01000008.1, forward strand.
TCTTTTGAATGACATTCTTCATAAATTTTTGAGACACAATCAATGTTTCGCGCTTCTTGCATGTTAACCTTAATTGCTTCACTTTTTAAAGCATACTTGAATGATATATTTATAAATTTACAGGTATTTACGTGTAGTTCACCTGTAGCTATTTTTACAGGTATTTACGTGTAGTTTACCTGTAGTTATTTATTTACAAGTATTTACGTGTAGTTTACCTGTAGCTATTTATTTTACAGGTATTTACGTGTAGTTTACCTGTAGTTATTTATTTTACAGGTATTTACGTTTAGTGTACCTGTAGTTATTTGTTTTACAGGTATTTACGTGTAGTTTACCTGTAGCTATTTATTTTACAGGTATTTACGTGTAGTTTTGACGGTAACTGCAAGCTTGATACACACACAAGGAAGTTCTGCTCCGGATGTCGGCTCAAGAAATGTTTCCAGATCGGCATGAAGAAGGACTGGATACTCAGTAAGGAACTTAATAACAAAATTACAAAGAAAACCAGAAAACTTTACATTGTCTATGTAACTGGATACTCTGCAAGGAACTTTATAACAAAATTACAAAGAAAACCAGAAAACTTTACATTGTCTATGTAACTGGATACTCTGTAAGGAACTTTATAACAAAATTACAAAGAAAACCAGAAAACTTTATTTTGTCTATGTAACTGGATACTCTGTAAGGAACTTTATAACAAAATTACAAAGAAAACCAGAAAACTTTACATTGTCTATGTAACTGGATACTCTGTAAGGAACTTTATAACAAAATTACAAAGAAAACCAGAAAACTTTACATTGTCTATGTAACTGGATACTCTGCAAGGAACTTTATAACAAAATTACAAAGAAAACCAGAAAACTTTATTTTGTCTATGTAACTGGATACTCTGTAAGGAACTTTATAACAAAATTACAAAGAAAACCAGAAAACTTTACATTGTCTATGTAACTGGATACTCTGTAAGGAACTTTATAACAAAATTACAAAGAAAACCAGAAAACTTTATTTTGTCTATGTAACTGGATACTCTGCAAGGAACTTTATAACAAAATTACAAAGAAAACCAGAAAACTTTATTTTGTCTATGTAACTGGATACTCTGCAAGGAACTTTATAACAAAATTACAAAGAAAACCAGAAAACTTTATTTTGTCTATGTAACTGGATACTCTGCAAGGAACTTTATAACAAAATTACAAAGAAAACCAGAAAACTTTATTTTGTCTATATAACTGGATACTCTGCAAGGAACTTTATAACAAAATTACAAAGAAAACCAAAAAACTTTATTTTGTCTGTATAATATTCTATTATACTTGCCATCAACACTTAACGTGCGCAGCTGTAGAGGAGAGTTCTGACGCATCCTTCCTCCTCAATTCTGAAAATTCGTATTTTTCATTCATTGACGAAAGTTGCGAATAAATAATAACTTTCATATTTCCCTGTTTGGTTCTGCACCAACTTGCCAACAAGGCAATAGACGGTACAGGATTGACATATAACAGTAACAGGAAACCGTATAGGGTGTAACAGTAAATCGTATTGGGTGTAACAGTAAACCGCATTTTTCGGTGTTGTTTCATTCATGATTGGTGAATGCTTGGTTATTTATAATGAAGCGAATTACGAAACTATCTTTTGATCCAAATCTGGTTGATATATTTCTGTTGAACACGCAAGGATATCGTTCTTCAAGTCATTACGATGTCTTATGGTTACATAATGGAAATTGTCAAGGTGATTTTAGTACATATGTCGGGACCAGACTTATAAAATTGGATATTTGGAGGACTTTAGAAATTAAGACTTTACAAATCATCCTGTCAACTTGTGCAAACAGCCGGTGTTTGCTGGTGGGACTTACAGATATGATTTGTGAAGGTAAATTTGTGTCGTGTAATATGCAAAGGTCAAACAAGGTCATCAAACAGATGGCTCCCCTATATCAACCTGTTGTCAACGAAATAGGTGTTAAACTGATGAGAGAAACTGTCGTAAATTATACCAAATATTTCACCCGTCCTATTCTGAATTTTACTGATAGCCTGGAGCTAAAACAAAATGCATCTGTTTCTTTGTTTCTGTGACCGTAGCGCACTTTAAGATTATGCAAATTTTCTCTCCATTTCAATGAATATTTCGGTAATAAACTTTAATATGGTTAAAATACTAGTGCTCTGAAATTGAAATGTCATAATTGATCACACGCATGGTTCTCACCTTGTTTGAAGAATTTTGAATGTGCATCATGAAATTTTGTGTTCGATATCATACATTCATATACAAATATTTGAAAAATAAGAGTCATTTTACCTTTCAATGCCGTTGGTTAGTAAAACAAGAGTACCAAAAAGCGGGGGGGGGGGGACTGACGATATAATAGTATTCATGTCAGAGACAGTGCTGTGACCTTGACAATATAGCGCTTTTTGCAATCATGAGAATTGCTTACTGAGTTATCTACTAGGACTTAGGGACAGACTAACGACAGACGGACAAACAGTTGACATGCGTTATACTACAATGCTTTTCAACTTTCAGAGAAGGTTCATACACATTTTCTGTCTTCCAAAAAGCATTGATCTTCTTGGCGAAGTAGAAAGTTAGTCTTTGCAGGGATTGGTTGAATATGCCAAACGAACGTATTGCTAAGATTAGCAACTCATGATTTATGTATAAACATCCATAAAGAAAAAAAGAAAAGAAAATGTTCACAAAGACAGTTTGTCTCCTCTTTTTTCCGTCTGCTAAAAGTAAGGTACATATTGATAAGACGGGAATGTGAAAATGTTTGATGGCAGTTGGTATCTAACAGATGGTGGCTCCCTGATATTGCCAGTTTGTACTGAATTTACGAAGCATAAGAATGAATAGGCTCAAAGTGTTGGAAAGATGAGGGAATGCATATAGTATTTTCCCCAAGAATCATGATGTCATAACGGGAATTTTACGATAAAATACAACAATAAAATATTGCCACATCAAACATCTTTATGTATGAAACAAAAATTTAACACACAGAAAACCCCACTCAAATGCCGGTACAAATTTTTGCCTTTTGCACTTTATCAATTGCAGAAAAGACCATGTAAATGTTAAGTGACTTTTACTATTTAGTTTGCATATACATCCATTTGCCTTTTTTGCAAAATTTATGTACTTGAGTGTTTCTGTGTTTTATCTGCATCATTCCTTCCTTCTTGAAAGAATATTTGAATGTACATAATTGACTTTGTCACTTTTGAAATGCGTTCGTCTGTAGTAAAAAGATGTAATTCCTAATTAATCCCCTTCTTTTGAAAAAAAAAATATATATAAATACACTAGTTGATAAGTTAATATTTGTATATAGAAAACTTATTTACATATTTTAATAATTTTAAGGGAATTTGATATATTCGATATATTGTACTTTTCAACTGTCTTACCGTTTTAGGCGAAGAACAGTTGGCGAAAAGGCGACAGAAGGGACCCAAACCCAATGGACCGAAACAGCGCCGGTTAGACGATCCAAGGGATGAAAGCATGGATATGCCAATGAGTTCAGCCGAGGCTACGAGCTCAAATGACGTCATGAGCTCCACGGAGGTTTCTACGAGTTACCAGTCGGACGATTCGACTAGGTCGCCCGTGGATAGCTTCTCGTCGATGAAGAGCGAAACAGAAGAAGATGATTTCCCTCGGCCATTGCGTGAAGATTACCGGTTAGAGATAGAGAATCTAGAACATCAGTATGCCGCAGTGTTTGACGTACCCTACAACGAAGATCAGTTCACTAAACTAGCTAACAATCCCAGAACGCCCAATGAGCTATTTAATCTTACGGACATCTTTATACGAAGACTTATCAAGTTTGCCAAGCACGTCCCTGAATTCAAAAACCTGCAACAGGAGGACCAAATTCATTTACTCAAGGTAAACCGCTGACCACTTACTTATGATATTCATTGACCTTGTCTCAAATTAGTACCAAGGTCATCACTGATTATCCTTGCCCACAATATTGTTGTTAATTTCTTGCGCACAAAATAGAAGATTTGACCTTGTGTCCTTGCCACAAAGGCTTACCATGTCAAGAGAATGATTCTATTGATTTTCATGGTCAAAGTTCAAAGTCAGAACAAATTGCACCAGTATAACCAATAATGTGCTATCTTGTTTTCAGTATGCCCGTGTTACTAACTAAAAAAGACTGGTTAATTTTATTTTCGTGGAAGCTCTCCAAGAAAACAACTCTTGACGTAGCGTTTACAGCATTTGCAATAAAAATATTATATTGACCTCACAGTAAACTCAATTATTCTATTTGATATTTTCTCTTAGGATCCCTATGCAGACACAATTGAACGTATTTGTAGACAGGGAGGCTATGCTAAGTTCTTTGATATGGGGCTTCCATGTTTTGTTTTGTTTTTCCCGGTATGGACCTTAATCACGATATATATACATTACAACAACGGCTGGTCCCTCTTCGACACAAATACAGAGTTTTTGTGAGCGGATTATTATACATGTACCAGCACTAGTGGAGAATTCATGTCAAGACCAAAACCTGGCCCAATATATATCAATAACAAAATGACCATGGTCTGACCACAAGTGCATGTATACGTATGACCTGACCACAAGTGCATGTGTCCATATAACACAGTGACCTTTACTTGAGGGGAGAAAAGGTATACTCGAGGGATTTACTGCCCGATTATGAAAGATTTAATTTTACGATTATTAAAGCCGTTTTCCATAACCAACTCAAACTTTAAAGATAGCTTCTGGCCTGCGCCATAGTTGAACAAATATTAGTTTTCCTTTCGACTGACAAATATTTCGTTTGTGAAAGTTTGATCAATGTTTGGTTTGCCATGTAGGTTCATGAACCAATGTTTTGGTTTTGGTTGTCCCTCGCGTATATACAAATGCTGGTTTTCTTTTGAGTTCTACTTTATTGATAGCAATATGGTTTAATTGTCATGTGTGGGTTTGTCTAAGAAGTGAAAACTTTCTCTATGTCGGTTTGAAAAAAAAATTGGTTTTACTTTGACTTGTGGCATTTTTTTTCTCTTGGTTTGATAAACTTTGGTTTGTCTCAGATTCTGACGAGTTCTGGTTTCTTAAGAGTTTTGCATGTGTTATTAGACAAGTTTAGTTGAGCTGGAGCCTTCTCAATTTTAGTGTTGACAATTTTGGTTCGCCTCAAAGATAAGTAAAATTTGGCTTTATATATATACATTAACAGAGTTGACAAATATTGGGTTTAACATCGGGTTTGACGAGGTGAGTTTGGATCAAAGGGGCTTAAAAATCTACCATCGTTCACCGTCCATACACCCTCTTAGACTTGGCCAAAGCCGATGTTTTGGTCTTTACGTGCCTTTAGCTGGGAACTACCTACATACGTAGGTAATACAATCCTAAAACAAAGAAAGTAGGTTAACTTTGATCTGTCATGATAACCAACCCCGGTGACTCTAAATAATTGATACGCCAGTAATTGGAGAGGGTTTACGATTGGAAGGTTTAATAATGAATGAAGCTTTGTTTCATAGTACAATAGATGTTTGATTTTTCGGCCTAATTTCTCGCTTTCTGTAAGTTCTATCAAGAAAGGAGTGATTCATTTCATCTGGCATTTCGCATTATTGGAATTTAAAGCCATCTTTCATAATGAAATCTAATTTACGTCAATTTTTGTCGTCCGTGTGCAGGGAGCCGTAAGTCACGCTGCAACCACAGCGCAATGCTTTATTGTCACATGACATGAGAACAGGTATTGATTCCTTACATGATTAGATCACCTGTGATACAGGTAATCATACAGGTAACAAAGTGGCGACAGACGGGGAACCCTTTACTTGTCGTCTCGAACTCATTAGTAGCTCATATATTTGGCATGCACTTAGTAAACGATTATAGTAAAATTCATCTTTGTAATCATTGTAAAATATTCGAATGTTTAGTTTTCAAAAAGGGTGTCACACTTTTATGATATCACTAGAGCATTTTCATCAGCTATCTATCTACCGTATCAGGCCTGAATCATCTGTAGATGATTAATGTACGGAGATCTTACGATCGTTTGTCGTCAATCATCATTTATCAGAATTTCATTATACACCAGTGTATCATAGTACTATAAGTAATTTTAGAAATTCACTGTGTCAGTCTTGTTTGTCATCATTATAAAATGATCACGATTTTTTTTTTTTCAGCACAAGGATATTGAAATTCATATGGCCCTGCATGGGATATCGATATGTATATTGTTTTTGTCCAGTCTGTTCGTCTGTCTAACGAGGACAGTCAGATTCCATACTAACTATTGTCCCGTATCAGATGTCTGTTCGTCTGTATGAAAATATAGTATCGCATCATGTCCCCGTTGATGAATAGGAAATGACAGTTTTGCATCACTCGTCCTCCTCCCCGTGGGGTTCACTAATGCATATCCTCCCACTCCTCCTCCGCCACCATCAGAACCAGCACCACTACAACTTCCCCTATTCCTGGAGGATAGTGAACCCCCAGGGGGGGGGAGGAGGATATGCTTCAGTGGACCCCAGGGGGAGGAGGAGGTTTGATGCTGAGGGTTCCGTAGACAACATCAGAGGTACGAGTAATGCAGAACTGTCATTTCCTATTTATCACCCCCATATCGAGAGCAATTTGTAGTGGTTTTTATGCCCCCGGAATCAAAGATTCGGGGGCATATAGTTTTTGGCCTGTCCGTCTGTTTGTCTGTCTGTTTGTCCGAAAAACTTTAACATTGGACATAACTTTTGAATGGTAAGTGATAGGGCTTTCATATTTCACATGTGTATTCCTTGTGACAAGACCTTTCCATTGATACCAAAAGTTTTGACCTCGTGACCTTGACCTTGACATTTGACCTACTTTTCAAAAACTTTAACATTGGGCATAACTTTTGAATGGTAAGTGATAGGGCTTTCATATTTCACATGTGTATTTCTTGTGACAAGACCTTTCCATTGATACCAAAATTTCTGACCTCGTGACCTTGACCTTTGACCTTTTAACCCAGTGACCTCACATACATGTACTTAACAGAAAATAGTGTTCATACTAACAAAGATGCCACCGGGGGCATTCGTGTTTCACAAACACAGGCTTTATTTTACTGTCTGTTCGTCTCTGACAATCCAAAATTCACGGCAGACATGCCAGACAAATCTGGTAAAATTTGCTTCGGTCTGGCGAAATATTTCAATTTTTCTTAATAAATATGTTTGAATTTCTAAAAAAAAATGTCTGGTAAGTTGTAAAAACTTTCGCGATGTCTGTGACGTCTGACCAAAAATTGAATGTTGGCAAGCTGAGCATAGAACGGTTAGTTGATGGGCTTCAAGTCCAAATTGTCCATGTGCATAATGCCGGACGAGGACGATCTTTGTAATGTAGTTCGAAATATTTGTATCTGACCCTATAATAAGCCTTTGACGGTAATTTGTTCGGACAGTTTGTTTGGGTCAGAACTAATATAATTAAATCCTCAAACTGTCTCGGCCGAGGAATTACACGCTCAACCCTAGTATATCCACCCCCCCCCCCCCTCAAAAAAAGGGGGGGGTTAAACAGAATTTAGATGAAACTTGACAGATGAACATTTTGTCTTTTCAGGGTGGCATTATGGAAATCATGGTATTACGCTCAGCGATGGGATTTGACAGCAAAAATATGGCATGGAATGTCAAAGGCGCTTCTCAAAATACTCTGAAAGAAATGAAGCTCTCTCCAGACATGATCAAAGCCGTTGACAGCGGTATTTACATGGAGCATGTGCGCTTTGTCATGTCCCTGAATGAACTGACCAGAGCAAATAAGACTATTCTAACACTTCTGTTTGTCATAGAGCTGTTTTCCTCGGATAGACCAAGTCTCAAAAACAAGGAATTAGTATCGAAAGGACAAGAGAAGTTTTCAGCGTGGCTGAAAGCGTACCTTGAGTCTATTTATCCCCTCAGTGAAGCTAGACAACTGTATCCAAGATTACTCATAAAATTGCTTGACGTTCGTAGTTTGGGAGAATCGAGTGCACAGCTAGCATCTCACCTAGATATCACGAGACTTGAACCGCTTCTGGTCGAAATCTTCAGTTTGCAGAAATGAGACAGAAAAGCAGCATTGCACGTGAGCAGGTGGCAGCAGAAGACATTTCAGCTTCCGCCTCTGTCTCTTGCGCGCGCATCATCACTTAGTGACGTAACACGGCCTTGTCAGGAAGTTTGCTGTTGTAGAGTCTATCACTTCATAGTAATGACGTCTCATATCGTTCTTTTTCTCGTTGACATACATTACTATTTCTCGTCCTTTAGTTAATTCTTTGTTGATTTAATTTTGTAACTTAGTAACCGTTCTGGATTTCGTATGACATATATTGCTGTCTGTTGCCAAATGCATGACAAACCACCTTACAGAACGTAAGTAGTGTAATGACCCAACAACGACTGAAATATGCTATATTTTGAAGATTTTTGAGGCGCCTTTACTAGATATACATGTAGTGTTTACAATTGTGATGATTCAGAAGATTTTTTAATGCTGACCTCGTTCAAAATTATAAGAGTTGGCAGTGGCGTAGCTACTATGTATGCGTGGATGTTAAAGCATCCACATCCCCCCTTTTTTTGGATTTGCACTTGAGGCTTTCTTTTCAGTTGCCAGACTGTTTTTGGGTGGAGTCTCTAAGTTCAAAGTACTCCAGCCCCATCAGATTGGCCTGACTGACCGGGGACTCTCTTTTGTCCCCTGTCCTTTACATTATAAAAAGCATCCACTTAATTTGTCCTAGCTACGCCGCTGGATAGGATATATTTTTTTTTTTTGGTGGATTCTCTTTTTATTTTAAATACAAAGAAATTAAAAAAAAGCATAGATGAAGCCATTTAACATTATCAGGGCAGTCAAATTCAGTCAGTCTTTTAATATGGATTCTATGTAAAAACCTAAAAAATCAGATATGTTTGGCCACGACATGTCTCAGATTTTGGATATCTTTTGTGTATAAAGTAAATATGATGTCCTCAGAACGAATTGACCTTCCAATTTTTTCTCCGACGTTCCGTTGCCATGGTAACCAAGGTTTTGTATAAAAACACCTTTAAACAAGGCATTTTCATGCATCCCGTTACCATGGAAACAAATGTTGAATGTATATGTAATTTTCCGAAAAGATTATCTAAATCCTCTTCAGTTGATACAATTTGATTTTTCGATGCTCCTTCTTTCTGTGTGTCATGTAAATTTGCTTCAATTTCAAGAAAAATTGCTTATTCGAAATGAGCCATTTTCGGTCAATTTAGGCCTTATTTTACCTATATTTTACTTACTTTTGACAAGAGTGATAATGCAATTGCACAAGATTTGAAATACAGTTGACTATTTCCTGAAGAGTATTATCCTAGGACTTCATGGGAATCGAAGGAAATTTATCTAGAAGTGAGATTTTTCTGTTTACATGCCTTTGAAATAGGTAACCATGGCAACATTTGGTACGAAGGTGTAAATACCTGTCATAAGTAAAAAGCTAATTTCTACAGATGTATGCCTGCTATTGTTACAAAACTTGGTATGTAGATGTATTAAAGACCATTTGATGCTATCATGACCTTGAGAAAATGTCAAGGTCATTTGCTCAATTTTCAAGGTCATTTATAAATATATGCTATTTTCAGGCCAAATTTTGTGGTTTTTCACTAAAAAGAGACATGATTAACAGTAAACAGTATGGAACCTTGGCAAAACAATCAATTATCAGTAAAAGTATGATAAATGCATTATTTGTTGGGATGAGTATCACATTTATCAGAGTCCAATGAAGACCCCAAAAAATGTCACATATTTTACGAGAAAATTTTAGAAAATCGCAATTTTATGCTCTTTTGAAAGTATGTCATACATAGAAGTGAAATACAATTTAACAATATTGTGATGAATTCTACTTCTTTTGATCGGTTGTTCAACTGTAAATATTTAAAATCAAAATATCTAATGAAATAAGTTAGAGAAATCAATTTAAATTAATTGGAAATCCTGATTTTTGTCTTAATTTTAGTCTAAAGTTAGAAATGACCTTGAGATTTGGACAGATGACCTTGAAATGATTTGAAGATCAATTGATAATGATAAATACAATTTGTATACAGGTATGCTATTTCATTATCATAGGACTCAAACATGAGGAAAAACAATGTTTTTAAATATGCAGTATATGGTAATATGGATTCCAAGTTGCTATAGCAACGGATTTTGATTGGCATTCATGACAAAATGGTGCGTTTCACCATAAATTTTATTTCTTGATTTTTTCCAGCTATAGACATTTATTTCGGCAAGGTGATGTTAAATACCCATAACATTCACCGAATAATGGTTTTCAACCTTCAAAATAATCAAAAACAGGCCAAAAATGACCCTAAAATTAGACCTTATTTTTGCTAAATTTTCACATATTTTGACTGATTATCAACAACTACCTGATAACCCCCTCCCCCGAAAAAGTTATTCTTGTCAGAGTTAAACTTACAAAGAAATGTTTTTGTGTTCATAAAGTAAATTTTGACCATGGTTTCCATGGCAACAGAATGCCACAATATGTCTTATCTCTCATATTTATTGGGGTGTCAAATTGATTGACCCCGTTACCATGGCAACCGTTGTTCAAATATAACAATATCGTTTGTTTTCATTGTTTTTACATTAAGTATGATAATTACAGAAAGTTTCATCAAAATCCATGACATGTCATGGCCAGCTGTTTTAGGTTTTTACAGAGAATCCATATTAAGTTGATCTACTGTGCGTGATTTTAGGCCAATTCTACATAGCATAATATTCACGTGTGATTAAACTGCGTTTCAAAATATTTTTAAAATAAGGTTGGATTCCACAGGATGATTCACTGAACAACTTTCTTTTCAAAATTCATTCTGCATGAAATAGAGCAGAAATCTCCATTGATGTACACCATTCTTATTTATTGGCATTTTGTCACATACAAGTTGTAGTTTAATCATGTTTGTCATACAAATTCATAGAGTATCTGAAAATAAGAATATAATATAGAACCACGGGCGGATCTAGAATTTTTATGGGAGTCTAGCCCGGGAGAGGGGAGCATGTTTGGGTTCTAACCTATGAATGTGAAAACAGAAGTTACGTAGAAATGGTGTAATTCAGCATTTTCTGCAAAGGGAAAGGGAGGAGGGAGTGCCTGAACACCCCCCCCCCCCTCTAGATCCGTCCTTGGAAAACATGATGACGTATAGATGTAATCAAAATCAGAACTGAGGCAGCTAAATCATCGAATCGCCCATATATAAATAGGTCAATCTATCCCTGAAAATACTATTAGTCTGCTGACCATATCTTATTCACTTGGGATCCTTATTTAAAGCTTCGCTGCTTCTGAAAAACTGACCAACAGTCTTTATTATACCGTAATATGATTTGGTCACATGACTCGAATGATTGCAAATTGATTGGTTGCTGGTGACGAGTAGTTTCCATATTCTTGAAACCCGAATGTACGGAAGCCAAGAAGTGACACTGAATTCTTTTTATCTTGAAAATATCTTGAAAATTCAAGTAATTGTCTTGACCCAGTGGCCCGAATGATGTAAATAAGATAAAGCATCTAAGAATTTCTGTGGAAACTAAAAACTTTTTTGAAGTCGTCGACGCATTAGTGGATTATGATAAGCAGCTGAAAGATTATTGAAATATTATACGAAGTGTTGTAAGCGGATCTATTTCAGTTTCTTGACATTTTGAATTTACCGATAGATCTTCGCGAAATGAAAGGAAAGTAAGAATTATTTCTGCGTGAGAGATAGAATATGAATTCCGTTTGAATTTTTCTCCCTTTTTTGTAAGAATATTTTGTTCGACGCGGCACGCGAATTGATTTTAGTTTTCTTCATCCATTCAACCAAAATAATTTTCACTCGGCACAAAATGCGATCTTGATCCTTTATCTTCAAACAGTTTCCATAGAGGTTTGCAGTCGGTTTGTCTCACAGAAACGTATAAAGTTAATAGCCGCTTTGATAGTTAGTATGGGCTATCTTATTCCCTTAATTGATTAGGCAGTAATTGTAAGGAAGTCAGTCACCATTAATGGAGACTATTTTTTCGCACACTTCAAAGCTCATCGTGATCGATGTACAGAATTCATTAACGGGCCCGCTTCATGGTTCTAGGATATGGTTAATTTGAACATTAACCCCGATAATAATTGTTTTTAACTCTGTCATCACTCGACCGAAAGAGAAGAAAAAACCTGAAAATAAAGAACGGGATAGGTTCTGTTATTAACTCTTACCATATCTGATATTTTTATATTTGCAATGCTTATTTTCTAATTTGTTTTTCTTTGTGTGTTTTAGACAAGTATTTACATGCATTTATATCAGTTTTTAAACTGCCCAACATATTGTTAAGATTTTTAAGTTATATCATTTCTTTAATGTTTAACAGTAGTATATCAGTACAGGAGCTCGATGTAACGGATCTACAATTCTTAGTGAAAGTTGAGGGTTGTTGGCGCCGAGCTCCTGTGTATACCAGTACTCAATACATGAAAGTAATCGCCATTGGTTGTAAGTTGTTCTACGTTATTTACATAATGTGTTTCGAGAAATTCATTTTCTGACGGGCTACGTTCCTCCTGCTTTGAGAGAAAAAGAGAGAAGGGCGAGACGCTGAATCTCCAGGAGCAGATCCAGAAGTTTTGGTCGGGGGAAGGGGGGGGGGACTGATTCCTTCGGGGAGGGGAGTCTAACCTGTGATTTTGTTTTGATCAGGGGTTGAGTCCGACGGGGAAGGGGGTCCAGCCTATCATGTTTTATAAAATATACGTAAAACGGGAAAATCTTTATTTTTGGCTATTTTCAAAAAGATATCCTGACCCCATCCCCTAAACTCTGTAGATCCGCCCCTGGTGCTGTAGCAAAGGCTACCGGCTTCGTCTCTCATAATTTATTAATTAATACATTAATTGATACATCATGGATTCACCTTGTTACCTCGAAACAATACATTTTTGGTTCGCTGTATACTGGCATTAATTATTTTGCACATTATTCCAAAAATTAACGTTAAGCAAGCCAGATTTATTTCTCAGGGCTATCCTTTTCCAGGAAAGTGAAGTTGATAAATGTTTCAGTTCATAAAATACGAGTACACCTTTTGGAATTATAATTGTTTTGTTGTCGTGTTTGTTTGCAATTATTTTCTCTTATTTTGTTAAAAAATCACAGCTGTTTTGTTGAAAAGCTAAATTTAAAGTGCGCTATAGAAAAGGACGTTTTCAATTTGACCAAATTTTAGAACCGTTTTACAGCTACTTTAGACTTTTTTGGTCAATCTCTTCACCTGTCGTATATCTTAATATCAAAGTATTTTACTTAGGATCGATTATAGTGTAGATTAGAAACTTGGATCGATTCTATCTCACCCCAAACTTTATCGTTTTCACTAAAAAAAAAATGCCTTTAATACCACACCGACCACTCCGTTTCTTCGATACATAGAGTTTCTTCCCCTTTTGGGCAGTGCGAAATTCCGGAAAAGTCGGTATTTGAAGCCACTGACGGAAACCCACGGCCCATTTTCCGGTGCGCTTCGCTATGCGATAGAACGTGGATTTCTGACGATTTTCCCGGAGTTTTACGCCGTTTTCCACATATTTCAAAAGTTGATGACAACAGATACATTCCCTAAAGGGAAGTAACTCTGTATATCGAAAAAAAAACCCCATAACTCTATTATACTATGATGTCGCCTCTACATTTCGGTGACATCATCCTCCGGTTTTGAAATTTAAAACTCAATTTAAAGTTATTAGGAGTGCTTATTTTTTTATAGTGCTAAGTGCAGGGAAAAAAAATCTTGATATTTTTCTTAGTATTTTTATTCCACATGTATTGAAAGAGCATTGTTTTCATGCAGTAGAGCTTGAAAAGTTTAGTCGATATTTTCATGGCGATCGGAGATCAGACATAACTACACATGTCACAATGTCTGTGATTATATAACTTGCTACCGGTTTCACATAAGTGCATGACATCGTACACATACGTGTTCGTATGTGCAGGAAAATTTATTTCCGGATGAAGGAATTTTTATATCTGTTAATGATGGTTTGTTGTTACGTTTAAGACTTGATTATGATAATTATTATGCATTTGTTTTAGATTATAGATATTTTAGAAAAGAAATTATACATAAGAGTAAATCAAGAAAGGCGTAATATGATATATTGAAGCTTGTGTGATTTGAAATGTTGATTTTATAAACAAACAAAAAAGAAATGAAATATTGTCCAGAGTAGATCGTCGGCATGATTGTATGTTTTAATGGAACGTGTTTCAGTGCATTGTGCTATGAATATGTCGAAAACCTAGCAATATTTTTGAGACACCGTTGTATGACGTTTGTCTAATTTTACGACTCTCAGAAATGGCAAATTTTCTTTATTAAGCGAATCATTCATTTTGGTCTAAATCTTATGATTTAGAATTCATTCAACTATCAGAAACAATCTTTTTCAATGACCAATCCTTTTTATTAGTGATTATTAATTAGAGTATTCTAAATCCTTGTCGAAATGCTTTTATTCTGTAGAAGATGTTCGGAGAATGATTTGCGATTAATGAGCGCACAAATTCAAAGTTACATTGTGTGTGTGTGAACATTTATACGCTGTTGTCTGACGACTAGAAATGTAATTGTCACGTGATTAGTTGCATACTATGAAGTGTTCGAATGGATCTTTCATTGCTATGTTGTTTTATTACCTATGAAGGTAACCATATTCATGAATAACTTAGTTGTGCGTATGCTTCGTACCTTCACCTATTATTACAATACACTATCCACCATAAATAAGTATCCAGGTAGAATAAACACTGGGAATTTTCATGAAAAGTAAATAATCTTAACTTTATTTTTTTCTGTCAAAATTCACATTTTTGTGGGAAAATTGCAAAAAATTACAAAAAAGAAAAGTCAGAATTGGAAATTTGCTATAGTTAATCTTCAGATTTTCAAAACAAAGGAACAAAAATCTTTCATTTTTCGAAAACAAGAGGAAAGTATTAGATGGGTACTTATTAAAGGTGGGCAGTGTATGTAACTTGAAGGTAGCAAATAGTTGCTCCTATAAGTTTAAAGTTGCTTTCCTGATATTGCCATATTGTTAGGCATACATGGAAAGATTTCGATAATTCTGTAACCTATAGAGAGATATGAGTACAATGTTTACTTTATCATGTGATTTGAAATTTCAATTTTCCCTTAATAACTTGTAAAAATGGCGAAAAATCTACAGATGCATAATCCACAGTAATGTTCAGAAATGCGTTTACTCGTGTGTTACTAGTAGGTTTTTCACAGGTGGGCGATACATGCCGTTTTGTGTTATTTTGAAGAATAAATGGCATAATACTAGATATAACTGTTATATAGACTGATCATCTAGCAACATTTTCATCATACATGTCGTTCACCGGAAGTGGATATTAAGGACAATTACAAGACTCAAAATTATTTAAGAGTACCCTGTATAGTTAGGTAACCAAGAAAGTCAATGTTTTGGAAAGATATTGATGATTTTAATCTTCATACGTTTGGATAGGATAGCATACAATTTTCTTCTCTTTAGTTTTAAGATTCATTCCATTCCTTGGATATTTTCCTTAGATTTGAAGAAAAAAAAACTGAATTTGTATTTCTCTTCTCCCTTGAAACCAAGGGCGTGACCTTAAACATTAGCGAACTGACAGATCATTTCACATCATACTAGTATATAAATGTGAATTTACCTCACAATAATTTAAGAAAAACTGCCTAATCATGACAAAATGCTACTCATTGACTCTTAACCCCCACATGGCTTACATTCTGGTTCGTTTCTTGAGCTACGCATGGCAGTTAAACGTATCACTTTAAAATTTATTTTATACTCATGAGTTCACCTCAGTAAATGTCCATATATTTGATTTGATAATATCGATATTTCATGACTTATCGTATTTTCGTCTGTATCATGTAATGATAAATATCCTCATCATAAATTATGTTGTCATGTCAGCCATGTTATTTCATGGTAGTGTTGCTCAAATAGCATCTCACCATTGTTAAATAAAAACATCGAGTGCTAAACTTGTCTTCTGTCGTCTTTACTGAGAATGAAAAGTTCCGTTTTCTAAAGAATCATGAATAATTATCACAAAGGGGAACCCCTCCCCTTTGCACTTTGGTATCACAGGAGCTCGACGCCAACAACCCTCTATGACATCCGTCCTTCCCATCTTTCTCAAGTCAATGTATAAGGAAAATATAGGTGGACACCATTGTGGACTGTTGGCTGCGAGCTCCTGTGTTTGATATAAGCAAAGATACGCGAGTACAAAACAAGATGCCCAAGGGGCCACATCGCTCAATGACTTGCGGGCGAAGGGCTAAAAATGGCCATTTTTTAGAGGATCTTGAATACTAGTACTTGCCTCCAGTAAGGTCTCTTGAAATTCTGCGCAATGATTGCAAAGTCGAAAATGCTTCAACAATCGGAACCCTCGGTGGCCATGATATTGTATCAATCGGCTTCATAGAGGACATTGAGTACTTGCTTCCCATAAGATTTAATTTATGAAATTCTATTCTGCAATTGTGGAGCAAAGTCGAATATATATCAGCCAACCAGAGGCCTTGGTGGCCATATTTTTAGACTGATCTGCTCGGAAAAAAATACAAATTGGACAGAGGACCTTGTCTACTTCCTTCCTGTAAATTTCGTGAAATTCTATGCAATGGTCACAGAGATGTCGAAAATGTGTCAGCCAATCAAAACCCTTGATGGTCGTATTTGATGACCAATCGATACGAAAAGCACAGGTTCAGTTCTTGCTTCATGTAAAAGTTCGTTAAATTCTGTGCAGAGAGATGTCGAAAATGCCATGGGCTATGTTGCACACAGGAGGCGACCATATTATGTACCCCGGGTTCTGGTTCTCAAGCACTGTAAATATAATCGGGGGAAAAGGTAACTTACAGATCTAATTTATTTGACAAGGTCGCTTTCATATAATTGTTCTTTGGACTATTTTGATCCGAAAACAGAGGAAAATGATGTGAAGCTGGGATCCCATAGGAGATGCGTCCCTTTGTAAATTAGATTTCCCAGAAATTTGTGACGCTTGTGGGAGACAGTATGACGCTATTTTGTCTGTCATTAGAATGTGGTATAAGTATACTTTCAGTACGTTGTAAATTCATTAAGTCGTTTTGCAAATTCGAAAGAAAAACAACAACAAAATATCTTTAGCCGAATGTCAAAGGAGATTATGTTAGTGAGCATACTTTTCAAGCTCCCTATCGATGTGGTACATACTTCGTTACATTAGACTTTGTTTAGAAGCAAAAGTTCAAATGCTTTAATTATACGACAAAAGGAAGATCATCCAGGAGCGTAGTTAGGGTGTTTTCGACGCGGACGCCTACAACAGAGGCGGACCAAGAACCTCAACTACCGGACTGAGGGACATAGACACTTTTTATGGGGATGACCTGCGAGACCCAAAGTGCCGAGTGAGATGGGTGTGGATGGGGGTTTTCACTCTTCTTGGTGGGTGTCCAGGGTTTCCCCCAATAAAATTTTGAAAAAAAGGAATGAAGCAGGAGCGTATTGGAACTGATTTTAGAAGATATCAAAGGGCATGAATAGGTTTCAAGATAAGTAAACGATGAACCGTATTCGTGATGAAGAAAATTTTCGATATGATTTTTTTTTTTGCGAAAACGATGTGGACTTTTTTTGCGTACAAACGTACGTCTGGCTATGCCCCTGTCATTAACAAGATTTCAATGAGCACAGCGGAACACATAAGCATGATTTAAATAAAATACCGGAAACCAAACAAAGAAAATAAAGAACAAACGAAGAAATCGAGAACACCCATGCCAAGTGAGCCAACAAGCAAGAAGACCGTCGAAATACGAATAACATATCATATAAAAGGGATCGAATGAACACGTGGTGCATAAAACAGGAAATGATATACATGTAGTTATCCAGATTACGCCGGTCATATCCTCATACACAGAGAAATCTCAAATATGAATGGATTTTAATAACTATTGACTTTTATCTCTGTAGCATACTGACGAAATTTAACTCGGGTAGTCCGTGTCTCTCGAACACTCTTTTTTTTTTCTTCGGTTGAATTATACCTTGTCTATTCTCTTTCCCCTTTTCTGGTTCCCGAGTTCTGAGATTTCAAACAGGGTCGTTGTTATTTATAAGACAAGGTCGCAAACAAAACCTTTTTGAGCTATTCTGATCAGAAAAAAAGAAAAGATAATGATGCAATACTGGAATCCCAAGGGAGACAAATTTCGTTGTTAATGAGACCATTCACAAAAGTATGACGCTTGTGGACAAAACAGTGACGCTACTTTGTCGATTACTTTGGTTTTGAGAACTTTGTGTGGGTCTAAAAATCTATTTACTTGATTCAAAATTACATTTAATGTGCACCTACCATCATCATTCACATAATACAAAGCGAAGCATGCAAAGAATCAAAGTGGTCTAGGCCAAATTGCTTACGTACAAGCATTCCGTATATTCAATACTTAATTATATTTCTTTCTAGAAATGCTTGTGAAGCGTAAGAGACGTCAAAGTATAGTGTACAGGGCTCTTAACACAAGTCATCATCGTTGTGTAAAGGAAAATGCCATTTGTTGTATGCTTGATCCTAAATATGACATCTTGACCTTGTATGTGACCTCATGATTGTCAATGACCATCGCAAATTTGATGGATGTATAATGCGTGTCAATCCAATTATATCCATTTATAAGAAAGTGCAACTACAAGACAGACGGACACCGGATTTGCATGGCAGGAGTTATTTACTTTCTACATATCCATACAAAAATACGACGAAGACGGTTTATATACCCAACAAAAAAAGAAACGCACATCATATTATATAGTGATTTTTTTCAATTGATCATAAATAATTAGTTAGACATTTGACTATAGTTTTCTTTTTACCAGCACTCGAAATACCGAGGATAAAACACGTTTCGATCATTTTTTCGCAACATATCACAATGATAGTGCTCAATAGAGCGCGCTGTTTCTAGCTCCTGTTGCATGGCCGCAGGTTTGGTATCCTTCTAATATTTTGTTGTTTGACCACTTTCAACAAATTTTCAGTAGAAATATAGATGAATACTAGTTTCCCTATTCAAATGTAGTCAAAATAAGACAATAAATCTGAAAATTAAATGTATAAGTGGAAATGTCCGTATATTGGGGTATGTTTTACAATAAAGGATATCGGTATTTTGCAATTTTGATCCCAAAGGAACACGAACTTTTTCGTCAGCCATTCCATTTGATCTGTTGCAGATTTATCGTTAACCTTGCATTGAAATAATCAAATGAAATGCCAGAAAAGCTTAAAAATAACGTCCAAAACCATTGAAAATGCACGTAAAAATGACCTATCAAGATCGAGGTATTGTTTCTGAAAACGGTGCTTGCGGAAAAAGGGCAGATTCTAGCTGTAGTAGGGTAATTGTGTGTTTTGCGACACATTAAAGGGCGAAAAATAACAAACAACGGTTTCATTTTCAAAAGAATTTATGTTTGGGATATTTTTCTCAAATTTAGATTTTCTGTTTGATGACGTCATTTGAAACAATAAAATGAATTTGTATTCAGGGAAAATTGTTTATTATCATTAAAAGAACAAATCGCAATGCCTGATATATCAGTTTGGATAGGTTTAACAGCTTTAATCATTTCTAAAAAGTGAACGGAATTCTTAAAAGCCATTTTGTGACATTGTTTTTTGAACCAAGTGTCTTTATCATTGCGCTGTGTCTGATAATGAAGACGGATTCGTTTGGCGTTTGACAGAATAAGTTACTCATATACCTACGATTTATGATGGAGAAGAATAGAATACCTATAGATTACATAATACATTTTATAGAATGAAGATTAAGTGGTGCGTTTCTTTTTTTGTTGGGTATATATTATTTCACTGGACAATAATCGTTGACGACTGGTACTAGTAGTTTCAATAAACTAAATTTTATTAAAAACATTGGTACTAGTAAATGGAGGAAAACTGGTTGTGATCTTCCAGTAATTTTAAGCAAAATATCCTAACAGTTAAGGCTCCATGAGAACCATTAAGGCTCCATGAGAACCATTAAGGCTCCATGAGAACCATTAAGGCTCCATGACTACAATCAAGGAACCATTCAAACCATCAAGTCTCCATGACATTCATCAAGGCTGCAAGACAACCATGGCATGAAGTCTGCATGACAACCGTCGAGTCTTCATGACAACCATCAAATCAAAGCTCCATGATAACCATTAAGGCTCCATGACAACCATCAAAGCTCCATGACAAACCATCAAGGCTCCAAGACAACTATGTAGGCTCCATGTTCATGATAATCATCAAGCTCCAAAACAACCATCCAGGCTTCCTGAAAACCATCAAAACTCCATGACATCCATTAATACCATGACAACCATCAAAACTACATGACAACCATTAATACCATGACAACCATTAAAACTCCATGAAAACCATGGACTCTATGACAACCATCTAGGCTGCATGAAAACAAAAAAAAAACCCATGACAACCATCAAATTTCTATGACAACCATCAAATCTCCATGAAAACCATCAAGGCTCCATGACAACCATCAAGGCTCCATGACAACCATCAAGACTCCATGACAACCATCAAGACTCCATGACAACCATCAAGACCATGACAACCATAAAAACTCCATGACAACCATCAAGACTCCATGAAAACCATCAAGACCATGACAACCATCAAGACTCCATGAAAACCATCAAGACTCCATGACAATCATCAAGACCATGACAACCATCAAAACTGCATGACAACCATCAAGACTGCACGACAACCATCAAGACCATGACAACCATCAAGACTCCATCAAAGTTCCTTGACAACCATTAAAACTCCATGAAAACCATGGACTCTATGACAACCATCTAGGCTGCATGAAAACAAAAAAAAAACCATGACAACCATTGAGATTTGATGCGTGATAAGCGATTAAGGTATATTTGGTTTGATTCCATGAAAATCACGTGTTCCTCGCCGGAAACCACAATAATTATAATATACATTTTCAATGCAACCATTGATTGATACAAGCTACGAACCTCATATTTCTAGCTTCTGATGTGTTTTGGGGGTTAAAATTTTTAAAAAAATAAAACTGTAAAAAATCACTTTACGTACCAATATAAATCTGAGGTAAAATCTGGCGTATGGTTATCAATTTGGATAGATTTCTCAAATGAATCACGGACTTCAGTTAACTTGGCACTCGGAAACTTATTATGTAATGTGCAGTATCTGTTACAGGGCCCCACTGACGATCTGATAAAGCAACC
Organism: Pinctada imbricata; assembly: GCA_033119305.1. Lineage (NCBI taxonomy): Eukaryota > Metazoa > Mollusca > Bivalvia > Pterioida > Pteriidae > Pinctada > Pinctada imbricata. The sequence goes on from VSWD01000008.1 coordinate 8,490,075, forward strand.
ATGATGGAATGTCACCTCCCTGAAACTGGGGAATTTACTGAGAAGTGTCATTTTCATTGTTCTATTGAACAGATGATACGGTAGAGCTCTATAAATATGACGAACTTGGATGAAACACGCAAATTAATAGTATTGCATGTTCCATCGTCCCGCAATCGTTTATCTGAATAATAGAGCTCGTTACATATCATTGTTACTAAATTAAATAAAATACATGTGCTTGTGAAACACGAATACCCCCGTTGACATCTTCGTCAGTAAAACAGCTGAAATATAAAATGTAGGTCACAATTCAAAGTCACAATTGTGGTATTCATGGAAAGGTCTTGTCACAAGGAATACACGCGTGAAACATGAAAGCCCTATCACCTACCATTCAAATGTTATGGCCAAGATTAAAGTTTTTCAAACGTAGGTCAAACTCCTAGGTCAAGGTCACACGGTCAAAAATTTTGGTATCCATGGAAAGGTCTTGTCACAAGGAATACTCAAGTGAAACATGAAAGCCCTATCACTTACCATTCAAAAGTTATGGCCAAAGATTTTTTGCGGACAAACGGATAGACCGAAAACTGTATGCCCTCCTAATCGGAGATTCGGGGCATAAAAAAACCAACAGCGACAGTTTCATTCTGAAACTTTACACAATGTTTGTGTAAAATCTGAAATCAATAGCTGTGCTTGCATTTGGTTTCATACGAGAAAGTATTTTTTTCCTTTGACCTTATTACCTATATTTAACTATCCGGCTCTCTAGTACAGCTTTCATATTTGCATGGGTAAAATAGCTCCAATTATCATCTGGAAACTAATAATATTTTTCGATCAGCTACCTTGACCTTTGACATGTTAACCCTAAAAGTGAAAACAAAAGGCTTCTTTCCCTTTTGAAAAGAAGGCACATACATGTACTCAAAATTAATTTGGATAGATGAATGGTTTCTCCAATTGTATACAACATATAGAAACCATGGTTTCTCGAATTGTATACAAGTACAACATATATAAACCATCATTATATACCGGCATACTCTGAAAATGGGTATTTGGGCGTTTGTGTTCTTATTTTCATAATTCTTTTTCCTTACATTGACCTTGACCTTTGATTGACCCCAAAATCAATAGGACTCTTCCCCTCTTGATAATGATGCATACATCCAAATTTGATTTGGATCAGTGATCCAGTTATCATCTGAAAACCATCATTTTAAGTTTATTTTTCCTAATAGTGTCCTTGACCTTTTGACCCCAATTTCAATAGGCTATTTAAAGATTGAATTATTGGGAACTTAAAGATGAAGGAATGAGGAAACTCTTTATGCCTGCAGGCGCATAATAGCATATTACAGGTACTATAGTAAAAGATTTAATTGAAGTTGAGCGGTGTACTTTGGCCCGAGAAGATTATTTAAGCCATATCAAATTAATTAAATGTTCTTTGGATTTTCTTGCCAAAAAAGGGTGCCAGAGAGTGAATATTTTTTTTTACGTATTGAAGTTTTTAAGGTGAGAGTGAATGAAATAAATTTTAACGATTTGTTTTTCTTTAATCATTTTGCTTTCCAGAAGCGAGCGTTAAAATCAATTGCACACAAATGTCCTTATGCAATTAAAACTTGATTTTGAAAAGACAAGAAATCAATAGTAACAAGACATACGAGCAGAAATCAATTAGAAATTCACATACGATGTGACACAACAGGAATCATTTTCATTTAATAAAATGTGAGTCTTCTAGAAGCTGTTGAATCTGCAGAAATCAGATCTGATCCAAAAAATTATTGTGCAAGTTTTTTAAGGATGCGGGTGAACAAATCATTAAAAAAAATTTTTTTTTTAATTTTGAAAAATATGGTGCGGAAATCTGAAGAATGTTTAATCAATTTGGTTTGGCCTTAGCATGACAATATTCAAGAGAGATAACTTTCCTTTTTGACATGAATTTTAATGATCAACACATGACAAAATACTGATGCAAGAGAAATAACTCTCACTACTTCAAAGGAACATACATGCAGATTTGTTTTTAATGTCAAGATGTAATAACCATTCCCTGTTCCAACCTCCATACACACAATTCAAAAGGTCTTAATGCACATATACAATGTTTATTGAATGGTCCCCATTACATAAATTTCTTACAAAAAAAACCCCAATTCCCTTTTTTCTAATCAAGTGAATGTGTATCTGATAAATATTAGTATCTGCTCTCTAAACAAAATTCTTTCTCTTCCCCTCCCCTGGTATACAATTTTCATCATACATGTAGTATATGACACTCATACAACTTTCTCTGTTCAGTCCACTTTCATATCGCTTTCATTGTTTTCATACTTTAATTATGTTTATCACATACAATGTAACATGTAATTATTCTATGCCTTGAAAACTCCGACTAGAGCTGGTCTAACTGTCCGTTCGTGTAGTTTATATCCAACTTTCTGTATATCGGCAACCTGAGAGTCCTTTTCTTTGTCTGGGGTAGGAACTTGAAATAATGCTTCGTGAAAATTTGGATCAAAAACATCTCCTATCTTTGGATCAATTTTCTCGAGCCCATGTTTTCCGAAAACCTTTTGAAGCTGTGTTTCCGTCATACATAGTCCGTCAAACAAATTTTTCAGGTGGGGGTTTTTATCATTCAATTCTTCCTTTGGTACACTGTCTGTGGCCCTGTTCAAAATATCAGCTACTTCTAACAAGTCCTTGCAGAAACCTTGAATGCCAAATTTCTTCATGTCCTCAACTTGTTTCGCCATTCTCCTTCTGACATTTTCTGTTTCCGCTAATGCCCGTAGATGTTTGTCCTAGAAAATATGGAAATCTTTCATAAGTAAAACTCTAATACACTCATAACTTATAATATGTTATATCCAAAACCACTTCAAAATAATTGAAAAGTGAATATTTTTGAACAACAAATGTGACATTTTGAAAATGATGCTAATTAAATATAAATAAATTAATTTTGCACAAGTAGTACATTAAACCTACCTGTAAATTTTTTCTTGTTGTAAACAAAATTTTCACTTTTTCAAAAACGGAGGGACTAAAACTCATACTTGGCCACCTCTGCAAAGATTTTTTGCAGAAAATAAATACCTCGTTTAAAAATCTACATCAGTTTCACTTAATAAGAACTTTTGACTTCGATAGTATTGAACTCTTTGCCTATTTTTGCGGGTCAGATTGCAGAAAGTATTTGAATGATAAATTTAATACATAAAAATAGCAATCCAAGGAATGCTTGTGTTGCCTGCGAAGTGGTTTGATTATTATTCTAGAAAGTGGATCAAATTAAATTCATTTGAAATATCAGACCTCTTAATTACAAATTAAAAGTTATGGTCATTCTCAAATTTTCAGAATAGAGTGTCAATCATCTAGGTCAAGGTCACTACGTAAAAACTGGTAACAAAAAGGTCTCATCATAAGAAATATTAAAGACCTATCACCTACCAATTAAACCAGACTTGTCAGAATGACAACATAGCTCGCCGGTGGCAACCATATGTAAATTGCAACAACAACAATAAACCAGAAGTCTCTGACGAGACTGTAGCTCTCCTGGTTGTTTTTTCTAAAACATCAATTTCCTTTCTTTTTTTTTAAACCAAGACCATAGGGAGTAGGTGCTCTAACAAATTATAAGTAGCATGACAAAACTACACATCCATTATACTGCAACTATAATAGCACTCATATAATTCATAATATCCGAGATAAAGTATTTCTAAAAAGAATGTCACACCCATTTTCCAAGATCCTAGGGGCCAAGGACTGCTAGCTCAAATGAACTACCAATGACACATCAAGACTTTGATAAAGAATTAACTCCCCATCATAAATAGCTTTAAGCGAGAAGAGAGCACAACTATATAGGAAAAATTACCACACCCATTTTCAAAGACCCTAGGGGTATAAGGCTAAAACAAAATATCAGGTGCACATCTATGCCACAGACCAATCATTGCAAAAAGAATTAATTCTACATCATTTATAGTGTCAGAGGAGTTGCAAGCACAAGATTACATTTACTTATATAGGAAAAATGACCACACCCATTTCTGAGACCCTAAGGGTCAGGGGCTAAAACATAAAAACAGGTGCACAACTAGACCAGAGACCCATAATATTGCAATAAGAATTTAGTCAGAGGAGTTGTGAGCACAAGATTACATAGAGTTATATAGGAGAAAATGACCACACCCATTTCTATGACCCTGGGGGTCAGGGGCTCAAACAAAATATCAGCACAACCAGACCACAGACCCATCACATTGCAGAAAGAATTAAGTCTCCATCATTTATAGTGTCAGAGGAGTTGCGAGCACAAGATAACATAGAGTTGTATAGGAGAAAATGACCACACCCATTTCTAAGACCCTGGGGGTCAGGGGCTCAAACAAAATATCAGGTGCACAACAAGATCACAGACCCATCATACTGCAAAAAGAATTAAGTCTTCATCATTATATTGTCAGAGGAGTTGGGAGCACAGATTATATAGAGTTATATAGGAGAAAATGACCACACCCATTTCTAAGACCCTGGGGGTCAGGGGCTCAAACAAATATCAGGTGCACAATGAGACTACAGACCCATCATATTGCAAAAAGAATTAAGTCTCCATCATTTATAAAGTCAGAGGAGTTGCGAACACAAGATTACATAGAGTTATATAGGAGAAAATGACCACACTCATTTCTAAGACCCTGGGGGTCAGGGGGCTCAAACAAAATATCAGGTGCACAACAAGACCACAGACCCATCATATTGCAAAAAGATTTAAGTCTCCATCATTTATAGTGTCAGAGGAGTTGCGAACACAAGGTTACATAGAGTTATATAGGAGAAAATGACCACACCCATTTCTAAGACCCTGGGGGTCAGGGGCTCAAAAAAAATATCAGGTGCACAACTAGACTACAGACCCATCATATTGCAAAAACAATTAAGTCTCCATCATTTATAGTGTCAGAGGAGTTGCGAACACAAGGTTACATAGAGTTATATAGGAGAAAATGACCACACCCATTTCTAAGACCCTGGGGGTCAGGGGCTCAAAAAAAATATCAGGTGCACAACTAGACTACAGACCCATCATATTGCAAAAACAATTAAGTCTCCATCATTTATAGTGTCAGAGGAGTTGTGAGCACAAGATTACATAGAGTTATATAGGAGAAAATGACCACACCCATTTCTAAGACCCTGGGGGTCAGGGGCTCAAACAAAATATCAGGTGCACAACAAGACCACAGACCCATCATATTGCAAAACAAATTAAGTCTCCATCATTTATAGTGTCAGAGGAGTTGTCCGGACAAGATTACATAGAATTTAATGACCACGCCCATTTTATAAGACCCTGGGGGTCAGGGACTGAAACTAAATGTCAGGTGCACAACTAGACCATGGACCAAGTAAAATGCAAAAAGAATTAACTTTCTATCTCTAACAGTTTCAGAGGAGTTGTCCGGACAAGATTACATAGAATTTAATGACCACGCCCATTTTCCAAGACCCTGGGGGTCAGGGAGTGAAACTAAATGTCAGGTGCACAACTAGACCATGGTCTAAGTAAAATGCAAAAAGAATTAACTTTCTATCTCTTACAGTTTCAGAGGAGTTGTCCGGACAAGATTACATAGAATTTAATGACCACACCCATTTTCTAAGACCCTGGGGGTCAGGGAATGAAACTAAATGTCAGGTGCACAACTAGACCATGGTCCAAGTAAAATGCAAAAAGAATTAACTTTCTATCTCTTACAGTTTCAGAGGAGTTGTCCGGACAAGAATTGTTTACGGACAGACGGACAGACGGACGGACGCCGGACAAAGGGTGATCGCATAAGCTCGACTGGTCTGAGACCAGTAGAGCTAAAAAGGTCTTATCACAAGGAATGCACATGTGAAATATCAAAGCCCTATCACTTACCAATCAAAAAATATGGCCAAGGTTAAAGTTTTTCAAAAGTAGGTCAATCATCTCCAAGGTCAAGGTCACAAGGTCAAAAATTTTGGTATCCATGGAAACGTCTTGTCACAAGGAATACACATGTGAAATATCAAAGCCCTATCACTTACCATTCAAAAAATATGGCCAAGGTTAAAGTTTTTCAAAAGTAGGTCAATCTCCAAGGTCAAGGTCACAAGGTCAAAAATTTTGGTATCCATGGAAACGTCTTGTCACAAGGAATACACATGTGAAATATCAAAGCCCTATCACTTACCATTCAAAATATATGGCCAAGGTTAAAGTTTTTCAAAAGTAGGTCAATCTCCAAGGTCAAGGTCACAAGGTCAAAAATTTTGGTATCCATGGAAAGGTCTTGTCACAAGGAATGCACATGTGAAATATGAAAGCCCAATCTGTATTGGTTTAAAAGTTATAAGCAAGGTTAAAGTTTTTGTGCACGCGCACGCCAATGCCAACGCAGACGCCGACACCGGGGGTATGACAATAGCTCTCCGGACATTCCTCCCGGCGAGCTAAAGATATATACAACCTTAGAAAAGAAGGTCAAATAGCTAAGTCAAGGTCAAAAGGTAAAAAATTATAGTATGTGTAGAATGGCATTGTTACAAGGAAAATACATGTGAAATATCAAAGCCCTATTACCTACCAATCAAAAGATATAGCCAATATTACTTTTCTTGAAAAGTAGATCAAATATCTAGATCAAGGTCAAAAGGTCAAATATTATGGTCTGTGTAGAAAGGTCTTGTCACAAGGAATTCACATGTGAAATACCAAAGCCCTATCACTTACCAATCAAAAGATATATCCATTCTTAATTTTTTTTAAAAGTAGGTCAAATATGTAGGTCAAGGTCAATAGGTAAAAAATTATGGTATGTGTAGGAAGGTCTTGTCACAAGGAATACACATGTGAAATATCAAAGCCCTATCACTTACCAATCAAAAGATATAGTGAATCTTATCTTTTTTTCAAAAGTAGGTCAAATATCGAGGTCAAGGTCACAAGGTTAAACATTATGGTATGTGTAGAAAGGTCTTGCCACAAGGATTGCACATGTGAAATATCAAAGTCCTAACACTTACCACTCAAAAGATATATCCATTTTTAATTTTTTTGAAAAATAGGTCAAATATGTAGGTCAAGGTCACTAGGTCAAAAATTATGGTATGTGTAGGAAGGTCTTATCACAAGAAATACACATGTGAAATATCAAAGCCCTATCACTTACCATTCAAAAGTTATGGGCTGTGACACCCAAAGTGTGACAGACAGACAGACGGACTGACGGACGACGGACAGACAGACGGACAAAGTGATCCCTAAGTGTCGCTATGCTTCGCAGGCGACACAAAAAAATAGGTTAATGATTTTATTTGAATTATTTTAAAAATAATCACAAACAATTTGATACATTCCCAAGTTTTAATATTTTCTGAACGGCTTAAATGCCAGGAGTTGCTTGCTAGTAGTAGATGCTTACTCTCCCAGAGCACTCAATCTCATCTCCATCCGGGATTCACTTGACGTTCAGGAAAAAAAAAAGGAATTCAATTCATGTGTTACCACAAAAGTTCTAAAAGGATGATCAATTGTACAGATGACTGAACAACAGTGGAAAAGTAACACCTACTTGTAACAGAGCTAGGTTTAAATTTCAACATTAAATATCAACGAAGTGTCCTTAATTAAGGCTCTTTTTTCCATCATTTTACATTCTTACAAAAACTGTCGATGTTTCTTTTATGGGACTAAAAAGCAAATTCTTATGATTAACTACTGAGCTTTTGACCAAGCTTGAAAATTCTTGAAGTTAAACCAGAAGTCTCTGACGAGACTGTAGCTCTCCTGGTTGTTTTGTTTTAAAAGATCAATTTCCTTTTTTTTAAACCAAAGACCATTAAAAGGAAGCAGGCGCTGTAACAAATTATAAGGAGAATTGCACAACAAAACAACATATCCATTAAACTGTAACTAGAATATCACTCATGGAATTCATAATATCCCAGATAAGATATTTCAAAAAGAATGCCATGACCATTTTTCAATATCCTAGTGGCCAGGGGCTGCTAGCTCAATGACACAAAAAATAAGATTCAAAGAGTTATATAGGAGAAAATGACCACACCCATTTTCCAACACCCTGGGGGTCAGGGGCTCAAACAAAATATCAGGTACACAACTAAACCACAGACCCATCACATTGCAAAAAGAATTAAGTCTCTATCATTTATAGTGTCAGAGGAGTTGCAAGCACAAGATTACATAGAGTTATATAGGTGAAAATGACCACACCCATTATCTAAGACCCTGGCGGTCAGGGGCTCAAACAAAATATCAGGTGCACAACTAGACCACAGACCCATCACATTGCAAAAAGAATTAAGTCTCTATCATTTATAGTGTTAGAGGAGTTGCAAGCACAATATTACATAGAGTTATAAAGGAGAAAATGACCACACCCATTTTCTAAGACCCTGGGGGTCAGGGGCTCAAACAAAATATCAGGTGCACAACTGCACCACAGACCCATCATATTGCAAAAAGTATTAAGTCTCTATCATTTATAGTGTCAGAGGAGTTGCGAGCACAAGATTACATAGAGTTATATAGGTGAAAATGACAACACCCATTTTCTAGGACCCTGGGGGTCAGGGGCTCAAACAAAATATTAGGTGCAAAACAAGACCACAGACCCATCATACTGCTAAAAGAATTAAGTCTCCATCATTTATAGTGTCAGAGGAGTTGTGAGTACAAGATTACATAGAGTTATATCGGTGAAAATGACCACACCCATTTTCTAAGACCCTGGGGGTCAGGGGCTCAAACAAAATATCAGGTGCAAAACTAGACCACAGACCCATCATATTGCAAAAAGAATTAAGTCTCCATCATTTATAGTGTCAGAGGAGTTGCCAGCACAAGATTACATAGAGTTATATGGGTGAAAATGACCACACCCATTTTCTAAGACCCTGGGGATCAGGGGCTCAAACAACATATTAGGTGCACAACAAGACCACAGACCCATCATATTTCAAAAAGAATTAAGTCTCTATCATTTATAGTGTCGGAGGAGTTGCGAGCACAAGATTACATAGAGTTACATGTATATAGGTGAAAATGACCACACCCATTTTCTACAACCCTGGGGGTCAGGGGCTCAAACAAAATATCAGGTGCACAACTAGACCACAGACCCATCATATTGCAAAAAGAATTAAGTCTCCATCATTTATAGTGTCAGAGGAGTTGCCAGCACAAGATTACATAGAGTTATATAGGTGAAAATGACCACGCCCATTTTCTAAGACCCTGGAGGTCAAGGGCTTAAACAAAATATCAGGTGCACAACTACACCACAGACCCATCACATTGCAAAAAGAATTAAGTATCTATCATTAATAGTGTCAGAGGAGTTGCGAGCACAAGATTACATAGAGTTATATAGGTGAAAATGACCACTTCCATTTTCTAGGACCCTGGGGGTCAGGGGCTCAAACAAAATATCAGGTGCACAACTAGACCACAGACCCATCACATTGCAAAGAGAATAAAGTCTCCATCATTTATAGTGTCAGAGGAGTTGCGAGCACAAGATTACATAGAGTTATATAGGTGAAAATGACCACACCCATTTTCTAGGACCCTGGGGGTCAGGGGCTCAAACAAAATATTAGGTGCACAACTAAACAACAGACCCATCATATTGCAAAAAGAATAAAGTCTCCATCATTTATAGTGTCAGAGGAGTTGCGAGCACAAGATTACATAGAGTTATATAGGTGAAAATGACCACACCCATTTTCTAAGACCCTGGGGGTCAGGGGCTCAAACAAAATATCAGGTGCACAACTAGACCACAGACCCATCATATTGCAAAAAGTATTAAGTCTCCTTCATTTATAGTGTCAGAGGAGTTGCGAGCACAAGATTACATAGATTTTCATAACCACACCCATTTTCTAAGACCCTGGGGGTCAGGGGCTGAAACCAAATGTCAGGTGCACAACTAGACCACATACCAAGTAGGATGCAAAAAGAATTAACTTTCTATCTCCTATGGTTTCAGAGGAGTTGCGAGCACAAGAATTGTTTACGGACGGACGGACGGACGGACGGACGCCGGACAACGGGGTATCGCATAAGCTCGACTGGTCTGAGACCAGTAGAGCTAAAAATAGAAGTAAAACCTTGAAATCTTTGACTTGAGCTTCTAGTTTGTCTTTTTCTTCCTTTAGTTTAGCTTCCGCGTCTGATGCTGCATTGGGTTCTTCTGTAGGACTCTCTGTTGTTCCTTGTTGTTCTTTCGTTGCGCTCTCTGACTTTTTGTTGTTGGTCTCTGTTGCACCAGAATAATATCTCAGCCTTGAGCATGATGAAGAACTGAAAAAGTAGTTTGTCAGAAAATAAAACATAATTTGCTGCTGGGACTGGAAGTGATTACATCAGAGTACTAATTATCATATGATACACCCGTTATGCAGTTTCATAAAGCCATGTCATAAATGTATGATATGAGAACACGTTATATATCGCTCTGCTTGAATGCGATTGGTCAAGTTTGGAACCTTTTTTTGCGCATGTGTTGAGAAAGTTGGAAGGAATTTTGAGTATAATTGCCTCTTTTTCTCACCAGTGTACTTACAGGAATTTTTTGAGGAATTTATACAAGCTTTAAGCTTTTTTTCTGATCCTTTCATATATACTTTGTACCAAATGTATTCATGTATTATATTATTGTGACGAATAAATATGTTTAAACTAAGTTTGGAACCTAATCACATTAACCTTGACAAATGTGACCTTTCAAATATCGGTCAACAGTTAAATTCAGACCCAGAGTCAATATCAATGATTAAAATTGTTGTTGTTGAATTAATTCTTGCATTCAAATACTTTTAAAAATTGAAATACTTTTCTCTTACGCACAGAATATCTATATGATGGGGACACTACTTCTCATGGCGTAGCAGACGACTTCTAGATCACGGCATGATTCGCCTCTTTAGTTCTCGGAAACGTTGCTTTCACGTTAGAGATACACATTTTAAGGCAATATCATGTGATAAAAAGAATCTCAAATGAATTTTCATTTCATACGATGCATAATGAAACTCGTTGTCCATTTTATATCACCTCGCCAAGGCTCCAGGATATAAAACACACCACTCGTTTCATAATACATTGGATGAAATGAAAATTCATTTGAGATGTATATTATATATTGATAAATGTACATGTACTTTTGAAAAGTTCTTTCCATCATAAATTATCTTTAGCTACATAAAATGTATCTCAGAGTTCTTGATAACATGAAATGTTGGACATTTGGGGATTTTTTTCGTCAGAATAATAATAGTTATAGTGTGAGCAATTATTGGACTATGCAAACTTTTATCAGGCAAATCGGACAAATCAATACTTTTCAAGAACTCTGTTATGATACCCCTTGGGTTTTAATGCCTTTTCCTAGGTAAAAATACTACTAACATGAAATATTATCTCCTGGTTGAAGGCATAAGCTAGTGTACAATTATTTACTTTCTCTAAACGACAGGTCTCACTATCTGCTTTTATTGGTACTTGTAAGTTGTACAGCAAACATTCATATAAAATATTTAAAAAGCATAACGAGGTAAAACATGATTGCCGCGCCAATCATTTAGTTTCGCTTTATTAGAGTCAGACATAGTCCCTGGAAATCTTGCTGTTTAGTGCCAGCCATATCCTAAATTTGGGTCCCAGATTTATCATATAGAAGGCACTGCGGCAAACACACCCCAATCAACCAAATAGCCAAGTGTCGGTAGCCATTTCTGAGGCTAAAGTACAGAGAATCCTATAGAATAGTGATTTATCTCAGTATGTATTTATCATGGCAAAGGGCAATGACTGGGCCATGTGAATAACTAATCACTGCTTACTTTACCTGGACATTTACCTGTGTTTAAAGGTTTGAATGATGGAATATTTTACATGACTTTGAAGAGAAATATATCTGGATGCTAACCGTTACCTGCTTTCTGCTTTCCGCAGGGAACAAGGTTTGAACACAATTGTTTATTGTCAGAACATGGGGGTTGATTGGGGTCTAAAACCCCGAATTACTCAATGAAGACCTGACAAGAGATTCTTGCGAGCGTAGTAGTAAACAGCAGCATAGCAAATAGACGCGTGCATTAATCTAAAACGAGATTAGTGATTATGAAGTACTACAATTGAAATAAATGCTTTACATGTGTAACAATAAAATAAACTTTATTGACCTGTATTTTTTGGGGGTTAAATTTTATTCATAATGTCACAAGAAAAAGGTCATGATTTTGTTTTGCAAACTATCACCCTCTTTTTCATTTCCCAAATAAAAAAGTCCGAAAAAAGTTGACAGGTATGCTAATTAGACGCCCAATTAGCTTCTATATTTCGCACTCCTCACACATTATTTCAATTCGATTATTTTTGTGTGCGAGAGGGCTTCAATTCTGCCCAATAGATTGCTGTGGCGCAACTTGATTCTGTATCACAATCGCATGTTCCAGGACGACATCCAGATAATTTTGATCATATCTCCATTTCTTACCTTATTATCAACTGAAATCTTTTTTCATATCATACAGCTAAAGCCCCATTTCTTAGGAAACACATTTTAAAGATTGCATCACACATTATGATTATGCAAGTCAGAAATGTATTTGCTTCAGCTTCGCGTTGCCTTGTTCCTCAATAAAAAATGGGGACATCTTTTTTCAAATCGAAAAAATAACAATTTTATATTAGATAAAAATGACTTTACTGATCCCATCACAATAGACCCCAACCACAAAAAAAAAATCCCTTGACTGAACTGATGGGCAATGTTTCATAACCTTGAGGCATGACACACTGAACAAGGAGAACAAATGACTTACTGTTGCTTATCATATTAAACTACATGGCAATGTTTACAAGAAGAAACATAATCTACAAATACCTGATCTGAGAATTTCTGTTTAACAACACACTAACGAAGTTTTTTGAGATACTGTTCGCAGACCTCACACACATGCCTGTGACCGTCGCCATCTTGATGGAAATGAAAATTCTAGATGCATTCCGAAAGAATGTAGTCCATTCGTCTGACAATTCGTTTCAACTTGACCAATTCGTCCCTACTAACTCGTTTTGACACGATTTGGTAAACTTGTATATAAAATTATACTTGTTCAAACTGAACCAAAAACGACCTCCTCCTCCTCCTCCTCCTCCTCACCACCACCACCACCACCACCACCACCGTCATCATCATCATCATCATCATCATCATCATCATCATCATCATCATCTCATCATCATCATCATCATCATCATCATCATCATCATCATCATCTCCGCCATCATCATCATCATCATCATCATCACATCATCATCATCATCATCATCATCATCATCATCATCATCATCATCATTGGCATACTCCTCCTCATCCTCTGTCTCCTCCTCCATCTCTGTCTCCTCCTTCATCTCTGTCTCCTCCTCTGTCTCTTTATCTGTCTCCTCTTCCTCCTCTGTCTCATTCTCCTCCTCCTCCTCTATATCTTCCTCTGTCTCATCATCTTCTTCCTCTGTTTCCTCCTCCTCCTCCCACCACCACCACCACCTCCTCCTCCTCTGTCTTCTCCTCGATCTCTGTCTTCTCCTCGATCTCTGTCTTCTCCTCGATCTCTGTCTTCTCCATCTCTGTCTTCTCCATCTCTGTCTTCTCCTCTGTCATCTCCTCAATCTCTGTCTCCACCTCCATCTCTGTCTCCTCCTCCTCCTCCTACCCTCCAATCATGTTTCAATTTCAATCAATTGCAAAAACAAAATAATTTTTGTAGTGGTGGTGGTGGAGGAGGAGAAGGAGATCTACTGCCTCCTCTGCTGGGTATTGAAGCATTGATGCTGCCGCTTTTGCTGCGTTTTCTATAACTTTTGTTCTCACTAACCACCCCCTGGGCTGTAATCTACTCGTGGAGACCTTTCACTTGATATCACACAGGGTACTTACATGTACCACAACTTTTTTATTTTGCACCCAATGACCACGTATCCCCTAAACTCGAATCGGTCAGGATGACGTCACAGTATTTACAAATAGGGTACTTACAATAAAGCCAGAGGTGAGGGGTTTCAGGGGGGGGGGGGGTCATCAGTGATTACTTGAAGGCGATCTAATTCTGGTCAATGTAGAGGGTCAGATATGGACTGACCCTGTGACGTCGATGAACCACATAATGGGCTGATTCCAAAGTGAAATCTGACGGAGAAGTCCCATTTTCCACTACTGGGGCGAATTCAGAACCAACCTCACTCAACTGCCGGGAATCTAGATCGAAAGAAGTCCATTACTCAATGACAGCAAGAGATGTCTTTAAACTTGCTTTTCACTTCACCAGCCCGAAAACATTCATGAGCTCGATGTCAACGAGAATATCCGCCTCTGTAGACATTCAATAATAGCGACATCAATTATTTTTGTCAATAAAGAATTATGGTGATGTGATCGACAAATTCAAATCATTTAAATTTAAAGCCAAATCTATCTCATTCTACGACTTCTCTAACATGTACACCACCCTCCCTCATGAGAAGATGAAAGGTCGTCTATCAAAGTTTATTAAATGATGTTTTGATCGGGAGGGTAAAACATTCATATGTACATCTGACACAAAAGGATTCTTTTCTTCAGTAAAATACAAATCGTACAGATCATGGACTCGATCTGAGTTGTGCAAGGCCTTGTCCTTCTTTTTAGACAACATTTTTGTCAAATTTGGTGACAATCTATAAGGCAAGTTATTGGAGTTCCTATGGGTAAAACATTTATATGTACTTCTGACACAAAAGGATTCTTTTCTTTGAACAGTGGAATACAAATCGTACAAATCATGGACTAGATCTGAGTTGTGCAAGGCCTGGTCCTTTCTTTTAGACAACATTTTTTGTAAAATTTGGTGACAATCTATACAGGCAAGTTATTGGAATTCCTATGGGTACTAATTGTGCGCCTCTGGTTGCAGATTTGTTTTTATACACATACAAAAAAGAATTCATGCAAAATCTGCAAAAACTCAAGAAATTTGACTACTTACTTGAAATATTTCAACGGCACCTCTAGGTATCTTGATGATATTTTGAATAAGCCACATTTTGACCATTACAAAAATCAAATTTATCCACCAGAGTTAACATCAGTCAAGGATTTATACATGTATATCATAAACTTGTAAAATCTTTTTGGAAATTTTACAATAACTATTCTGGACTTCTTTCAAAATTTCGGACAACTCCAGCATCAGAGCATGTATCATTGGGAATTTCATTTCCATTATTTCATAGTGACATAGTAAACAAAATCAGAAGGATCAAAGGCAGGTCAAACTTCAACCACAAATGTAGGAGAATAGTCGGTCGCCTGCTTTACCGAGGATATGACCCCAAAGTCATCAAAAGAACAATAATTTTATTGGTTCATGTGACGAGAATTGACACTTTGTATATCGAGGTATATAAAATGCAGTCATGGTAATAAAAACTAAACTATATTGAAAAAGAATGAAGTAGTGTCCTCCGTAGGGAACTTAAATATAATAAAGTTTAATATAATAATTTTACGCTGGGCTTTGTTTACCAGCAGTTATGGATATTACGTAGAATTCTTTTGTATTCGTGCTTTTCCACTTGATAAAGGCCGAGTGGCCGAAAATTTGTGGATATATAGAGTGTTCATTGTTATTTGTTATATGAAAAAAATAACACTCTTTGAAATGACCAGAAAAAATGAAATAAAATATGTTCAAACTAAAAGAACACAAGAAGAGTACTGTGAACATCCGAAATACGAATACAATTTATGTAAGATCAAATCAGCCAACTGATCCAATAGAGTTCTGCTGGGTGCCGTATACGGAAACTCAAATCCGGTTCAACTCTATAAAGTAGACATTACTTAACTCGGAACTCTCTAGATTTATCCCATATCGTAAGTCAGGAAATTTCTGGAATTCATCATTAAATTTAATTCTAAAAGACGGAGTCACGAGTGTAACAGCTATTTCTGGAGACAAATAGGACCATGTATAAAACATCTATTTGTAGCAAATTCATAAACAAGTTTTTAAATCGACAATTTTCAGCAAATTTGATAAAAGTGGTATCGTAGCCTAAACATTTCAAACAGCGACTTAACATGGATTGCGGTAACACGGAGTCTATGGAGAGAGATGAAATGGGACCAGAAAAGGATCCAGAAGAAAGAAACAGATCTCTGATTCCATCACATAGTGCAACACTCCATCTGCTACCTGGTATAGCACTACTAAAACCGAAAACAAATCTGAACGAGCCCCCTACCAACTGGCTGAGCAACAACCCAAAGTTTCACCAGAATTTGTATAAATTTATGTGGCAGAGATCTCATCCTATGTTATCTAGGTACTTGTATTATATATGGGTACTGGTCGCAGTGGCGGATCCAGAGTGGCAAGCGGGGGGGTTTTGTATCGACCCAAAGGGTCGATTCGAGGCACGAAGTGCCGAGCGGGGGAGGGTACGGGAGGGGGTTGCCCCCTCCTGTAGGTGGGGGTCCGGGGGACCTCCCCCGGAACATTTTGGAAAAAAACGGAATAAAATGGTGCATTCTGGAGCACATTTTCTCCTTACCTTCTCGAATATTCAGACCATTTTTTCCACTCAATTTATGTGGTTAATAAAGATTTCTAAATGAAATAATTTCTCCTTTACTGCTGGCAGGGGCGTAGCCAGGGCGTTTTCGATGTGCACGTCTATAAAGAAGGGTTGGACCAAGAACTTCAGCTGTCCGGGGGCACAGACACTTTTTGGGGGGATGACTTGCGAGGCCCGAAGGGTCAAGTGGGGACAGTGTGGAAATATGTTACCCATCCCCTTGAAGGGGGTCCCCCGTGAAAATTTTGAAAAAAAATGAAGCAAACTGCTGACCTCTGGAGCTGAATTTAGATGGGATAACGCATATGATTCGATATCAGCAGACGATGAACCGTATCTAAGACGAAGAAAACTTGAGATGTGAACATGACATTCCCTGAATACTTATATATGTACGTCCACATAAAGTATTTCCAATCGACCGCTCGCACTTTGTTAGCGATCGTTGTATCATGCGCGGATACAGCATTTTTGGTCAGAGGGGGTCCAAAATTTAAGGAAGTCTACCTAGCATGTAGGTACATTTATATCGGTGCACATGATGGGAAGGGGGCAATTTTGTTAGCTGTCCTTTCACGTTTATTTTCATGAAGAATTGGCGAGCGTAGCGAGCCAGAATTTTTTTTAGATATGAAATATTAATTTGTCTTGATTCGATCGAAATAATTATTTATAACATTGAATATTTCACTCCTTATATTGGTGAGCGGAGCGAATTTCATGAGAATAAATAGATAAGAGATGTGTCATTTTCCTAATAATCAGACATCTTAAAATGACAAGACCTTGAAAAAGATGAAGGAGGTTATACTATGAAGTAAGGGACTGTTCAAAATATGAGTTCCTGAGACCCAAGACAATTATATAAAATTACTTAGTATATGAACAATTGATAATAATTAAGGAATTTTGCAGAAAAAATAGTTTTGTATTTGTAAATGGCGAGCGAAGAGAGCCGAAATTTTAGGTTTCAAAGCCCTTTCATGCATTTTAGACCCATTTCAATTAGAAATGGGCCAAAACTGGACCCCACCTCCGAAAATCTCAGGGGGGGGGGGAATCCAGACCCCCGTCCCCCCTCTAGATCCGGATCCGCGCATAGTTGTATTGAGTTCTAACGAAACACGAAAAAATTACGAAAAATGCATTCAAATCGGTGGTTTTATGGAGTGTCTTTGATCTATTTCTGAACAGTAGTTTGCTTTAGATACTATTTCAAAAGACCCTCCCCCTTCTTTTTGGCAACTGGGGGAGGCGCTCTCCTTTTTTTTCGCGAGACGATGTGGACGTTTTTGCGTACAAATGTACGCCTGGCTTCGCCCCTGGCTTGTTGATTTGTCCTTGCTGTAACATGTACTTAGAATATTGGTACGATATCGAGTAAAAAATGTTGAGTATCATTGGGTTTAGGCTTTGAAAAACTGAATGCTTAATTATAGGCCCCCGGAGCACATTCGAGCTATATACAATGTTAAATATTTGCCCATTTTTCCGGTTATTTCAAAGTATGTTTTTAACAAAATTTGTAGATGACAAAAATACTCAAACCGGGTATTTGAGGACAGAAACGTGTAGGTTTCGAATCCCGTACCATTTACATTGATTGTTTGACACACGTACATGTTTTGCAAATTATTTGAACATGTTCATTTTATAGTATTTGTTAATGTTAATTTTCGGGAATAAAATAAACAGAAAACCCCCTCTGCGACGTACATTACAAAAACTTCGCGATTGTCTGTACGAATCCACAAATACGCCAATTGATACGGTATCGAATCGATATGCGATAGAATGTATCGGAAAATTTTTTTGTAAATTTTGTTTAAAAATAGTAAATTCTGGTGGACATTAAGCAATTTTTTTTATTACTCAGTTTGCAGGGTTTTTTTCCGAATGTTAATGTTACCAAATAAAAAAAAAAAAAAAAAAATTGGGAAACCGGGGGGGTTTTCCCGAACCCCCCCAAACCCCCCTAAATCCGCCCTTGGGTCGGGCACATATTATCGCCACTTTTTTCAACGTTTTTTGCTCTAAAATATCTAATTCTCGATTAAATTAAATGAAATTTGCACAAAAGGTAGAAGAACCCTTGATACACCTTTCTTCTAATTTTCATGAAAATCTGATGATCAATTTTTGTTTATCGGCGATTTATGAACGTAAAAGTAAGGCCATGTTTGAAAGAAGGGAGGGTACATATTATCGCCACCTCCACCTGTTCTTACTGAAAATCTTGAACTTTTTCGACAAAATTAACATTATTTGAATCTTTGAACTTTCTCCTTTTCGTCTGTGAAAAATTCTTCTTCTTCTTTATGGTTTAAACACGCTGTCAATATTTGACAATTATGTGCCTCGGCATGGTGGCTGGGGTTAAAAAATCTATAATACAGAAAAATTTAAAACTATTTACAATTATTATGTTAGGATCAAAAATAGAGAGATCGGAGAACAGGTATTGTAACCTGTTCTCTGAAGAGTTCAACAGTGTCTGCAGAAGCTATATGTTGTGGGAGACAATTCCATTGTTTGACTGTGCGAGGATAAAATGAGTATTTGTATGTGTCTTTGTGAGTGCGTATTTGTTGGAATCCAAGCGGGTTTATGTGTCTTGTTCTGCTATCAAGTGGGAATAATAGGTCTTGTGGATATATTGCTACTAAATTGTGTGTTATTTTGTAAAGGAAGATGAGTCTGGTTCTGAGTCGGCGTTCTTGGAGTGTAGGCCAGTTTAGATCTTGTAGCATACTGTTAGTCGGTAAAATTGATGCAAAACAAATCAAAAACTAAAGAGGTATTGGAAGATTAAGTGGCCTACCCTTTCCCCATGGAGGCGGGGGAAATACATTCAGATTTACCGACTTTCTATCATAAAATTCAGTATTTGCAGGTTATGGAATTATTTGAAATTTCATATACCCTTTCATGTTTAAAAGATCTAATCATGGTGAAAAAATTAAATTCCTACGTCAACCATATGCGAAGATATTAATGAAGTGGCGACAATATGTGCCCGGCGATAATATGTACCCGACCAGTAGTGTAGAATTGATTTACTGGTGTCGGAACAGTTTCCGGACAGTTTTGAAGGTTTTTCGGCGATAACTCCTCTGTCCTTCAATGGAAAACATTCAAATTTCTCTCAAATAATGCTATGCCCTTCCCACAGATACTCATGTTGAAAGAAAATATTAAATCTACCAAGATGTCAATGTCAATAAATCAATGAACTGACATCTCAGGATGTCAATGTTCTGGTCTGTCAATGTCCATATGTCAATGCACTGACATTTCAGGATGTCAATGTCTTGGTTTGTCAATGTCAGTATTTGTCAGTGCACTGACATCTCATTTTGTACATACACTGTCAAGTCAATATCAATATCTCATTGTACTGAAGTATCACTCAGTCATTGTGATGATCAGTCATTGTGATGATCTATGAAGGCATTTACAACTGATTTTGTCAGTGTATTGTTTTTCCAATGTCAATCTATCAATGCACTGACTGACTCTCAGTCTGTCGGTCTGTCCATCGTCAATACAATGAATCTACGTTTGTCACTTTGACCTGTCAAGGTCAGCATATTACTGCTTGGGCTGTGAAGCTATAAATTACACTACAAGCATCAGTGTTATACATTAAAATCATTTTGTCAAACTTAGAATATTCATTTATTACATTATAATAAGATGTATTATTTAAATAAATTGACTAATTTGCTTGTTTTTACACAGCATTGGGATGGCCAGTCATTTTCCAGATCTAACAGGAGACATTGATGTCATATCCAATTCTAAGGTTAGAAAACAATATATATATTACCATGTTTAAAGACAAAATAGTATGGCAATTTTACATTTTAATGCCAGATGTAAAATTAGGCATGGCATTTTGATATACTGAATAAATCACTTGCAAGTTTTCTGTTTATTCTAAGAAAAGAATAATGAATATGCCTGTGAAAGTATAACTAGTTACTACAATATTCAAGGATAACCTTTTTGAAGAAATGCATCTGATTTCTTGCTTTTTGTGAAGTTATCGAAAAAAAAAAACAGTTAAGTGAAAAGAAATAATCATGAAGATTTTTGTGTGTGAAAAACTACATGTATTTATGCCTCCATCGACAGCTAATTCAAACTCTTTGTTTTCAGAACATCAAAAAGTTGCTGAAGATGCCGTTTAGTGGTTCCCACATCAGTATGATGGTGCACAGAACAGGAAGGACGTTATTAATCGATGAATTTGATATCCACAAACATCTGTTACGACAGCAAGAGGTACGGCATTTATGAATTGTACTGCTACTATATGCATTATCATCTTCTCGAGACAAGTACACATTGTATACGTAATATCTTACTCCTCCTTGTTGGATTTCAAATTAGAAATAAAAAATTTCCCAGGGCTTTCTGAGCACTGCCAAGTGAGCATCAAAACTAATGTTCCTTAAGAGCAGCTCAGCTCGTTGTCACTAGTACACATATCTCGATAGTTTTCATTCGACTTTGGTACAATGTCAAGAACCTGACATATCAATTAGAAACATACATTGTATCTCTGAAAATTATATGCCTGTCCCTCTTATTATACCCCCTGCAAACGAAGTTTGGGGGGGTATATAGGAAACACCCTGTCCGTCTGTCTGTCTGTCCGTCTGTCCATCTGTCTGGTTGAGAAGTTCTTAAAGCAGATAATTCTTTAAGTATAAGTGATAGGGCTTTCATATTTCATACATGCATTCACCATAATAAGTACTACTACATTTTGATACCAAGACATTTGACCTAGTGACCTTGGCCTTGAACTTTGACTTTGTATATATATATATATATAGATTCCTATGTCATACATGAATCCGTGTAGAGAAAAACGTCGCGTTGGGGGTATAATTCGTCACTTTAGGGCAGTTCTAGTTAAATTTGCTCCAGCGTATTCGACAGATTTAAAAGGGTGCCACCATATTGTTTTTGAGCTTTCACTTTGTATGTAAGTCAGAACTCCTTGGGTCAAAATACTCAAATCTCATTGGCCCGGTGTACCTTACCACGGAGCCAACAAATATTGACAAATTTATAGTGGCAGGTTAAACGTTTGACATCTGACAAGGTGCAGTAAGATATTACATACACTTGTCTCGAGAAGATCCATAGACTGAACAAATATTTTTTTTTCAGAATGGTCAACTTTAACTCTGATTTAGGTTTTCACTGAAATATGATAAAAGTAATTTGCTCAAACGGTTACCCTCCTTTCTACCCTGTAGTAAGGAATACTTTTGCGATATGAACATTATCAAACTATATCAAGGTGTTTCACTCGGAATACTAATTTCATGCATTACAATTTCAGGATGATTGGAAGTGGCTTAGAGACTTTTACTTTGAATATGTTAAGGGGAGTATGCAGGTAAATACATGTACTTCTTTTAATAATTCTTTTCATCTTTGAGTATATGCATCTTTTATAGAGGATTATTCATGCAAATATAAAAAGATATTGATATCTATAATGTCTTCAGTCGTCTTGCTTAGGAAAAGACCTTCAATCTTATAACAAACTGTGTCTTTGTTTCTACTTGAAAAATGATTCAATTTGGCCTGAAACACATTCGTTTTGAGAGATCACATATTCTAACTCACTTACGCCTTGAGACAAAAGAAAAAAACGTAGACGTAGCAGTTTGAGATTTCCTTGTCTTACACTCCATGTGACTCCTATTATGACGTCATAGAACGTAACGTCACGCCATCGTTAGATTTGTGTAGGTTTTGGTATCGATTCTAGTTTAAAAAATCATTATAGTGATGATAAAATGAGGTGAGTGAGAAAAATAATCACGACGTTACGACTGAGACAGGGGAATCTCATCCTCCTGCTAAAGATTTGCTACATCTCTGACTCGGCAAGCCTCGTTGTGGATTGCAAATCTTTTACACTCTGATGAGATTCCCCTGTCTCAGTTGCAAAGTCGTGATAGATTCTATTATTCTTATTTCTAGGTGAAGTGTGTACCAAAGAAGAACAAAACTAGAGACAATCTTCAAAGCAGAAATATGCTATCAAAATTCTTATACCGCAGGTAGGTATGTTAAAACAACCTTTTTTAGATATCTCTTACGGATAATTTTGAAGACTTGGTCTATTAGCTGCCCACAATCAAAGTTGGAATTGCTATGATATAAAATAGTGTATTATTTGAAATAAGCAACAGAAGCGAATTCATACAATAGGCCTTTTTTTAAATTGTGTCATTTCAGAAATTATGCACCCTAAAACTATGTCAATATATTCGTGATATTCCTACATCATGTACATTTACATTTATGTATGTTAATTCAAAAGATGAATAAATAGTGAAAATTATCTTATGTTTTGTAGCATAATAGAAGCTCAGCCTGATGAGGAGGACAAAATGAGGGCAATGTCGCTGATGCAAATTAACGACTCGGCGATTAACAGATTTCAAGATACTTCTCAGTCTGTAAGCATGAATTTCAAACTTGTTTGATAGGGGTTTTTAGAAAAGTTTGAAGAGTATGAATTTATTAATCAGAAAGAGTATGAATTTATTATTCAGAAAGAGTATGAATTTGTTAATCAGAAAGAGTATGAATTTATTAATCAGAATTTCAATGTTTTGTTCATATTGTCTGTGAAATTAAAGCTCTATATGTAAGAGGTACATGTACTTTTAATAGTTTAGAAATGAGAGGTAGTAGAAATTTCGTATCGAAGTATTTGTTTATGTTATACGTTGATTCATAATGATCTTTCTTAATACAGTAAATATACATGTACCATTTTATAATCTTGTTATTGAGCTTGAAATGTCCAAGTCAGTATCCTTTGGCATTATTTTTTTTTGTGACATCACTGTTTAAGACACAATTCCGCTGTGACATAACGGTGAAAAAGAGCGTAAAAAGTTCTAACCTCAGACATTTTTCATCATTTTGTGGTCCATTTTGCAAGTGGTATGTTGTCCCCACTGACTACAATTTAACAGTATTTTGACCTCAACTTTATGACATTAATCTTATTGTAGGAAGAGGGTAGTTCCTTCCATCAACGTGAGGTATTATGGAAGTTTGAGGACTTACAGATGTTGATAGGGACAGATTTACCGATCTTACGGAGAGGAAGCAACTGTCCCTGTGTTAGCTTACGTCTTAGGTTTGCATTTTATCTATTTTGTTCGCATATTTTTTAAAAAGACCCTGGCTAGAGTATACTTTAAACATTCTATTGATTTCACATTTATGACTCATTTGTCTCTTAAATACTTTACAGAGAGAGATCTGTACATTTCTCAAATCACCCCTTTCGTCTGATTTGTCTACAATTTTCATGATTTTACGCCCTTGATGTACATTAACATCCTAACTAATAGACAATTTTCACATCACCTCTACTGACTTGTATTTTACACATCCTAAGACCCGACATCACAAGATTTGATGTTACTTTTAACTGTGTATCTGACTTCGTATCTGATTTATGACGTCACAATTAGAAATAACGTCAAAAGTAGTGATGTTGGGTCTTGGAGTGTCTAAAATGCAAGTCTACTGGTAATATGAAGAAGGTCTATTAGATTTTCACGCTTCAGACTTTACATTATTAATACTTTAGAGACATGAACACGCCCATCAATGTGCTGACTGGCCTGGACTACTGGTTAGACAACCTCATGTGTGACGTACCAGAAGTTGCTATGTGCTTCCATCTGAATGGAATCGTGCAGGTTTCACAATTTTCTTAAATGTTTATATCTTATCAGAAATAGGCATATAATTTCTATTATATGGAGAATTTAGATATTTCTTTTATGAAGAATTCTTAAAATTCCATTTATTTCTATTGAGTACAGTTTAGCTTATCATTTTACATATATAATTTATGATAAAAATGTGTAAATTCAATATTTTTAATGTACGTTCAGTATTTTTAATGTTAACAGAGATATGAGTTGATAAAAACAGAGGAAATTCCAGAGATGCAGGGCAGTCAGTTTAACCCAGAAGTCGTGACGGACATTGCCAGGAACATTCTGTCGTTTCTCAAGTCAAACGCCACAAAAGAAGGCCACACTTACTGGCTGTATAAAGGTAAAGTCATATTATAGTGGTTTAGCTTTTATTTAAATGGACTCACTTTGAAAAACGTATAAATGCTATTTCGACTACTTTATTATTCTGCTCGTGAAAATTTTGATATTTTGAATAATTCTATGTAAAAGCACACAGTAAAGTAGAACATGTACAAATGTATCTTGTTCCAGGTGTTGATGAAGATGTAGTTAAGCTGTATGACCTGACGAGCCTAGCCAAAGATTCTGATGTCGAGGACACTGCTAATCCATTTGCCGTGCCCCTGGGTATGCTGTTATATACCGTAGCACGTAATATGTACCAAAATCCAAATAAACGGAAAAAAGCCACAATCAAAATGCTGTTAGAAACCTGTCTGATACTGCTAGACCAAGAGAAACATGCACAGGTATGGGTAATCTTCATTTTGATGTAATAAAATGATACTATTTTTCCTTTTTTTTGTGAACATTTATTTCTAAAAATACAGTGGTAATTTAGCAGATTGGAGATATCCCACTCCCCACTGAAATGACTCCCACTCGAAATCCACCCGTTTACCTGAGTGAACTCCCACTCCCCACCAGGATCCGCCACTCACCTGGATTTGCACCTGTTCAAGCGTACATGTATATCATTGTTTATTGTGAATACACGATTGATCTCACCTGATATAACGTCCAGGTTGATTCTAGAGACATTGAAGGAAAATGAATGGGAAAATATTTCTAAGCAACAGATTTAAACTTGCAATAGCAATATTTTATGGATCAAAAACTTGAGAATTTGCTTGTATGTGAGCTCATTGAGTCATTCATACATGTACAGAATTTAAAAGAAAGTCCTGATATATTTCACGTTCAATCGCTTAAACAATCGTTATCCGAGTATTTCAAATATGCATGAAATAAAAAGGGCGGTTATGTACTAAAAATTCACGAAATAAAAAAAAGTTTTCATATGAATATATTTCTGTGCGAATTTCATTCAAAATCTGTTGTTTGTGATCGTTTTAATTTTTTTTTTTTTTTTTTTTTTTTTGGACAGTTTGCTCCGTTTTTTTTTTTCCGAATGTGTTTTTCTATTATGACCGATGAGAATTTTCAAAATATATGACTTTTGTATAAATTTTGGACGTACGTTTGTCTTATTTTCTTAAACGGGAACTTGTCAGCGACCAGTAGACATCAGGAAACAATACGCTGGCCGATATATTTCATAATTCACTGGCCGGGATTTTTCACAATTCATCTCGAATGTTTAGAATTTTCTATATATTGAAACAATGACTTATTATTTCTGCCGTGCGAGGGGAATGTCCGCTTCCAACAGAAGGACCAACACTTTTCTAGACGACCTTGTCTTTAAATCAGAGTGTAACTCGTTCAAAGACAGTTTTCTATGCCTACACTTTCATACATGTACGGTTATTACCCAATTAACAAAGGTGATTTGACAAGTATACACACCTGTCAATAAAACATGCAAAGTACCTAAAAGGTACCGCATTACCAGGTGTGAATTCACCCAAGCGTAAAAACATCGCCGGGTATTATCTACAGATAGAATAGAAAGAAAGGGGGATTAAAGATCATTTTTAAGGAATATAAATTCATGTATGTTAAAAATCTTATTTTTGCGTATTTATTGTAGAGCTTTATTTTTTTTCTTTGAAAACACACATTGCTAGTAGTATACTTTTTTTAAGATATGGTACCAAAATTAATGATGAATTTAAATCGATCCCCCTACCGATATATTAGTAAATCTTGATTTAGAAAACTTTCCGCTTTATCTCTGCTTTTCATTTGGTCGTTACCCCCTTTTAATATGAATCGGACCACAGATAAAGATGGTGATTGTTGTAGGGAGAGGGCGTAAGGGGGGGGGGGGGGGGTCGGTCCTTACCCCGTCTGCGTGTATATCCGCGCATGATAGCATTCTTTTTATGGCATCTTCCTTTTGCATTTGTAATTCCATATTTAAACAGTGCGGATATCATACCTGTCAAATGCCGAAAACTGTAACTAGAGAAGTCTATCTACATGTACATGTAGATGAAAAGTGACGGGAGGACGAATGGAAATATTTTAGTATCAAATCCATAACACAATGCTAAATGGAAATTATACATGTAACATGATTCGATCTGCACAAGGAAAAAAGAAGAGAATATTGGAAACAACGATCATATTTGTATGACTTAAAGAAATACAATAATCGCACATTTTTATAGATCTCGTATTTTCATATCATTTCCCAACTCCCCGGTCCACCTCCGGGCTCCCTTGGATTTCTGCTGTTCTAAGCAAACAAAAAATAGAGAGATGGAAAATACAAGAGCCCCCTTCTAGCCTCCTTCCCTTCCAAAATATGCTTCTGACTCAAGTTTCATAATCGCTCTAATATTATATTTGGAGTCCCCCCCCCCAAAAAAAAACTATCAAAGTATGTATTTCTTCATTGACGATCTAACGAACTGCAATCACAAGTTTACTCTTTTTTTTAAGTATGACCCTACCCTAAAAACAAAATGCATGAAAAATATGACAAAGAGAGAGGGAACATATTTTCGATTTAAAGGTAATATAATTATCATTTGGTCGTCCGAATTGAGACGGAGGAAACTCAGGAAAGAGATCAGCTTTCAATAATTAAAAAGAATCATCGTTTCATCCGTTTGGGGTATGAAAAAAGAATATTTCTATTTCATATGTAAGAGTGAGTAATTAAATGTACGTAACAAAATTTTATTTAATGATTAATGTATATATTGGACCGTATATAATTTACAAAAGCTTCACATAAAAATTAATGAGCGCAACATTTATCACAGAATGATTCCTTGCAGTTTTTATAATCTTCACATCCTCTCCATTCTTTTAAACCTGCAGAGGACTAAGCATGTCTCTGATATGCTACTGACATGCCGCCAGGTAAAACGAGGTGAACTGCCCGAGCGGGTTACAGGTGTGATTTCAACAGAGTAAGCACGTCACCGATATATTTCTAATAGACGAGAGGGGGGGGGGGGGTAATAGGACCAATATGACCACTGTAGACTTCTTCATAAATCCGTAAGTTTACACCTTATTTTTTTCTTTTGCAGAAAATTGTCATCATGATTTATTACTGTTGTATTTCCCGGCTTATCGAACAATTATCGTTATTTTCAAAGAGAGAGAAAAGAAATGAAAAAAACAAAACAAAACAATAATAACATTTTTGCTTTTATTTTGCAAACTTCACAGAGTGCGATTCCGATTCCATTTTAAAAACTTATCAGTGTGTTGCACATAAAAAGCCAATACGGGAACAAAACCTTTTTGACTTCAATTTTACTGACCGGTCGTGCCAGTACCATTTATATGGTGTTTTAAATTCATGCACACTCTCAGTTTGAAAATTTTAGTTGTCGGTCTGGCCAAAATAAATCTGAGTCGTCTGGCCAAAATAAATCTGAGTCGTCTGGCCAAAATAAACTAAATAAAGTTTATTAGCATTTAAAAGACAATTGCAAACAGAGGAAACATCGCACAAATAATCTTAATAAAAGTAAAAAAAAAATGTCAAATCTCAGTTACCATGATTTACTGGTGTTCATTGTAATTCACCCGAAAAAAAGGGCAGAAGAATAAGGCCAAGCAAAAAAAAGTTGGTTCTCAGGTCTAATTTTTTCAAATCATATGCGGCATGCAGTTTTTTTTTCACTAAACATTTTCAGAATTAACAACTGCAAATTGGAATCTGTTGACGTCTTTGATGCCGATAATTTGTTTTCTAGGCGTGTGATTGATGTTTCTGCCCAGATTTATTACTTTTTGTATTCAATGAATGACCACTTGAAATGACATGAAAATTTTACGGACGAACGCATACACAAGTACATGTACATTTAGATAAGATATAAGTGGACGTTAGAGATTTAAATCTCAGGCACAGAACAAGAATACATGTACAAAAGAATGTCATAGAGAAAATCAATATTTTACGTTTATAGCTATGTTTTCAACGTAGTGCCTGCTCCGTCATCGGCGTCCTTATTCCGTAAATTCTCTTGAATTCGATGTTATCCCAGGACTTCTGTTTCTCTAGTCGGACATTGGTTGTGGAGAAGTTAGGCTCGTTCAGCTGTTCAACCAGATCTGTCGCCTTCTCTGTCAGAACAGGGCTGATAGGGGGATTTCTCTTGATACGGTTTCCGTAAACCACTAGGTCAGGGCTCCCTCCATGTCAACTGTCTTGCCAGATCGACGTCTTTGCTAGTCTGGGTTGGAATTTCGCGGATGACATCGCTTTTCTTGAAGATGTTGGATATTTGGGACTGCGAATTTCTTGGCAATCTATATATGGGGAAGGGGGGGGGGGTCCTCTGTTCCGGGATCTTTACTGCTTTGTACTTATCGGCCACGATATGTCTGTTCTTTTTCTTTTCAATCTTTGGATCGGGACAGAATGATACGGATGGGAAGTAAACGGTCGTTTTTATTGGCATAAAATTCTATGCCAAGCCTCCGTTTTTCATGTTCAGTAATTTATAGAGGATAAATCAATGTTTGATCGGCTCATCATTTGGTAATTTTGAGTCGTACAACAGTTTTAGCAACGACCGGTCATTAAAAAATGAAGACGAAACCGACATAATGCTTTTTATAATTTGATATTTTAGCGAAGCCTAATTAAGACGTGTTGGTCAAATCGATCGTTTAATGCCACGACATGGAATACACCCACTTCGGACTATCTATTTTAGTTTTAAAAAATCAATATCGTTGCATAAATTCTACACAGGGGTATCCACGGTAGTGTTAAAATAACACTCCATACTATCTCCCTTACAATGATTTACAGGTGAAAAGGTGAAGCCAGACGGTAATTAGCTGGAAAACGGGAAATTTTTTTTTCCTGTGTTTCGATTTGGTACCTTGCCGAATTCCGGATTTACGATTACTTTCTTACGTTATTTTGGTTGAAAAAAAATCGAATGCGTCCTGAGAACCAATTCTTTTTTTTTTTCTTGGCCTAGTTCATTCTGAAAACTTTTGATACTAACTTAGAAAAACATTTAACTTCCCCGATTCACTACCAGGAATATTCGATCAACAAAGATGGTGAACAACAAAAGTAGACTGGCGATGTTACCTGTGCGCGGTTAGGATCAAAGAGATTGTTTAACACCTGTACAGGTGAGCTGGGTGACACCGTGGTGAGTGGGGAGTGGATTGCCACTGACTGAGTGAAGATGCTAAAATTCCCCACTCGAATTCCACCCTTTCGGTGGGGAGTGGGATATCTCCGATCTGCTAAAATATGACTGTACATTTAGCACTACATGTATTATACATATATATTATATTGGGCCATTTCTTTGTTATTTTCTGTTTTGCGTCCTAGTGCAGGTAGGTTTTGAACCAAAAGTCATAAATTTAAATATTAAGATGTTTTGCAAATTAAATGTGTGTTGTTTTTTTTTAAATTAAAGAAAAATTATTGTATATTTCTTTATATTTCTCGTAAAAATGTAAAAGTACTACTATGACTTATTGTCTATCATTCTTTTGTTCACTAAAATATCAAGATGATCAAATGAAACAAGTACACAGTCACATAATATGAAATTGCAACTTTGTTTTATATGCTAGTTTGTTTTTCTCCCTGTCTGGCTGGTAGGTTTCTCAATTTCAAAAGGACACAAAGCAGAATAAAAACAAGAAATGGCCTTACCGTAGAAAACAAGTTATGTGAAGTACACCAACAGTGTTCGTTCTTAATCCTTCATCAAATTTTGATATAATGAGTTTCCATTGCCAGATAGCTAGTGATGTGACGATAGTCACTGACTTTCGATAGTCGATCGTTAAAACCCCTTGATTTTCGATAATTGATATGAAAATTGACAATCGATTGTCGCTCAGAGATAAAAGGCAACTATAACCAAAATGGTTTTTGTGAAAAGTAATCAAAATGGCATCAAGCTAAGTGTACAAAAATAACAATGGTCAAGAGGAAGAAATTAAATCGTTGATTTTAGTTTGAAATTGCATTTGCAGTGTATGTATATGTTAAAAAAAGCTGCATCCTCGGTGGTATTTCACTAGTTTTGAACATGATTTTTCAAAATTTGATAGTTCCGATAATCAATCGATATTTAGTTTCCGATGGTGCCCCGATAATCGATAGCAAAATTTGTCCTATTGCTCATCACTACAGATAGCACACACTTGCATACCTTAAAAGGAAGCTTATATAAAAATACTGTCTCTCAAGAATTGATACTAAATATCCCCTACATCTGTGTGTTAAGATAATTCTGTAGCTGATCAACCCTAACGCACCTGATTATATACTTAACTAGGTATGTACATCAGCCCGGTTTTTATTGGCTGATATTTTTGTACCTGATGGAGTCCTTAATGACGAGGAATCGGACATCGAAGATGAAGAAGATGATAAAGAAGAAGAAGAAGAGGATGAAAACAGCCATGATGATAAAGGATCATGGGTAAATATTTAGCTGGAGTAATCTTATTTTTTTTTCGAAATACAGAGTTACTTCCCATTTGAGATGATATCTAGGTAAACTAATTGTGATGTCATCAGAGTCTATGGAAACCAGCATAAAATTCAGAGAATACATTCTTCAAATACAGTGTTTCTGCAGGAATTCAATTATTGCATTATGTGCTTGCATCATATACTGTCCCAAATGGATAGTAACTCTGTATTTTTGAAAGAAAGAATATTCTTGTGTGAAATATACACTGTATCAGGGAAAAGGGTATTGAAATTGAGATGCTATAGGTATTTTTGTCACTAGAGAATGCTTCTTATTGCAGAAGTGGACAAACTACAGTATGATATTTAGAAGATGTGTAAAATAAGGAAAATGAAGATCTGACATTGTACATGTACTATAGTATACATTTGTAAGTCCCTTGAACCATACTTGAGTTAGTGCACCAAAGAAGCAATGTTGGTCACAGTCGAGCCCATTATAACCTTTTATGGCAGCTCCATTTTATTAAAAAAAAAATCAAAATTATGCCCATTTTACAAAACGTAATGAACAATTTTACAATTCATGAATCTAATTTGAATTTGTTATTTTTTATTTTTTAGCAGGAAGCTAAGGAAGAGAACATATCCACTGTCAAAGTACAAGCTCTGTGTAGAAAAAGTAACTACCACCATTATCATGAAGTCAGCTTGCTTAGACTTACACAGGACCTTAGGGACAGATGTACTGAGGCCACACACCACACAGCTACGGTAAGAACATGTATGATATAAATACGACTTTCTGTAGGAATTTCATTACTTCATAATGTATTTACGTCAGATACCATCTCAAATGGGAAGTAATTCCGTATAGCCAAAAGGCAGAATAGTCCCATTAATCTAAATTGCCTTCTTTACTGATTTAAGTCTTGAAGGTGTAAATTAATGGCAATTTTATTCATGTATACATTTGTACTAGTATTTAAATAATTCATGTAGATGTACATGTACATATAAACACATATATCTGGTATCTAATTACATCTTATAAAACCTCTTGTGCTTTACATAGACAAGAAGAATTGTTAAGCCTAACAAAAACCTATTACAATTACCATTACAGGGTCTGCAGTGTTTAGACAGGGACTTCACTGTTCAGATCCATAAGCAGAAGAACCTTGTAGAGGAGCAAGCTCAGTGTTACAAAGACCAGGCTATCCCCCTTCATTACGAGCCCCTTAACATGTCTGCCCCGCCTCACGATGAGACGGACCATCCCCTACATGACAAGGAGCAGGAGCAGTTAGCCGAGCCAGAACCATCCCGCTCCTGGCACCGGTTACTTAAAGTATTACTGCTTCGTAAAGCCACCATAGCATTCTGTACCGTAGCAAGGAAAGAGATGGCACTGAAAGACGTGGGATCTTGTCTGAAAAATATTGACTTAGCTTTGAAATGTTTTGGTAAGCATATCACCACTAATTGTTTAATTGTTAGAGTATAAGCCATTCTGTAACAGTAGGTTAAAGTGTTTGAATTTTCATGATTTTCAAGCTACTATTGTCCAACCTTAAAAAATAATGTCCTTTTTGCCTTTGATTGGCTTTTCAAAAGTTTTGCATTTTTGCCTTACAATAAAATTCAATCAGAGGACTATCGTGTTTTGAAATGGCAACTACATACATGTATATATGCACAACCAATGTAATTCCCTGAGATGAAACTAGTGAAAGGAATGTGTTGCATTTTGTGACATCACAATGCAAAAGATCTAAAGAAACATGCCGTGACAGCTGTTCCAACCTGCAAACTTAACCCGCGGTGACCTGAATTTTATCGTCACATTTTTACTTAGAAAAATGCGATTTAAGAAAAGAAGAATGAAACAGACAACTATGGTGCATATATATAGAATAAATGTCATGATATTGTGTTTTGCTATGGGTATACAACACACGGCAAGTGCATTTATCGTATGAAATGCGCTAACGTGTATTACATGTACGATAAATGCACTCGCAGTGTGTTGTATACCCGTAACAAAACACAAATAAAGACACTTATTCTTTATGTATCATATGATGATTTTAATTTTGCATCTTGATGCTGATTTTATCTAAGATGTACATGTAATTATCATGGAATACACTTTGCTAAGCAGTTTTTATGTATATATCAAATTGCCAGAATCTTTGATTCCATTTTACAAATGTACATAAAAGTTGCTATTTGTATCATTACAGCCGGTATCAGAACTTTACTACCAAAGAAAGCTAAGGAGAATTTTGAGGTTTTGGCCGCTGTATTAACAATAGCAGGCGACGCCCACATGTCGTTTATACAACAAAATCTTAAAGTGTCAGAGATTATGTCATGTCTGACAAATCTATCAGAAGATGAAATTAACATTATAGAAAGTGTTAAAAGGGAAGTGGACGATTTTGGTAAGTAAACACCATATGTGAAAATTTTATTGAAAATCTGCTTCTTGCATTTGTACAAAAAAGTACATCAGTGAATTGTAAAACCTATGCTTAACCTTAAAATATATGCTGTTTGATGTTTCATAGGTGAAGTTCAATTATGCGATTAGCAAATTGAAATAGAAAGAGACTGGAAAGGGTTAAAAGAAATCATTGTTGAATTCAAATATGAAAAAAAACCTGAGGAATACTTATTTATTATACATGAATGATGGTAATCTATTCTGGTTGAGAATAGAGGTATATCAAGAGTATATAAAATAAACAGAAAATTTTGTTTATTAACATGCACCATATCATAACATGTAAAAAAAAAAAAGAAGAAAATTTTAAGTGTTCTCTTGACATATATTAATAATAATGCTCGTATCATAGGCCTAAGATAAATTCATTTAAGGTAGATTTACCTTGTTTAATCGAAGGGGATTCCCATGCAAGAGATTATGTGAATATCACAGGATTCACTACTGTGATGAGTTATAAACTTAAATTTTTTTAAAAAGATTCAAAAGTAATGAAATTATTGATAGGCTACGACTGGGTGTTGGAGATGGACATCAACATCGGTGCCAACTTGGAGAAGGCATGTCAGTGTTACAGAGAAGCTTATCATCTCATGAAGAATTCTTCTTTAAAAGTAGCACGGGAAGGTGTAGTAACGTTAGTAAAACGCTACGGCAACATTAAAAACGAACTAGGAGTGTGGTATATGAATCAGGCACAGCAGTGTTTACAACAAGGTAAGAAGGGATAAATGAGATGAAATGGAATAACGTAAGGTTGCGATAGATGTAGTAATGAAGAATAAAAATTATCCTCTATTTTCTAAAGGCCTGTAGAAAAGACGAGCTATGGTATTGCAACCTCTGCCTGTCTGTCCCCATTTCTTTGTGGGCACATTGTACACTCTAGCATCTTCCGAACTTAATTCAAAGAATGACAAGGGAAAATTCTATTGGGTATCGTGAAAGGTCAAGGTTACGGCCTTGTGTGATAGTAAAACCTTGTAAGAAAGATACAGAAATAACTGATAGCTTTTGGATGCTAAGAAATGCTAGAAAAGAACCCTAACAATGTCAGAGTTCAAGGTCACAGTTCAAAAACAATGTACTGTGCTGTCCATGCTACTCCTTGAATTAATTTCCGAATGCTTTGTATATAAACTGTGCTGAAATTCAAGATATTGACGCTGAATTTTCTTTCCGTTCGATATTTATAAGCTTGTCATTGTAATCAATTGGTATTCACTACATTTTTTCTCAAGGTAAATCATAACCTGAAAACGACATCATCTAAACACAGTGAGTTAATTAAAAAGCAGATTTTAATTAATTATTTTTATACGATACCTTTTCTGTATTACAGATAGTGAAACTTTTTCTAAAGATAAGATGGAGGGTTTATTGAAGAGAAGTCTGGTGTACCTTCAGGAGGGTGTGGATTTATTTGACGAGATCTCAGATTCGGCCAATATGGCGTTACTTTTGTCTAATAAAGGACGGCTAATGAGACTGTACGCCCAGATATACACTCAGGGTACGCTATCGTCAGACAACCCAGAATTCAGTGCACAGGAACGATTATATTATAACAAGGTTAGATTTCTGAAATACGAACGTTCTTTATGTTTCAAGGTATCTTTTTTACAAATTAGTAGTCAATGCATGTACATGTATGTACATACATGTATACATACACTACCCACCTTTAATTAGTACCCACCTAATACATTTCTCTTGTTATAAAAAAGTGAAGATTTTTGTTCCTTTGTTTTGAACATCTAAAGTTAAATCATTCTTCTATCAGTTCAAGTAAATTTTTCGGCTAAATGTTTGTTTTATTATTTTTTGCAATTTTTCCCCAAAAATGTCAATTTTTCACGTTAAAAAATTCTAAAAATATTCCTAAAAAATTTCCATTTTTTGTATAAAGATAAATGATGCAACATGTGCAAATGATATATTGAAAATTTTCATGCATTTAAAAGCTCAGAAGAGAAAATAATGGGATGACCATTTCTACTCTCATAGTGAAAGGAAATAGTTTTCTATGTTAATTTTAGAGTGACGTCTTTGACGTTCTCCACAGGCTCAATGTTAGACAACGGTGACATCACGCTAAAAATAACTTTAAAAACTCCCCATCAAAATCTATTTTCTGTCATTGTTAGCCTAGTATTAGCCATATGTATATTACTTACACCGTTAGTTACAATAGTTTTAAGATACATGTATATCCCCCTATATAAGTTTTAACAGGAAAATTTGCCAACAAAGTAGAGAAAACTTCAATGAACATCATACATGCTTCAGGAAACAATGAAGTATTGACACTTTTTATGCCCCCGTAATAGAAGATTCGTGGGCATAGAGTTTTTGTCCTGTCCGTTTGTCTGGTTGTCCGCAAAAACTTTAACCTTGGCCATGATTTTTGAATGGTAAGGGATAGGGCTTTGATATTTCACATGTGTATTCCTTGTGACAAGACCTTTCCATGGACACCAAAAGTTTTGACCTTGTGACCTTGGCCTTGGAGTTTGACCTACTTTTGAAAAACTTTAACCTTGGCCATAAATTTTTAATGGTAAGTGATAGGGCTTTGATATGTCGCATGTGTATTCCTTGTGACAAGATCTTTCCATGGATATCAAAATTTTTGACCTTGTGACCTTGACCTTGGAGTTAGTTTAGTAAGTTTTACTGACTAAAATACCGACGATGGCATTCGTATTTCACAAACACATTTTTTTTATTACCTTTTCTGATTTGCTACATCATCAAACTACAATGAAGTGATTTCATGATGAGGTGGCCGACAGAAGTCCTGTCGTACCGGGGAACCCCTGAATCCAAGGGTACTTTGCGATGAAGCATCTTGGGAAATGCGATGAAACCCTTAGTGCACCAAGATAATAATATGATTGAAATTCACATTGACAGGTTAACTCAATGAACTTAATACATGCTCCGTGAAACAGTGAAGTATTAACAGTTTTTACCTACAGGCAACAGAGAGTTACCAGAAAGCGTTAACGTGCCTTGGGAGTAAAGATAAACATAGAGACATTTGGGACACAGTATGCTGGGAGCTGTCCACTACATACTTCAACATGGCGATGTTACTACAAGATTACGCACCGTTATCTAAATTCTCAAAGGATGAGGTAAATGCCAATGTAATGAAAGACATTGTACGTCACCTGCAAATCAAAAGGCTGAGCATATTAATAACATTTTCTAATGTCCTTCTCTTCTTTTTATTCCTTGAACATCAAAGCTAAAGGTGACTATTTGTTTCTGTTTGGTTTGTCAGTTGGTCTG
This sequence comes from Pinctada imbricata, assembly GCA_033119305.1. Lineage (NCBI taxonomy): Eukaryota > Metazoa > Mollusca > Bivalvia > Pterioida > Pteriidae > Pinctada > Pinctada imbricata. The sequence goes on from VSWD01000008.1 coordinate 8,527,172, forward strand.
TCTGTCTTTCAGTCTTTGATCTTATTTGTCACTATTTGCTTCTGTTTGGTTTGTCAAATTGTATGTCTGTCTTTCAGTCTGTGATCTTATTTGTCACTATTTGCTTCTGTTTGGTTTGTCAAATTGTATGTCTGTCTTTCAGTCTGTGATCTTATTTGTCACTATTTGTTTCTGTTTGGTTTGTCAGTTTGTCTGTCTTTCAGTCTGTGATCTTAATTGTCACTATTTGTTTCTGTTTGGTTTGTCAGTTTGTCTGTCTTTCAGTCTAAGATCTTAATTGTCACTATTTGTTTCTGTTTGGTTTGTCAGTTTGTCTGTCTGTCTTTCAGTCTGTGATCTTATTTGTCACTATTTGTTTCTGTTTGGTTTGTCAGTTTGTCTGTCTGTCTTTCAGTCTGTGATCTTATTTGACACTACGTGTATTTGTGTCTGTTTGGTTTGTCAGTTTGTCCGTCTGTCTTTCGGTCTGTGATCTTATTTTGTTTCAGTCTCCCTGACTGTCTCTTCTCTTTCACTTTGAAAATTCAAGATTAGATTCTCACTTATACATGTTATACACAAGTTGTTTAAAAGCACAGAAGATACCTGATATTCTGAGACTATTTTAATTTGCTCAATGTCACTGAAATTGCTGATTTTAGTGAATGGCTAGTGTTTTTGTTGATCTCAAATCATAAACATGTACATGTATGATTTGATATTGTCCAAAGGAGTAGGTGCGGTAACCTGCCATTTCGGCCCTAGTTTCAAAGATGTTCATATATACATGATATTCTAGCTTATAAAATGCCAAGTGTATAGTGAATCCAAATCAGGAAAGCCTGTTTGGATTTCACAGTCCTATACTTATATAATAGTGTTAGGTTTAGTGTTCACTATGCCGAAATAGTAGTCAGGGTTCTGGCACATAGTGCATGACCCGAAGGGTGTGCACTATGTGCCAGAACCCTGACTACTATTTCGGCATAGTAAACACTAAACCTAACACTATTTTTATTATTATGCTGACTGTTTTTGATAGTGTATTCCCTTCATAGAAAACGTTTTCAAGATATATGTTATGAACATTGATTGCACGAGTTACCTCTCTTTCAAAAACTCTGTGTTACAGACAAACATATTCTGGATTTACCCCTCTTTGACTGTAAAAGATCTATAGTGTGGTCGTTTAGTATAGGCATAATTTAACAAGAAAAAATATAGCAACATAAATTTGGCATTAATTTTAACGGAAAAAATAACTATCTAGGAACAATTGTTTTTGATAGTGTATTCCCTTCATAGAAAACGTTTTCAAGATATATGTTATGAATATTGATTGTACGAGTTACCTCTCTTTCAAAAAACCATGTGCATATTCTGAATTTACCCCCTCTTTGACTGTAAAAGGTCTATAGTGTGGTCGATTAGTACAGGCATTATATAACAAGAAAAATATAGCAACATAAATTTGGCATTAATTTTAAAGGAAACAATAAATATTTAGGAACATTTGCTTGTGTATGCAAACAAATTTAATTAAATATCTTGTATGAAAACGACATGTCTGTATATATAAACAGGTCAGCATCACTTATGTTAAGAACACTACTGTGGAAAGACAGGGGTGCACTAGTAGGGTGATAGTGCACACCAAAAAAGGTGATAGTGTACACCTGAAGCGTTCTCTGTCACAAAATGGTAGAGTAGAACTTATCACAGAAGAAACTTACTGGAAGCATAATAATGGATAATAAGTCTCTCAAAATGTCTGAAAGCTGAATATTTTTGTACCAATGGATGGGTTTCTGATCGGCCTTTTAATTTGCATGAAAAATTTATTGTGGGCGAGGCCTGGAGTGCAGATGAATTTTGAAGATTTGTTTGTAAAATATGATGCTTTTCCTTTGTTTTGCATCATTCAAGGCAAATGACGTCAGAACATGATGTCATACATCACACCCGTGACGTTAAGAGGGCTGAAAATTATGATGTGGTATTTTCTCAAACATTCAACATTGCAAAAAGTGATATTTGATAATTCTTTTATCAAAAGCATTTTTTGTCGAAATTATAGAGCCGATATGAGGGTTTAGCGCACCTAGTCCTTTCAAAATTTACCTATCAATTGAATTAGAATGTGACTTTTGAATTAGAGGGGAGGATGTTGTTGCCCCCATGAGTAAAACTCTGTAAGTGGATTTCTGTTGTATACAAATTGTAATCAGAACTCAGCTCTTATTGTGTGTAACCTGCATAGAGATCTGACATCATCCGTAAAAGGTCATGTCTAGGGTCAAACTTGGGAGTTCTCATGATTTATCGTAAATGTTATTATCCCCGCCCACAAATTTGTATGGGGACATAGTAACACTAGTGTGTTTAGTGGGTGTGTTAGTGTGCATTAAAGTATGTGTGGGTCCACGAAAGCTTTTGGACACTAATTGTCACAGTTTTATCCAATCTTCATCAAACTTTGCATGCAAGTTGTCCATGGTGAGAAGACAACACTTTTTGATTTACAATATCAGAGGTCAAAGGACAAGGTAAATATTAGTAATAATAGAAAAGCCTTGTGGATGCTCTAGAGGTCACAGTTTATTTTCAATTGTCATCAAACTTTGCACAAAAATTGTCAAGGATGACACCAATTTATTTTTAAGATCCAAGATCAATGTCACAATGGGCGATACTAGAAAAATTTGTTCTGTTCATATAAAGCTGATTGGATAATATAGATTTTAGAAATTTTGTTGCCTCGTGAGGGGATGCTTATGTTTAACTTTACTTATCTCTATGCTAGTGACATTTAATGAGGGCTGAATTTAAATCAGATTTGCTTACTCTTAATGATATATTCCACTTTAAAGTTTTTGTGCATTTGCTTATCTTAAATACATGTACATTTAGATATTTTTTAGTACATTCAATTTACAGGTAGAAAAGGAGGTGACAGATTTGATGAACAGGTCTTTGAGGTACTGTAACACAGAAAACAGCGGCTTACATCAGCCCATGTACTCATATAGAGCTGCTATGATTAACCACCGTCTTGCATCATTATATCACAGCTCTTACAGAGAGGAGGTATGTGGCTTACATAGGCCCATGTACTCATATAGAGCTGCTATGATTGATCATTGTCTGGCATCATTGTATCAGAGCTCTTACAGAGAGGAGGTGAGTGGCTAACATCAGCCGATGTACTCATATAGAGCTGCTCTGATTAACCACCATCTGTCATCATTGTATCAGAGCTCTCACAGAGAGGAGGTAAGTGGCCTACACCAGCCCATGTACTCATATAGAGCTGCTACAATTAACCACAGTCTGGCATCATTGTAACACAGCTCTTACAGAGAGGAGGTAAGTGGCTTACATAGGCCCATGCACTCATATAGAGCTGCTGTGATTAACCATTGTCTGGCATCATTGTATTACAGCTCTTACAGAGAGGAGGTGAGTGGCTAACATCAGCCGATGTACTCATATAGAGCTGCTCTGATTAACCACCATCTGTCATCATTGTAACACAGCTCTTACAGACAGGAGGTAAGTGGCTTACATCAGCCCATGCACTCATATAGAGCTGCTACAATTAACCACAGTCTGGCATCATTTTATCACAGCTCTTACAGACAGGAGGTAAGTGGCTTACATCAGCCCATGCACTTATATAGAGCTGCTACAATTAACCACAGTCTGGCATCATTATATCACAGCTCTTACAGAGGAGGTAAGTGGCCTACACCAGCCCATGTACTCATATAGAGCTGCTACGATTAACCCCGTCTTGCATCATTATATCACAGCTCTTACAGAGGCAGTAAGTGGCTTAGATAGGCCCATTTACTCATATAGAGCTGTTACGATTAACCACCATCTGGCATCATTATATCACAGCTCTTACAGAGGAGGTAAGTGGCTTACATAGGCCCATTTACTCATATCGAGCTGCTACGATTAACCACCGTCTTGCATCATTATATCACAGCTCTTACAGAGGAGGTTAGTGGCTTACATAGGCCCATTTACTCATATAGAGCTGCTACTATTAACCACCGTCAGGCTTCATTATATCACAGCTCTTACAGAGAGGAGGTGAGGGTTTCTCATTCCATGGAAAGTTTATAGAAGACTTGGTGCATTTTGGAAGGGAAATATTATGAACAGCTGATAAATTTTTTTTATCTCTAAGCGATATAAATCCCCTACTGGCATAAATCTATGTCCTGCAAGTCTGCTCAGAATGCTTTTATCAAGCATGAATTTAAACTTGACCGGTATACTTGTATTAAAAGATGATTGCCACACAAAATCCGTTCAATATGAGTATTAACAAAAATGGTCTGGAAAACAGAAAATTTCATGAAATTTGCTAAGTCAATCGGCCATAACAATATGGATCTTGACCTACTTCTAAAGAAAGCTTGACTATGTTATTTTACTACATGGGATCAAACAGCTGAATTGACATTTTGCTTTGACTTTTTTTACTTCTGGACTTTTAAAAAAAAAAGAACTAAAACCTAAGTTCTATGTTTTGCTTTGTTCTAGATATAGATTTATTTTTTCATATGCAGATTTTCTGTTAACATAACTTTGAAGCTTGACCTACTTATAAACTCGGATAATTCACCTTTTAAATCAAGCCTGTAGTAGATTCTGTTATTTTAAAAGATTGCTTATATACACTTTCAGAAATCAGAACAACGACGGAAATATTTGCGCCAGTTGGCAGAGAGTCATTATCGTAAAGCATCTTCGCAGTTCCAGACCTTAGAATGCCAAATGGAGTTACTCAGAACTCGCCTTGAGTTGGTGGCTCTCCATGAATTCTCTATGTCAAGTAAGTATTGAGGGATTGTCAGGTCTGCTTAAACATTGTTGACTGGAATAATGAACCAAGAAGTTCGATTTTTTCTTTCTTTTATACTGTTCATCATGGTGGGTATATATTTCGCAATGCAGAACATTTGGTTTTACTATAATTTAGTATGATATATATTATTTATCACAGGAAGGGGAATGTGATGCAGTGTAATGATGCCCTAGCTTTGAGCTTGGAGTTCTATCCAAAATAAGAGAAATATTATCTTTTCATAAAAGCTGAAAAAACGATCGAACTTATTCATGTAGATGAAATTGAAAGTGGTATGCTGATCGTGTTTGTACGTTATAAAAAGCTAATATTCCCCTTATTTTGGATACAACTCATAGCTATTACATTCTTACACTGCATCACATTCCCCTTTTTGTTATAAATGATCTACATTGTACAAAATATTGAAAAACAGATTGTTCTGCGTTGCAAGATTACGCATCGTGTTTAAAATGTTCGTCTAAAGCATATTTAAATACATATTTAAAAGTTAATGAGGTAGGAGCTTTAACTCAAGGTCAAATTATTGGAAGCAAAGACTTTTCATTGGAGATTTAGCATTACAATCCTGTCTTTAGGTATTGTGATGCTTTACAGATATCCCGAAAATAACGTTCATTTTTATTTTCAGTACAAAGTAGTGCCAAAGGAAGAACGAGATGCCTGTCCCAGGCCATTAGCTCGTTAGTATCTTGCTCTCCTGTTTTAACCCAGATGATAAAACTTTCAGAAGACTCAGAGTTCCGTGAAAAGCTTCACATCGAAGGAAAAGATTTAACAAATATTTTAGAATCCAGACTTAAATTTTTGTTACTGCAGCTAATTAAATCCTACAAGGAAATTAAGAAAGGGTAAGAGTTACATTTAATTACTCCATAGCTACACATACACAAGACTATTAAGAAAGTTTAATAGTAACATTTGGTACATGTATCGAAAAATAAAAAAAAATGCTTCTTTTACTCTCCTGTACTCAGATTCAGGGACATACTATTATATTATAGTTTTTGGTCTGTCTGTCAGTCTGTCACTCTGACTATCTATGAAAAACTGGAGCATTTTGAATGGTAATGATTTAGGGCTGTCATATTTTTCACACTGGTTTTCTTTTATTTGGATGTTTCTATGTTGGCACATTGTACCAAATGTTAACTTGGTGAAACTTTGAGTAATTGAATCTAGGTGCAGAGATAAATTAGAGTTATCTTTCTTTGACTAGGCAAAGCTAGTCATTTTGGGCAACATGTTGATCTTTGGCATTCCTTTCTTTTCTACCCTACCTGGCAGTGTTTGCTCACTAATTTTATTCACGACAAATGTTTATAGATACAACCAGTAAGATGCATAATGTAACTGAAGACTCAATTTTTGACAAAAAAGTATTATTTTATACGTGAAAGAGTGGTTGAACGAGTCTTAACATATACCTGTAGGTAATCTTAATTGTATCAAATAGGTAGACATACTAATTTTTCCTTGGCCAGTATATATGTGATTAATGCTGAATGTCCGATTACTTTTTTTTTGCTTATGTTTCATGGTTAACTTCACCTTGATTTGTGGTCATGTGACTTAAATTTTAGCTCACCTTGACGAAGTTGAGTGAGCTTATGCTATACTCCTGTGCGTCCGTGTCCGCATCTCGTCCTGGTCAGTGTCCCTGTCCGTGTCCTGTTAAGAAGTTTGTGGTAGCTCAGTATTTGGTAAGATACTGATACTACAGTAACCATACTTGCACAAGTTATTATACTCCCGCAAACGAAGTTTAGGGGAGTATATAGGAATCTGTGTCTGTCTGTCCATTTGTCTGTCCATCTGTCTGTCTGTCTGTCTGCCTGTCCATCTGGTTAAGAAGTTTTGAAAGCAGATTTCTTTTATACTTTTAAGGAGGGTTGGAACACCAAGATTACGGCGGCATTATTTGTTTTCTCACTTCCTAGGAAAAGTACAGTCTTAACTTCCTGAAAACATTTGATAGGCTGTTTGATATACACATTTGAGTATCCTGATGAAGTTTGAACAATTTTCGGCGTCATTTGATGAAATTATGACGATTTTCGAAATTGTGGACTCTGGGAGTTTAATCCATGAGCTAACCACGACGTCATTTCGACGTTATCAGGCAAAATGGCGTCACAAACCTTCGCATTCAAAATGCAATAAAAACATTGATACCAAACGTACAGCATTGAAACCTTGCATGTATAAAATACAAAATTAAATCTTCATTACAGTGAATTCATTGACAAATTAACGTCACAGGAAAATGAATGTCACTTCATTGAAAATGGACAATTTTCGAAAGATATATTGGAAAATATAAAGCTTTGTAATATTTTAATCCAAAATTCAGTTTTTCTCATTTAATTATGAAATCATCTCTGGACATTGTTGATGATGTTGTTAGTTTTTGACAAAGATTCATCCACACGATTCCTAATAATTGACTATCAACTACAGTCATTTGGCTCGAAACAGCAAATTTTTGAGCGACAGTGTCATTTTTTATTCCAGTATCATGCCATTGTTTAAAACACAATTAATCTCATCTTTTCCACATGAAAGTGCAACACATTTACAAAGATTTTTGAAGTTAAATCAAAATTAATTTCCAATAGCTTAACAAGAACTTGAATGACACTTGCAATATTATGACGTCATCAAGAAAATAATGAAAAACGTCGATTAATGCATATTTCAAAGTCTCGTAGAAAATTTTCCTGTGGATAGAATCAAATGTAAGTTTGCATTATCAAGGACAGACAAGAAATTTATAATTTCAGAAATTTGGATAAAAATTGAATTTGGCGTCCAAGTGTTCAATACCTCCTTAATGGTAGGCCTTTCATATTCCATACACACATTCACCATAAAGAGTACTACATTTTGGTACTATGACTTTTGACCCTGTGACCTTGTGACCTTGACCTTCACCCTATACAACATTTTATGTTAAGATGTTTTGAAAGTATATTTCTTTTACACTATAAATGGTAGGCCTTTCATATTTCATACACACATTCCCCACATATAGTACTACAGTTTGGTATCATGACTTTTGACCTTGTGACCTTGACCTTGACTTTGGGCTCATGTTGAAATTAGGACATGTTTAGAAATTTTGAAAGCAGATTTCTTTCATACTATAAATGGTAGGTCTTTCATATTTCGTACAAACATTCACCACAAAGAGTTATACAGTTTGGTATCATGACTTTTAACCTTGTGACCTTGACCTTGACTTTGGACTTATATTGCAGTTAAAGTTAAGAAGATTTGAAAGCAGATTTGTAGCATACTATAAATGGCAGGCTTTTCACATTGCATCATAAATGGTCCAATTTATAAAAAAAAGTCCCGCTGAGGGTATAATTCGTCCACTTTAGGGCATTTGTAGTTCAGCATTGGATGCTGCATCTGACCTACATTTTCACTTGAGTGACTTGGTTAAGAAGTTTGGGGCAGCTCAGCATGACTTGGTTAAGAAGTTTGGGGTAGCTCAGTATCTGACATAGTACTGATGCTACAGTAACCAAACTTGCACAAGTGATTTATATTGGGATACTGAGATGGACCTGTGCATCAGATGCAGCATCTGACCTACTTTTTTCACTCGAGTGATTTAGCTTTTAAAAGCCAATATTGAGAAAAGTAAAAGTGCTACATGTACCAAACTTGCATATTGGATGTATCTTTGATCAAACTTTCATAAAATGACCTTGTACTACTTTTTCTGCTCAAATGATTTTGCCTTTAAAAGCCAATATTGAGCAAAGCGTAAGTGCTACATGTACCAAATTTGCATATTGGATGTATCTTTGATAAACCTTTCATAAAATGATCTTGTCCTACTTTTTCCCGCTTGAATGATTTTGCCTTTAAAAGCCAATATTGAGCAAAGTGTAAGTGCTACATGTACCAAACTTGCATATTGGGTGCATCTTTGATCAAACTTTTATAAAATGACCTTGACCTACTTTTTCTGCTTGAATGATTTTGCCTTTAAAAATCAATATACACGTACTTAGAAATATGTTTGAATTGAATTTTGCTGCTACGAGGTGAGCTTCATAATCTGTGATTACCAATGTTTTTTCCTGTGAAACCTTCTGACTAGGCTGAATCTGAAAAGTGTATACTGCCATTTAGATATTATAGTCTATACCACCACTTTAAAAGTATTATAGTCTACACCCCTACTTAGATATTATAATCTATACCGCTACTTAGATATTATAGTCTATACCATTTCTTAGATATTATAGTCTATACCACTACTTAGATATTATAGTCTTTACCACCACTTAGGTATTATAGTCTATACTGCTACTTAGATATTATAGTCTATACCACCACTTAGATATTATAGTCTATACCGCTACTTAGATATTATAGTCTATACCACCACTTAAGTATTATAGTCTACACCCCTACTTAGATATTATAGTCTATACTGCTACTTAGATATTATAGTCTATACTGCTACTTAGATATTATAGTCTATACCACCACTTAGGTATTATAGTCTATACCACCACTTAGATATTATAGTCTATACCACCACTTAAGTATTATAGTCTACACCCCTACTTAGATATTATAGTCTATACTGCTACTTAGATATTATAGTCTATACCACCACTTAGATATTATAGTCTATACCGCTACTTAGATATTATAATCTATACCGCTACTTAGATATTAAAGTCTATACCACCACTTAGATATTATAGTCTATACAACCACTTAGGTATTATTGTCTATACCACCACTTAGATATTATAGTCTATACCGCCACTTAGATATTATAGTCTATACCACCACTTAGGTATTATAGTCTATACCGCTACTTAGATATTATAGTCTATACGGCTACTTAGATATTATAGTCTATACCGCTACTTAGATATTATAGTCTATACTGCTACTTAGATATTATAGTCTATACGGCTACTTAGATATTAAAGTCTATACCACCACTTAGATATTATAGTCTATACCGCTACTTAGATATTATAGTCTATACGGCTACTTAGGTATTATAGTCTATACCGCCACTTAGATATTATAGTCTATACGGCTACTTAGATATTATAGTCTATACCGCTACTTAGATATTATAGTCTATACTGCTACTTAGATATTATAGTCTATACCACCACTTAGGTATAATAGTCTATACCGCCACTTAGATTTTATAGTCTATACCGCTACTTAGATATTATAGTCTGTACCGCTACTTAGATATTATAGTCTATACCACCACTTAGGTATTATAGTCTATACCGCTACTTAGATATTATAGTCTATACGGCTACTTAGATATTATAGTCTATACCGCTACTTAGATATTATAGTCTATACCGCTACTTAGATATTTTAGTACCAGATTGATTAAACAGTCACTTTTATATTATATACTGTCCACCTAATACTTTTCTCTTGCATTAAAAAAAGGAAAGATTTTTGTTCCATTGTTTTGAGAGAAAAAAAGATTATCCTTACTGCTATCAATTCAAGTAAATTTCTTGGCTAAATTTATGATTTATAACTTTTTTTCAAATTTCCATAAAAATGTCAATTTTTGACAGAAAAAAAATTCCAAAATTATTATAATTTTTCCATTTTTGTATGAAGATACATAAAGCAAACAATATGTTGAAAAAATGTTCATGCAGTTTAAGCTCAGAAGAGAAAGTATTAGAATAAGCTTTTCATGAAATTTCTGTAAAATTATCAGGGATTAATCTACCTCTGCATCCTGCGTCTCTGACGTATAAAAATCACCCAGGACCCATGGATTTCTGATCGCTGCATCCCACCGGACGCATTATTCACTTTGGTATAATGCGTCTGTATTAGTTCAAGTTTACATAAAACTTTCAAAGTCTAGAAAAGTGTATTAGCTGTATATTTCTCGTGTTTATAACCGATCTGACATATTCTGACTACTCTTTTAAGCCTACAATAGGTTGATCATGTCCGTGGTATTGTATGAGAAATTGTTGAGGAAACATTTTTCGATATAAAAGTTATATGCAGTCTCGATGCGAGTCTAACTGCTTATCATTCGGATTCAAATGTAATATATACAATGTATTTATGAAAATTTCTTCCATGATCACGACGATAAACCTTGCAGGACATTATGAATCAATCAATTGAAATCGTGTTTTTCTCACTTAAATACTGTCTTCGTATATCATGATATAATTGGTTTGTTTGGATAGCGTTTTAATATACACATGTATGATGCATCGAATGTGTAAATAAAGCAACTAAATAAACAATCAATTTTATTACACAATTCGGCAGATTTGAATATTAGATTGAAGTTTGGGAGATAGACGTTTTATTTCTTATAATTTTCCCTGGAACATAAGGTTCTTGCGGACATAAAATACCGCAAAGTAGTCATCTCACTTGTATTCGCGAACTTAAAATGCCGCGAAAAAAGACTGTATACAGTACGTGTACTTCGGACGCATTAATTTTTGCTGGGACCCATTCTTATGGCTTGGGACCCATTGGCCAAATTTCATCGGGTCCATGGGACCCATTTAGATCAAATTGTAGATTAATCTCTGAATTAGTATATATTTTAATCATTCAATTTTATACATTAATAAAGTATTGCCTTAATTATGCCACTTAATACCAACATGGAATATTCTCATTTGTTCAGTAATAGGTTCCTTTGGTTATTTAACGAGATATCACACGCGTTTCAGTAGCCTCCCTTAGACGAGAATTTTTAAGAAATCTCTATGCTGAAGATTTCCGATTTTCGCAACTTAAAATGTCTTGATGTTCTGGCTTTGTTATAATCGCTCAATCGGCAAGGCGATCCAATAGCTCAGAGGTAGAGCTCTTGCCCACCATGCGGGAAGACCGCGGTTCGAACCTGAGCGCAGGAGTGATAATCAGATTGTTCTTTCTATGTAAACTCGAATGTTTTTTTTTCTTTGGAAAGTAATGGTAAGCCTAGAGTGACCAACAATAGTCAAATTTTTGCTGAAATTGAACTTATTTGAAAATTTTGTTAAGACTTTTTTACTTAAATACATATGTCGTATCTATTCAGAAATAAGTCAGGTGTCAGTAAAGTGTATGAATGTAGAGAAACTTATAATATAGTTACCCATATGGTACATGTAATATCATTACACATGTGCACATACTGTCGTGTTATCACACAAAATCTTTATTCGGCTCTATTTATTTACATATTGACATCTTTATGAGTGAAGGAACACTGCTGTGATATTTCAAAAAGATGATAATATAAATTCGGATGTTTTTGTCTTTGGTCACATGGTAAAGAAAGATAACTCGAATTGCATTTTTAATTTTTTACATGATAATTTACACATTCAGTAAGATTTTGCAACATATGAAGTGGTCATTGAATGATTGCTTTCTATAAGAATTTGCACAATATGATGAGGGAATCATGTGTGAAGTTTCATTTGAAAATCTTGGGCTGAAAAAATAATATAGCCAAAAAATGAGCATTTCCATTACAATCAATGGATGGCTAAAAGGTCTGATCAATTTCAAAATCTCAAAATTTTGGATGGTGACCTCCTAATATTGTCCCTTACATCTGAATTAAATTAGGAAATCAGAATTATGCCTTTTTTCTGAAAATAAATGTTGTATAACACGAAACGTGTGATATCAACTTAATGTATCATCTATTCTGAGATTACAAGAGGTTCAATGACGTCGACAGCCGCAAAATACACTGACTTCTTCCTTAAACATTCTGTAATTGGTGGTCATAGGGAGATGCTTTTGATTTTCAATGGCAGGAAATGTCTGAAAAAAATAATGTAATAGGATGCAAGAATATCCAAAAAAAAAAAGAAAAAAAAAGATTTAATAAAAGATACTGAATACGAACTTGTGACAGACAGACAGACTGAGATAGAGTTACACTAATGAAACACTATACATATTTTGAAATGTTGTAAGTGGTATTAATAGCGTCTTAAATGCAAGTAAACATGAGATCGTGTTTCTTGCCGAGGTATCAAAAAATTCTAAATCTGTCCGATAGACCAGAAGATTGGCCGAGTGTTAGGAGCAGTTATATCAATTCTTTGCATATTATTGAATACATAGGCTATTAGAGGTTCAGTGGTGTTATTCTGATTTAATGTTATATATATATATCTGACGTCTTTAGTATGTATTTCCTTGTTTATTACAGAAAAAACGGTGACGTGGATTTTCCTCAGGTTAAACAACTTTATTCCGATAGTCTGAAGCCGGCATTGAAGACAGAGGCCAATGACATCATAGTCATTCAGTGTAAATGGAACTGGTTGATTTCTTTACTAGAGAAAACGAAATCTCTTCATAAAAATATTTTTCTTCAAGACCCTGGATGAAAACAATCAATAACCGAGTTAATGAAGATATCGATAATAATAAATCATGATAATTGACACTTGAATGCTTATTTACAGTTAATTGAATTTATGAAATTTGAAATGGAAATTCATTGTTCATATGACAAATATGCAAATAGATATAAATTTTTTTGCGAACTGATTTTACCATTAAGAAAATGTGTTTTGCCAGGTTTTACCTATCTTTCCTCATATAAATTATGGAACTTTTTTTTATTGCTTCTTCTAGTCATAAATCTTTTTTCTTCTGTTTTTGAGTTGCCTAATTTGAATAAAAATGTTTTAATAACTTTAAAATGAAGTAACAATTTTTTCCCCTCATTTCTGACAATTTGTGGACAAATATCTCTGGAAAAGTAAATATCTGTTATCAGGTCAAGGTCACGCATGTAAGGTCAAACTCGAATGACCTTTAAAGCTTTTCTGCAGCAGTCATAATAATGATAAATTGTCAACAATCTTTTTAAGGTGATTTTTCACATGGAAAGAGTACATTTCAAAGGATCCTGCACCCTAAAAGAATTTTTCTAATTTTACTTATTGATTTTTTTCATATTCTGATGATAACAGATAAATTTGTATTCATGAATCTTTGAGGAAAGCAGAATTAGTCCATGCTGCAAATTTATCTGTTCTTAAATGATGGTATGAATTTGAAGATGTGTTATATTTGTACCACTCGGTGAGTGTTACTGCTAGTGGACCAGGACATGTAGCTAAGTCCGATCAACTTTGGTTGATCGTTTCTTCACACACATTCGAAAATTTCTGTTCACAAAATTTTCTTGAACTTTCTGAAAAGTGGGTCCTTTAGCATCATATCTCACCAAACCTGCCACATTGTTCGGTATTTTTTGGACATAACGACCATATTTCATTGTTTAGATTGAGAATCACTGACGAGGGTTAAGTACCCAAAGCTTTCATGTGTGGTCCATGCTGCAAATTTATCTGTTCTTAAATGAGACCTATTGAATTTGACATGTAATAACTATATAAGGAGAGTTATCATTAATTTGAGTTAGAATAGTATACACAAGTTCAAGGCCAATGTATTATTAGAGTGATCTCTGGATCTACCAAAGCTTCATCAAGTTCATGGTCACAGCAGTTCATGATGCTTAAAATATGGAAACTTAAAGGTTTATAATTTGATTCTTAACTGTTCCTTAACTAAGGTGACAATGATCTGTATTGCTCAAAGCTACCTAGATTTAATTTTTAAATTTCTTTTGCTTGAGGTATGTAAGACCACAAAAACATATGCAAATGCTTCTCTGGGTCAGATTGGGAAAGGTGGGGACGGGGGGATGCGAGAGATGGTTCTGTTTCCTTTAACAGTAAGAGATTGAAGCTTTTCCTTCCTCTCGTCTCCACTTTTGCATCCAGAGTTCAGGTGAAACAACTGAGAGTAACATCTGCAGTGTTCCATTACATGTCATAGTGGACTTAATAGTGCACCCCTCGGGTCCGAAACAGATTGTCTCTGCAATAGTATTCTTTGCATTGTTAACAAAAATAAATTAGGCATTGAAAAATCTCGATGTTTGGCAAATTTAGAGGGGGGAGGGGTCTGACCCCTCTCTCTAAATCCACCATTGTGAACCTACGTCATAATAGACTGCTTTGGACTGTGAAAGCAATATATTCTGTTTAAGATCAGATGCATCAAATGCAAAGGTAGAGATCTAATTAAAAAAAAGAACAATGGACTGCAGAATTATTTTTCCATCGTATACAAATTAAGTCCGTAGAAAGTCCTTTCTTAAAGAATTCGTAGGTTTACCCCAAAATTTGCGTCAGATTTTTGAAATATGTTTCGGGTCAAAAGTCCGAAATGAGTAGATACCGATAGAAGAAGGTTCCCAAAAAATCCAAACAAACAAATGCAAAAAAAAAGGAAAAAAAAAAGACAGTCAAACATTACAGCTAGAAATCCTCAGATAGCGAAAAATGGGACATCATATGGGACACGCACCTAATGCACCTCGCATCGTTGGCTTGTAAATTATGTGAAGCATTCATGTAATAGATGACAGAGGTCTCGTGTTAGAACAGTTCCTTCTTGGCCCTTTGCTTGCTTCCGTATCAGGTGGGTCAGAGATAAGGAAAATCGTCTGGAAAAACAAGTTTGAGACAAGGCCGTACTACCCTGATTGTTTTTATATTTGACGGTTATTACATTTGACGGCGACTTCTACTATCACGCCTATATACAAAGCTATAGCTCGCCTTTTTTGTACGACGAGTCTTGGACTGGTGTATACATTATTCATAGCCTTGACGCCCTTCACAACATTCCTGTCAAAAACCTCTGTTAAACACATCGATACGTCCAATACATCCTCTTAGCTTTTTCAAATGTTCCTTTTTATAGAACGTTGAAGTTTTTAATTGACAATGTCTTTAAAGCTATAGGACAGAGTATTTATCATTTTAATTATACGAGATTGTGAAATAGTTAACATATTATTATAATTCTGTAGTAAAATGACAAAGAATTTAATTGTCATACATCGACCTAATTAATTTCAAGAAAATGATATGTACTGAATTTTCAGTGGATGGAGTAAAAACCCTAGCCATTATCACACTTAGATTTCCGTTGTTTGAAGCTCAGAATTTGAATGTTTACTTGTTTTCCGTATATTTTTCGAATAAAGAGTCGATGGAAGAATTTTTGGAACATAATTATTAAGTCAAAGTTCAAGATTAAGAAAAAAAAACCCCACGTAATAGCATAAATTTTTACCATCATTATCATGAATAGGAAGCATTTGCCTGGTGTCGGGCAGCTGGAGACGACGGCGTCTGGCGCGCATGCGTCCGTCTGCCTGTCTGGAATTACAAGGTAACATAAAATGGTAATAAATTTTCTACCTGTCACTTTCGCTTCGTGAAACTTAACAAGGAACAGTCAATGTTTGACAAGTTAAGGTCACAGCGAAGGAGTAGGTCACAAATTCGGCACGTAGTAACTGATACTTTTAACAGCTCGTATCTTGTTTATGTTAGAACTCTCTTGAATATCTTGGTCATTTTGATAGTTACTTTTAAGGTCAAATTTCTTCCTAGATATGTCTGAGAACGCCTCGTTTCTGAACCGAAACATTACACTATTTGAAAATATTAAAATGTGGTGGTCGCATTACTGTTGCTACAGTATAAGCTGACACGGTGCTAAATTGTAATGGATTTTGGGTAGGTACTCGAGGCTGATTGGAGTCGCTAATAATGTACCCATTCATATGTTGAGGTAGAATTCATTGAAAAAAACCCTATGTTAATCGTGGAAAAAGGAACTTTAATTGATGTTTTACGTCAAGAGTCAAAGATTTATGTCAAAGAAGACTTTAAAAAGCTTTGTAAAACCGTTCGAACAGGATAGATCATAACAACTTTACAAATATACAAATGATCCCCTTCAGCTTTATAAAGATTAATTTAAAGACATTATTGATAGATTAATTAGATCGGATGCATTATTAAAATGGATGCTGTACTTGCGCTGTCTAGTTCTCTTTTACCCTATACCGAGATACGTTTAAGGTATCCCGTGTACAATTATTGTGTCGTCTGTCTGTCACACTTGGATGTCACCCTATATAAAAGTGATTCCTAAGTGTCGCTATTTTTCGCAGGCGACACATGCATTCCTTGGAATGACTTTTTACTCCTGGAAAGTTATCATAAACAAACTACATATTTTCTGCTTCAATAAAACGGACTGAATGTGTGTACGACCTAAAGGTAATACATTGTAGTGTAAACAAGACAGATTTTAGAAGACTTTCAGAGCTAGAAATACGAGCAAATGACGCAACAGGCAAAATTTGTCGCTTACTCTTTATGCTATGTATATTCAAAATTCGTATAGTAATACAAGAATTTTCAAGCCCTGTTTTCAGGACACCATCTCCTTTCAGAAAATATATATATAGTACCTTGCCAGGAATAAAAGTTAATACACTTTTTCACATAAGAGAAGAATTCATGAAAAATCAGCAAAATAAGATTTTTAACAAAAATCAATTTAAAACCATTAAATGAGTGCACAATACTACACATTTATAGTTATTCAAAGAAACAGTTAAAAAATTAGTATTTCTGACGAAGTCCGAACAGACGTCAATTTTAAACGCGGCAAATATTTGACTTCCGACTGGAACCAAAAACAACAACACTTGTTGAGACATCCTTCTAGATGATCCTGATGCTTTCGGTTTGTCGATATGTGCCTCGGTTCTGAAGATGGTACCCTCCGTGAGCCTACTTTTACTTTTGGTGGCGCCATCTGTTGGCAGATCCGGACGAAAAACAACACTTGTAGGGGACAATAAGCACTTCCTTCCTACCGAGTTTCATCAAAATCCCTCCTGAAGAAGAAGCCGAAAATGTGAAAAGTTTACGACGAACGCCAGACGCCACGCAATGACAATAACTCACCTGACGTTCGCTCAGATGAGCTCAAACGCAGGGCAACTTAAAATTTAATGGATAATCTCCTGAGTCCAGTGCATGGACGGAATGCATTGTAGATGGCGCTTTAAAAACCGTATTCAAATGAGTCAAAGAAGATCCTGACGATAATCTCATCAGCACTCACAATAGAGCACCAAATTGAGCATCGACGGACCCCTAGTAAGCTAGAAGTGGGACCAGGTGCCCGGGAGGAGAAAGCATCCCCTGTTGGCAGCTAGCTGCACCCGCCGTCGATATTCATGCACGAAAATGAAAACAATATATATAAAATACATACACAATCAAATATCAGATGAATCATATATGATCCACGTATTGTTATAATATCTAAGTAAGTAGGACCGAAAAAAAAGAAGACTGAAGCTTATTTGAATTTTCTCTCTTCGTGTTATTTTAATACAAGGTGGGAGTTTCGCTGATTGGACCCCGTTATGAGGTACCTTGAACAAGAAAATAACAAATATAAAATATGATTGTAAGCAGCACCAACCTGAATAAAAAAGATTAGATGTACACTATGGTTGAAATAAACATTAAAGAATACCTATCAATTCCATTGATCCCATAGCCTGCCAAACATACTAACTTTTGGAAACTTGCCTATTACAAAATATGATTAGAAAATCTTTCCATAATAAATAAATCAATCAACTTAAGTATTACGTAACTATGCTGCTCTTTCTGAAGACATACGAACAAAGCTTATTTACTATCATAAATGCTACTGGTTACATATAGGTATCCAGACGCCCAAGGACTCGAGAGTCGCTTTCTGGATACATGGTATGACTGACTTTCGATTACATCTTTAGGCGTCACCTAAGTCGGGATTAGTAAAATCTATCACCTGCTGTGCTATTTAAGTATAGCGATATTCTACTATTGATACATGTTACGATCCTATCTACTATATTGTCTTATGTTTCAATTTCACTTTATCTGATACTGAAACCAATTTGCTATGTGATCTAGACCATTAGACTTCTTCTTGATGTGTTATTCTACTTTGTCTGAACCTGTGAGATCATCTTAGGTAACATTTGTACCGGTAAGCGACATAAAGTCAACCAAATGTGGATAAAAAACCCAAAATATTTTTTAGAATACCCGAGTGCTGCAAGTTAAAAAAAAATATTTTCGATCAAATCATTCGATTTTTCGACTCTTTATACGATTCATATTTAAAATGTCTCCAATAGCAAAAATAGCAATCGGAAATGTAAGTACATTGTTTTTACTATAAACCTTATTTTGCGAGGGAAAATTCTGATTCAAATTATGGATAAAGAGATGAGGTAATCAGGATGTTTAATTTTCTGATCGATAACATATTTGTGGCGATTGGAGGAATGACCTTTGAAGAAATTGTGGTAATTCCAATGGGAACAAACTGCGCTCCACACTTCTTGCTGATATTCCTCTATACTCATATGTTTAGTCTTGACGAGGGTTAAGTACCCTAAAC
The DNA here is from genome assembly GCA_033119305.1 of Pinctada imbricata. Taxonomy (NCBI): domain Eukaryota; kingdom Metazoa; phylum Mollusca; class Bivalvia; order Pterioida; family Pteriidae; genus Pinctada; species Pinctada imbricata. The sequence continues at coordinate 8,546,397 of VSWD01000008.1, forward strand.
GTTCATCTCTGGTCCATGCTGCTCTTAAATGATGTCATTTCATTTGAAGACGTTTAACATTCTTATCATCAATAATCAAACTTTTGCTGCTTACATTTAGCACAGACTATCCATGTGAACTAGAGGTTAGGGTTAGGGTTAACGCTAACCCAAAATCAAAGAAACCACCAAAAGCATACACAACTCTGTTTCATATTTAGATCTCATGTTACCCTTTGATGGCATTGGTCACCTACATACTTCGATATATGGCAAACGTGACGATTTCAACTTCAAATTACAATTTATCCTCTCTAAAGAAGTGACATCCCTTCGTCCCCTGCTTATGGTGTATCTATAGCGCAATTGATACGCTATTCCGGAGCAAGCTCAAACTACAACGATTTCGTAACCGAAAAACTACTGGAATATATTCTATGTTAAAGCAAACACAGCAATTTCCCGGACCTGTTCTTTCTGCACGTCCTAAATGACGGGTATTTCTAGCAGGAGATGTTTACTTTCTCCGGGAACCTGATCTCATCTCCATTAGGGATTCTTTACAGAACGTAGAAGTTGATTGTATTCTTTGTTGTCTTATCTTTCTTACTCTTTGTCACTATGGTAGTCTTCAGTGTTCACTGTGCTTTTTTTTTTGATATTTTGTAATAGCAGATTCTACAAGTAATTAGGCTTGAGGATCAATGGAAAAAGAGATCTCCAACAACACTCGATTGCAGCATCACCAGCAAAACTCCAAAACACCCAATGCAAAAAAAAAAAAACAAAAACAAAAACAAAAAAACAAAAAACCCACATAGCAGACACACACAGAATGAGACGCAAATGGAACAATGAACGCCAAATCACAGAAACATCAAACATAAATGACTACACATAAACCAACGATAGCAATGGGCAATCGATGCCGACTTAGGACGGCGATCTGCCACGTCAGTAGCAGACGGTGTTGTTATCCTGGATTACGTGCGCACAACCCTCCCACTTCCGATTACCCAGAGGTATCGAGGAACGTACAATTATGGTGTAAAACAACCTCCTCACTGTTAGATGAGCACACACAAACGAGACCGCGAAACACAGGGGCCCAAGCAACAGAGATGAAAATGTTAATCTATACTACTAAAGGAACGAATTAGCCGATTCTCCCTCGAAACGAAGAGATCAGAGATAAATCGTTTGATATGAAGGTATAGCATATGATATAACAATGTGAATTTGATAATTGTTTAGAAGGAATTATTTCTAATTATTGTGTAATAATTAATTTTGGCTTTGAAATTCTAACATTCAAACCGGGATCGGGCACTAACCATGAGATTCAGAATATTTGAGAAAGGGGTTTCATAGCTCATGTGGTAGAGCGCCAGACACCCAGCCCGATTTTCCAATCTGAAGAATCTGGGTTCGAATCCCGTCGTGGGAGAACTTTCTCAGAGATGATTTATTGTCTCGCGCCGTCTTTTTTTCGCTCGGAGGGAACTAGAACGGTCTGGTAAGACCCCAACAGCACTTATAGTATGAAATATGAATTTCTTTTTAAATACGCTAAACATTTTCCCATGCTAATTTTTCCAATGACGTTTTCTATTGGATCAATGTCAAACTCAGATGTGGATACTTTCTTACATATTTCTTTTACACTTTTGTATACAAGTAATGTGTTTAAAGGTTATGACCCTAACGTTCTTATGATATGCTAACGAAGAAAAGCGTTTGTGACTACTTTCCCTTCGGAAAGTTACTTCGTTAACTTTTAAGTCACGTTTCAACTTTTAAAAGTAGACTCAACTTTTAAGTCAACTATTAAGTCAACTTTACAATTCAAAGATATATATAGGATCTGAAATGAATTTTCATTTCATACGATGTTTTATGAAACGAGTTGTGTGTTTTATATCCCCGAGCCTTGGCGAGGGGATATAAAACGCACAACGAGTTTCATAATACATCGTATGAAATGAAAATTCATTTCAGATTCTTTTTATCACATGATTCTGCCAAAAAATGTTTATTTCCAACGTGAAATCAACGATTCCGAGAACTAGAGGCGAATCACGCCATGACCTTTAGAAGTCGTCTGCTGCGCTATGAGAAGTAGTTCTCCATCGTAGATGTTCTGTGCGTAAAGGGAAAACTATTTTAACTTTGTTTAGTACTTTAATGCAATAATTCTTTCATCAACAACAATTTCAATCATTGACATTGAATTTGCGTCTTAATTTAATATATGACCGATATTTGAAAGGTCACACTTGTCACAGTGTAGGTGATAAGGCTCCAAACTTGACCAATCGTATTCGAGCAGAGCGATATGTAACGTGTTATCATAACATTTGATTATGAAATGGCTTTATGAAACTGCATAACGGGTGCATCATGTGATAAATAAAAATATCAATAGATTTTGCTTAGTCGTTTATCATACTAAAATATTAAGATGATCTTAATTGATTACGGTCATCCTGTTACCGGTGACAATGAAGATTATATCATTTCAAATTCATATCAGTGGAGGATCAAGCGCCCCTTTGTCATGGGGTCAAGGGGCGAAATATGCCGATTTTTACTGAAAATGGGCAAAAATATACCCGTTTTGAGAAAATGTGGGGTCAGTGCCGGGGGGGGGGGGGGGGGCCTTCGCATCCCCCTAAATCCGCCACTGCATATAATGAAATTATTTAAAATATCAGTGTCAGACAATATAAAAGTAGTATACTGTAAAACGAGAATATTTAGCGCAAACATATTTTAGCGCAATGAGGGCTGAAAACCTTTTGGCGCAAACTTAATTTAGCGCATTGACACCATCTGGTCAATAAAATTAGCGCACAGTGACTTTAGGACTCTGTTTCTCAGACATCGCCAGTAGCAAATTGCCGTTGATGAATCGTATTTTTTTTGTAACGTCAGGCAAAAAATATACGTCGTGTCTCATGTTCGGACGATCGTTGGTAATACGAAATAATTATCAATTCTATTAAAAGTGACGAAAGAAAATAACGCTGTTCTGTAACATGGATGAATATATATCGTCCCAATTTTTCAACTTGGCGTAACGAATCATTTTACGGCAACGGCGTTAACATCCCGATTTTATTCACGTTGTGTAAATAAATCCTTTTAAAGACTGCTCATCTAATGCACATTATGCTCATCTAGTTCACAGCGATATACATCTAGAGGTATTGACTACATGCCGGCACGTGTCTTGGACAATTGAATTGCCTATTCGTATGTGTAACCTTTTCTTTACAGATTTCCCTTTTTTTTAAGTATATGTACCTAATGTGTTATAAAGTACTGTGTTTTCACACAAATGTTACGCCTTCTAAATATAAGCGAGAGATAGGTCATCTCGTTAGAAATAATAAATATGAACGTCTATTCCTGCATTTAGGTACGAATACAATTTTTTGTCTAATTGGTTGGAATGAAAATTTGTTCCGATTAAATGCAACTTCAGTTTGTTTTTTTTTAGAGAATAATCTCGTCGGACTCTTATTTATATTTCATAACTGGTTATTACGACACGTAGACAATCATGATCTACTCAGTACAAATGTACACGTTAATCACGGCCCGTGTACTATCATTATCTACCCAAGCGCTAGCGGTAATCCACTTATCTAATTAGCTATAAAAACAACAAGCGTTGCCGGATAGACCATGCCGTGGACACGGTGTAATGCACTTTGAATAGAATGTCGAATACTTTCTTATTGAAATTTGATGTTTCATCTGAAAATTTTAGCGCACTACTTAATTTAGCGCAACCATGCCTTTGCGCTAATGGCGCTAAAATAAATCGAGCGCTAAATATTCTCGTTTTACAGTATGAGGACGTATAAACCGCGACCTTGACATTTAAAAGTGCACCCTGAACTTTAAAAGTGCACTCCAAGGTCAAAGAATTCGGTCAGGTGTAAAATCGGTCAGGTCACCTAGAATTTGGTTAGGTGTAAAATCGGTCAGGTCACCTTAAAAAAATCTTACAAGTGTAAAACTCCGTCAGGTCACCTTGAAGTGAAGTATGTAACCTTGACCAATAAATTGACCTTATTAAGATATAATTATTGTCGGATATATGAAATTAATGTAGATGTGTAGTGGTCAAGTGATTGTGTGTAATTTGGATACAACCTTAGGTTTTGGATCAGGATCGATATTTGCAAAATCACTTAGGTAACCTTCTTTTCTGTAACTCTCATATATTGGCCCAGTTTAGGCCTACGCTCATTTAGATGCCATCAGGATATAGGACCTCAAAGCTCACCTGAACCTGATATTTGACCAATCTTAAGGTCATAGTACTATGTTTATTTGATATAATAAACAACACAATTTTTGTTTTTAAAATTTATTCATAATCTATAATGTAATTTAATACAAACAAAAATATACATCCAAGACACATAATACTTCATCTATATAAAATTAATTTTCCGGAAAAAGAACATTAAATTCATTCTTATGATTCATTAAAATTCTAGATATGGCATGTGCAACTGGTACATTGCATCTGTTAATTTCAGATAAAATTATATGTCTCATTCTCTTGTGTAAAGAACTTTTCATTAATAGTATTGACATGTTTAAAAAATCACTGTAAAGTTTTAATAACAATTCTCTGTCCATTTCCATCATGTCCTCTCGGACAAGATTTCGCGCCTCTGCCTCCTTCATGCCGTTATTTACCAAGTGAGTCATTTTTTCCTGAAAGATTGAATCGTGTGCTTCCCATATCTTATTGATCAACATATCGAATCCTGCAGTATCATCCTCGTTGGCCTCGAACGTATCAACACTGCACTCTGATTCAATATCATCATCACAAACATATTCCGTTTCATGGCTGAAGTCTGATTCAATATCATCATCATCGTATACTGATCTTTTTTCGTAACTATCAGTTTGTTCAATGAAATCTGAATTTTTGTAATTTGATTGGTTTTGATAATTTTGAAATACATTTGGTCTGATACGTTGATCATCAGGAGTCAGCTGTTTGAAATCAATTAGAAGAGATCCATGTGGAATTTCAACGGCTTCTTGATAAGCTTCGATAAGTTTTCTCGACTTTCCGGGATACATCTGTCTAGCCAGGGTAGCGATTTGTTGTTGGTCCCTTGGATTTTTGAATAAGACTAAATATTGTGTGTTGAGATTCATGGTTCTGTTACCTTTTCCTTTATTGAATAAATTTTGCATGATGAAAGCCACACTCAAGTTACGATGATGAGCTCCTTCAACGAATATTTCACATACGTCATTATTGTCTGCAGCGTCCCGCATCATGTCGTCAATGACGACCAAGGTTCTGACACTGACATCAAAGAAGGAATCCTTGTTTAGATCATCGGGAAGGCCCTGAATAAATTCGATATTTGGTACATGACCTTTCAATTCATCATACAAAGGTTGCCATCGTTTGTAAATCCATATAATCCTATTAGGTGGAGGTGAAATAAAGTCCTCTTTGTTGATTAAAAGTGTTTTCATCCAGGTTGATTTACCGCTCATGGTAGGTCCAGAGAGTATCATTGTAAACGGATGAATAAATACCCATGAGCTCCGATTACAGTCTTTGACATTTGTCATCTTAGCTTGAGGAGGAGGAGGAGGAGGAGATGGAGGAGGAGGAGGAGGAGGAGGATATGGTAGCTTACCTCCATGGACGAGCCGCTCGTGCCTTTTCAAGTTATCTCGACGGGTAAATGTACGATGACAGTGAGTGCACGATGTTGAGTCCATGCTGGCAATCACTCACTTTTATACCGTGGATATGATCCTAATGTCACCAGACGGACACTAAGCTTGGTACTTGACCAATATACAGTCTTGTACGAGCGCATTCTTAAGACTTGCACTCTGACTGACTGTGACGACGGGACTCCATGACGGGCCCTGTCCAAACCTCTTTAGAGAAGACAGGGCCCCGACCACCTGTCCTCTCTGAATGTCAGTCGGACTCCTCGGGTGATTACATACATGAGCTCGCTACAGCCGGCAGAGCACGGACTGTATTACGCATGCCCTCTTTTTATATCCATTTACATATTCATCTGTGTCTCTGGGGCCTCTGCGTTTCGCGGTCTTGTTTGTGTGACGTCATCTTACAGTGAGGAGGTTGTTTTACACCACATTTGTACGTTCTTCGAGACCTCTAGGTAACTGGAGAAGTGTGAGGGTTGTGCGCACGTAATCCAGGATAACCACACCGTCTGCTATTTACTTGGCAGATGGCCGTCCTAAGTCGGCACCGGTTACCCATTGGTCTCGTTGGTTTATGTGTAGTCTTTTATGTTTCTATGTTGTGAGTTGGTGTTCCTTGTCCCTTTTGCGTCTCTTTCTGTGGGTATCTGTTTTGTGTTTTTTGCATGGGTGTTTTGGGATTTTGCTGTGGGTGCTGCAACCTAGTGTTGTTGGAGATCCCCTCCTTTCTCAAATGAATTTGAATTATGAAAACACTCACTTTTTACTCGATTATATTTGATAGATTCTCCTACCAGGTGGCCCTCGTGATAATGGTTTGAATTTCTTATTCTTCAAAGGCATGCGGATTTCTTCCTCCTTTGTTGCGTATTCATATTGAGACTTAGCCCTGGCAGCTAATTTATCTCCTCGGTCCAATCTTTGATACACTGTTTTATAAAATTCAGGTGGAGATTTATTCCCTTGATCAATAACCTCAGAAATAGGCGTCATTTTGGCTTTTCGTTTATACACCATACCATGTCCCGTTTGAGGATCTATAGGAATTACCGTCCTTTTTCCTCTTTTCTGTTTTCGAGGTATAACTCCCACATAGTCTTTCTTCCAGAATTCCTCTGATGATAAATATTGTCTCCTTGCATCAAACATGATGTTGCCGTATCAAAGTCTCAAGTTTAAATGACTTATATTCCAAGATATGAACCTTTTTAGTCATTACTGATCCTTGTTAAAACCAATGATACAACGCTTTCGTTGAAAAGAAAATTGGCCGGATTTTGGTTTTTATCCATAATTTCAAAATGCAGATATCCAAAATTCTGATTTCTCAAGGGGACCTCATAGGATTTCTCAAAAACCATATTTCCAGTATCTGTAATATAGATTCGTCGCAGCAGAGGTCTGTCCTTTTCACCAACAAGTGACATCTCACAAATGTCCGAATATACAAAAATTTCATGTTTGAAGGTGTTTTTGACAACTCTATCGACACCAAAAGCAACAAGTTCAATGTTCCATTTCCCTGTTAAATTTAACCACTTTGGAAGTTGTATTCTAAAGTCCCAGGGTGTATTTTTCGGAAATTCATTTTTACTTTCTGTACTCCTTACAACCATCCTTATCGACATCTTGACTTAAAATGACAGAGGATGAAAAGATATGAATGTAAAAACAGCTATTATCCGTGATACATGACTGATTATGAATACCCCATTTAAAAGCCATACATCCCAAGGGACTTCTTAGGGTCATACCTGGATGAATTCAACACCATCAATTTAAATGCCTCACCGCATTCACCGAGTTCTACTGATCTAGTTACATCAAATTATGTTTATGTTATAATACATCGGTTTATACGTCCTTTTGAGTTTCGATTATAGAAAAGAAGGTTACCTAAGTGATTTTGCAAATATCGATCCTGACCCAAAACCTAAGGTTGTATCCAAATTACACACAATCACTTGACCACTACACATCTACATTAATTTCATATATCTGACAATAATTACATCTTAATAAGGTCAATTTATTGGTCAAGGTTACATACTTCACTTCAAGGTGACCTGACGGAGTTTTACACTTGGAAATTTTTTTTAAGGTGACCTGACCGATTTTACACCTTACCAAATTCGAGGTGACCTGACCGATTTTACACCTGACCGAATTCTTTGACCTTGGAGTGCACTTTTAAAGTTCAGGGTGCACTTTTAAATGTCAAGGTCGCGGTTTATACGTCCTCATATACTACTTATAAATCTGAACAGAAGATTGCATACTAGAGCAATACATAACGTATCTAAAACAATTTATGTAAACATACTAGGGGTCATTCGATGCTCATCATGGTACTCTATTGTGAGTGCATGTTGAGATTAACGGCAGGATCTCCTTTAACTCAACATATCTATGACAATCTTTCCCGCGCTTGCGCGGGTCATTGTCTAGGGGATATAAAAGTTCATGTATATTATCACCCGAGGAGTCCGACTGACATTCAGAGAGGACAGGTGGTCGGGGCCCTGTCTTCTCTAAAGATGTTTGAACAGGGCCCGTCATGGAGTCCCGTCGTCACAGTTAGTCAGAGTGCAAGTCTTAAGAATGCGCTCGTACAAGACTGTAGACTGGTCAAGTACCAAGCCTAGTGTGACTGGTGACGCTAGGATCGTATCAACGGTATAAAAGGCGTTGGATGATTCTAACGCATTTTCGATGGTTATGCTGTCTACTTTTGAGCTTCTTATTTTGTTAATTATGTTACCATAAAACGCAGGTTGTGAAATACTTAAAGTAATATACTCTGTTGCTTGCATGGGTCTGAATTTCGAAAGAAGTTGACAATATTTTTTTGTAAAATTTCTAGAAAGTCTTAACTAGTTTATGAAAGCGAAAACCTTGAACTAAAAATTTCTTCGTAGTTTGTATTTCTACTATGAAAATCCAAAACATCAGTACATGCTCTGAGCTATGAAATGCTGATACCGGGTGAACTTTGAAATATGGAACTTTATCTTATTTCTTCTTTGATTTTATTCAAGTTAGTGTCACTTAAAAATATTTATTTGGTAATTTTCTTGTCTTAGTTCTGATACCGGGGCCAATACACGACCCCCGTAGTTTTTTTTAGTAATTCAGCGGGAGACAAGTTTAAATAAGTTTTGGACTTCCCTTTTATTTCTACTTACTTGGATACTATAACTTAATTTGAAGACGTAACATTTAAACCTCTTAGTGTCACTGTTGGTGGACCAGGAGTCCACAAGGGTACATATTGTCAATCCCTATCAACTTCGGTTGATCGTTTCTTCAAACGCATTTGAAATTTTCTGTTCAGCAAATTTTCTCGAAATTTCTGAAAATGGAGTCCTGTAGCATCATATCCCGCCCATCCTGCTACGTAACATTCTTTTGCCATATAATATTATATTGTTTATATTGAGGATCACTGACGAAGTATCCGAAACTCGCATGTCTGGTCCATGCTTCCAATTTATCTGTTCGTAAATGATGCTATTGAATTTGAAGACGTTTAACATTTTCACCACTTGGTGAGTGTCACTGCTGGTGGACCAAGAGTCCCCTAGGGCACATGTAGCCAAGTTCGATCAACTTCGGTTGATCGTTTCTTTAACGCATTCGAAAATTTCTGTTATCAAAATTTCTTGAAATTTCTAAAACGTTGGTCCTGTAACATCATATCCAACCCATCCTGCTACCTCTTTCGGTACATTTTAGTACATAATAACTGCGAAGCATAACGACACATAGGGATCACTCTGTCCGTCCGTCCGTCTGTCTGTTACACTTAGGGTGTCACAGCCCGTATGTTTTTATTGGCAAGTGATATGGTTTAGATATTTCACAGGTGAATTCCTTGTGATAAGACCTTTCTACACATTCCATAATTTATTTACCTAATGACCTTATCTTTTGATTGATAAGTGATAGGCCTTTGATATTTCACATATTTATTCCTTGTAACTAGCCCTTTCTGAACATACTATAATTTTTGACCTCATGACCTTGACCTAGATATTTGACTTACTTTTCAAAAACAATTAAAATTGGCTATATCTTTTGATTGGTCAGTGTTAGGGCTTTGATATTTAACATGCTTATTTCTTGTTACAAGACATTGCTAAACATACCATAATTTTTGACGAAGTGACCTTGACCAAGATATTTGACCTTCTTTTCAAAGAAATTAGGACTGCTTACTCTTTTAATTTGTTAGAGATATGGCTTTAATATTTCATACGTGTATTTCTTATGATGGAACCTTTCTCTTGTTATCATTTTTTATATGTAGTAACCTTGATCGACCCTCTTTTCTGAAAATTTGTGATTGACCATATCTTCTAATCGTTGAGTAAAGAGGTCTGATATTTCACGTGTGAAATTCAATTAACAAGAATATCCTACTGATACCAGTATTTTTAACCAAGTGACATTGACCTTTATATTTGATCCACTTTTCAAAAATTTGCCGCTTCGCGGGCGACAAAAGCATTCCCTGGATTGCTATTTTTCAAATATTCTTTGGCCATATTTCATTGTTTAGATTGATGATCACTGACGTGGGCTAAGTACTCGAAAGGTGCATGTTTGCTCCATACTGCAAATTTATCTGTTCTTAGATGATGCTATTAAATTTGAAGACGTTTAACATTTCATAGTCTTCAGCCATTTTTCATTGTTTAGATTGAGGATCACTGACGAGGGCTAAGTACCCGAAATGCGCATGTCTTGTCTATGCTGCAAATTTATCTGCTCTTAAATAATGCTATGAATGTGAAACGGAACATTTCATTATATTTGCGACATGATCCATGTCATATCTTAATAGGTTTAAAACTTATCAGCACCACCTACATTGCATTCCGTATTATAATAAAATTGTCCGTCGTGCTGCTATTGTGCTATGTCATTGTCATCCGCTTACTTGTTAGTTCTTTTCTTTTCTCATGAGAAAGTTCTGTTTTACATTTTGCAAGAATTTGTAAGGCTTTTTATTGTGATTTTTTAATTCTGATTTCGGGTTTTGTATTTGACTATGATTGACCTAAGCCTTATTCATGTACGGTTACTATAGAAAGACCTACAACTATGACAATTTTTTTTCTCGATCAACATAAATGATCACAAGTTACGTATTAATTGGTTTACAAACAAAAAGTACAATCGTTGCAACACATCTAGACGCTCTAGTTTATTTCTTCGAATAACAACTTTGCCTCTAAGTACTTATTTCCTAATTATGGTTCTGATATCTGCTTTTATCGTCGCATGTACTGTAAGGCCATAGTAATTTTAAAGTATTTTGTTTTAGGTCCAAAACTTGTTTTGAAAGGTACCCTCCCGCCAGGCATGAAAACATACAAACACATGATCAATATAAAGGGATTCGGAAAGGAAGAATCTTTCTTCATGTCAGGTGGATAATTCTGACTTTATTTGTTAGAAAACATCTCTATTACTCACTGATATTACTGTTCAAGGTAGTTCATGGTATTCAAGATCATTTACAGTTATTTTTACCTGAAAAAATGCATGCTAACAAGTCGCAAGAAAAACTCAATTTGCGACCGTAAAATCAGCATTTATCGTCCGCAAACATAACGTCAAAAGCTGGTATTCCCTACATAATTTGTTGTATCCATTCGGCATCTATTCATCCGTCATTGTCCGTAAGCTTGTTGACAGATTTCTAGGTCATCCCGTCCAAGTTCGTGTTTCTCTAGATGGCCGTCCTAAGTCGGCACCGGTTGCTCATTGGTCTCGTTGGTTTATGTGTAGTCCTTTGTGTTTGATGTTTCTGTGTTGTGCATTGACATTCCTTGTCCCTTTTGCGTCTCTTCCTGTGCTTATCTGCTCTGTGTTTTTGCATTTGGGTGTTTTGGGATTTGCTGTGAGTGCTGCAGCCTGGCGTTGTTGGAGATCCCCTCCTTTGTTTGCTGTGAGTGCTCAGCCTGGTGTTGTTGGAGATCCCCCCTTTGTTTGCTGTGAGTGCTGCAGCCTGGTGTTGTTGGAGATCCCCTCCTTTGGGATTTTGCTGTGAGTGCTGCAGCCTGGTGTTGTTGGAGATCCTCTCCTTTCGGATTTTGCTGTGAGTGCTGCAGCCTGGTATTGTTGGAGATCCCCTCCTTTGGGATTTTGCTGAGAGTGCTGCAGCCTGTTGTTGTTGGAGATCCTCTCCATTGGGATTTTGCTGTGAGTGCTGCAGCCTGGTGTTGTTGGAGATCCTCTCCTTTGGGATTTTGCTGTGAGTGCTGCAGCCCGGTGTTGTTGGAGATCCCCTCGTTTGTCAATCAAAATACATGTCTACAGAGGATTTATTTTTCTACTTGCTCAATCAAAATGTATATATGCTTTTAGTCGTTCTGATTGGCTTACACATCTGGGGTCTCGAAACTGCTGAATTTCAACGAAAAATAAAACAAGTATTAAATATCATTAAATAACTCGAAAGAAGTGGGGCTATTAATGCAACAGAATTGTTCAGATCCTTATGTAGCATATACAAACGAAATGGAAGGAAATTTGTATAGCTAAGTCACATTAGACTTATTATAATTACAGTCAAACCTGTCTTATGTGACTTTGCAAGGGCCGACAGAAAATAGGTCACATGAGACAGGTGGTCACCGAATACAGGTTCAACCTGATCCTACAATATTTTCGTAGTTTAATAGCAATATTATTAAATGAATTACTACATATATCAATTCGTATATTTATTGATTAATCATATTGTACATGTAAAATCACATTATATTTTATTTATCACAGAAAATTGAATTTTAAAAGACACTGATAAAGATATTTAATGCAAAATAGTATATAGTTTGGGTGCTTTGAAACACCAAAAGTCGTAATATACAGGTTCAGAATTCGGAACGAGACAGAAAAATTACGGCCGTTGTCGCGTTAGACAGGTTGTCGCTATATACAGGTTAATTTGATAGGAAAATTGCCAAGGAGGAATGAAAAAGGTCACATAAAGCAGGAAGTCGCTAAAAAGAGGGTCACTTTAAGACAGGTTTGACTGTATATGTTTACAGTGAAAGTAAACCTGCTACTCTATTATAAGCACGTAACATCGTTTTTGTGTCGCCTGCGAAGCATAACGACACGTAGGGATCATTTTGTCCGTTGTCCGTCCGTCTGTCTGTCTGTCCGTCTGTCTGTCACACCCTATAAAAGTGATTCCTGAGTGTCGCTATGTTTCGCAGGCGACACGTGCATTCCTTGGAATGATTTTAATCCATAAACATTGGCATGCCCTTCTTTATTGTATGTTTAATTGTTTAAAGTGATTTGTTTAGCTAAAAAGAATCCATAAAACCAAATGATTTCTAGACAAAATTCATGAGATTTACCCAATTTTTGACGTTCATAATCAATACCTGAATTTGTCCATAATTTGTGTGCGTTCCTCGAATTCCAACAAAAAATTTAATATACAACATCATATAAAGCTTTGTAGCAATCAAACAGGAAATGGTTTTATAGAGTGAATTTGAGTTTAGTGCCACCTTAAATGCTTCAATTTTCTCAGGATGAAATCTGATTATGAAAATTGAAGTGTTCCAACTCATAACCTTCTTGAATAAAATCGAAACTCATTTGATGCATCAGACACGTGTTTCGGTCAGTAAATCCTCATCAGTGGTACTTTAAGCTAAATTGATTCTCAGACACAGCCAAATGTACTTTAGTAGCACCCTCTAGTTTTATTTTTTGAATCTTAATTTGTTCGTTTACTTTGCAAAGAGTGCGCGGCTTCAAATTTGTGTAGGGTTGATTCAGGAGCATAGTTTAATAAAATCTCTAAGCAAACTAGCATTGAAGAGATGGTGCAAGAATGTTAACCTCCGTATAATTTCGATGATACTTTAAAATGAAATGATGAGTTTCCAAAATAGCAAAAAAAGTATGATGTCAAATTGAAAAAGGGCCAAAACAAAGCTTCTTTCAGGCGACAGAGCTGGAAAGAAAGAAATTTAATACACTTAAAACATTTAATCACGGGGAACGAAATACAGTACAATTTGCACTAACACTGATTTGTAAATTATCATGTAGTCCACAGAGAAGTCACATTTCTTGATCACAAGTATTAGGGAAACTGAGTCGAAATTAAGAAAAAGTTCCCCATGGTGAGATGATGGTTTCTTGTTCATTTACAATTAACTAACATAATAGAATGTCATATAATATCAACGTTAAGTTACATAGACTGAAAACGATACACCTTTCACATATCAAAATTGATATCATCATATCATATACTACTTCATAATCAACAAAACAATCAAGTACCAAATGTGTAACATGTGATAGTGTTTCCTTCGTGTAATTGGATATTATAAAAGCTGGACAATATATATGCCATGAGTACACCTGACTGAGAACCAACGACCATGTCAATTTTATCCCCTGCAAATTAAGAAGACTAGATTGAACACGCTTATTCAAAATCACTGCTGATTAGACAAGCACAAAGGGACAAGGAACACCAAATACGAAGACGATGAAGGTGTATCCAGTTTGGTACATTTGATTCGTCACCTAGTCTTTTCAAAGATCAGCGAATGAAAGTCAAACGCAAAATCCGTTACCCTATATCAAAAACCCACAATCGAAAATCTTAATAATTTTGGAAAAATACAAAACAGAGTATCTCCAGTGCAAGTGCGGAAGGGCACTCTGGAATTCATTGTAGGTAGTGCTGTTTTAAAAATTCCATATATCGCAAGAATCATGTAATATATCTAAGGCAAGTATATGGTGTCTAAGCAGGAAGGACCAAAATAGAATCCCAAATCCTATCCCAATTTCTGTCGAAGTGTTACCCACAGTGTCACTGCTAGGCCACCGATTATGACCTTTCTACCGAATTGAAGTGGTGGGTGTTGCATGCAAGCAGAAGGTGCTCACTCTTCCCGCACCTGATCTCACTGTTTCGCAAGGAGTTCACTTCTCTTCATATGGTAGATTTGTTTTTTATTTCTGTTCCTTTGTCTTAGTTCTGGTTTTATCCTGGTTTTGTATGCTCTTGGTTAGATGATTTTTTCGATTAACGATTTTGTACTTCTTTTAAATAGGGATATGGTTTTGTCCATGTCTGTCACCGTCACTTGTAGGCCGTTGATGTGTGACTATACATGGTGTGGTGGTAATTTACGGAGACGTAACAAATGAGCTTAAAAATGTCCAAAATAATGTACAATGAAGAAGTAGTCGGACAAAAAACCTAAACCAGAATCAAAATCACTATGAATAAACACAAGAAGCGAGGAAAACAGAAAAGAAAAGAAAACAACAAAAACACTCTCATGAGGAGCAAAATTGAATCCCAGATTGAGACAAGACCATGTGCAGAAGTACCTACTGGCTGTCAGAAACACCAATCACAGAAGCAGAAAAGACCATAACTAGTGTAAATATTAAATCGGTGATTTCGGATGGTTCGACCTTTCAACATAATTGAAAAATAACAAAGTACTCATCTAATTTTCCAAACAATGCACAAAACTCTTTTAGTTAACATATCACATCTTGATACGCAAAACATTCTACCAAATCAATCTCCTTACAATCTTACAATTTTGTTAAAATTAAATCTGGTCTGAAAAGGTATGCTGTACAACGGGACTAAATTTTTTGTTGTTATATATTTTTGGATTTTTATCTTTTAATCTTATATTTTTTCGACTTGATGTCTTATTTGCTGTGCTTGTCTACTATGTATTCCCATTGGGGTGTTTCTGTGTTTTGATGTTTGTGCTACAACCGAGTCTTGTTGGAGATCCCCTCCTTTCATCGTACCGTTTGTTTTTGGAAAGACCTGAGTGTATTCGGAAAGATAGGCTACATACATATGAACATAGCAGATGCTCGTTCAATGTCGATTGTACTTTGTTTATTTAATGTGTTGTCATTAATGTATGTATGCACAATCGATGTTATTGTACGTGTTGCATTTCTGCAACACAGAAACGTCAAAATCCATAAGCTCTACAGAAAAATACAGCGGGGGCTGTTCTACTCTGCAAACTGAACCCGTGGTGACCTGTATTTTAATGTCACCTTTTACCTAGAAAAACGAGATTTCAGAACGAAACTGACATTTGCGGCGCATATATATATAGAATAAATGTCATAATTTTTGTTTTTAAGGATATACAACACACTGCAAGTACATTTATTGCATGAAATGCGCAAACGCGCATTAATTGTACGATAAATGCACGTACTGTGTGTTGCATGTTTGTTGTTTATTTCTTGTTGCAGTATGGTGCAGTTTAACTCGTTCCCCATGACTTGATGTTTTGAAGTGTATTGATTACATCTTTTCAGTTCTGTCACCTGAAAGGAGCTTTGTTTTGGCCCTTTAACAATTTGTCACCATATATATTATTTTGCTATTTCGAAATCTTGTCCTTTCATCCACAAATATCATGGACATTAAAGGAAGTTAACATCTTAGCACCATCCCTCCAATGCAATTTTGAACATATATTTTACTTGGATATGATACTGAATCGACCCTACTGGTTTGGAGCCGCGATCTCTCTGAAAATAAGATAATAGAGGGCGCTACAGAAATGAAATTTGGCAGCTCCTGAACATAATTTTGGCGGGAAGCATCACTGATGAGGATTTAATATCCGAAGCACGTGTCTGTTGCATAAAAATTGGTTTGAAATTTTCTTCAAGAATGTATAGATTTGGAACACTGCCATATTATTGCATTCTCGTAACAAAACACACATTAAGACATCTATTCTCTATATATAAAAGGCGAGTTTATTTTTCATAATATATTCATTAGGTGCTAGCATAATGGTTGTTTCGTATTGTTATGTTATGTCCCAAATATGTCACAGTCATCTATACCTATTCCATTTTGCTTGGGAAATTGTACTCACCAAAAGAGGATCGAATTTCGAATTTACCTCAGCTTCTTTTCTGAATCTTTTAAACTGAATTATTACTGAAGTGAGTGTATGGTGTACCAAACTGACGTTTGGATGCCATGACGGCTACATTTTGGCAGCAGGGATGGATCATTCTTTTTCTATATTATCTATGGCGAAATAGTGAATATATATATTGATATCTTCATATTGCAATGAAGTTCGAAAGCTATCACGAAAAGAGGTAGCAGAGTCAGACAGTACTCTTTGTAATATCAGAATCTTTAGCTTCCTTTTTCTTCACTATAGCAAAGATGCCCCTTAGGTAATTTGCAAGTGTTGGCTTATTTATTGAAAGCAAATCATCCATACGTCGGTAACTGAAGTAGATGAATAATGTTAATTGTCTACAAGGAACCTTTAATGAGGCATTATGGTAGTTGTTGACTTTCTTATATGATGAACATATCACGATTTACAAAATGACCTTGATTTGTATTCTCCAAACAACGGGTCTGCTGGAAAAATTGAGTTTTGACCCCGATATCGGTAGTAGCTTATATAGATATGATTTTTGGGTGCAACAAAACCTATCGATTAGCTATTCCGAAAACCTAATAGAACTTCAATTATCACTCTCTTTACATTTAGATGAAACTTGTTTGTCAGGTTGGAAAAAAAGTTTTCAACTTCAATATTTTCTTTGAAGGAATGGAATTACTCATTATTTTACATTTAGAGCCATTCTCTGTAAACATCGACATAAATTTGATTACTTATGTTTCAGATTTTCATAATTTTCATTGTCATAGTAAAATTTGAACCTCTGACCGTGAAAATTATATTTGTTTTGGTATTTGACGAGCCGTTGCCATGGTAGCTAAACGTATTGAATTTGGTCAGAAAACTGAAGTGTTCTAAATGTAGTTCCAAGTGTACCTTCTTGAACAACAGTTCAAATCAATTTCAATACACCAGGCACGTGTTTCGGATAGTAAATCCTCATCAGTGCTATTTCACGCTTAACTGATTTCCAGATAGCCAAATGTATTTTAGAAGCGCCTTCTAGTTTGACTTTAAATATTTGAATCGAGTCACAAAGTCCTGAGCACGATTTACAAAGAGATAACTATTTTTTCACCATGTTCCTTCTATGCTTTCTTATTTAATACATATATACAGAACTCTTCAGTATTGTTGGAGATCCCCTCCTTTTCTTGAAGAATAAGAATAAGAGTAATACGAATTGATAAGTGTTCTTTATTAGCAGTTTTAGATGTTTTTGTCCTCTGGAATTTTATTGACAATTTTGAACTACGTGTATTTTAAAACAAAGGAATACCTCACTTATTTATTTTTCTGTCCTTATCTTGTTCTTTGATATAAACTTTTGCCTTTTTAGATTTTTTTTTCTCATCAATTATTCATTATTTGGATATACTATATTCTGGCCTCCAGGATCACTGATTAGACATTAAATGTTTAAATTCACTCTTGGAGTTTTCATGGAGCTGTTGTAACGGGCGTTGCATACATGCAAACAGGAGACGCTGACTATCCCCGAACACCTGATCTCACTTCGAAGTGTTGCTCATTTGGATGTTCGCAACTGTTCAAATGGAGATTCTTATGGTTTTGCCTTGCGTTCTCGACTTTGAGACGGAATAACTGATGGGTACTTCTTGATGTTTATTTTTTCATGGTACTCTCGTTGGTTTATGTGTAGTCATTTGTGTTTTATGTTTTTCTGTGATTTGGCGTTCCCTGTACTACTGCGTCTCTTTCTGTGCGTGTCTTTTTTGTGTTTTACAGTGGGTGTTTTGGGAGGTTGCTGTTGGTGCTGCAACTAGGTGTTGTTGGAGATCCCCCTTTTCTCAAATGTCTTTCATAGAAATGCATTTCCATTTCAAAACTTTTATCTAGATATGTTTGCGACCCGCAAATGCTCATCCGGATTCTACGTAGCAATTATCCGTCTTTCTAGCTTTGCTGACGTGTCACAAGAAACCATCAGTTTGCGGCTTAGAATGTAGATCATACTGCAAAAAATGAGAGTACGATAAGCTTTCACATACTTTGACATATGCAGACCCTAGACTCAATGTCAGCCAAATTAGGACTTTCCCTCACAATTCATGATACACTACACTCAACATTAGAACATCTTAGATTGTTATACATGTATAGATTGTCAAAAAAGGGACAAAACGAAGATACCAGAACAACCGTTGACGCTCTTTCGGTTGATAGAAACACACAATACGATAGCATTTTCATATTGAACAACTTCGAGACAGATATCGATTCGAACATTTTTGAGTTAAAAATCATAATAAATTAAATTCGAAATATCATTTTGCAAAATGACGAAAAGGTGACAAAATGTGTGCTAATCCTATACGGGGGAACGGCCTAAATATCACATTTTGACATTTTCCTGCCAAGGATGATTAAAAGATTCTTGATTACGACCTTTCTTATTTACCGTCTTTTACCTATTTGGACATACCTGAATTGACATGTTTCTATCTGGCATTCGCGGCACGTGTTGCATGCAGTTAGACGACGCCAACTCCTCCCGGGCACCTGATTCTGTCTCCAATCGGGGTTTGCGATTGCCTTGTTGATGATGACTTACACAGCTGTGCAATATTTCCCTGGTTCATTGGATCCTGAACCACGATTTGTACATCTTATCTGGTGCACATTACAGTTGAGGATGCAATTCTTTCATTTTCTTGAAGAAGATAGAAATCCAATAAATTTTCCCGCCATCTCTAATAAATTCCGTTCTTTCCCTGGACTCTTTGGAGATTATTTATAAGATAGTGTTGCCCTTCATTTTTCTGTGGTGCTGAATTATTGTCTGTTTGTCCACCTTTTTTCTCCTCATTCCGCTGTTTTAATTTGGGAAACTACTCCCTGTCTTTGTTTTGTTTGAGATATTGATTGTGACTTATGGATTCTGATTTTGGGTTGTGTATCCGGATAAGTGGGAGGGTTGTGCACACGTAATCCGGGTAACTACACCATTTGTTAATAGCAGATGGCCGTCCAAAGTCGGCACAGGGTGCACATTTGTCTCCTTCCTTTTATGTGTTGTAATCAATGTTTCAGTGTTTCTGTACGTTTCTGTTACGATTGTTTTGTATGATTTTCTAGTGAATATTGCTGTGTCTTTTTGCGATTTGTAGTTTTGTATGATGTCATTTATGTGGGGTTGTTTCGCTGGGTGAATGCAGGGTAGTCATACCGGAGATCATTCCCTTTCCTTTACTTTCATGCACTGATCTTCAAGATGGTTAAATTAAAATGGATATATGCAAAAAGAGCACGTAAAAGTGTTAAAATGCCACAAGACAGAAAATTTAATAGGAAAAACTCTTACCAGATGAAATTTCCACCAAAAGTCATTGCAGCTAGTGCCACTACATGAAAAAGCAGTAACAAGGCAAATATATGATCCTGCTGTCACCATACAGACACTTAATAATAATAATAATAATAATAATAATAATTTCCTTTATTTTAACAGGATAAACGCAATTAGTCTTTGGACTAGTTTACATTGTGGTCCTGTATTATATACATATGTACAAACAAATAATAAGAAAGTTAACATAAATAAAAACATATACATGCATAGTAATTTTTCATAAATTTGAGATGTTGAATACTGTATCTAAAAAGAAAACAATATGTAGTAAAATGTCCTTGTATTAAAACTATGTATCACAGACAATGTTCATGTATTAAAACAATTAAATTATCTATTAAAATACTCTTCTAAATACATCTTTTTAAAACTGTCTAATGTTGTACACTTGGTTTGGTACTTGACAAATCTACAGTCTTGTGTCAGCGCATTCCTAAGAATTGTACTCTGACTGACTGGGACGACATGACTCCATGAGGGACACTGTCCAATCTTCTTTCGAGAAGACAGGGCCCTGACCACTGGTCCTCTCTGAATGTCAATTGGACTCCTCGGGTGATAACATGCACGAATTCGATGCAGCTGGCAGAGCACGTACTAATGTCGATTGGACTCCTCGGGTGATAACATGCACGAATTCGATGCAGCTGGCAGAGCACGTACTGTGTTTCATACACCCTCTATTCCTATATCCATTTACATATCAATCTGTGTTTCTTGGGTCCCTGCGTAATGCTGTATTGTTTGTATGTCATCTTAATTTACACCACTATTGTGCGTTCTTCGAGACCTTTTGGTAACCGAAAAAGTTGGAAGGTTGTGGGCACGTAATCCTGATAATTACAACATTTGCTATTGGCGTAGCAAATGGCCGTCCTAAGTCGACACCGGTTGCGAATTGGTCTTGTTGGTTTATTTGTTGTCTTTTATGTTTGATGTTTCTGTATTTTATGGTGTTCCTTGTTTCTTTTGCGTCTTTTTCTGTGTATGTCAACTCTGAGATTGTGCATGGCTTGTTTTGGTGTTTGCTTTGGGCACTGTAACCGAGTGTTGTTTAATACACCCCCCCTTTCTTTAGTAAAGTATGTATTAAATCCAATGTATTAAGATGTCTAAAAAGGAAAATAATTCCTTTTGAGATAAAATCCTGTTAGAATTGACACTATATTGCAAAACAAAATAGGTAAAACAACTACAGTATCAAATGCCTAAATCTGGTGTATGATTTTTGTTAATCATAGAAATTATTACAGAAATTTGATCTTGTGATATCGATGTTATTTCACCCTAGATACTCATTAAATATGTACTTAGCAATTATTGTAATCTGGCAAAACTTGAAATAAATACATTGATATTAAAATTTTTGACCCATTTCTCCCGAAAAAAAGTGCAAGTGAAACGAGAAACCCAAGAAGCCGTAATGCTGACCTGCTACTTATATGCACCAAAATACACTCTATATTATGTTCCCCTTCTGAGACTGGCACAATTATAGACAATAAAAGAGGTAATAAAAACTCGCATCCAAAGATCCGGTGTAAATTGAATTATATTCTGGATACGGTTACAAAAAAGAAAGTGAGACAGTGATATAGGTATTATTTCAAATTACACATATCATCTCAAAGTATGTACTTTTCAATATCGCCTTCTTGCAATTTTGACTTAATAAGGCATTGTCACAATGATATTTGATCACAATGAGACAGTGTGTCTATGAGAAACAATATGAAGAAAGCGCTTGTAAACACAATCCCCGTAAAAACCCTCCTATGCAGAATGGTGGATGATATTCTGTCATAGACCATTTGTACCGTTCAACCAAAGATTCTACTTTATATCTTCCAAAATGGAAGTAACCGGATGTGACAATTCTACCGAATTGAAGCGAAGGATGTTGCATTCAAGCAGGAGATAATGACTCTTCCTGGGTACATGGTCTCACTCCCATATTGGGAGTTCGCTTCTTTTCATGTAGTGCAGGTTTTTGTTTGTTTGCTTTGGTTCTTGTTTTATCCTGGTTTTGTATGCCTTCGGTTTATGATTTTCTGAATTATCGATTTTGTGCTGTGTATAGAGATATGGTCTTTATCCATATTTGTCATTGTATATTACACTATTTCAAAAAGGGCAAGATGTCAAGTTAGTTTTCTTTTTTGGAATGAATGTAGCTACTGCGTGTTTACTTACTTCCCGGGGTTCGCAACCGTTCCCATGGGAATTCTCACTATTTGGCCTTGCCTTCACGATTTTGAGACTGAATAACTGTTAGGTACTTCTTTGATGTTTATTTATTCCCTAAATAAGTGAATAAAAATCAAATATGTACGTGCACGTGTATTTGTGTTTAGTTTTACTTTCAAAGGGAAAATATCTTTAACAAAACCTATTTGCTCTGACCACTCTTACGTAATACAAGAGGTATGACTATAAGACAAGCAACAACTTCAATTAACAACAGTGGACAACGTGATTACAAACAAACGAAACGAATGGACATATCAACAATCAATGTAGACACACAATAACAAAAACATGAATGATAAAACATCAATGTGCACCGGAGCCAACTTTGGAATGCCATCCGCTTTAAGATGGTTCAATAATCCAAGAATTCTTTGTCAGAGCAAACAAATTATTCTTTTTATTTAACAGGAGTCCCCGAGGTCACATGTAGCCAAATTCGATCAACTTCGGTTGACCGTCTGTCTCTCAAACGCATTCAAAAATTTCTGTTATCAAAAACTCTTGACTTTTCTAAAACGTGGGCCCTGTAGCATCATGTCCCGAGGAACATGTAGCCAAGTTCGATCAACTTCGGTTGACCGTCTCTCTCTCAAACGCATTTGAAAATTTCTGTTATCAAAAAATCTTGAAGTTTCGAAAATGTCTGTCATGTAGCATCATATCCCATCCATCCTGCTACGTTTTTTTCTGTACATTTTTAGACATAATAATTTTCACACTCTGGCCATATTGCATTGTTTAGATTGAGGATCACTGACGAGGGTTAAATACCAGAAACCAGAAACGTGCATGTCCTGTCCATGCTGAAGATTTATCTGTTCTTAAATGATGCCATTGAATTTGAAGACATTTAACATTGATATCTGATGATTTATATTTGTAATTAGGATTCCATATGATTGTTCATTTGATTGACCATTGGTCCTCTGAATATACATAAATAAACCTATTCCAAGATCTGTCGCAAAACAATGAATTTGATAAATAAATACTTGATATACTGATGACAAATATGGACAATGACCATATCCTTATACAAAATAATTCCAAATTGAAACCATATCATAATACATAATAATTCCATATTAAAACCATTATTGAAATTATTTTCAACATAACATCATCAAATATGTCTATTTCTGTATAGATAATGCTTTCAAAGAGCGAAATAGCTGAAACTGTTCCGGAAAAGTACATTTTGTGTACCCCCACCAAAAATGAAAATCTAAAAAAGGAAATCCCCAGTACTCTTATTTGAAATCAAAGTGATCAGAAGTCTTTGTCAGAAGTTATTTTCTTTTTCATATTTTTCAATGACAAACTCTTTTCTTCTTCCTCCTCCTCAAAACATGCATAGAGAGAGAGAGAGCACAAAGGGGGTAAACAACCACGTTCACTATTCAGACACAAAAAGGTACAAACGACTACGACACTAAAACGTGTTTAAACCAAGCGGAAGGGACAGAACATCCCTTAATCCGTCTGGACACTCTTTGGCAATATTACATCGTTCAGATTGAGGATCACTGACGAGGGTTAAGCACCTGAAACGTGCATGTCTGGTCCATGCTGTAAAGTTATGTGTTCTTAAATGATGCTTTTGAATTTGAAGACGTTTAACAAGATTCCGAACTAGCAAAATAATAATTGATGTCAACTTGATAAAGGGCCAAAACTAAAGCTTCTTTCGGACATGTATATATGTCCATAATAATTATGTTCGAATAATTCTTTGTATTTTTCACGCATTTACAAATGTTTTGGATGTAGGGAGGTTTTACACACAATATACATGGTGTTCGTGCAAATAAGGGTCTTTAAAATTAGTCATATTAATAATGCTTGTCTTACTTTTGTGTTTATGGGTGTTCTGGTTGGCAAGAGAAAGGAGGGGATCTCCAACAAGACTCGGCTGCAGCACCAACAGCAAGAAACATAAATGTAAAAACACAGAGTATACAAGCACAACAATATGCAATATAGAAAAGAAACACCAAACCTTATATCAAAACACTACACAAAGTCAATGGACAATGTTCGTTAACCCAGGATGATCATCATTCACGTCAGTAGCAAATTATATAGTCATTCTTCTATACAGATACAGGATCTGGAGAGGAACATGCATCTAAATTTTGAAGTTTTAGGGACGAATTATGCATTTTCGTGGAAAACGTCATCCGAATACGCGAGTTTCGAGATCCTATTACGGACCGGAATTTTTCGACTTTTACATGCGCCATTGACAAAAGGTGGGACATCTGTCGATAATGCGTAATGTAATATCTGGGAAATTTCACAAATAGTGCAAAATTCTGTGAAACCAACTGTCGGAATCAATTTAGAAATCAGCCTTAAAGAATTCTACAGCATAAGAAGATAATTTTAAGATAAATAATCGCCGATATAAGGGTTTGAACATGGAAAATCGACCGTAATCAAGTACTGCTCACTTCGAATCACTTGATCTCAATCTAAACTTGAAATAAATGCTTATAAAGGGTCAATCCATACTTTTGTAATATTCAGAAAGGTAGCAAGCTCGTCATGGAAGCTCATATATTTTTACTCTTTAATTTATTACAATTCAAAACAGGCGGCCCATCAACTTGCCATACTGCGAAATGTAAACAGTCCCACTTTTGTACCACGTGTCCTGAAATCCGTGTTGAAAAATCAAATGTTTGCGGTCCGTATTCAGGATCTCAAACCGACGTATTACGTTCGCACAACCCTTTCACCCGTTCGATCACCCAGCTGTCCCAATGAATGTACAATTGTGTTGTGTAATAGCCTCCTCAATGCAAAATATCTGATGATACGCTAGAACTACAAGAATCATAAAAAGAACGACAGTCGTACCTGAATTATATACGTTCTTTTCCTAGCTTCAAGGGTTTGTTTTATAACCCAGGTGTACATGATTCAGTGTATCCTGTTATAATTTTTATCTTGTGTCAATGTATATGCTAAAACTATTCACGTAAATATACCACTAGTCTGACTGAATGAACATCTCAAAACTATCAATTAAGTTCTCATGGAATTTGTTTAATACCTGAATGAAGTCAAATGACGACAATCATCTCAATACAGTAAAGGTAAGGTCCTCAAAACGACGAGAATTGTTATCCGACGAGGGTTTTAGCTCTTATAACCCCCATTTACGTCGAAACAGATACGTCACTCAATCTCTATAATCAACGGACACCACCCCAACAGGTTTGGCATCTTAGGATGGCTACCCAAACATCACGATCGACCCTGTCTAACTTTAGAACCTCTTGAGGCCGAACTTGTTATATAAGCCCGAAATAACTCTGAAGTACCCGCATCATATTTCAAATATAGAGATCAATTCCTTGCAACGAAGTCAAAGAAGAATAATTTAATTGATTTTGTTTGGTCCCTTCCATTAATATTCCTCCCTTTTACAACTGCTACGCTTTGATGATAACTGCAGACCTTTTCAAATTATGATTTTACGTGCTTCTGTGTGCGTTACACGTTTTCCAATAATTAAAGCTTGTTAATGTCAGTTGATAAAGGGTTATTTTCATCTTGTAAGGATAATTTGACTTGAAGAAAAGGACAAATATAAAATGTCATTTAATTTGTACGATATTTTATCTCCTAACTTATTGATGTCGAAAGCCCACCTTCAAATTTGAAGAATCAACTGTATACAAGGGTTGAAAGATGAATAAAGCAAATCGATGTTTGCAAGGAAGATATTTCCTCTATAGGTTGATTAGTCAATTATAAATTAAATCTTAAAACGTCTGCATAACCAATATAGACGAGGGCATGATCCACCTAATTGTAGTTGGGCCTCGACAGTTAAAAAATAATAGATTATTTTTCACTGAGAAAAGCTGATATTTCGAAAATTTTACCCTTTTACCTCCGTAATTCAATGGGACCGATGGATAGATATTTAGCTGAACTTTTCCCATTCCGCATTTCCTGCAATTTTTGTTAATTTTTCACGAATTACACTGCGTTGTTTAAATTGGGGATCGCCAGCGGGGCTTTTGTGCCCGCAACGTGCATGTCTGGTTCATGCTGCTAATTTATCTATTCCTAAATGATGCTATTGAATTTGAAGACTTTTAACATTTGAACTACTTGGTGAGTGTCACTGCTGGTGGACCAAGAGTCCCCGAGGGCACATGTAGCCAAGTTCGATCAACTTCGGTTGATCGTCTCTCTCTTCAACACATTCGAAAATTTTTGTTAGCACATTTCTATAAATTTCTAAAACGTTGGTCATGTAGCATCATATCAAACCCATCCAGCTACGTTTGTCGGTACATTTTTGAGAATCATAATTTTCATACTCTTTGGCCACGTTGCATTGTTTAGATTGGGGGTCGTTGGCGGGGGTTGGGTGCCCGAAACGTGCATATCTGGTCCAAGCTGCTGATTTATTTGTTATTTTATAAAAATGATGCTATTGAATTTGAAGACTTTTGATTGTTGCATATATTTTGTATAACTCCCAACAAAAATCATGATCCATAGATTTTGGATAAGACGAGTAACATATATTTAATTGTCGGTGTTAATTTTCTTCTTCATGTAATCTTCAAGAAAGATACTGAACAATATTCTCAAATATACCATAGAAGTAGTACCAATCAAAGGTGACACCACACTTAGTTGTTTGAATTATCTTGGCATAAGGTGACACCACACTTAGTTGCTTGAATTATCTTGGCTTAAGGTGACACCACACTTAGTTGTTTGAATTATCTTGTCTTAAGGTCAGGGTGGCGACTTTTAATAGAAATGCGGTAGACGAAAGATGGATATGTCCACATGTAGAGGAACATCTCCTCGAACAATTCAGACCAAAAAGTCAAAATTTGCCCGTTTCGTTTTTTGGATATAAACGTCCTTTTTGGTCTAATTTAACATTTTCGTCGTTTTAGAGAATACCTCATTATAACTTTATATACCTCTGCAGATTACCCCTTTGCAATGCATGAAATTTCAAAAAGTCATATATACTTCTATTTTTCTGGATTCCTATAGCTTGTGTATGAATTAAAGCCTATTTTGAGAAATTCTGATAAAATGAACAGTTCTAAGGGGTGTATTTTCTTATAAATACGATTTTGCTGGTTGTCATGGCAATGACTCGTCATCTTTATAAAGAGCTAGTGAAGGTCGCCAGCTGCACAATATTTTTCTATGTATAGAGCTTTGATATCAAAACAATATGTACCCGAATTAGTTTTTAAGCAAAATGACTGTTTCTATAAATAGCACAATAATTTATGCAAAAATCAAAATTTTGACCCCAAAACATAGAGATTTACTCGAATTTCTAATTCCCTCATTTTAAAAAACTAGAATGAATGGTATATATTCTGATATTTGAATCTTTAGATGCAGAACTCATGCGAAAATGACAATTTTTTTCCTATTTCAGCAATTTTTCATTGAAAATATGCATTTTCCCAGAAATACCCATTCAGCAATGGAAATTTCAAGGAGTATTATTTTTTTCTGAAATAATGTAACAAACTGAGCTTATACCATTTATCGTTCAAGTCGGTTTCAAATATATCGTGATATGAAAATACAGTTACCTCCCTGTAGTCGCAACCCTAACCTTAAAGTAACACTGCCGAGGATTCATTATCCGAAACATGCATGTCTAGTGTACCACATAAAAAAGTTGTCCAAAAGGCTGCCCTCCTTGTTCTAATTGTGTCTATTCCGACTTTTCTATTTTTCATGCCTGCGTTCGACTTGTTCAGGTATCTGACGTAAAAGCATTGTGACGTCATTAAATTCATTTGAAAACGTCATATTTGTAACCCTGTTTCCCTGAATTTCATGCTGGTTTTGCATGAAAATTGATGACGTAACAATGCGTTGACGTAAGATACTTGCACAAATGGGAAGTAACTCTGTATTTCGAAAAGACAGAATTGCTGCGTATGTCTTCTATATGTTTTTGCATTGGTTGTTTTGGTGTTTAAGTTATGATTCACTTCTTCAATATAAGCATGTGTAACTTGATACAAAATATGAAGGATCTGGAAGAAGGCTACAAGCTTATATAAATCCATTTCCTAAAATTAATCCATTTCCTAAACATAAATCCATTTCCTAAGTTGTTTTGCTGCGGGTGCTGCAATCGAGTGTTGTTTGAAATCCCCTCTTTTCTTTTATCTAAGATTAGATAGGAAAAATACAAAAATATGTTCAAGCTAAATGTGCATGATGTGCTAAATGTGCATGATATCATAAAATGTGATGTATTAAATACAATAAATGAGAAGATAAAACATCGTTTAAACAACATTGACTTTCACTGATACTTAATTGCTCTCTTACACAAGAAGACTTAAAGTATTGCATCACCTCTATGACCAGGCACGAAAAATATTTCTTTAAATACCAATGTAATTTACTAATAACATTCATAATTTATTCTGCTATTGTCTCTTTGTGCTTTGGACAACGACCTTGAAAATGAATAGAATTCAGGTGCTGTTAAGATAAGGCTTAAAATCTGCCCTGAAATGTCGAAATTTCAAAAAGCAG
Source organism: Pinctada imbricata (assembly GCA_033119305.1). NCBI lineage: Eukaryota > Metazoa > Mollusca > Bivalvia > Pterioida > Pteriidae > Pinctada > Pinctada imbricata. The sequence goes on from VSWD01000008.1 coordinate 8,575,281, forward strand.
ATATTGAGAAAATTTTTCAGCAAAAATAAAAAGTAACTTGTCCAGATATGAAACTTCTGTCAGGTTGGATAAATCATTTTTGAATAATTTTTTGGGTCAAAATAAGCGTTTTTCCTATCGAAATCAATGGAAAACGGAAAAGTTCTTCTACAACATTGTCCCCACCCTCGGTTCAGAATGCCACTTTTACCAATGTGTATGTCAATAAAACAAATGTTTCGGCCAAGTTGGGTTCTGAAACGAGGGGGGGGGGATGTCCCACAGGTGAAAAACGAAAAAAAAGGAGGATGGATGACTATATTAAAATCAGTCTTTAGAGCGGTAAAATAAATTAAAATTGCATTTTTTTCTTTTAATATCATGTAACAATCTTTTCAGAGTGTGTCCCGATCAAATATTTAACCGTTAGGAAGGGATTAAAAGAAAGTTGTCTATTTCTACACTGTGCGTACTTCGCGCCTGAAAGCTACATATGTACATGTAGCTGATAAATACGAAATATAACCGTTTTTCAGTTTCCAGATTGCGTTTTCACCGATTATATTGATGTAATAACCTCAAGATTAATTTCTCTTATCCAAGTTTGACATTAGAAAACAACACAAGAGGGTGCTAGTGAATCTTATTTGGACTGCTTTTGAAAAGCACTTTGGCTGGAAGCATCATTGATGAGAATTTGATATTCGAAACACATGTCTGGTACATGAAAATTGGTTTGAAATTTTCTTCAAGAAGGTATAGAGTTGGAACCCTTCCGCATTATTAAAAGGTAGAGAAGTATATTAAACATCAAATTTGTGTTAACTAATGCATTTTTTTGTGAATTTTCGCTCGATATAAGACGTTTTCTCTCATCAGTTCCCCTACCTCTTCAATCCGTAATTATAACATCTTTCACCGAATCTATTTAAATAAAATACCTACTAGGAATCTTCTAATACTTAATATTTTAATCCCGAACACTTTTTTACCTGAAATAGAAGGACAGCGCACGAGAAATAATCGAGTGATTTCAGGGCTAAATCAAGCCCTTATCTAAACAGCTCCTTTAATAGGTACATATTTGAAGACAATCCGTCTCAAGACTCTAGGATTTTGGTAGGTCTAATCTGTTGCCTTGAACTCTGTCCAGTGACCTTGATTCATACGTCTGTGAAAATGAACGTTTTCTACATTTCTCGCGAAACTAAAGTGAAAGTAATAACATATCGTGAAGTATTTTTTTAAAGCTTCATATGAAACTATTTCTTGGAAATGATCAAAGCTTGCATATCAAGCTTTTATCCCTTATATTTATGGTTACGTTTTTAAGTTATCGTGATGGATCATCCATCCATTTTTATTTTCGTATATTTCTATCCATCCATTTTTATTTTCGTATATTTCCATCCATTCATTTTCATTTTCGTTCATTTCCTTTCCTTGATGCCTTATTTCTAAAAAAAATATTATAACTGCTGTGTATATTCTATTAATCTACAAATATATATATAACCGAAAGACTGCATGAATAGTAGAATCTTGTCACCCATAAATCACATGAGAGACATCTTTACCCGTGAACTATATAAGGACGTGTATATACATCTTCAATAAATCGTGATGGTATGTCAACACGTGAGGAATCCATCAGACAGCTAATTCTAGCTTTAATATACAAAACGAAAAGAGAAATGCAAGCTAAAACCTCGCATTCTCTTGCTAAATAGAAAAAACCCCTCCCGAATAGAAGCCCATAAATATCTATAATAGGAAAAACATCTCCAGATTGTCATGAACCGGAAGCCGTCTTACTCAATGCGTGATTGCCGGCAAATTTGTCGCTAATAATGAGCTTGAATTGACAAAATTACAAATTTGTGTAAATTATGCCACTCCAACATTTTTCTCAATGGATTCTTATAATCAATGAATCCTCCTTGTCAACTTGTCGCTCTCCTTCCATTGACAACACAAAATATCGATTTGAGTTCCAATTGAAACACACCCTAAATAACCGGAACATCGTTTGAAGCTCTTATCTCTAATTTGGACTGGATCTGAATGAAAAAATTAACGTTATGACATTCAAATCAAATATGATGGAAAGGAAAATTACTCCAACTTATAAGTTGTTAGTCGCGGAAATTGCGTGACGGAGATTTTGTCGGATACGCAATCTAAAGGCGTTTACGTCCTACGAATTGGATGTCTTACATGACCATGTAGGCAAAATCATGTCTACTTCCCGTACCCACGGTTTGAGCCGAAGGATAATAGGTTCATGGAACAAAATCATCACGTATTTCCATTCTTATCGATTTTATAAATATGAAAATGAAAATGAAATTTTTAATGAATGACAAAATATATTTGAATTAAAAAATGGAACTTGCAAATGCAAATGAGACCACCCGATGACCCCCTAATGAAGTGTGGCGGGTCGTTCACCAGATAGTGGTTCCAGTAGCATATCGCGGGGAAATCATGAGTTTAGCTCACGACACACCCATGGCAGGTCATTTAGGTGTCAATAAGACTTATAATAGGATTTTAAGTCACTTTTACTGGCCTAAGTTGAGAAAAGATGTGTCTGAGTTTTGTAAGTCTTGTCATAGTTGTCAGATGGTAGGTAAACCCAATCAAGTTATACCACCTGCTCCCCTCCAAACCATTCCAGCCTTTGAGGAACCTTTTAGTAGGGTGTTAGTTGATTGTGTAGGTCCTTTGCCTAGGACTAGGTCAGGGAATCAGTACTTATTGACAATTATGTGTACTTCGACTAGGTTTCCTGAGGCCATACCTCTTAGGAATATTAAGGCAAAGACCATAGTTAACGCCCTTACAAAGTTTTTCAGTTTCGTAGGTGCTCCCAAGGCTATTCAGTCAGATCAGGGTTCGAATTTTATGTCAGGGTTGTTTCAGCAGGTTATGCATGAGCTAGGTATCAGGCAGTATAAGTCTTCTGCGTACCATCCTGAGTCCCAGGGGGCACTTGAACGCTTTCATCAAACCCTTAAAACTATGATGAAAACATATTGTCACCAGTATGGAAAAGACTGGGATGAAGGGGTTCACCTCGTGTTGTTTGCGGCACGAGAAGCGGTTCAGGAGTCCCTGGGGTTCAGTCCCTTTGAGCTTGTTTTTGGACATACGGTCAGGGGGCCATTGAAGTTATTGAAGGAAAAATGGTTGACTGAGACTAGCGATTTGAATCTCTTAGACTACGTGTCTAATTTCAAAGAGAAATTATATAATGCTTGTAAATTGGCTCAAAACATCACAAATGAAAATGAAAACATGGTATGACAAAGATGCTAGAAACAGAGTTTTTAAACCAGGCGATAAAGTTCTTGTATTTTTGCCTATCCCTGGTCATCCTTTGCAAGCTAGATATTTCGGTCCTTATGAGATTGTGAGTAAAATTAGTGATGTTAACTATGTGGTTAAGACACCAGGTCGGCGAAAAGAAAAAAGAGTGTGTCATGTTAATATGTTGAAAGAGTATTTTGATAGAAGTGACCGAAATTTTGTAAAACCAGTTTCCACTTTGGCCAATGTAAATACATTAGAAAATTGTGTTGAACCTGAATGTAATGAAGAATCTGTTGAAAAAGACTTCGCTCAAAGTGTCCGTTTGAAGAATTCTGAAATTCTGACAAATCCGGAAGTGAAACTCGGACATTTGACCGTGCATCAAAAAGAGGAAGTGCACCAATTAATGCGGGAATATACGACCATCTTTCCGGACGTTCCAAAAAAGACGAATGCATCTCATCATGACGTCATTGTGGGTGATGCGTCACCTATCAAACAGCATCCCTATCGGTTAAACCCGATAAAGCTTCAATACATGCGGAAAGAAATTCAATACATGCTTGAAAATGACATTATTGAACCCAGCAATAGTGATTGGAGTTCCCCATGTATTCTGGTTCCGAAGCCAGACGGAACTAACCGATTGTGTACGGACTTTAGAAAAGTCAATTCAGTCACCAAAACTGACTCTTATCCGATCCCACGAATCGATGACTGTATAGATAAAATTGGCAGTGCAAAATTTGTCAGTAAATTTGACTTGCTTAAAGGCTATTGGCACGTCCCGCTTACCGAGAGAGCCAGAGAAATATCGGCATTTGCGACTCCAGATGGGCTATACCAATATAAAGTAATGCCCTTTGGTATGAAAAACGCACCAGCCACATTCCAGAGGATGATTCATTCGCTCCTAAACCATCTCGAAGGATGCGAGGCGTACATCGATGACGTCATCATCTACAGCGACACCTGGGATGATCATCTCCACATCATGCGTACCTTCTTCGACATACTGGCGAAAGCAAACCTCACAGTGAACCTTGCGAAAAGTGAATTTTGTCATGCGACTGTAGAATATTTGGGTCACAAAGTAGGTCAAGGTTTTGTTACTCCTATCATGGCCAAGGTGGAAGCTATTTCAAAGTTCCCGATTCCTACCAATAAGAAAGAGGTAATGAGATTTTTGGGAATGGCAGGATTCTACAGAAAATTTTGTCCAAATTTCTCGTCAGTTGTTGGTCCACTTACCAATCTGTTACAAAAGAGAGTGAATTTTGCGTGGACCAATGACTGTGACGAATCTTTTAAGAAAATCAAATGTGTTCTTATGAATAGTCCTGTCCTGTCAGCTCCAAATTTTGATAAGCAATTTAAGCTTACTGTTGATGCCAGTGACGTAGGAATCGGGGCTGCTTTGTTTCAAGAAAATGATGATGGTGTAGATAGAGTTGTTTGTTATTTTTCAAAGAAATTGACAAAATGTCAAAAGAATTACTCTACTATTGAAAAAGAGTGTCTTGCATTATTGTTAGCTTTACAACATTTTGCTGTTTATTTGAATGTTACTTTACATCCCATTCTTGTGTTTACTGACCACAACCCTCTCACATTTTTGCACAAAATGTCAAACAAGAATCAAAGACTTACAAGGTGGAGTTTATTGTTGCAAGAGTACGATATCATTATTAACCATATCAAGGGCAAAGACAATGTGATTGCAGATGCACTATCGAGAGTTTCATGAGTGATTTTTGCAGAATTTACCACCTAAGTTTTCATTGACATTCAAACTTTTTTTAAGGGGGGAGGTGTTGTGGGTCATGTATTATTTTAGTTTTACTTTATGTGTAGGTACACATGTACTTAGTCATGTTATTTAATGATTTCATAATAATTCTTTCTAGATTTTACTATGTCATGTTTATTTCATTAGAGAATATTCCAGTATGTTCTTTGTTACATCATTATCATCACATGACTGTGATTTCTAGAATTTACTCTATTGTTAATCGTGTGTAATGAGTCATTGTTCTAGAAGCTTCTGGTTAATTCATTGGTATTAAGTATAAATACCTCTGAGGAACTGTGTTGAGGGGACATTCGTACACATTCGTAGACACGATTCATTCATCTATTCTGATATACTGGGATACTTTATTTGTTGAGACTTTAATCCATTTAACAACGTTTGGACACCGATCTTTCGAGAACGTTTGTGATTACCGGAAACCATACATTCGATAGACATTGTGGACCGTAACGGACACTTTGATCCGGACATTGTATTGTAAGTTGTAATCATTTGAAATATATATATTTTGTACATAATTAAACTTGTAAATTTATATTCTGTCTTTGTCTGATTTTTGCTGGCGTTTTGGGGTATTCTGACCCATAACAGAATAGTATTGTCTTTTTTCCAATGAAGACTTATCTTGTGGTTCTAAAAGAAAGGAGGGGATCTCCAACAACACTAGGTTGCAGCACCCACAGCTTAATCCTAAAACACCCATGCGAAAAACACAGAACAGATACCCACAGAAAGAGACGCAAAAGGGACAAGGAACACCAACTCACAGCATAGAAACATGAAACATAAAACACTACACATAAACCAACGAGACCAATGGGCAACCGGTGCCGACTTAGGACGGCCATCTGCCACGTAAATAGCAGACGGTGTGGTTATCCTGGATTACGTGCGCACAACCCTCCCACTATTCCGATTTCCCAGAGTTCTCGAAGAACGCACAATTATGGCGTAAAACAACCTCCTCACTGTTAGATGACCACACACAAACAAGACCGTAAAACACAGGGGTCCAAGCAATACAGATGAATATGTAAATGGATATAAAAAGAGGACGTGCGTAATACAGTCCGTGCTCTGCCGGCTGTAGCGAGCTCATATATGTTATCACCCGAGGAGTCCGACTGACATTCAGAGAGGACAGGTGGTCGGGGCCCTGTCTTCTCTAAGGAGGTTTGGACAGGGCCCGTCATGGAGTCCCGTCGTCACAGTCAGTCAGAGTGCAAGTCTTAAGAATGCGCTCGTACAAGATTGTATATTGGTCAAGTACCAAGCTTAGTGTCCGTCTGGTGACATTAGGATCATATCCACGGTATAAAAGGCGTTTGATGACTCTGACGCATTTTCGATACATATGATGTCTACCTTTGATCCTTCTTATTTCGTTAATTATGTCACCATAAAATGCAGGTTGTAAAATACCTAAAGAAATATACTCCGCTGCTTGTATGGGTCCGAATTTCAAAAGAAGTTGATCATAATTTTTGTAAAATTTCCAGAAAGTCTTTACTAGTTTGTGAAAGCGAAAACCTTGACCTAAAAGTTTCTTTGTAATTTGTAGATTTCTATTATGAAAAATTCCGGATGAGCTGTGAAATGTAGATACCGTATGACGGTAATCTAGGGACATCACCGTCAAGCCAGTGGAAATTTACTATGTTGAATCCAAAATCATCTCGTTTGTCATTTACACTTGTATGAATTTCTCCATTGACAATTTTGACAAAAAAAGTTGTAACAAACGCCGGGTCATTGCCGTTTCGTCCAGGTTTTGCACAAAACCTCTATCCATTTTTGTTACGAAAATGTTAACTCACAATCAGCAAAATCTTCAAACTACTGCGAAACAACATATACCAGAAATGGAATCAATCAGATGTGGATCCTAAAGATTTCTAAAGAACTTTTGGAAAATTTAAAAGCCACTAATTTCAATCATATTACCAGCATAAAGTCTTTCGTCTTCTCCATGCTCTACATTACCATTCCACACCAAAAGCTCAAAAGAGACTGGCCAATATTATTTGCAATACCTTTCTTTGAAAAATGGGAAAAGGAGATACAAATACTTTGTCATAGGGCTTGAGGATACTTATTCCGTGAAGGAACACGATGTCAACCTGATGCTTGAGTTTTTGATGGTGTTTGGAGGAACAGTATACCAGCAATTAGATGGCTTCCCCATGTGTTCCAATTACGCCCCACTGCTTGTGGACTTATTTTCATATTCATACGAAGCTGACTTCATCAAGACCTTGCTCTCGACTAGACGAAAAACCTCGCATCTCAGTTCAATTTTACATTCAGATACATACATGACGTGTTATCCATCAATAACCCGAATTTATATGAAATCTCATGAACTAGAGATCAAGGAAACAACGAGAGCGACAGATCCGCTTTGTACTTTGATATACTTCTATCTTTCGACGCAAACGAAATATGAACACCTCACTGTTCGACGCAAACGGTTATTTGAACATCTCACTGTATGACAAACGTGATGAAGTCAGCTTTTTTTGCTCAGCTGATAGGTACACCAGGACATCTTCCAAATATGAAGATTTCATCTTTAGAGCTAGACAACTTGCAAGTAAGCTACTTGTTCAGGGTTATATTACACAACGGTTGAAGTTATTAATGAGGAAGTTCTTTGGTCGCTACGGGGGTATAACATAAAAGGATATCACACCCCCTTCCCAGAATGATCATTGACATCTGGATTACGATTGAATGGCTGTCATCATCACCAAACAAGAAATATCAACCTGATATGTACATCGAAACAATCACGGAATTAGACAAGTATTCTTGGAGCTGTTGCGATAGTTGTTGCATGCAATCAGGAGACGCTGACTCTACTCGGGCACCTGGTCTCATTTCCGAATATTATTTATTCCCAGGTTCGCAACAATTCCATTGTAAAAATCTAATGATTTTGCCTTGCCTTCTCGACTTTGAAAATGAATAACTGATAGGTTCTTCTTTGGTGATTATTTTCTTCGTCGAAGGTCCGCTTTCAGTCTCGTTAACTTCCTGTGGGCCAAAAACTATAAGTAAATGCATTTCAACAGAGTATGGGTCCTCGACGAGTTTATGCCTTAACGTTGTAATTTCTTTTCAAAAACCAAGCCTTCAATGTTAATTTTTTACCGAATTCCGAGAAATTAGAGGAACGCCGACCTTTTAAAGAAGGAAAACACATACAAATTGAGGCATTTGCCTCTTTAGTACCTGGCCATTTTGCCTGCCAAAGCTAATGATGTGAATGTATAATAAATATATATATGAACAAATCTGTATATTGAATTATAACTCTGACTGTTGAAATCTCGATAGTTACAGACACATATAATTTGACAATAAATTTTATCAGGTAAAAAGTCCAGACACAATAATTGAGAATTGCTGATTCCACTCTCTTCTTATCGGAGACATCTACAATTATCAAATTTACTCTTCCGGATAGTTAAAAGCGACTTCTTTAACATGATGCGTGACTGCCGTTTTCCTTTTTGACCTTTTATTGCCTAACGTAGGTGGCGCTTGGAAAGAATGAGAATTGTTTCAAATGGAGAGTTTTTAGGGGAATTGCCCTAATGAGCATTGATTGACAAATTGACCGTCTGGGATGCGCTGGCAACGTATAGAAAACATATGGAACTCTCAGTTTGTGTAATGTTGGGATGAACATTTCAAGGTTTTTGATATTAAAAGACCCACACTTTCCGTAACATGTCCAATAAAACGACAAGTATTTATGGTTGAGCGTAAAACCGAATTTACAACCAGCTTTTAATAAAATGTACCATCGACAAGTGTACTGAAACAACACAAAAAGGATGGGGATACATGTCTGCTGCATTTTACGTCGCTCTCCAGAAGCCTCTCAATCTTAATTATAAAGCATATTTGTTTATTTTCTTCTTTGAAGTGTCGGACTCTTCTACACGACAAACATTTCTAAATACGGTGATACAGGCATGCATGTTAAAGAAAGGAGGGGATCTCCTACAACATTCGGTTGCAGCACCCACATCAAACCATCAAAACACCCAATGCAAAAACACGGAACAGACTCTCACAACGAGAGACGTAAGAGGGACAAGGAACATCAATGAACATTAACTGACACCATAGAAATATGAAACACAAAAGATCACACATAAATCAACGAGACCAATGGGCAACCGGTGCCGACTTAGGGACAGCCATCATCAACCCAAGTGGCAGACGGTGTCGTTATCCGGACTACGTGCGCACAACCCTCCCACTTAAAAACATCGAATAATGAATCTATTTTCATCAGTGGTATTTTAAGCCATATTGATTCAAATTTGAAAAAAATAAATAGTGAAGCGCCTCAGTCTCTGATGCCAAAGGAAACACGAAAACCCTTAAACTGTTTTTATTAGAAGACAATGGAACAAGAAATGCTTATTAAAATTCTAATGATTTTTAGACTTACCTTCTCGACTTTGAGACTTAATAACTGATAGATACTTATCTGATGAAGTGAATTAGATATTAGTAGTTATGCAATGTTTACAGGGGGTGGGGGGAGGGATTGAAAATACATTGGATGGATGACAAAAAGTTGTATTGGACGGGGCGAAGACCATTTTGTCAATAGTTATGGCCTATATATTAAATATTTCGTGATATTTTTAGGTTTTTTTTTTTCTTTTTTTTTTTTTTTTTTGCTTTTACTCAGATATTGAGATAGTTTTTGGTATACGTTACAAAGTTTTAGTTAAAGATGCTTTCAAATGAATAAGTGTTATTTAGAAATATGGACATTAGACATAGGGAAATTTATGATATGCTTCATGTATTACATTTTAATAGGAATCCATCTTGGGGAGGAACATAGAATAGTTTTGAATAATGGTAGAATTGCAGGTTTAAGAATTATATCGCTTAACGATATAAAAACTTGTTTACTATTAGAAGTTTAGACTTTCAGACAATTAGACAAGCGACTCTTTACCCGGTATATGATTGTTCACTCCTGAAACTATCATTAAGGATTATGTATATAATTAATATACATGTATCACAACATACATGCAGTTTTCAAGAATGTCATAAATTTTGGAGTCGACCATGTTACGTCATTATCTATGAAATACCTGATTTGACAATCTGAGGCTGCTCTGTTTTTGTCATCCCGTGAAATTGCCTCATTCATTGATCACAATGACGGTTGTTGTCAGCAGACATGAGAAACTTCCGACGAAAATTTACGATATAACGATGATCTTCGGATACTTACTGATTTTTTTCCTTTTTTGATGACTTTGTAAGTTCTTGATTTCACTTGTTTTCGAATATCGGAAATTTGAACACTTTGTTGATCTTATATACATCTTTAACTCATTTGTGTTACACTTATGCCCTTTGCCGTGTGGAGCTCGTAAAAAAGTTCCCCGCGAGGGGTTTGACAGTAAGTGTTTTGAATATGGTCGCCATAACACTTTCTATATAGACATAACATCAGACAGTGCATGCATTTTATATGTTGTCTTCATTTTCGTGCATGAACATCGACGGCTAGCTAGCAGGGATGCTTTCTTCTCCCGGGTACCTGATCCCACTATGGCTTGCAAGGGGTCTGTCGATGCTCAATTTTGTGCTCTATTGTGAGTGTTGTATCGTCAGAATCTTCTTTAACTCATTTATATACATGGATTTTGTGTTGCTTTATAAGAACTAACTACATAATACATTTCGATTTGTTCACAACTGTTCACAAAATTCTCACGATTTACCTTACCTTACCTTCTCGATTTTGAGACTGAATTTGATGTTGATTAGAAATGGAGAAGATCTAAACATAGCTTTGGAAAAAGTAGGTGGACTAATAAGGCTCATTTGTAATGCGTGAAGATGCTAAAAGATCCAATACAAACTAATATTAAATACAACATAAGTGTACACACATAAACAAGGCAGAAAAATGGGGTATCTAGTGTGGACCAATTACCCTGACGGCAGTTGAGATTTCCAAAGCAGACATGACCAGCCCAGACCTTGTTGTTTCTCTTCCAAAAGCTGCATAGAGTGACTCCCGTCCATGACTTCCTCTTGTTTTATTTCTAAATCAATTAAATTATTTTTCGAGCTTTATAGCTTAAAATCTATCTTACACCTACTTAAAACTTTTATGACACCCTTTTAAAAAGGTGATCATACACCTACCTTTACACCTTACTAAAAACTAATGTGGTATATTTCAAAAAGAAAAGTGTGTTCACAAAAATAAAGTAACAGAATTTTGAAGATATTAATAGATTTCGTGATAAAATATTAATTGCGTATGAGATATTGTGTGTTTTCGTTATCTAAAATACAATAGTTTTTTTTTTCGATTTGGCGACGTAAAATATTTCCAAAGTTTTCTTCTAATGCTCCTCATAGAATAAATTAGTCCTAACTTGTTCGTAACTTCACTATCTCAAGAGTACAGTGCAAGTACGGAAACTTCATTATCTCAAGAGTACAGTGCAAGTACGGAAATGAGTTAAAGAAGATCCTGACGATAATCTCAATAGCACTCACAAAAGAGCACCAAATTGAATATCGACAGACCCCTAGCAAGCTAGAGGTGGGACTAGGTGTCCGGGAGGGGTCCGTCGATGCTCAATTTGGTGCTCTATTGTGAGTGTTGTTGAGATTATCGTCAGGATCTTCTTTAACTCATGTCACACTTATGCCCTTGCCGTGTAGAGCTCGTAAAAAAGTTCCCCGCGAGGGGTTTGACAGTAAGTGTATTGAATATTGCTCCCTGACATGGTCGCCATAGCACTTTCTATATAGACTTACCTCAGACAGTGCATATATTTCAGATATTGTTTTCATTTTCTTGCATGAACATCGACGGCGGGTGCGGCTAGCCAAGATTGGGATTGTTGAGATTGTCGTCAGGATCTTCCTTTATCTCATTTAACTTTAGGAGGGGAAGTATCAATATTTGCTTAAACACCAAATACCTTTGTGTACCATTGTAAGACGATAGGTTGTGTAAATGTAAACCGGATAACCATACGAAATAGCCGCTCTTTATTTACAATGGCTGCCCGTCGATACATTATTTCTGGTTGTGTTTTAATCTTCCTCTTTCTTGATATCGGTTGTGGAGTGTCCATAATTATGAATCATGAACTATTCAGGTTCATGCAGAGATGAAAAAGTATACACAGACCAAAACAATGGATCAAGGTCATGACACATCTTTAAGTCTTGGCTAATTTTTTTTTTGGAAAAATTATGACCTGGACAAGCATGCCGGTATTCCGAAACAGAGGGAAGGAGATGATATCCTATTGTTTCCCCCGGTTTTACCGGTAGGGAACTAAGAAATTTTAGCAAAAAAAAAAAAATTAATTAATTAAAGGTTTAGTAATAGTAAAAAGATTGTATGTAAATGGTGATATTTTGTTCCTTATTTTTGCGTAGAATTCTAATTCTACAATATATCATAATGTTAATGGTCATGTTTTATTGGTGTAATCCCCATAAGTTAAAAGAATGGACAGTCTATTCGTCAAAGAACAGGTTGGCATCTGGGCGAAAGGATAATAGCTAATCTGCTTACAATCACTTTGGTAAATTCTTATTCTAGGTTCGGATACAACGACCAGTTCCTCTTTTCTTAAATAATACAAAGATATAAATTAAAATGAGCTTTAAGCTTCCTTTTTAGTAATATTTTCAAGCGTCAATCGCACTGCACCCCACGTACACTCTTTGTACGGGGTATGACCGTCGGCGGCTGTACCACTACTGAAACACTGCCTCGTCCACGTCACTACACTTAACACGTCAACCACGTCTAAGGCTAAAACTAGTTTAACTCTTGTGTGATAAGACGCTATACACGCTGTTTCGAGTGATACCATCGCGTTACAGCCGTCCGATGACCATACTCTACCTGTGGCAGACCGCTAAACTTTCACGTCTTACCGCGTCATCAGAATTAATCACTGCCGAAACACGTATCATTACGTATGTTTCAATTGCGTGGTACGTCTTTACCACGTTTGCTGACCGTAGAATAAAAATTTTGCGCAGTTCAAAACATGTTTCCGCGTCCAACGGCGTTTCGATTTTTACCCGCATCCTTTCACGTCTATAAATAGACTTTAGCTCGTCTTGATCTTGACTTCAACGTATGTTTCACATGAGTCCTTCTAGACATGTTTTTGCCGTGATTACCGGTAAGCCGTAAAGAGCAGTGTGACCAGGTATTTGAGGTACTTTACTTACATTGGATATGTAACATGTGCTATCTGAATATGTTTATCTGCACAACTAAGCACGGCGTGTTTTAACAGCCCCACCTACAGTGCATTTGAGAGGTTCGACAGTAAGGATTTTGAATATATTTCCCTGACATTATCGCCATAACACTTTCTATATAGACATAACCTCAGACAGTGCATGTATTTTATATATTGTTTCATTTCCGTGCATGAACATCGACGGCGGGTGCGGCTAGCCAACAGAGGATGCTTTCTCCTCCCGGGCACCTGGTCCCACCTCTAGCTTGCTAGGGGCCCGTCGATGCTAAATTTTGTGCTTTTTGTGAGTGCTATTTAGATGATCGTCAGGATCTTCTTTAACTCATTTCCTGTACTTGCACTGTATTCTTGAGATAATTAATTAGATAAAGTTGTCCTTCATGTTTCTATAGAGCTTTACCAATAACGAACGGTTGTCACCCTTCGAACTTCGTACATACGAAACACGACGAAAAGTTAGAAAAGTGAGGGATCTTATCAAAGTGAATTATCCTCCAGAGTTATGAAATATTCATTTTAGAGTACTTAAACTGCAAAAATGAGAAGGTATATATTTATCATGTTTACTGAAAATTAAAATGAATCATCTATTTTCAAATGAATTACAACGATTTCTGCTTGTTTTAAATCATAATGTATACGATCCACAGGATTAGCGAGTTACGTTGGGTTTCGTATGAACCGTTTGTTATTGGTAAAGCTCTTATATAATGAGACTGTGTCGTTGCCTCTGTCTGTTTGTCCGATTTTTCTCTTCCTGCAAGAAAGTCCTATTCATTTTGTTCAAGAATTTATTATCATTTCGATTGTTATTTTTTTAATCTGATTTCGGCTTTTGTGTTTGACTTTCATTTACTAACTCTGATCTATCACCTTTTCTCTTGTAATAAGGCTTTAATTTCAAGAGGCAACATTACTATATCCATATAGGACAATATTGAATTAAAAAGGGAGTTGTGTAATAATATAAGTTAGTTTTTAGATCAAATCTGTGTTTGATTCAACAATGATCAATAAATACATGTCTATGTCTATTTTCATTGATTGCTTTTATTGATGTCGATAGCTTCTTGCAAAACAATGATATGTTATTGTGATGTTAGACATGAAAAATGTCTGACACCAACTTTGTTTTGTTAAATTTATGTCCATGCTGTAAGTTCATTTGTTCCTATATGATGCTAATGAATGTGAAGACGTTTCACATTATACCCTTTTTAATATCACTATACGTAAATGATTGTGTTAAAGTCCCTATTTTAAGTCATCTTGGTATAATCGTTAGTGAATGAACGTCAAACACAAAACTAGGCCAAAGAGTACGAGTTATTATCATACAGAAAAATGTGCTATAAATAAAAACTCCAAGAAATCTAAAATAACAATCAAAAGGCTTTCAACTTCTTGAAAAAAAAATTATCATACAAAATACAAAATCATTCCAAGGAATGCATGTGTCGCCTGCGAAACATAGCGACACCCAGGAATAACTTTTATAGGGTGTGACATCCAAGTATGACAGACAGACGGACAACGGACAAAGTGATCCCTAAGTGTCGCAATGCTTCGCAGGCGACACAAAAATACATTTAAGGAGGAGATCTACAGTAGTGAACACTCACGAGATAAGAAAAAGTGGCTAAGCCGACGGAAACATAACACTGCACAAAATTACAATAGTCCATATTGCGTTAATGCTTATATCAACGTGATTTATTTTCCGTTTCAAAAAGACGATTGGAAAAATACTACAAGTACTGCGGAGAACCTGGAAGGCTGTATGATTCATATGATGCTCTTTTTCTTGGAAGTAAAGATGACTCATATTTTTTTAAACTCAAAAGGTGATTGACTTCCCCGCTAGGCACAAACGCTATCATCTATGAATGAAAGTAAAACTAAAAACCCCAAATCAGATTCCAAAATCAACCATCAAAAGGCTTACAATTCATGGAAACACGAAAGGCAATTAAAACTAATGAACAATCTCAAGCGTAAACTAGGTAGTACAGTACATATTCACATGAATCCTGTTGAATATATTAAGTTAAGTACCCGAAACGTGCATGTCTGGTCCATGCTGCAAATTTATCTGACCTGAATTGAAGCTATTGAATATGAAGACGTTTAACATTTATATGATACAAGTTATAGTTTCTAAAAAGAAGAGAGGAGATCTCCAACAAGACCCCGTTGCAGCATCAACAGTAAAACACCCGATGCAAAAACACAAAAGACGAGTATAGCACGAGACGGAAAAGAGACACACGACATGTAAACATCAAACACAAAAGACTACACATAAACCGACGAGACCAATGGGTAACCGGTGCCGACTTTGGACGGCCATCTGTCACGCAAGTAGCAAATGGCGTGGTTATCCTGGATTACGTGCGCACAACCCTCTCGCTTCTCCAATTACCCAGAGGTCTCGAAGAACGTACAATTGTGGTGTAAAACAACCTCCTCACTGTAAGATGACATCACACAAACAAGACCGCGAGACGCAGAGGCCCCATAGACACAGATGAATATGTAAATGGATATAAAAAGAGGGCATGCGTAATACAGTCCGTGCTCTGCCGGCTGTAGCGAGCTCATGTATGTAATCACCCGAGGAGTCCGACTGACATTCAGAGAGGACAGGTGGTCGGGGCCCTGTCTTCTCTAAAGAGGTATGGACAGGGCCCGTCATGGAGTCCCGTCTTCACAGTCAGTCAGAGTGCAAGTCTCAAGGATGCGCTTGTACAAGACTGTAGATTGGTCAAGTACCAAGCCTAGTGTCCGTCTGGTGACATTAGGATCATACCCACGGTATAAAAGGCGTTTGATGATTCTGACGCATTTTCGATGGTTATGCTGCCTACCTTTGATCCTTTTTATTTTGTTATACGCCCGTCATTTGACGGGACGTATTATGGTATGGCGAAGTCCGTCCGTCTGTCCGTCTGTCCGTCCGTCCGTCCGTCTGTCCGTCCGCCTATGGAACGCAATAACTTGAATACGCGTCAACGGATTTTTATGAAATTTATACATAGTGATCAGACTGTGGAGAGGAAGCCGCCTTTCGATTTTCAGGTTCGTCCGATTTGTCGTTACAGAGTTATGGGACTTAGATTTTTAAAATACAGTGAAAATATACTAAAATATTTAGAAATTATTTAAAAATCTATTTCTGGTCGAAATGTTTTGAAATTTGGTATACTTCAAATAGAAAGGATGTTCTTTGACATATGTAACGGGTTTTTAATTTTTTTGTCGCCTAACCGAGATATTGTGTGTAATAGGAAGGGGGGGGGGGTTATATGCACATGCATTTTAAGCTAAGGGCAAAATATAGGCGCATGGAACGCGATAACTTGAATATGCGTCAACGGATTTTCATGATATTCATACATTATGATTGGACTGTGGAGAGGAAGCCGCCTTTCGATTTTCAGGTTTATTCGATATGTCGTTACAGAGTTATGGGACTTAGATTTTTAAAATACAGTGAAAATATACTAAAATATTTAAAAATTATTTAAAAATCTATTTCTGGTCGAAATGTTTTGAAATTTTGTATACTTAAGGTAGAAAGGATGCTCTTTGACATATGTAACGGGTTTTTAATTTTTTTGTCGCATAAGCGAGATATTGTGTGTAATAGGAAGGGGGGGGGGGGGTTATATGCACATACATGTTAAGCTAAGGGCAAAATATAGGTGCATGGAACGCAATAACTTGAATATGTGTCAACAGATTTTCATGATATTTGTACATTTTGATCAGACTTTGAAGAGGAAGCCGCCTTTCGATTTTAAGCTAGGTTCATCCAATTTGTCCTTATGGAGTTATGGGACTTAGATATTTTGGTGTTGTGAAAAAAATCCCAACGGGCGTATCTTGCTGCGTGAGCGTAGGCTTTATTTATCATATCACCATAAAAGACAGGTTGTGTAATGCCCATAGTAATGTACTCTGTTGCATGTATAGATCCGAATTTTAAAAGAAGTTGACTGTATTTTTGTAAAATTTCCAGAAAACCTTAACTAGTTTATGAAAGCGGAAACCTTGACCTAAAAGTTTTTTGGTAATTTGTAAATTTCTACTGTGAAAATCCAAAATATCAGTACATGCTCTAGCGTACCGGATGAGCTGTGATATGTAAATGCCGTATGACGGTAATGTTGGAACATCACCGTCAAGCCAAGGGAAATTTACTATGTTGAATCCAAAATCATCCCTTTTGTCATATACACTTGTATGAATCTTTCCGTTTACAATTTTGATATTTAGGTCCAAAAAGGGTGTTTCTGTATTTGAAAGGTTTGCCTTGTTAAGGGACATAAAATGAAGCTTTAAGGTTATTAAAAATTCTTTCTAAGCATTATTAATCATCTAGAACAAGGGGAAGTTTAACTCATTGGCCGCAGTATGATAACCAGGAACAAGAATACTACCACCAAAAAAAAAAAATTGTTAGCAGCTCCTTCATGAATAAATTCGATAAAGAAATTATATGTACACTATACTTGACAAGAATGCAATTCCATTGATCCAGGGCCTGCAAAGCATATCTATTTCTTGTGGAATCTTCTATTACGAAATATCATTAGAATTGTTGAACGTCTTCGAATTCAATAGCATCATTTTAGAACAGATAAATTTATAGAATGGACCAGCCATGCACGTTTCGAGATATTAACCCTCGTTAGTGATCCTCAATCTAAACAATGATCTACGGCCAAAGTGTGTGAAAGTTATTACGTCCCAAAAAAAAATGCCGAAAGATGTAGCAGGATAGGTGGGATATGATGTTACAGGACAAAATTTTAGAAGTTTCAAGAATTTAGATAACAGAAATGTTCGAATGCATTGATGAAACGATCAACCGAAGTTGATCGAACTTGGCTACATGTGCCCTCGGGGACTCTTGGTCCACCAGCAGTGACACTTACCAAATGGTACAAATGTCAAACTTCTTCATATTCAATAGCGCCATTTAAAACCAGACATTCACGTTTCGGGTAATTAACCCTCGTCAGTGATCCTCAATCTAAACGATGTAATACGGCCAAAGTGTTTGAAAGTTATTATGTCCAAAATAAAACGGAAGACGTTGCAGGATAGGTGAGATATGATAATACAGATCAAAAGTTTTAGAAATCTCAAGAATGCATTGAAGAATCCATCAACCGAAATTGTTCGGTCCTTTTGGGACACCTGATCCACCAGCAGTGATACTCACCAAGTGGTACAAATGTTAAACGTCTTCAAATTCAATAGCAACATTTAAGAACAGATAAATTTACAGCATGAAAATCAGATCTTGCAAATTTTCCTTTCTCTGATAGTGTAAAAAGGTAAATGAATGAAAAACCAATTACTTTTCAGATGTGCAGGTATAATGAAAATTGAAGCGTGATATGGCGCTAATTTAAAACCCTCTATTAATACAAGTGCATGAGTTATTATCATACATCACATAAATATCACAATTTACATATTATGGAAAAGAATATGTATATTCAGTCATTAATAAAACATTTTGCATTATGAGATCAATTATTAAAACATTATTAAGGTGATGATGACTAATTTTCCACATCAAATAGACAAGGATGCAAATGTTGATAAATTATAATACTCCATAATCACGTACGGGCTTTATTTTATAACTTCATAAATCTAATGTCACAATAGATACCAAAACCTTCATTACATCGTTATTATTCTGTCAATTATTTAGGAATATGTACATATTCATGGACAAAAGCCTTTATTTGCAATTATAAGTCCGTCAAACAAGCTTACGTATTATATTTATTATATTTAAGATGAATGATTCCAAGATATTCTGAAATCATTTCCTCGAATTTCTTTTTCTAGAGATTTGATATATATTGACCTTCATAAAAAGGGACATATATTTTTCTGTAAAAATGCTATTTCATCAAACGCACCAAATGAACTAATGCATTTGTATCAAATCAGTGAATGCAAGTTGAAGACAAAATTCTTGAAAAATATCAATCAAAAATACAAGGAACCCAAAGTGTAGCTCCCCTCATGTGCCAATAAAATTTCTTATATTTATTTCATCCAATCATCTCGTCATTTACGCCTTACATGCAAAGTTTGATGAAGATTGAATGTGAGTTGTGGTCTCTCTCTAGAGTGCCTTCAAGGTAATTTTATTATCGTCCAGTGTGACCTTTGACCTAATAATCAATAACTGTTATTGTCTCACCATGGTCAACTTACATGTAAAATTTGATGAATATTCGAATTAAAACAATTTTTTTTCTAGTATTGTCAATTGTCTGTCTTTTGAAGCAAACGGTCATTTGAACACCTCACTGTATGACAAGCATGATGATTTCAGCTTCCACATAACTAACTTCCCTTTCATGAGTAGCAACATTCCGTCTTCTCCTGCTTATTGCGTTTTTGTTTCTCAGCTGATACGGTACGCCAGGGCATGTTCCTAATATGAAGATTTCATCATTAGAGCCAGACGACTTGCAAGTAAGCTACTTGTTCAGGGTTATATCACACAACGGCTGAAATCATCATTGCGGAAGTTCTTCGGTCGCTACGGGGATATTATAAAAGGATATCAGATCCCCCTTTCCAGAATGATCAGTGACATTCTACATTGTGTTTGAATTGATGTCGTCATCGCCAAACAAGACTTACCTGATCTGTACATCAAAATGTACATCGAGACAATCACCGAATTTGACAGGTTTCCATGGAGCTGTTGCGACGGGTGTTGCATGTAATCAGCAGACGCTGACTCTCCCCGGGCACCTGGTCTCACTTCGGAATGCTGTTCATTCCGGGGTTCGCAACCGTTTCGATGGAATTCTCACGATTTTGCCTTGCCTTATCGACTTTGAGACTGAATAACTGTTTGGATATTTCTTTGATGTTTATTATTACACAATGTATATTTACCATATACCTCTCTCATTGAGAACCAATGGGTGTCGTCTTCTCACCACTGACACCTTACATGCAAATTTTGATAAAGAAAGAATAAGTAAACTATAACCTTTAGAGTGTCCAAAATTGTATGTTATGATTGCCAATAGTGACCTTGACTATTTACCTCTGACCTTGAAAATCAATAAATGTCCCCTCACCATTTACATCTCACATGCAAAGAATGGAGGGGTTCTCCAACCAGACTCTGCTGCAATACCAACAGCAAATTCACCAATCATCCGATGCGAAAACACACAGACGAGCAAAGCAAGGGACGAAAAAGAGACACACGACACAGAAACACCAAACACAAAAGACCACACATAAACCAACGAGACCAATGGGCAACCGGTGCTGCGTTAGGACGGCCATTTGTTACGCAATAATACCGAAGGGTTCCAAATCTATGCCTTTGTGAAGAAAATTTCAAACCAATTTATTATGCACCAGACACGAGTTTCGGATAAAAAAATCCTCATCAGTGATGCTTCCAGCCAAAATTCATTTCAGTAGCGCCCTCTTGTTTTATTTTTAGAATTTACATTTGTCTTTTTATTTTACAGAAAATACGCGACTCCAAATAAAATCTTTGTACAAAATGTCATTGGAGGGATAGGTGCTAAGATGTTAATCTTCTTTGATTTCGATAATATTTTTGATGAGATAACAAGTTTCCGAAATAGCCAAATAATATTTATGATGTTAAATTGATAAAGAGCCAAAACAAAACTTCTTTCAGTCCACAGAGCTACACTTAAAATCATCCAGTGTCACGGGGAACGAGTTTAACTGCTCCGAACTGCAACAGGAGATAAGTGTTTATATTAATAATGCGGAAGGGTTCCAACTCTATACCTTCGTGAGGAAAATTCATACCAATTTATTATGCACCAGACACTGTGTTTCGGAAATAAAATCCTCATCAGTGATGCTTCCAGCCAAAGTGTTTTTCATAAGCCACCAAATTTCATTTCAGAAGCGCCCTCTGGTTTTATTTTGAGAATCTACATTTGTGTTTTTATTTTACAGAGAGTACGCGACTCCTGTAGGGTGGAATTCCCCTCTCGATCGAAACACCATTTCATGAGTTTGGACAATCGACCATGAATTTCGTCGTGAGGAAGCGTGGTAAACATATTAGAAAAAGTCGGATGAAGGAATCGTATTGGCTCGAAAATGTCTGGATTTCATTTGTCAGTCGTGTTGGTGATCGCATCCTTTCTTTCTCAAAGTAACTGCTCTTTCAGGACTAGCTTGTTACCTTAAAATAGTTCCTACGGTTGATCCGACGAGGGATATTTTAGTTTTTTTTCTATAATATTGCCATCTCAATTTCTAGAGGGTGCGATTATGTTATAATTACATTAAGATATTTCTTCCAGAGGGAAGGGATGATATATATGATAAAACCACAAACACTCAACTACAAAACTTTTCGGCCCTGTGGCCTTTATCCAGTTTAAAAACAAGAATTGTCGTGTTTTTTTTACTCAAGATAAAGGCCAAGGGGCCGATTATTTGTGTAGTTGAGAGTTTGTGTTTTTATTTAGATTATGTTATTGATCAATGCACTCGGATTGCAATAATTTTACGTACAAACTGCCGTTTATGTGACGTAAAACACATTGTGACGTCAATATTTTTGCGCCAAATGAAGGTCAAATTCAAAAGAAAATGGCGACCTCTTTCCTTTGAGTTACTGTGTTCAACCCATATTTTCCATATTTTATGAGAGCCGTCTCTCTTTTTGTAGGGTCTGCGACGAAAGACATTTGGATATAGAAATAGGACTAAGGTAGGAATATTTTCCCTTCTAAAATCGTCATTTTTCGGACCAGGACACTGCCGTAGGCGGTTGCTAAAAGCAACCAACTGAGCGGATACTTTCCTCCGCTCTAGTTGTTACAACTTTGTCTGTAGTTTAAAGTTGAACAGAAGTTAATCGAAGTTTTTCTAGTATTTGATTGAATTATAAGGATTAACTTTAACAATTTGCAGTTTATTGAGATATAATATTGTTTGATGCGGTGCACGCTTCACGGTAAACTGTCTTGTTTGCTTCATATTTCAAATATGACTGTTCTGGAATTATGCAATAGCAGCTCAGTGCGTAAGGACCTATACAAAGATAGAATGTCTCGGTTTCGGTTTTCTTGACCTGTGACATTTTCCATACCATGTGTTACATGACTTAAGGGGGTTCAGAACAGTATCCGAAAGAACCCCAACGGAAAGCTCTAGATCAATTGTGACGTCATAATAAAAACGACGACATTGGTGCGTTTTTCGCAAGAACGTCAGCATAAGTTAACGTAAAAATGAGGAGGGGGTAGCAAAATCACTATAACTTAAAAACTGACGGTCAAATTTCAATAGGAACTTATCGGTGTTTCATTTAACATAAGAAGATAATATTAAATTCTAACGGAAAATAAATGATAGGGTTTCAGATAAACGGACTTTATCATAAAAAATTAACAACTCAAAGATGTTCTGAATATAGACAAAAATCTATCTCCTTTCGACAATTTCTTTTAATTCCTAGTGATCATTTATTATGCCCCCCTTCGAAGAAGAGGGGACATATAGGTTTGCCGCTGTCAGTCGGTCGGTCGGTCGGTATGTCGGTCGGTCGGTCTGTCGGTATGTCGGTCGGTCCGCGACATCAGTTTCCATTCAATATCTCTGGAATGGATTCACATATTGAAATGAAATTTTGTATACAGACACATCAAACAAAAATCTAGGTCAAGTTCATATTTGGGTCCGATCAAAAAAAATTTGACAGAGTTATGCCCCTTGCATTTCGAAAAATACCAAAATTTCAGGGTTTCCGTTCAATATCTCTTAAATGGAGTTACATATTGAAATGAAATTTTGTATACAGACACATCATACAAAAATCTAGGTCAAGTTCATATTTGGGTCCGATCAAAAAAATTTTGATAGAGTTATGCCCCTTGCACTTCGGAAAATACCAAAAATTTCAGGGTTTCCGTTCAATATCTCTTGAATGGAGTTACATATTGAAATGAAATTTTGTATGCAGACACACCATACAAAAATCTAGGTCAAGTTCATTTTTGGGTCCGATCAAAAAAAATTTGACAGAGTTATGCCCCTTGCATTTCGAAAAATACCAAAATTTCAGGGTTTCCGTTCAATATCTCTGGAATGGATTCACATATTGAAATGAAATTTTGTATACAGACACATCAAACAAAAATCTAGGTCAAGTTCATATTTGGGTCCGATCAAAAAAATTTTGACAGAGTTATGCCCCTTGCATTTCGAAAAATACCAAAATTTCAGGGTTTCCGTTCAATATCTCTTGAATGGAGTTACACATTGAAATGACATTTTGTATACAGACACATCAAACAAAAATCTAGGTCAAGCTCATATTTGGGTCCGATCAAAAAAATTTTGACAGAGTTATGCCCCTTGCATTTAAAAAAAATACCAAAATTTCAGGATTTCCGTTCAATATCTCTTGAATGGAGTTACATATTGAAATGAAATTTTGTATACAGACACATCTAATGAAAATCCAGGTCAAGTTTGTATTAAGGTCCGATCGAAAAAAATTTGACAGAGTTATGCCCCTTGCACTTTGAAAAATACCAAAATTTCAGGGTTTCTGTTCAATATCTCTTGAGTGGAGTTACATATTGAAATGAAATTTTGTATACAGACACATCATATGAAAATCTAGGTCAAGTTCATATTTAAGTCCGATCAAAAAAATTTGGACAGAGTTATGACCCTTGCCATGTGAAAAATATCAAAACTTCAGGGTTTATGTTCAATATCTCTTGAATGGAGTTACATATTGAAATGAAATTTTGTATACAGACACATCAAATAAAAATCTACTAGGTCAAGTTCATATTTAGGTCCGATGAACAAAATTTTGACAGAGTTATGCCCCTTGCACTTCGAAAAATACCAAAATTTCAGGGTTTCCGTTCAATATCTCTTGATTGGAGTTACATATTGAAATGAAATTTTGTTTTCTGACACATCAAATAAAAATCTAGGTCAAGTTCATATTTGGGTTCAATCAAAAATTTTTATGCCCCCTTTGAAGAAGAGGGGACATATTGCTTTGCCGCTGTCTGACTTTCTGTCTATCGGTCCGTCGGTCGGTCCACGACATCAGTTTCTGTTCAATACCTCTGGAGTGGATTCACATATTGAAATGAAATTTTGTGTACAGACGCATCAAATGAAAATCAAGTATAAAGTTGTGACGGGCTTTAATCACAGAAGGGGTAGGGGGGCATTAATGTTTTACAAACATGACTTTTAACTTGTTATTCTATACATATCCGATTGCCCTCATCATATCAAAATGAAAATACATAACTTTTTAACATTCTGCCTCTACAGAAGAATTGTGACTGTTTTTATTACCTAAAATGTGTTAATTTTAATGTCATATTACGGCCCATTTTGGGGCTTAAATTGGGCATATATGTACGTTCGTAGCTTCAAAACAAACGGTAAAAAATTGATGAAACTTTGCATGTAGAAAACGTATGTTTTAATTATGAACATTTATAATTCATAGGAAAATTAAATGATAGGATCTTTATTTAAGTCTGGCTGCACTGGACCTCCTTAAGTCTTGCTCTATATACTCTTCGGTGGAAGATTTTCGGAGAATCTATGTTCATAATAAACGATGTATAGATTTATCTATGACAAATATGGATAATGACCATATCCATATACACAGCACAAAATCGATAATCCAGAAAATCATAAAACGAAGGCATATAAATCCAGGATAAAACATGAACCAAAGCAACAAACAAAAACCTCCATCACATGAAAAGAATCGAACTCCCGATATGGTAGTTAGACCAGGTGCCCAGGAAGAGTCAGTCAGCATCTCCTGCTTGCATGCAACACTCGTCACTTCAATTCAGTAGAATTGTCACATCCGTCTTTTTCATTTTTGAAAATATAATGTAAAATCTTTGGTTGGACAGTACAAATGGTCAATGACAGATCTAATTAATGTAATGTAATTATCATCCACCATTCTGGAGAGTGGGACATCATAGTGTATGACGAGTTTCCCATATCGACCGTAGATCTTCCTCAGTGACGATGTTAGACGATCACAAACGTATCCCTGACTGAGAAGCTTATCTAAGATACGCCTAGCTCTCAGTATAAAAGCTGTTTATTTGGTACTTGCTCTGGCATAGCGTATCAACTGAGATATGAAGACGCCATAAGCAGGCGGTGAAGGGACGTTGCTACTCAGAAAAAGAAAATTTGTGATGCTGAAATTGAAGTGGACACGTTTGTCATAGAGGGAGGTGTTCATATGACCATCAGTGTCGTAGGACAACATTGTGTCCAAAAAAGATGCTGAATTTTTTGTCTCTGTAGTTTCTTGACTTCAAGCTCCGAAGGATAGATTCTGCTGAGGTAATCCGCGAATTTTGGATTATTGATGGACAACACATCGTCTATGTATCTATAAGTGAAGTTGAAGTCAGAAGCTAAGTATATTTTCCCTTCAGATACCAATGATTGAATAAATTCAGCTTCGTACGAGTAAAGAAAATGTCGACAAGAAGTGGGGCACAATTGGTCCCATTGGAATTCCGACAATTTGCTGGAAGACCTTTCCTCTAACCACAACAAAAATGTTGTCGATCAGGAAGTTTGACATCTGAATAATATCTGTTTCAGTGTACTTATTTTCAGAGTCGGACTTTTCTTTTACAAAGTAGGTTTTGTCATAGTTAACGACAATAAATTTGTATTTGCGATTGCCGTTCTTGCTTGTAAACGCATTACTTATAATTTTGCGAGTCTTTCTTTCAATTTAGAATGTGGGATTGTGGTGTAAAGTGTCGAAAAATCAAAGGCTTTAATCGAATGGACTCTACTAAAATTAGTGGATTTCAGATGTTCTAAAAGTTCCTTCGAATTCTTTAAAATCCACATCTGGTTGATACCACTGCGAGAATATACTGTCGAACAATATTTTTGAAGCCCAGATTTGATATCAGTTAAAACTTTGGTGAGTAAGATCGATACAGATTTGGTAGAACATTTTGAAGAACCAGCGATGAAACGTTGTTTGTACGGATTTTTATGCATTTTAGGTATGCAGTATAAGTATGGTAAATCTAAATCTAAATTGGTAGTGTCGAAGCCAAAGGAAGCAAGAGCTGATTTGTGGTTATCTATTATTTCAGAGGCAGAAAGGTTTGTTGGGGTGTAAGTGGGATTTCCAGGTGTCGAATTTAAACCCAACTCTTTAACTAGACTGTCGAAATAGTACTTTTTGCAAGTAAATGTTGAATTATTTGAGGCTTTGTCCGCTGGTGTGATGACATAATGTTCTTGGAGGTAGGTAAGAGCTGTGATAACATCAGGGTCTTTAAATATAGACACGAATCTGGTGTTCACAGTTGATTTTAATCGGTTAATTCTAGATAAAAGTAACCCTCTGATTGATTTTATCCATTCGGAAAGGGTGTCGAGCTGTACATCCTCTTTCTTTGCCCAACGTCTTGCATATTCCTCACAAGAGTCCATGATAATTTTGACATTTTGGTTCCATGTAAAGGACATACTTTCTCTGTATTTGGGACCCTTTTTAACAATTCTCTCAACTTGTCGCTCTTGACTATTCTAAGGTCCCCAGTAATAACGTGTCCACAAGGAGAGTAGTTGAAATCCGATGAAGAACATTCGCAGGGAAGTGGATATAGTGAGGGATTACTTAAATCAATATTATGCAGGAATCGTTTGTAATTGTAAATTTTAGATTCAACTGTTGGTGTGTAGCTAAAGGAAATACAAGGAGTTTCTTTTCTTTTGAAATATGGTGGGAATTTTTCTGTGACAATTTTGTGATTCAAAATTTGACCAAGATTCAAGTTATCAATACTTTTGTTTGCAAATCTTACTTTAATGAAAGGGCGGTTTGTTTTCTCCTCTGATTTATCTTATCTAACTGCTTGAAATAAACGAAAAGTAGAAATGTCCAAGATGACTCCTTGTAGTCTGTATTCTGGGGAACGTGTATCGGTATATGCGAGGTCCTTCGTATAATCGTAGATTTCGTGTAACTTCCGTAAAGGAACAGAGTATAATTTGGTACGAATTTAATGCAGGCCTAGAAGCTCATTCATAAATGGAACCAAGTCATCGAAGGAGAAACTATGTATCTCAGGCCTATTATATTTTCTAATGCCATGACTTCGAGGTCTTTTTTGTGGTCTGTTGAATAAGCTAGTCACATTTACCAATTGACAACCGGGACTTGTTAAGTTTCCTATAGTGCTGATGTTATCGTTGCACCCATAGGGCGCTGCAGTGTTAAGGTTTTTTATCCAGAACTCTTCTCTGTTGCGACGGAGAGGTGTGCTCAAATTGGGATTGTTTGTGGGGTGATATATTTTCTCCAGGATTCTGACTCTCATAGATAAAACAGAATGATCCGCCTGGTCAAAATGTCGATAAAGGAGTTGACTTCCTTTATTATTTATTTGACAGATAAACATGGAATAATCAAACATTGAATGAAGCAGCATAGCATGAAGCATGTAACCAAGTCAAATAGCATTGTGGCCCTAATCCCCCTCCATAACTACGACGACGTTTGATTTGTGCTGCCAATGAATTTCGTTTTTGCTTTAGATGGAGATTTAGAAGTTTCAATTGTTGATAAAAATAAACAAGAAATATCGTTACAGCAACAACATATACATTCGATTGAAAGGGAAAAAATTTAGATAAAAAAATCAAATATAGGAAGTTTCATTTTAAAAAGTACATCATCTTACAATACTACAGCTGCATTTGTAAAGGGAACACTTGTTTGCAATGTTACTTTTTTCGTTGTTTCACGTATTTTTAGAAAAAAATACATTACCTGTAACTTGCGGTTTATTATCATTCCCAAACAAATTTTAAGATTTGTCAATTTTCTAAAAATTTCCCAAAAAGGTGAAGGAGAAAACAATAGATTTTAGTTGTATTTGAGTTTTATTATTTATTTTTTGCCGTTAAATAATTCAATTTCCCTTGTTTCTGCACAAACCATGAAATGAAAGCATTGTTGTAGATAAGATTGATGGATAGGAGGTCAATAGTTAAATATTTTATCGCTTCTTATTTTGTCAATTTAAACAAATTATCGTTTCACTTTTTGGTTAAAACGTTGTGAAAATAACAATGTTTTATTTACAGCTAACATTATTTATGTACATTTCATTTGCAGGATGGATCTCTTTAAAATATTTTCTGGCAAATAAAATCATGACTTTCCTAATAGAAAAGTTCTAATGAACCTTAAAATTCCAAGCAAATTGATGAAGCATGTCTTTACTTATCATTGTGGATGATTTTATCTTTGCATTCGACGTGGGATTGCGTCTTTCGCTTATAGTCCTTTACTTCCAGACGTTTCTACTTAAAGCATTTAATCAAAAAAGAAAGATTGATACATTCTCCGTTTTTAAAAGCTAGAATGATCACAATATCAAATCAAATTTTGATTATTAGACGTTTTCGAAAGCAACAAAAGCAAAGAATAAAAATTTCTAAACAAATTTTGGCATAAATACGTTCAGTTTCAAGACAGTATCTTAGTGTAACCTCAGCTTTTGAAGGGTAAATGAATAAGAAACTCAAACATGTGAATAATCGAAATACGAGGGCCGATTGATATGTTGTGAGCCTTGGTTTTCTTGGTTGTAGAAGATATTCTGCTAATAGATCTTCTCCAAAAAGGACAAAAATCAATGGCACATACTAATGTTTCACTTCTGACTATGTTACGTGAAAATATTAAACTTAAGCGCCGCGGAAAGCTCACTAGTTAAAGGTGTGTCGTTCCAACAGGACAATGCTCCTGTTCACAAGTCTGTCACTGCCATGGCTGCCATTCATGATTGTGGCTTTAATTTGATTGAGCATCCGCATTATTCACCTGATCTTGTTCCATCAGGCTTTCATCTATTCCCAAAACTGAAAGCAGCTATTTCTGGCACCCATTTTCAGTCCCATGATGACGTCATAGTTGCAGTGGATAGCTTTCTGACCAGTCAAGATTAGGAGTTCTTTAAAAATGACATTGAGGCCCTTAAACACCGGTGGCAAAACTGTATAGACACTGAAGGGGATTATGTAGAAAAGTAATGCAAATTGTCTGATAAAATTCAAATTCTTAAATAAGAGGCTCACAATATATCAATCAGCCCTCGTACAATAAGCAGCAAATGGAATAACTGTGATTTGGATAAGTCCACCTCCCCTTTGTTTTCCATTTATTGTATCGGTTTATCATACAAAACAAAATTCGGACTAAAATTTTAAGGATAACCTTCCTTTGCAGAATATACCTTATAAATGTTTTGACCCAAAAGAGCTTTTACTTTTCAAACTGCTTCATTTTTCATGCATTTTAGTTTTAAGCGTCAAAGTTTCACCTTAAACAAATTACGTTTCATGTCAGCATGTTAGGGCAACAGCCTTGATTGAGTTTTAAAATGAATTTTCTAATATAAAAAATTAATTAAGGATGCAGACATCAACATGAATGTTGGCGTTCCTCCCACAGTTTTATCAATATATTGTAAATGAGCTTCATTCTTATTCTTTAATAATACACACATATTAACTCTATTTATGTATTTTAGTGGGTTATTTTTATCTTTTCCGGAACGTTTTCTGAGAAAATGACCGATTCCTGTGATCTCATATCATTTTCATTATAAAGGAAGTAATTAAGGAGCGTGAAGCACTCATTCTTACTTTTATAAAACTCAGTTATCAAAGCGTATTCATTCTTTGATACATTAAGGTTAATTCAATCGCTTGCCTACTTATTGATTCAATTTCACCTTCCTTTTTGATTTTGGATAAAAATTTTAGCGGCTTGATTAACATCATTTCAAGAATGAACCGAGTATGATAATTTATAGGCTCTTACGTGTCTGTAATTTTCATCTGATGTCATCTTTAATTCCACTTTAATTTCATCCCACATTTGATGGGATCGAGACAATCTTATCTGAGAATAATCGTTTTCTGACTTTCTTTGAATGCAATTGCTCCAAAGGGTCTAATGAATACCTAAAACATTTATATAAGATTAAAAATTGACAAAATTTACGTCAATACGCCATTCATCGTCCAACGCACCATCCAAAATGCGTTTTAAACATATTTACCGGATGTGCCATTTTTCTGCAAACGGGTGTTGGATGTTGTTAGCAAACAGGAGACGCTTACTCTCCCAGAATACCTGATCTCACCTCAATTGAATATTCAATTTGGCTTCTTCACTGAACATTTCTTGACTCATCGTTGGCTTTTTTTTTGTGTGGTCATCTAACAGTGAGGAGGTTGTTTTACACTACAATTGTGCGTTCTTCGAGACCTTTTGGTAACCTTAGGGTTGTGTGCACGTAGTCCGGAAAACCACATCATTTACTACGTGCGAAGCAAATGGCCGTCCCTAATCGGCACCGCTTACCCTTTGTTCTCGTTAGTTAAAGTGTGGTC
Organism: Pinctada imbricata; assembly: GCA_033119305.1. Classification (NCBI taxonomy): domain Eukaryota; kingdom Metazoa; phylum Mollusca; class Bivalvia; order Pterioida; family Pteriidae; genus Pinctada; species Pinctada imbricata. The sequence goes on from VSWD01000008.1 coordinate 8,606,208, forward strand.
TCTCTTTTTGGTCTCTTCCTGTACTCGTCTTTGTTTTTTTTTTTTTTTTCGCATCGGATGTTTTGGTGTTGGTACTGCAACCTGGTCTGGTCGGAGACTTGCTCCCTTCTTTTGTTTTTGGAATATTTTCAATCTTTCTTACTCTTTGTCAGTGTGGTGGTATGCAGTGTTCACTATGTCTCTATTCCCACAAATAGTTATTACATTTGGCAGGCTTTGAGATAAATAAAATTGCATTTTTGTGTTCTGTGTACAACTCTCTTCATTTGATTACATTTACTATCCAAAACACATGTCTGGTGCATTAAAAGTGGTTTGAAATATCCTTCACGAAGGTAGAGTTGGAACACTTAAATATATTACTATGGACATTTATTCTCTTTTGCAGTATGGAGTAGTTTAACTCGTTTTCCGTGATGGAATGTTTAAAGTGTAATTATTAATTCTTTTCATCTCTGTTGCCTGAAAGAATCTTTGTTCTGGCCCTTTATCAGTTTGATATCGTACATTACTTTTCTATTTAAAATTTGTCATTTCATCTAAAATTTTCATTAAAATTTTAGGAGATTAACTTCCTAATACCATCTTTCCATTATTATTTTGGCCATAGAATTTATTGACAATGCTACTGAATCGAACCTACAAAAAATATGGAATCTCGCAATCTTTGCAAAGTAAATGCACACATTTAAATAAAGAAAAATACTAGGGGAAGGGGGCGCCACTTGAATACATTTTGCTGTTTCTGAAAATAGCTCCGTCATTTATTCAAGTACCACTAATGAAGATTGACTAAGCGAAACACGTGTCTCGTACATTAATATTGGTTTTATATTTTCTTCAAGATGGTGAAAAATTGGAATACTTCCATATAATTGCAATGAATTTTGGTATCTTAATTCTGATACTGGGGCGACCCCTTATTTTGAAAATAGAGAAAGAAATTGCGATAACCTTAAGGCTTCCTTTTTTAAGTACTACTTGATTAGATACTATGGCTTGAAATACATACAGTGGCGTAATAAGGTCAAAATTTGGGGATGCTTTTCATGATACAGGATATTCTTCGGTAGTTTCTAGACGGTATACCTGAAGGGACACAGGGATTTGGTCCCCGGAAGATGGGCAATTATCGATTTGTAAGTGTTCTGATACTTAATTAAGAGGAAAGCTTCAAATTTAGGGCTAATTATAAATATGGATGCTTTCGCATAAAAACAAACATGGTTGCTACGCCACTCACATATGTAACATTATTCATGTGATGTTTGATTTTTTTTAACTTTGCTTGTAGATTTTGAGCGTTGTTTGGCAGCTCCATCTGTAATGGATTCCGTTCTTGCGCTAGACTATGAAATTGTTCATTAGATCATGTCCAGTGTGTATCTATGATGTTGTGTCGTTGTCTCCGTCTGTTTGTGCGATTGTTCTTCTCTGTGATATTTGAATATGTTTAAACTTTTCACAATATCACGGCACGTTTTCGGCAGAAAGGAGAGGATCTCCAACGACACCTAGTTGCAGCACCAACAGCAAAACATCCACTGTAAAAACAAAAAGCAGACACGCACAGATAGAGACACAAATGGTACAAGGAACGCCAAATCACAGAGAAACATCCACAAATGACTACACATAAACCAACGAGACCGATGGGCAACCGGTGCCGACTTAGGATGGTCATCTGCCATGTCAGTAGCAGACGGTGTTGTTATCCTGGATCACGTGCGCACAACCCTCCCACCTCCTACAATACCTTCCTTACTTGCACCGTACTATTGATAGTCCACGATACATAAACATATCCGTCTTATAGGATCGTATACTTTTGTCTTCAGATTTCCAACCTTAAACTTTCTCGTAGTCTTCTATTACAAAAATCTTATTAATTGAGACCTGTCAAAGATTTTGCATTACTGGTTAAATCAAAAGTACATATGAATAAACAAAGAAAGGTTTTCTTGACAAGTGAGATGCTAAAATGAATAAGTGTTTTGTTTGTTTTATTATATCAACATGACGTGTCTTTGTTTCCTTTCTGTGCAGGATTCCTTATTCTTAACCTCCCATTGATGATATACAACGCAGAAGTTATATGCAATATATAAAACTGTGCATGCCTAATCTAAAACATATACGTAGATGTGAATATTCACACTTTAGAAATATGGATTTAAATGAAGTCATACAGATAAAGTGGAAATTGAGATTCGTAGAAGAACATAACAAATGACGAACAACTGAGCAACTTAATAAATATGTTAGTCCTAAGAATTGCAATTATGTCGAAGGGTTCCAACTCTATACCTTCTTGGAGAAAATTCCAAACCAATTTCCATGCATCAGACACGTGTTTCGAATATTAAATTCTCATCAGTGATGCTTCCAGCGGAGCCACAAAAAAAATAATTTCAGTAACAATTTAAAGTCGTTAACGAACAATAAAAATATATTCTAATGGAAAAGCGACTCAAACGTTTAACGTCTTCAAATTCATTAGCATCATTTTAGAGCAGATAAATTTACAGCATGGACCAGACATGCACGTTTCGGGTAATAAACCCTCGTCAGTGATCCTCAATCTAAACAATGTAATATGACCAAAATCTGTGAATATTATGTCCTCAATATACCGAAAGACGTAGCAAAATGACTGGGATATGATGCTACATGACACAGGTTTTAGAAATTTGAGAAAATTTTGTAAACAGAAATTTTCAAATGCGTTTTAAGAAACGACCAACCGAAACTGATCGAACTTGGCTACATTGTTATAATCCTACATTTCAGGAGTATCTCGGCACGGCCTTATTGTCTATCCACCGTGGTTCACATGTCTTATATATGATATGTATTCTTCATCTTCCACTGTCATAAGGTCTATGTAATAATCCGACAAATGGAATCTTTTTATCAAACACTTAAAACAATCATAAATATATGAGGTTCACAGGAAGATACATTTGACTCTTTTCCAAATTGAAGACTCGGTATCACAGAATAAGGTATTCAAGAAATGTCGTATCAAGCCTATCTCTGGTTCATGCTTCAATTTTATCTGTTCTGAAATGATGCTATGAATTTAAAGAATTGTAATATTTGTACCATTTGGTGAGTGTCACTGCTGGTGGGCCAGGAGTTTCCCGGGGGTACATGTAGCCAAGTCCGATAAACTTCGGTTGATCGTTTCACTTAACGCATTCGAAAATCACTGCTCACAAAATTTCCTCGAAGTTCTGAAAAGTGGGTCCATTAGTACATATCCCACCCATCCTGCTTCGTCTTTCGTAATTTTTTGACATAACTTTCTCATTCTTTGACCATATTTTACTGTTGGATTTGAGATCACTGTCGAGGGTTAAGTACCCAAAACGTACATGGCAACGTGAATTTCTGGTCCATGCTGCAAATTTATCTGTTCTTAAATGATGCTATGAATTTGAAGACGTAGCAATTACAACGGAACTGAATATTGTTCAGGATATATCAAACAATCTTGAAAGTCTCTCTCATTTTTATAATATTAGGTAAAGAGATTGAAACTTTAGACGTTTTACTAACAACATCTTGAAGTCATTCATGAAATTCCATCAGAACAATTCCATATAAGTTTGTGTTTGTTTTATAAAAAAAGCCCTCATTATTCCATAGTGTACTAAGATTCTTTAATTTAGTGTCATCTTTGTGGCAGTAAAGCCTTCAAATTTGCAATGACCTGTGACATTATCACACATCTTTATTGACAATTGATTTCTTATTGTCAGTTTACCGTCGAGATTATTCTAGACAGTAAAATAAAAACGCGTTTCATCATAATTATGTACCATGAGCCGCTAATTGCTACCTGGAGAAAAGAAGTCAAGTTTTTGATACCTGCGTCAACGACGTAATATTAATGTTTACATTGTCAACTAGCACATCATCGTTTGACAAGCCAAAGCATGTCTTTGATTGAAAAAGTCACTCAAATAAGACACTCAGTCAATAAATCAGTTCATCGGCCTTCATGCATTGCGTGTGATATTACATCTAAAGTGGAGACCGATCAATGATAATAGTGAGAACTACTCACTCTGATCCCTATCCCTCCATATCTTACCTGTGCTACATCGTTGTCTGAATTTCCGAGTGAGGTATATCATAAGGATCTTGCTTTCCGTACTTCTTCAGATATTTTTTGAATAAAAAACAATAATCTATGCTTCTATACACGTAGGATATTTAAAAAAAACTATATATCGCTTAAATACCTAAATTGTGCAAGAAAATTGGTATGGTATAAGTCTATTGATACTTCATAAAATGGAATTTAACGAAGATATAAATTTCATTTTAAGAAAATTATCATCAAGTATACCTGATTCTTTTACTTTTATTTTGATTTGAAAATTCACTGTTGATAAATGACACAAGTGAATAAAATCCTCATCCTAAATACTGAATATTTGATCCACTAACGCCTGAATATTCGCTCATCCAAACACGGCATCTTTCTGCAGACAGCAGTTTCTGCAGTTCGTCCTCGAACTTCGTCTACTGACGTGTGATCGACTTACTACGTCACACTTCTTGGAAGTGTACATGTGGATGACCTAATTTTGACACATTTAATCACTGGGGGTAGACGGCGTCGTTCGATAATGGATACGTGTTTTGAATCTGTGTTAAAGCAATAGATAAAATGGGCATTTTATCAGAAATTAATCCGCGTAAGCTCACGTGATAGGCTCTTGCATTTATCGAGAAATAAAGCAACATGTGGATTGATACCTTCATATAAGGGAAACGAAGTAGGAGTGCAGATATTAAGTCTTATTTGGTTAGGATTAGAAATGTTCCAAACTTTGAAAGAAGCACAAAGGTTTACATAATTGAAGCTTATAGAAACTTTCATTCTATTATAGATGGTATCACTGGATTCATAAGGATATCTTATTCTGATATGTAAATCAAAATGTACATCCAAACAATTATCGAATATGAGAAATTTTCATGGAACTATTGCGACGAGTGCTGCATGCAAACAAGAGACGCTGACTCTTCCCGGGCACCTGGTCTCACTTCAGAATACTTTGTTGGGGTTCGGCATATTATATTCGGTTTAGAATTAAGCTCCTTGTGCCTACCCTCCAACGATTTTTTGCCATATTGTTAACTTAAATACGCTTCTGAATAAACCCTACACAAAATTCGGAGCCGCTCATGTTGCAAGAGGAAATTTAAGTTCTGTTTTGTAGATGGCGCCAGGAAAATTCACTTTGGCTTTATTCAAACTGTTTGACATAAGGTACCACTGACGAGATTTAAATATCCGAAACACGTGTCTAGTACAACAAAATTGGTACTATAGAACATATTTCAATATTGACAATTATTCCGAGACTCGCAACTGTTCCCATAGACATTTTAACGATTTTGTCTTGCCTTCTCGACTTTGAGACTGAATTACTTACTAGTATTTCTTCGATGTTTATTTTGGATATGTACGCTTGCTACATTTGATAAGGCGGATGCAAGGGACTCCCGCTCTACATGAGAACCCGATGTTGGTAAGAGACTAGCTTCATACATGAACATGTGTGCCTTGCTTCTCTCTTAATCAATTTTTAGAAATACGATTTCGATAATCGCTTTTTTAAGTTGTATCAATGTTCTGTAATTATGATTACAACATTTACGTAGTCAAAATACAAAGTCCGCCTGGGCAGTGTTAAGAAACCTACATAATTGCTTCCTTGGACTTTCGTGAAATTTCACTGCTATATTACAATGTAGATGTTGTCGTTTAAACATAAGTAATGGACCCAAATTCAGAAACAAAAATAAAATTCAGTAAGAATACAAATCAGTGGAAAAGGTCAAACGCAAAATCCGAAATTAGATTTCCAAATCTCATTCCAATGGTTTGCAATTTTTCGGAAAAAAAAATCTAAAAAGATAAAAGGAAAATGGGACAAACAGACGGAGACAATCACACAAATACATTCTTGTGTTAGACCTCCTTTTACTGATTGAATAATGTCTGGACCTAAATTTAGTTTAGGAATTTCTCTCACCTGTTTTGATTTTAACTTAGTTTTGTTATAGTTTTGAAGTATTTCCTACATCGTGATGTATATTATTCAAAATTAGTCTTGAAATATATAAACTTTGTTTGATTTTTCTGCTTTGACCTTGATATTCCACTTCCACATGGAGTTTTATTCTCATTTGATTTACTATACTTTATAATATATTTTTGTGTTTCTATCTACATTTCACAGCTCATCCGGTATGCTAGATCATGTACTGATGTTTTGATTTTCATAGTAGAAATGTACAACAAAGGAGGGGATCTCCAACAACACCAGGTTGTAGTGCGAAATAAGTGTAGATATAAAAATAGTGTACAAATTACAAAAAAACTTTTAGGTCAAGGTTTTCGCTTTCACAAACTAGCAAAGACTTTCTGGAAATTTTACAAAAATTATGATCAACTTCTTTTGAAATTCGGACCCATACAAGCAACAGAGTATATTACTTTAGGTATTTCACAACCTGCATTTTATGGTGACATAATTAACAAAATAAGAAGGATCAAAGGTAGACAGCATAACTATCGAAAATGCGTCAGAGTCATCAAACGCCTTTTATACCGTGGATATGATCCTCATGTCACCAGACGGACACTAAGCTTGGTACTTGACCAATCTACAGTCTTGTACTAGCGCATTCTTAAGACTTGCACTCTGACTGACTGTGACGACGGGACTCCATGACGGGCCCTGTCCAAACCTCTATAGAGAAGACAGAGCCCCGACCACCTATCACCTCTCTGAATGTCAGTCGGACTCCTCGGGTGATAACATATATGAGCTCGCTACAGCCGGCAGAGCTCGGACTGTATTACGCACGTCCTCTTTTCATATCCATTTACATATTCATCTGTGTTGCTTGGACCCCTGTGTTTTACGGTCTTGTTTGTGTGTGGTCATCTAACAGTGAGGAGGTTGTTTTACACCATAATTGTGCGTTCTTCGAGACCTCTGGGAAATCGGAATAGTGGGAGGGTTGTGCGCACGTAATCCAGGATAACCACACCGTCTGCTTTTTACGTGGCAGATGGCCGTCCTAAGTCGGCACCGGTTGCCCATTGGTCTCGTTGGTTTATGTGTGGTCTTTTATGTTTATTATTTCTATGGTGTGAGTTGGTGTTCCTTGTCCCTTTTGTGTGTCTTTCTGTGGGTGTCTGTTCTGTATTATTTGCATTGGGTGTTTTGGGATTTTGCTGTGGGTGCTGTAACCAAGTCTTGTTGGAGATCCCCTCCTTTCTCTAAGGTCTTGACAGTGTCTTAAGTCGTTTCCTGGAAGCAGGAGATGCCTGTTATGGTCTTTTAAGTGAGTTTTTTGTACTTGATTTTTAGATCTGTACTCAATTTCGTTCTATTTGCAGGAATGCATACATGCCTTTGTTTAAAAATACGGAAGTGTCCCAACTCTATACCTTCTTGAAGAAAATATCAAACCAATTTATTATGCACCAGATACATGTTTCGAATATTAAATCCTCGTCAGTGATGCTTACATCCTAAATGATTTTTAGACACAGTCAAAATTCATTTTAGTAGCGCTCTCTGGTAATATTTTTTGAAATTAATTATGTGCAATTTGTAGAAAGTGCGCTGCTTCAAATGTCTTGTAGTGTCAGTGGCATATCCAAATAAAATCTATGTTAAAAATAGTGTTGGAGGGATGGTGCCGAGATGTTAACCAACACAAAGCGTATTAGCTTCAAGATGTATAATACGAAAGTGTTCCTACTCTATACCTTCTTGAAGAAAATTTCAAACAAATTTTAATGCATAAGACACGTGTTTACGATAGTAAATTCTCATCAGTGGTACTTAATTAAATGTATGTATAGTATGTACAGAATCAAATTTCCATGTAAATAAATTATTTTCCAGGATTAAACTTTTATTCCCTGTCAACATTTACGACTTGTATACAGCAACGACGGCGGACGAGTAGACACTTTATGTCATGATCACCTGGTCTCTCATTTAGGGAAAAACCGCTGTTTCAAAATTTAATTGTAATTGATGCAATAAAATTTGTTGTCAATGACTAATGTCTTTTTCAAAGGGAACAGTACATTTTGCACTCAAAAGTCTCTGAAAAAAGTCTCTAGATCTCCGGAACAATTTAATTCAAGAATTTGTCAGATTGCTTTTTAGGCTTTTTATTTGAAATATATTCATATTTCTTATCGATAAATTATGATATATGCAATAAAATATTAAATTATATAATGAATGAACATGCATAAGATTTTTTTTTTCATTCAGGTGTTTTTCCCAAGTGTTAAATTGGCATTCCTAATGTTATCATTACATTGACAATCTATGTTCTGACATTAATTAACCAACTTACTTGTATACAGATTAAAATACGTCTATCATAGTGCTGAAAATGTGAAATATTCTTTAGAAATACAAATAATTCTAGGTTAATTCATTTATTTCTAGGCAACTTGTTGACCTTTTAACTAAGGCTTATCCCTGTTAACATGACAAAAATGTACACGGTACACATAAATTATTACGGTATACATGTACACAGCCAATTGTGCCTCACATGAAATTCCTATGAAATGAGCATCATGTAAATTTCACATGAAAGTTAATTTTAAATTCATATAAATTTCACATAAGATTTATGTGAAAAATATTTTACATCAACACATAAATTTTCTTCACATGAATTTCACATGAATTTTTTCTTTGTGACCTTCATGCAAACTTGAACTCGCATAAACTTCATGTCAGAACTTCACATGAATTTCATGTCAGAAACTTCACATGAATTTCATGTCAGAAACTTCACATGAATTTCATGTCAGAAACTTCACATGAATTTCATGTAAATAATTTCATGTAAATTTGATGTTCGTGCTCGTTTCACATAAATTTCATGTGAACTTTTATGTAAAGTTCATGTAAATTTCACATGGATTTCATATGAATAATGTCGAAGGGTTCCAACTCTCTACCTTCTTGAAGAAAATTCCAAATCAATTTACATGCACCAGACACGTGTTTCGAATATTAAATTCTCATCAGTGATGCTTTCGGCGGCGCCACCATAAATAGTTTCGGTAGCGCCCTCTTTAATTTTTTGAAGTAAGATTTTTACATTTACATTAGAGAGAGCGCGCGGCTCCAAATTTCCTGTAGGGTCGATTCAGTAGCATATCCAAATAAAATCTATGTTCAAAATAGCATTTCATATGAGGCACAATTGGTTGTGTACACACATGTATAGGTATTGTGCGCGCAACACCCTTCATTTGAGATCCCCTCCTTTCTTGAAAAATCGGATACTTCTTCAATGTTCTTCTTAACCTTATTATTTTTCTATGATAAATCTAAAATTAAGATAGTAATTCAAGTGACCAATCATGAAAGTCAAGTGATCATGAAGAAACATCGTACTGTCCCGGAGCAAGCAGCCTACCATTCTGCACACTTCGGTATTTTCCGATTCCGTGTGGGACTTCATCTGGAAAAGTACCTCTGCCGTCAGCCGAACTACTTTTCTGCAAGAATCTTGCAATAACTTTCAGGAAGGGAGATACATCAATAAAGATATTCTTTTTAGGTTTTCTTTTCTATTATAATCCAATGGAAAACTGTTTCAGTGAAGATAAAACGCTTACAGTCATTATAAATTTTGTAAATTTTCTCGTAGCGAACACATATATCTTACGTAAACAGGCACTTTCAGTGCTAAAGACGCCGTAACGGCCTTTTGATACGTAGTGCATCTATGACGTCATAGATTAAAGTCCACGTAAGAGAATATAGCTGCAGGCAAGGATACTTTGCTTGTCTACTTTGTTTCCTTGCGTACGAGATGGCAGCCTCCATGACACATCTCTCTTAATACGGTGCACCAGGCATGCTTGCTTCGGGTAATGAAGCCTCATCTATGGTACTTAAAGCCGAAAAGGATTTGAATTATACGGAGGTGTTCCAACACTATACCTTCAGGAAGAAAATTTCAAACCTTTTTTTCCTTCACCAGACACGTTTATCGAGTATTAAATTTCATCAGTGATGCTTCCAGCAGAGCCACCAAAATGCATTTCAGTAGCGCCCTCTTTTATTTTTTGAATTGAGATTTGTATATTTACTTTACAGAGGGTGCGCGGCTCCAAATTTCCTGTAGTGTCGATTCAGTAGCATATCCAAATAAAATCTATGTTCAAAATAGCATTGGAGGGATGGTGCTAAGATTTTAACCTTCTTGAAGTTAAATAAGACAGTTTAATGAAGCGTCTCCTAGTTTTAATATCGAAATTTCATATGTCTCTTTTGTAAAGGGTTAGCGAGAATGCTTAACAATTAAAATTAGATTGAAAGGAGGTAAAGAGTTGGAACGCTTGCTTATCATTACCAGAATACGAGATGTATATTGAAAGGGGCTTTGTTTTTATTGGGTCTTCACGCAGTGGCAAGTCGTAATCACGGTAGGCCTTTGGCCAAAAGACAATTCAAGGCCGATTTTCTTCACATATGAGTGGCGTAGGCTTGGTAGGTGAGATAAACATGCTTTGAAGATCGAATTATCTGTTCAGCTGCGATAGCAAAACCGGACTGCAGATTACCCCATTAGGCTTATAAGATACCACGATCTACTCTTGGAATGGAGGGGACAAATAAGATGTATATCAGCGATGCGGTTACTGAGAAAAGTAATAAGCCAAAATTACCTGTAATATGTAGTCTCAAGTCCTTTACAAATGTTAAACGTCTTTAAATTCAATAGCATCATTTTAAACCTGATAAATTTACAGCATGTACCAGACATGTACGTTTCGGGTACTAAACCCTCGTCAGTGATCCTCAGTCTTAACAATGTAATAAGGCCAAAAAGTATGAGAATCATTATGATTGTCCAAAAATGTACCAAAAGACGTAGCAGAATGGGTGGGATATGATGCTAAAGGACCCACGTTTTAGAAATTTCAAGAAATTTTGTAACAGAAATTTTCAAATGCGTTAAAGAGACAGACGATCAACCGAAGTTGATCGAACTTGGCTACATGTGCCCTCGGGGACTCTTGGTCCACCAGCAGTGACACCTACCAAGTAGTTCAAATGTTAAACGTCTTTAAATTCAATAGCATCATTTAAAACCTGATAAATTTACAGCATGGACCAGACATGCACGTTTTGGGTACTAAACCCTCGTCAGTGATCCTCAGTCTAAACTATGTAATAAGGCCAAAAAGTATGAGAATTACTATGATTGTCCAAAAATGTACCAAAAGACGTAGCAAAATGGGTGGGATATGATGCTAAGGACCCACGTTTTAGAAATTTCTTCGTTATGACCTTCGTTATGACCATAGCTCACTTGACCTGCCCTCAGTAGTTTGTGACTTATTACATGAGAAATGATCATGAATCAGTTGAACAGGGTTATGTTTAAGGCACAAGTTTACTTTTTGAGGAAAGGGAATGATCTCCAGCATGACCACCCTGCACTCACCCAGCGAAACAAACCCACAAGAAAGTGACACATGAATAACATCATACAAAGCTACAAATCGCAAAAAAACACAACAATATTCACTAAAACATCATACAAATCAATCGTAACAGACGTAAAGAAACATCAAACATTGATGACAACACAAAAAGGATGGAGACTAATGTGCACCCGGCGCCGCCTTTGGACGGCCATCTGCTATTAGCAAATGGTGTGGTGCTCCGGATTACGTGCGCACGTGATTATCAATCTGTGGATGAATGGTAAAACACAATCACCTAAATATAAGACATTTCAATATTTCGTTGATACATCTTTTTATCGTGCTTCACAAGACTTTTTGATTAAGAATAAACATCGGAGAAGTACCCATCAGTTATTCAGTCTCAAAGTCGAGATAGTAAGGCAAAACTATTAGAATTTCCATTGGAACAGTTGCGAACCTCGGAATAAATAAGTGAGAGCAGTTGCCCGGAGTATCTCGTTTACATGTAACACCCGTCGCAATAATTCCATGAAAACATATTGATGTACATATCAAGTTCTTTTTTATTTAAAGAACATTTGCCAAAAAATGAGAATATTGCTAACACAATTTACTCACTTGTCATTTACTTCATATGTAACAAGCCTAGATGCTGATTTTTATCTGTGAATTTCTTTTTATGTTATCTGAAATTGAAACATTCGAATTCATAAAACCCAATCCTCGTTGAAAATGGAGTGTGAAAGTTTCCCACGCATTCAACACATTTTAAAAAATCTTAATTGGACAGTTATTCAATCCGTGAATAATAGAAAGGAGGGGATCTCCATCAACACCCAGTTGCAGCACCAACAGCAAAACCCCAGAACAACCACTGCAAAAACACAAGGCAGACATGCACATAAAGAGACGCAAATGTACAAGGAACGCCAAATCATATACAAACATCAAACACAAATGACTACACATGGAGAGAGGTGACTTGGCTGGCACAAGATCGGAAGGAATGGTTTCGTCTTGTTGACTCCTTCTGTCACAACGGTGATGAAGAGGATAAGCTTTGACTAGATAGCTATCAGAAACATAAGGGACTCCATGACGTGCCCTGTCCTAACCTCGTTAGAGTAGACAGGGTCCTTACCACTTGTTCTCTTTGAATGTCGTCGGACTCCTCGGGTCATACAATGCATGAGTTCGCTACAGCCGGCAGAACACGGATTGGGTTTTTTGTATGACTTTTGTTTTTTATTTACATATTCATTTTCATATATATTTATTTTCATTTACTCAATGATGATTTGAGCTGTTGTGTAATATAACCCTGAATGAGTAGCTTTCTTGCACGACGTCTGGCTCTTACGATGAAATCGCCATGTTTGGAACATGGATCAGTTCAAAATGGTATGCAGAAGACACAAGTACAATTTTTGCTTCTCAATCAGTGAACGAAGGTCAAACACAAAAACAGTGATCACAATCCAACACCCCCTCCAAAATAAAAAACTTAACATAAAAAATTTAGTATTTCGTTGTCAAATCTTTTTATCGTGCTCTACAAGACATTTTTGTTAAGAAAAATTGAGTGCTTTTTTATTTTATGAACACTTGTCAAAAGCGAGAATATTTACATATTTTGTATCTGAAATTGAAGCATTAGTTTTTAGATTTTCATAAAACCCAATTCTCATTGAAATATAAGTTGTGAATGTTTCCCACGCATTAGAAAAAAATTCATCGAACAGTTACTCAATCCGTGAATAAAAGTTTAACAGAAAACCCAAATCACAATCCGAAAATTCACAGTCAATGATCAATAGCAATGCAAACTCTTACAAGAGGTTAACATCATAGCACCATCCCTCCAATACTATTTTGGTCATTGATTTCATTTAGATATGCTACTGAAGTGATCCTTCTCAATATTTGGTGCCGCACACTCTCTGTTAAGTATATGCACAAATTTAAATTTAAAAAATATAAAATCAGAGAGCGCTACTGAAATACATTTGGTTCTGTCAGAAAATCGATTCGGCATTTACGATTGATTATTATCCTAAACACGTGTTTGCAGCATATTTCACAAACATTCTTACGAAAAACCTTGGGATTTTTCGTAATTTTCCGTCAATCCTACCTCAGCCATACGGATAAAGATTTAAATAAAGTTAAAGTTATCTGTATGTAATAATTGAATTTCATCAAAACATGAAATAAAGTTCGAATTTTAACGGAATATAAAATAAATACAAGACTTTGAAATTACGAATTACGAAAGATAGGAGCAAAGAAAGGGAGTAGATCAAAAACATTAAAAATGGAACATATAATAACATCTTACTCCATAACATGATAGTGCATGTGCATGCAAAAACGTTCATGTCTGGTCAGGGCTGCACATTGATCTGGTCCTAAATGATGCTATTTAATCTGAAGACGTTTAACATTAACTACTCTGTGTGATAAAACACTCGACAAATTGGACCAAAATTATACAAAGCAGAAAGATTGAACATGCATAAGCTCGCTACAGCCCGCAGAGCACGGATTGTAATTCAGAAAACCCCCTCCTTTTTATGTCCATGTACATGTTGCTTAGTCCCCTGCATTTTGCTGTCCTGTTTGTGTGGTCATCTTTCAAAGAGGAGGTTATTTTACACTATAATTGTGCGTTCTTCAATACCTTGGTAACCGGAAAAATGGGAGTGTTGCGTGCACGTTATCCGGATAACTACACCATTTGCTACTTGCTCGATAGATGGCCGTTCAAATTCGGCACCGATTGCCCATTGGTCTTGTTGGTTTATGTATAACTTTTACGTCTCTTGATGTGCTTGTTTACTCCGTGTGTCACACCGGGTGTTTTGGTGCTTTGCTTTGGGTGCTGCAACAGAGTCAAATTGGAGATCCTCTCCTTTTCCGAATTATATATCTGCATGGTGTATTAAAATTGGTTTGAAATATTTTTCAAGAAGGAAATGAATAAAACCTTTTTAATTTCATTAGAACGAATGTATTTCATACCTAAAAATGACAGTGGTTCAGGAAAGAGGCTTCAATGAATGAACATTTACCCTCCTGCTCTTTATAACACAGAGAAAAATCATAAAAAATATTGTTTGCATAAAATATATTCAGCATACTTTATAAGAACGAATAGTATTTCATACCTATAAAATGACAGTGGTTCAGGAAAAAGGCTTCAAATGAATGAACATTTACCCTTCTGTTCTTTAAAACAAATGGAAAAATTATAAAGAATATTGTATGCGTAAAATATATTCAGCGTCTGGAGAACATTTCTTAGAAATTGTTATTATTCAGGTTTCTTTGGTGCTGTATTATTGTCGTCGTCTGCACGAGCAATTTTTTTCCTCACTAGAAAATATTCCTCTGTTTTCACTGTGGAGGATTCTAGTGTTGGATGTTATGTTTGACTTTCATTCACTAAATGTAATTAAGTAAGTTGAATTTGAAGTCGGCACCGGTTGCCCATCGGTCTCGTTGGTTTATGTGTAGTCCTTTGTGTTTGATGTTTCTGTGTTGTGCGTTGACGTACTTGTTTGTCCCTTTTGCGTCTCTTCATGCGCTTGTCTGCTCTGTGTTTTTCATTGGGTGTTTTGGGGTTTTGCTGTGGGTGCTGCAGCCTGGTGTTGTTGAAGATTCCCTCCTTTCTTCGACAACTATGCATTAAACATATTCATCCTACATGTTTCAATGCTATTGTTCTTTTCCCGTTTCATGCGATTGTTTGGATGCGATTAGCCAAACAGGGGATGCTCACTCATCCCGGGCACCTGTTTCCTCTTAGAAGTCCGTCGATGCTCAATTAGGTGCTCTATTGTGAGTGTTATTGAGATTTTTGTCAGGATCATCTCATTTAGGTTGTTTGACTTGTATCGCAACAGCATTTTAATACTGAGGACCTTCTCATTATCCATAAAACCTTTCATTCATGCCCCTAATGAAAGAATATTGAAAAAATAACAATTCGAATTGGTAAATAAAATAAACAAGACTTCTTGAAAATATCTTTAGATAATACTGATGTTTTTGGTTTGTCCATTTATATTCCTTTGAAAGATATTTTTCAAATGAGTCAAAGAAGATCCTGACGATAATCTCAACAGCACTTACAATAGAGCACAAAATTGAGCATCGACGGACCCCTAGCAAGTTAGATAAGGCACCAGATGCCCGGGAGGAGTAAGCATCCCCTGTTTGGCTAGTCGCGACTGCCGTCGATGTTCACTCACGAAAATGAAAATAATATCTAAAAGACATGCACTATCTGAGGTTATGTCTATGTAGAAAGTGCTATGGTGACCATGTCAGGTAAAAATATGCAAAACACTTACTGTCAAATTCCTCGCGGGGAACTTTTTCACTAGCTCCACTAGGAGTGTTCACCAATGACCAATTTTTGCTTGTATCATTTTTTCGCCATCTGCAGACAAATACTGAGAAAAACAACATTTGTGAGGGACCATTAATTATTTATAGCTACTTACTTTCTTAAAAGCTGTTATAATTAGGATGTTAAACGTTCAAATTTAGTAGCATCATTTTTAAAAGGACAGATAAATTTACAGCATGGATCAGACATGCAAGTTTCGGGTACTTAACCCTTGTTAGTGATCCTCGATCAACCGAGATAATCCGAAACGCAATATTTTTATTTTCAAAGGCCTTTATGGTAAAGTAATGATCAAGAAAGGAAAGTAATTGAAACTTAGTCCTTCATTAAATTCATTACAATTCTGCCTTCTTCAAATCCGGTGGATAACAGGGAAAGTCGGAGGGCTGTGCACATGTAATCTTTCTAGCGTAGCAGATGGCATGGCCGTGCTTAGTCGGCACCAGTCGCACATTTGTCTCCTTGTTTTAATTGTAGTCGTTTGCGTTAAATTTGTCGTCCATGGACTTTCTTGTCCTTTTAGTGACTCCTGTGTTTTTCGCATTTGAAGCTTCGCTGCGATGACATGATCGAGTCCTACTGGAGCTTCCCTCCTTTCTGACTTTACATGTCAACTTATAGTTCTAATAATTTAGGTTTAACTGTAGTAAAATAACAATTTTAGAATGCCTGCAGCTTTCGCTTCAATTTATAGACTTTTTCTGTATTGTTTTATTTAATGTGAATCAATATATATATTGCAAAATTAATGAAAAAGACTGATATAAACATCGAAGAAGTAATTCAGTCGAGAGGACAAGGCCAAACTCACACCGGAATAAACAATATTCTGAAGTGAGAACAGCTGTTCGGGAATAATAGAATCTATCCCTCTTTGTACAGGGACAGGGAAATCCCACACGAGTATCAAAGATTTGCAGTCCACGACGAGGCTTGCCGAGTCTTGGACGTTGCAAATCTTTGATACGAGGGTGGGATTTCCCTGTCCCTGTACAAAGGGGTGATTAATTATTTTTCTCATACCCATATATTTTTACATAATTCATGAATAAACATTGCTTAATTTGCGTAAAATGTTGCTCCATTTGACGTCAAATACTGCTAACCCTAAGTAAACGTCTATGACGTCACAAAAGGGGGTTCGAGACAAATATCCGGGGGTGCGAGACAGAGTTGTCTCAGAACGGGTAAATCTGTAGATATCTCTGTACGGGGTGAGTGAAAAGTCAGTGTCTCATATCCGCATGCAACACCCCATGAAAATGGTCAAACTCGGTGACTGTCTCGACGCGAAAAGATACTCACACACCAGGCAAAGACGCCCTACCTGCCGACGACGACAGCCATCCAACCGCAACCCGAAATGCCACCGACCACTCCGGAGGAAGGGATCTAATATATACAATATGTTTTCAAAATGGTATCTAGAACATCGCTTGTATTTGTCTCGAATCTTGATTTAAAAATGATAAATTATTCTTATTACAGGTGTTGACTGGTGATAGCAGTGATTACAATATCAAAAGGTAACTTCTGTCAATTTACTATTGCTCATTTAGTCTGTAAATGAACACAGATGTCTGGTCAATGACATTAGCTAATTAATACTTTTACATTACCAATTTGATGTATTGATTATCAAGGCATATATAGAGTTCTTTTGCACCTGAAAATGGTCTCGTTCATTGCATGATATTATCTTTTTTTTTTAACAAATAGGTCAACTCGAAAAAAGTGTTATTCATACGGCCTTAATTGGCCATGACAAAGCATAATGTTATTCTTTTGGATTACATATTCGTATTAATCTCTATTTTCTAAAATCTATTATCCAATATCGAGGTCCGTACAATGTGAATGAATAAAGAAAAGTAGTTTTATATCTGACCGAGGAAAAATGGATATCTACCTTTGATATGTCAGGCTCCGATGGCGGTATATCTATTGTGTATTAGAGTAATTGCTGTGGTTACGATTTTCTCCTAACATGTGTTATCGTCAAGTTTGCTTGTTATCAAATTATAATCTTTATGTGATTCAGAATTCATAAAACACCTTTGTCATTTACTTGAAAGAAAGATACAAAAGAAAGGAGGGAATCTCAAACAATTCTCGGCTGCAACAGAAAGATCGGAATTATTTGCAGAGATGCACCTAAAATTTCAAAATGAATGCAACCGTTAACAGATAATGTAAACTGTGGTTATTTCCACACAGGGAGGGGGGGGCAATTTCGCGATTGTTACGCTTAGGGGAAATATTCGCGATAATTTATCCTTCCGATTGCGGGAAAAAATGCAAAATGTCTAACGTTACAATGCTTTTACCTCGGACGAGCAAGCCTCGAACCTCGGTCAAACATCAAAATTGGATTGTGACGTCATGGAATTTCTCAATTTTTCCCGCGTTCGGAAGGGTAAATTATTGAGTCTTTGCAAAATACAGAGTTTTTCTCTTTACAGACGGTATCTGACGTAAAACCAATGTGACGTCATGAAAATGGTATGGCAATGTCGATTTTATACCGTTATTTCTCAGACTTTTAGGAATGTTTCCATAGAATTTGATGACGTCATAATCAGTCTACGTCAGATACCGTCTCAAATGGCAAGTAACTCTGGTTTTCGAAAATAGGGAATAATCGTCTCTGCCTTTGCAAGAATGCAGCAGGATTATTTTCGCTTGAGGAAATATTTTCGTGGCACCATTTGATTCATGGAATACGCGAATATTACCTCCACGCTAAATTTTCCATGTTTACACTTGTCAAATGTACTCCGACCAAGAAAATATAACAATTAGGAACATACCTTAAGTTTACGTTTGCAAGTGTTCCAATAGAAATACTAATGATTTTGCCTTTAAGTTACCTTCTCGAACTAGAGACTGAATTACCGATGGGTACTTCTATGGGTAAGATATGATTTCATTCGTTAAAATCAGACAAATGGTATGTAAAATAGGAGCTTTCAACAGGTTATTCAGCTTTTCGAAAATTGTCTTATAATCAAATATAATGGAAGCGCCCTTGTTCAGAGAATGTTTCAATTTCGCGATGGAAAAATATACAAAAGCGTATTTACTGGCGATATGGTTTTGAAGCAAAAACAGCAGAAGTCTTTAAAGGCGTTATTATGGGGGAAGGGTTTTCATCTCTTTTTTGCCTAAAGGGGTTTTAAAAAGTTAAACTTATCCTTATTGAAGAACCACCTTAGATGTCATGTGATCAAAAATTCTTTGAAAAAAAAGTTTGAATGGAGACATTATCAGTTCGAATTTCATTTCACGCATCAAAGTTCGAGGCGTTCCGATTGTAATTACAAATTACTAATGGATGCTTACCCCTCCCGGGCACCTGGTCTCACCTTTAGTTTGCTTGGGTTCCCTCGATGCTCAATTTGGTGATCTGTCGTGAGTGCTGTTGAGATTGTCACCAGGATGTTCTTTATCTCATTTGTGTCACACTTATGCCCATTGCAAAGTAAAGCTCATAAAAAAGTTCCCTGCGAGGGGTTTGAAGTAAGTGTTTTAAATGTCTTTCCCTGACATTGTCGCCATAGCAGTTTCTTTATAGACATTACCTCAGACAGTGCATGTTTTGTAGATATTGTTTTCAGTTTCGTGTGTGAACATCGACGGCGGATGCGGCTAGCCAAACAGGGGATGCTTATTCCTCCGGGCACCTGGTCCCACCTTTACCTTGTTAGGGGTCCCTCGATGCTCAACTTGGTGCTTTATTGTGAGTACTATTGAGATTGATTGCCGTCAGGATATTCTTTATCTGAAATATTACAATATTAAAATTCAATTAAACATATATAACAATATTGATAATTTGGGTCTTCAGCACTTGTAATTTCATAATTGGACACATATTCAGTTCGAAATCTCACCCTTTCTTTGATCTTACATGAATTGATATTAGCTAACTTGTCTATTTACATGTACCTTACAAATTTGACGTATTGGTCATGCTGACTTATGTAGAGCACAATCGAACGTGAATATGATCTATTTTTATCTTGTGAAAATTATTGCATAATATTAGCATTTATTATCGTGCAGTCCAAAAAGTTTTCCGTACGACCCAAATAAACAACGATCCAAATAGATATTGAGTTTCTTTTTTTGTATTGTCGCACGGATAATTCTTACCTATTTATCCATTTTGTCCGAGTTACCTATCTTTAGAATGCAAGCGTTAATAGAGTGATAACAATTTCGAGGTCGGAATAGTATTGAGGAATACAAAAGGTGTTTACTCCTATTATACTTAATTAATTTTTCGATGAGGGATATTTATTATGTACATGTATTAGAATTTAGTCATTTGATAAGTAAGCATCTTTTAGACATAATTGTAATAGAAAGGAGGGGATCTCCAACAAGACCCGGTTGCAGCACCATTAATTGTTTTTGTTTTAAAGTAAACTGGACAGATGGTAAGTGATAGGGTCTGTTATGACGTCCAGTCTTCATAGTAAATCGGTGTGCATCTCGTTGGAATGCGTTTGTACAATGCGGTAAGACTGTACTGATACCATTTATATAGTTTTTCTGCTGACATTTTCATGGTAAAGAAAAGGGAAGGATCTCCAGCACCCTGCACTGACCCAGCGAAACAAACCCACAAGAAAGTGACACATAAATGACATCAGACCAAACTACAACCCGCCACAGGACACAACAATATACACCAGAACATCATAAAAAACAGAGAAAAAAAACCAGTAGAAACAGACGTAAAGAAACATTTTCATGCTGTCAGTTTTATGTACCATGAAGTGGCCCTCTTTTTCAATCGATTGAAATTACACCTTGACTTAATTAAGAAATACTTTATATTAGCCATAGTATCTTGTTCTCTGAGGGATAAGGCCTTATATTTCACACGTAGATTCACCTTATTGAGGATTTTCGCGCTTCTGTCTCTACTATTTCTTAGAATTTTTGAGTTGACTACTTAAAAGTCTAAAATGCGTTTGTCAGTCATACAGCACGATTTTAATTTTTACATTTATTTTATATAGCATAATCCGACAAACATGGGAGAGAGGCATTTAGTTTGCTCTCTGCCTGGTTGCATGAAATTATGCGCAGCAAATTTTATTTGGAATATCCATTTTATCGAAAACCTAATTCATGGTACACGAAGTTTATAACAAGCATTGTTCACGAACCAATCTTGACGACAGGGATTCCAAGACGGGCATTTCAAAATCACAGAAAGTGAGACATTTCAATTTGAAAGATGCATGGTCAAACTTCTCACTTCATTTGAAGATGTTTGTTCCCTGATCACTGAATTTGAAGACGTTTAACATCAGCTTACACGACGCTGTAGAATTGAAAGGTCCCATCTCCCTTTGAAATTTTATAATGATATCCCACCTGTAACCATGGTAACGGATTGAAAAATCTACTTATGAAAGGTCGTATGTGTCAGATACGACCCATAATTTGCCTAAATTTTGATTCTAAAGGTCGTAAGTGTTACGACCTTTCATATTCCAATGTCATGTAAAGGAAATAATAGACCAAAAAAAAAAACCAATTTGATGAGTATGAAAGGTTGTATGTGATATATTTAGTAAGTTTTTGTGTTTATATTGATTTCTTTTGTAGAGAGCATGTTGCCTTATGTTTATGTTTCCAAATTGCACTTACGACCTTTAGATTCTACAGCGTCGTTAACTGACCCATTCACCGTGCCAGTGTGCTGTGATGATAATCAAGACTTATATAGGGTGTATTTGCACCTTATTATGATCTAAATCATCATGTTATAACTATTGCATGATATTAGCGTTCATTGTCAATACAGGCCATCTCAGAATTAGTTGACCTTACAATCGCAATAAGTAATGGGTTTAATGGGTTAAAACACATCATTATTTTTGTCTTATTGGTAACACTTGCTTATTATCATCTTTAATGTGAACCTATCTTTAGAATGCAAGCGTTAATTAATAGACAAAATATCTAGGTCGGATTGGTGTTAGTAGTAATAAGATTCGTTATTGTTTTCATGTGGCCGATTGACAAACAATATTCATATTGAACATTCTTATGTCATTTTTTAGGTGAGGGATATTTATAGCGTTTGAATAATGGTCAATTTGTGTATGTATACGTATCCTTTAGAAATCATTCCAACGGTTTCCATTTCACATCGTAAGGATCGTTTTTAATATAATTATCAACTTATTGTTCATCTAGAATATGGAATCAATAAAACACATTTGTCATAAACTTTAAACATATTTCTTACCATGAAACTTCGGATTTTTTTTTGTCGGAGAAAACATCAAAAGGAGACAAAATGTCTGAATAACTCGTCTGAGTGTTAATTTGATGTAGATATATATCAAATAAAAAGACTGTATAACAATATTCTAGGACAGGTTTTCGTTAGTGAATGAAAGTCAGACACAAAAGCCGATATCAGCTTCCAAAACAAAGGAGGGGATCTCCAACAACACCAGGTTGTAGCACCCACAGCAAACCCCCAAAACACCCAATGCAAAAACACAAAGCAGACAAGCACAGAAAGAGACGCGTAAGGGACAAGGAACGTCAACGCACAACACAGAAACATAAAACACAAAGAACTACACATAAACCACCGAGACCAATGGGCAACCGGTGGCGACTTAGGACGGCCATCTGCCACGGAAATAGCAGAAGGTGTGGTTATCCTGGATTACGTACGCACAACCCTCCCACTTTTCCGATTACCTAGAGATCTCGAAAAAACGTACAATTGTGGTGTAAAACAACCACAAAAAATCACAATCGAAAGGCTTACAGATGTCTGAAAAATATAAAACAGAACTTTCTCACGAGAAAAGAGAAAAATATAGGACAAACAAACGGAGCTCCATAGGAACACGACATACAAACAGACGGAGACAATAACACAGCTCCATAGGAACACAACATACAAACAGACGGAGACAATAACACAGCTCCATAGGAACACGACATACAAACGGACGAAGACAATAACACAGCTCCATAGAAACACGACATACAAACAGACGGAGACAATAACACAGCTCCATAGGAACACAACATACATACAGACGAAGACAATAACACAGCTCCATAGAAACACGACATACAAAGAGACGGAGACAATAACACAGCTCCATAGAAACACGACATACAAAGAGACGGAGACAATAACACAGCTCCATAGAAACACGACATACAAAGAGACGGAGACAATAACACAGCTCCATAGAAACACGACATACAAAGAGACGGAGACAATAACTCATCTCCATAGAAACACGACATACAAACAGACGGAGACAATAACACAGCTCCATAGAAACACGACATACAAACAGACGGAGACAATAACACAGCTCCATAGGAACACGACATACAAACAGACGGAGACAATAACACAGCTCCATAGGAACGCGACATATAAACAGACGGAGACAATAACACAGCTCCATAGAAACACGACATACAAACAGACGGAGACAATAACACAGCTCCATAGGAACACGACATACAAACAGACGGAGACAATAACACAGCTCCATAGGAACGCGACATATAAACAGACGGAGACAATAACACAGCTCCATAGGAACGCGACATATAAACAGACGGAGACAATAATACAGCTCCATAGAAACACGACATACAAACAGATGGAGAAAATAACACAGCTCCATAGAAACACGACATATAAACAGACGGAGACAATAACACAGCTCCATTGGAACGCGACATATAAACAGACGGAGACAATAACACAGCTCCATAGAAACACGACATATAAACAGACGGAGACAATAACACAGCTCCATAGAAACACGACATACAAACAGACGGAGACAATAACACAGCTCCATAGAAACACGACATACAAACAGACGGAGACAATAACACAGCTCCATAGAAACACGACATACAAACAGACGGAGACAATAACACAGCTCCATAGGAACACGACATATAAACAGACGGAGACAATAACACAGCTCCATAGAAACACGACATATAAACAGACGGAGACAATAACACAGCTCCATAGAAACACGACATATAAACAGACGGAGACAATAACACAGCTCCATAGAAACACGACATATAAACAGACGGAGACAGTAACACAGCTCCATAGAAACACGACATATAAACAGACGGAGACAATAACACAGCTCCATTGGAACGCGACATATAAACAGACGGAGACAATAACACAGCTCCATAGAAACACGACATACAAACAGACGGAGACAATAACACAGCTCCATAGAAACACGACATACAAACAGACGGAGACAATAACACAGCTCCATAGAAACACGACATACAAACAGACGGAGACAATAACACAGCTCCATAGAAACACGACATATAAACAGACGGAGACAATAACACAGCTCCATAGAAACACGACATATAAACAGACGGAGACAATAACACAGCTCCATAGAAACACGACATATAAACAGACGGAGACAATAACACAGCTCCATAGAAACGCGACATATAAACAGACGGAGACAATAACACAGCTCCATAGAAACACGACATACAAACAGACGGAGAAAATAACACAGCTCCATAGAAACACGACATATAAACAGACGGAGACAATAACACAGCTCCATAGGAACACGACATACAAACAGACGGAGACAATAACACAGCTCCATAGAAACACGACATATAAACAGACGGAGACAATAACACAGCTCCATAGGAACACGACATACAAACAGACGGAGACAATAAAACAGCTCCATAGAAACACGACATACAAACAGACGGAGACAATAAAACAGCTCCATAGTAACACGTCATACAAACAGACGGAGACAATAACACAGCTCAATAGAAACACGACATACAAAGAGACGGAGACAATAACACAGCTCCATAGGAACGCGACATATATACAGACGGAGACAATAACACAGCTCCATAGGAACACGACATATAAACAGACGGAGACAATAACACAGCTCCATAAAAACACGACATATAAACAGACGGAGACAATAAAACAGCTCCATAGGAACACGAAGGACAAACAGACAGAGACAATAACACAGCACCATATAAACACGAAGGACAAACAGACGGAGACAATAACACAGCACCATATAAACACGAAGGACAAACAGACGGAGACAATAAAACAGCTCCATAGGAACACGAAGGACAAACAGACAGAGACAATAACACAGCACCATATAAACACGAAGGACAAGCAGACGGAGACAATAACACAGCACCATATAAACACGAATGACAAACAGACGGAGACAATAACACAGCTCCATGAAACACGAAGGACAACATCATGAAACAATCTCCAGAGTGCAATGCAATGTTAAACGTCTTTAAATTCAATAGCATCATTTCAAACCTGATAATTAATTTACAGCATGGACCAGACATGCACGTTTCGGGTACTAAACCCTCGTCAGTGATCCTCAGTCTAAACAATGTAATATGGCCAAAAAGTATGAAAATTATTATGTCCAAAAATGTACCAAAAGACGTAGCAGAATGCATTGTAGATGACGCCGCACTAATAAGTACAGTTTAAACACAATCAAAGATCACATAAAATAATCAAATATCGCATCGTATCGCACTCTTTGCTCAGTATATACACAAAATCAAAAGATATAACAAGAGGGCGCTACAAAAGTAAATTTCGCTATGTCTGAAAAAATCACTTCGGGAAAAGGTACCAATGAAAAGGATTTTCTAGCCGAAACACGGGTCCGGTGCACTTCAATTTGTTTGAAATTTTCCTCAAGAAGGTAAAGAGATGGAGCACTTCTTTATTATGAATAATGTTACAAATATGATGCAGTGTTGGAAACTTTTTTATTCTGAATTATGTTACAAATATGATGTAGTTTAAAGCATCTTATTAGTACTAATAGGCAAGCTCAATTTAAAGCTCATTCAATTTCTCTCGGTGTACTATTTAACAAAAATACCTTGGGGGGTTTCGCTTATTGGCCCCGGTATAAGAATCTACAATGAGACATATTGCCAAAGATCCTTGTAAGTAGCGTCGCGTTGAAGAAAATTCCATGAAGAAATAAAATTTTACTTTTAATTCAAAAATTGAATTTCATTAATCCAAAAGCGTGTCAAACATAAAAAGTACTTGTGGGATCTGCTTTTAAAAAATAGAGACACAGCGAACACTGAAGACAGTTGTCCTCCGTGTTTCCTTGGTGTAATTGTATTGTCTCCGTTCTTTTGTTTGTCTTTTTATCAGTTCGTGAGATCATGTTCCGCTTTTAATCCCAACCTTATCACTGTTTTCAAGAATTTGTGGGCGTCCTGGTTGAGATTTTAGGTTATGACTTTCACTCACTCATTGATATGTTCGAGTACTTCATGTGAACAAGTGAGGATCACTGACGAGGGTTAAATAACCGAAACGTGCATGACTGGTCCATGCTGTAAAGTTATCTGCTCTAAAATTATGCAAATGAATTTGAAGACGTTAAATATTCGTATTTGCATTTTCGAATGTTTCTTTTTCTTCTGTAGATACAGCTGTTAAACCATTTTCTTTAAAATGAGGGATAGACACTTTAACAAAACTTTGTATGGTCACATGGTACCTCTTATAGCTCCGTTTTTACGGAATACAATGCTTAGACGATTTTTTTTCGGAAGCATAAGATAGAAAGGAGGGGACAAGTATGTACAAAAATGTGCTGTCCTTTCATTTTAAAATTCAAAGTGTGAAATTTGACGTTTTTGTTTTGGTCTGTGTTAGAAAAAAAATGGGTACGAATTCTTTAACTGCCTATATAATATTTTAGGTAACGTTTTTAAACACAATATACATGTATATATATAAAGCAAATTTGATACATTCAATTACTCAGATTTCACATGTTGATTTCCATTGATTTCTTTATCCATTTAGTGTTAATTTTGTTCCTTAGAAGCACTTGTCTTTTGTGTTTTTACGCAGCTATGTTATTGTTTCCGTCAGTTTGTCCAGTTTGTTTCTTTTATCGTATGAAAGTTCAATTTTACATTTTTCTAGAATTTGTAGGCCTTTTGTTTGTGATTTTTGGAATATGATTTTTGGTTATGTGTTTGACTTTCTTTCAGTGATTAATCTGGACTAAAAAATCTATCTTGATCGTAAACCAGTATCTTGTTCTCTGAGGGATAAGGCTTTGATATTTCACTTATAGATTAGAGACAGATATTTAAGAAATGAATCTTATATTTTTTCTGTTGATGCAGGTATCACCCGAAAAATTGGACAGACAACTGCATCAATGCGCGTAGCGCGTTGATGCAAAAGTTTTTTGTCCAATTTTTCGGGTGATACCTGCATCAACAGAAAAAAAATATAAGATTCATTTCTTATCATTTCATTATCATCTACAAATGGAAAACAGACTGTTTTCTTGGATCTAAAAACAATCAATCACCGCACTTTATTTCTTAAGTCGGAGGGTTTCGCAGTGATACGTCTGCCAAAAAAAAGTTATGACAGCTGCCATTATTTAAACAGCGAACGATCGTCTCTCTACATCTTTGGAATAAGGACCAGTTTGAGCAAATTCTACATGCACAGTTAATTTTTTAGTAAGTAGAAAAGAAATGATACCCTTGAAATGATAAGCAAACATCAACAAATTGTATTTTCAGCAACGAGTTCATTCGTGTTTGAGGAAACCCCCGTTCTAAAAATAGTGCTATAAATAGACTTCCGTGAAAAATTGTGTTGATCGATGTATCAACAAAATTTCTCAGCCAATCAAAATCGTCGTTTCTTGAAAATGACAATGGAAATTAAATGATATAAAAATAACTCATTTGTGAAAGGTTAATTATTTATTCTCATTATATAGTCTATTTATATTCCATCTCTCATTGGCTGAGAACTGTCACGTGACGAGTCATTATCACATCATATTGTCCTGAAAGGGGCGATTTTCTCAGATAACTTTACCGCGAAAAGTCTTGCAGTCCTTCACTGTGAGCGCTCGATATCCGGATAATCATACTATTTGTGATCCCTGTTACTATTGGTCTCCCTTTCCTCTATGTGATTTCTCTCACATTTAATTGATGCATATAATTTGCTAGCAAGTCCTTACAGGGGTGTTTGATGGTTGCTGTGGGCGTTGCATACTCTGTTTTAATTTTTTAAACTTTAGAAACAAAAACATTTCAGATTTGTATTTAAGACTATCCTCTTTTCTATGTGATAAGAAGAATCTTGTTAACTTCTTTGCGCAAAATGCCAGTTATCAAAATTGCAAAGGTATTTCATAAAAATATGACGTCTGATATAAATTTTGAAGAAAATGATCAAAATAGAAATATTTTTGAATCAGCATTTCATTATCAATCTAGGGGAAAAACAGGGAAATGAGAAAGTATAATATCAGTAATGAAAACTGGTCATTAAAGATACCACGAAGAACATGTAAAAATTGTAAATTAGATTTAAATGCAATTAGCACAACAAATGTCAAAATTTCGCTAATTCTTTGGAATAAATATAAAAATAAATATTCCGAATTGGGAATCGAAATTATCTATATGGCACAAATGCCAAGGAGTATAAACATTGGAGATAGATAGAAACAAGGTCTTCTGGTACGCCTTCACGTTGGATATGTTGTAGTACTTTATGGACCTAAGTTTTATCTATTATTGTCTCTATAATATAGGATCTCATTGCACAAAAGAGCCCCTCCCCCCTTAAAACAGGACAAATTCAGTTTTCAAAATAGGACGTTGAGATACAGTCTATAAATCATCATAGAATAAAGTTTACTTTTTTGTATCCCTTGACAGAGTATCACTGACGAAAACGGATAAAATACATGAAAGAAAGGGATCTCAAACAAGACCCGCTTGAAGCAACAACAGTAAACAACACCCCAATTGAAAACACCGAGATGACATACACAGTAAGAGACCAAAAAAAAAAAAACCAAAGAGACAATGAAAACCAAACACGACATCAAAACAACAAACACAAAAGACTACACATAAACCAACGAGACAAATGGGCAATCGGTGCCGACTAAGGAAGGCCATGTGATACATTTATAGTGAATGTTGTGGTAACCCTCCCATTTTTACGGTTACCCAGGGTCTCTAAGAACGCAAAATTGAAGTGTTAAATAATCTCAATGCAAGATGAGCACACAAACAAGACAGCAAAGCACAGGGGTCCTAGCGACACACAGATGAATATGCAAATAGATATAAAAATAAAAGGCGTGCGAAATACAGTCCATGATCTGCCGACTGTAGCGAGTTTATGCATGTTATCACCCTAGGAGTCCGACCGACAATACTTGTCTTGTTATTTCGTGTGTTGTTTTTTGTGTATGATGTTTGTATGTCGTATATTTGATGTTCAATTTGATTTTCCTTGTCCCTTTTGTGTCTCGATTGGTGTTTGTCTGCTTTGTTATTTCGCTTATGTGTGTTTCGTTTTTTTTTCATTTATTTTTTCTTGTTGGCGTCCCCCCCCATCCCCTTTGTGTAAAGAAAATCGAAGTGTCCGACTCTGCGGTCAGAGAGAAGTATCATGGAAAGAATATCTAAGGTAGTGCACCAAACATGTTAGTTAGAGATCCTTCCCCTTTCTTTAGGTGAAAGATCATAAATCACATCCCCATCTTTTAATGTGCTCCTAGGAACGAATGCAATTCGACGTTTGATACCTTTTAGGCATCGACACTCTGAGGTAGGTTTGATATATATAGGATCTCAAATGAATTTTCATTTCATACGATGTATTATGAAACGAGTTGTGTGTTTTATATCCCCGAGCCTTTGAGAGGGGATATAAAACGCACAACGAGTTTCATAATACATCGTATGAAATGAAAACTCATTTGAGATTCTTTTTAATCACATGATTCTGCCAAAAAAATGTTTATTTCCAACGTGAAATCAACGATTATGAGAACTAGAGGCGAATCACGCCATGACCTAGAAGTCGTCTGCTACGCTACGAGAGGTAGTTCCCCATCGTGTAGATGTTCTGTGCGTAAAGAAAAAATATGTCAATTTTGCTTAGTACTATAATGCATTAATTATTTCAACAACAAACTTGACCGATCGCATTCAAGCAGAGCGATATGTAACGTGTTATCATAACATTTGATTATGAAATCATTATTGCTTTATGAAACTGCATAATGGGTGCATCATGTGATAAATATTGATATTATAATTCTGAACTTCATACTGAACCCAGAGATTTCTGTCTATTTTTTCAACTTTATTATAAGATGGAATATCGAACAAGAAGTTGCACTTATATACATGATGCCAAAATTTGTGGTTTTTTTTTCCATTGCATAAATAATGAATAAATCAATAGAATGGAAAATAATGAAATGAGAATAAATTTTTCTTGGAAGGAAATTGTTTTAGTATTAATTAAAATTATTCGGACAATTATATTTCATACAATCGTAATATCAGATTGTTAATTACACTCTTATTATAAACAAGCTAGGAAAGGTATCAAAATCTTAAACTTTGATATAAGCAAAAAGATTATAGAGCTTTATCTATGTAGCACTTTCATATGATTGTACGATCAAATATGAATAATGAATTTTATTTCATTCAATTGTCGCTACGGGAATAAAATAAAAGCATGTCAGATCCCCCTTTCCAGAATGATCAGTGACATTCTGGATTGAGATTAGGTGGCTGTCAACATCACCAAGCAGGAAATATCTACCTGGTATGTGAATCAATATGTACTTCGAGGCAGACACCGAGTTTGACAAGTTTTCATGGAGCTATTGCGACGAGTGTTTTGCCTGCTATCAGGAGACGCTTACTCTCCACGGGCACCTGGTCTAACATCGGAATGTTATTCATTCCGAGGTTCGCAACCGTTCCTATGGGAATTCTAATGGTTTTGTCTTGCATTCTTTAAGACTGAATAACTGATAGGTACTTCTTTGATATTGATTATATTTCTTTCATATATTGTTTGAGTAATCAACGCTAATTAATTTTATTGGTATGTAAACAACACAGACACGTTCAATAAAGGATTATTATTGATTTTAGCATAAACAAATGCAGTGAAAGTGAAATAAACACCAAAGAAGTACCTAACCGTTATTCAATATTGAAAGTATGACGGTGGACGAATTAATAAAATCTTTTCTATTATTATTATTAGCGATGACTTTACTTTCGCGTCGGACCAAGCTCGAAAATTACGTGAAAATAAAGTCTTCGCTAATGAAAAGTCGTTTACACTATCTTTATGGCAAAATACCAGAGAGTATAGACGTTCGTGCTGAAATTGGAAATAGATAGAAACGAGGTCTCCAGGTACATATGTTGTTGTACCTTATGGACTTAAGTATTGTACGATTTCTCTTTTACTATCAATTCAATATGTACAAAACAGCGAAATCCCACATAAAATGGTCTTCAAAACGGGGTAACGAGATTCTGTCTATAAATCAACACACAATGTATCTTCTGAATCATGTTTACTTTTTTTGTGGATTGAGTAAAACCGAGGAAAACGTATGAAATACACGAATAATACTTGTATCGTTGGTTTAACTTTGGTCTTTAGTGTTTGATGTTTGCTTGTCGTAATTGATGTTCCTTGCCCTTTTGTTTCTCTTTCGGTGCTTGTCTGCTTTGTGCTTTTGCTTATGGGTGTTTCGGTTTTTTCCCTCTTTTTTTTTGTTGGCGACCCCCCTTTTTGTGTAATGAAAATCGAAGTGTGGAACTCTGCGACCAGAGGGAAGCATTGTTGAAAGAATATCTAAGGCGGTGCACCAGCCATCTTAGTTAGGCGATATATCATAAATAAAATCCTATCTTTTAATGTGTTCCTAGGAACAAACACAATTCGACGTTTGTTGCCGTTTTGGTATAGGTTTTTAGCTCACCTCGACGAAGTTGAGATGAGCTTATGCTATAACCCCGGCGTCCCCGTCCCCGTCCGCGTCCGGTTAAAATTTTTGGGTAACTCAGTATCTGACAAAGTACTGATGCCACAGTAACCAAACTTGCACAAGTGATTCATCTTGGGATGCTGAGGTGAACCCATGCATCGGATGCAGCATCTGACCTACTTTTTCCGCTTGATTGATTTTGCCTTATAGGGCCAATATTGAGCAAAGTATAAGTGCTTCATGTACCAAACTTGCATATTGGATGTATCTTTGATCAAACTTTCATAAAATGACCTTGACCTACTTTTCCACTTGAGTGATTTTGCCTTTAAAGGCCAATATTGAGCAAAGTATAAGTGCTACATGTACCAAACTTGCATATTGGATGTATCTTAGATCAAACTTTCATAAAATGACCTTGACCTACTTTTTCCACTTGAGTGATTTGCCTTTAAAGGCCAATATTGAGCAAAGTATAAGTGCTACATGTACCAAACTTGCATATTGGATGTATCTTTGATCAAACTTTCATAAAATGACCTTGACCTACTTTTTTCCACTTGAGTGATTTTCTTAATATACATGTACTTAGAAATATGTTTAACTTGAACTTTGCTGCCGCGAGGTGAGCTTCGTAATCTTTGATTACACTATGTTTATATATTATCGATATTATAATTTTGAACTATCGTTTCTTGAACGCATTCGAAAATTTCATTTATCAAAATGTCTTGAAATTTCTAAAACGTTGGTCCTGTAGCATCATATCCCACCTATCCTGCTTCTTCTTCCGGTACATTTTTGGATATAATAGCTTTCACGCTCTTTGGTCATAATTCATTCTTTAGATTGAGGAACACTGACGAGGGCGAAGTACCCGAAACATGCATGTCTGGTCCATGCTGCAAATTTATACGTTTTTAAATGATGCTTTTGAATTTGAAGGCGTTTTAAACCCAGATATTTCTGTCAATCATTTTTTTTTTATTTATCAAAAGATGGAATGTCGAACAAGAAGTTGCATTCATATACAAAATGTCATGTTTCATTGCAAGTATGCGGTACATAGAAAATGACTTTTTCAATTCTTGATTTAACTTTTTTTTTCAATTTCCTCTAAAATCAAAGCTGGAATAAAATGCTCCATAAATAACGAAATTCTTAAGAATTAGACTCAACATGCTAATAAGCAAGCACATTCTATTCAAAAACAATGGAACGAAAAATATGAAATAAGAATTTCTCTTCTTGTTCGACTCTTTGTGAAAGAATACTGTTATGTTTTAATAGAATAAATCCAAAGTCTACGGACAATTTTATTTCTTATAATCGTAAAATCAGATCGTTAATTACTCCCTTATTGACAAACAATAAAAGGTATCAAATTCTTAAACCAGTCTCAACCAAAAAAAAAAGTTCATTCTGGAGTTTTATCTATGTAGTACAAATGTCATATGATTGTATTATCATTCGTGATGAAGTATGGAAATAATAGAATCTAGGTCTTCTGGTACAGATTCACATTTTGATCTATGACACCAATAGTCCATGCATGTGTTATCCTACAGCTTATGTAAGTACGTAGTTCTTTACAAGTTTCTTTCAAGAATAATTTTCGTCACTAGAATTTTTACAAATGGTAACATCTTGAAGATAAGAATGTTTTGAAAATGCAGCATGGTGTTGTTGAATATGTATCTTCATCTAGAAGAATGATAATAAACGTCAAAGAAGAGTTATTCAGTCTCAAAGTCGAGAAGGCAAGGTAAACTCAATAGCTTAGATTTTCCATTGGAACGGTCGCGAACCTCGGAATGAAAAAAGGAATATGTAACAAGACTCAGTTGCAATAACGAAAGCAAAGCCCCAAATATTGTCAGTATTGAAATATATACTCTATAGTACCAATGTTGTTGTACTAGACACGTGCTTCGGATATTTCAATCCTCGTCAGTAGTACTTCATGTCATACATGTTAAATAAAGCCAAAGTGAATTTCCCTCGCGCCATCTACAATACAGAGCTTTAATTTCCTTTTGCCAAAATGAGCGGCTCTAAATTTTGTGTAGGGTTTATTCAGACGCGTATTTAAGTGATAAATATGGCCAAAAATCGTTCGAGGATAGGTACAAGGATCTTAATTCTAAACATGAACGAAAATATTATGCCGAAACCAAGCTAAGGGCAGAGCTATGCAATGAGGGAGATACCCCTTAGTTTTAGAAATTAAGGTCTAATTTGATGACAGGAAATTAAGAATATATTTCAAGTGTGTAAACACTAAAATAAGTCGGTACCGATTGTCCATTTGTTTCGTTGAGATATATATAGTCCTTTGTGTATAGTATTTTGATGTCGCTGTAGTGTTTGGTCCTGTCTATCCCTTTTGCGCCTTTTGATGCTCATAGCTACTGTGTGATTTCGCATTTAAGAGCAAAGGCACAAACAAAGAATAAATATGTTACGAAACATAGTAGAAAAGTGTTTCAGTACGCAATTTACGACTAAGTTACGCTTTTAAGTAAGACATTAAGATTTCATTTTTCGCTGCTATTTCGGTAAAAAACAATTAGTAGTACTTTCATACTGTTTATTTTTCAACTGGCTTACCTATATCATTCAATTGTTTAACGTCTTCAAATTCATTAGCATCATTCTAGAGCAGATAACTTTACAGCATGGACCAGACATGCACGTTTCGGATTTTTAACCCTCGTCAAGAATCCTCAATCTAAACAATGTAATATGACCAAAATATGTAAATAGTATGTCCTAAATATACCGAAAGACGTAGCAAGATGGCTGGGATATAATGCTACAGGATCCAAGTTTCAGAAATTCGCAAAAAGTTTGTAAACAGAAATTTGAAATGCGTTTGAAGAAACGACCAACCGAAATTGATCGAACTTGGCTACATAATAACACACTCATGAATCGGATTGATGTTCTAGAATGATTTATATGAGATTGTTTGGGAAACTATTAAATTACGTACATATTTCTCTGCTGTTTAAAATGTCATTTTTTCTGTTCACAGAGGCGTATGTATCGGTAATGATACAAGTTATATACCTATTGATTATTTTTCTACTTTATAACCTATTCAAAATGTCTTAAATTTAAGTTTTGTGATGTTGATGGTGTCAAAATTGACACAAAAAGACGCCGTAGCGAGGAAACCACTGGTTCCACCATCGACATGCACTGTAAATGTCAACTTATACGTTGTGTATGACGTTGATGAAGATGCAGTAAAACCAACTTCCTGCATGATGCATCTCCCAAAATATGAAAATATCAATAATACGATTAATTATTCTTTTTAAACCTGTAAGCAGCAATTAGAGATTTACCTTCCATATAAAAGTTCATACCTACGTGAGGCTGAAATAGGGATTTACTTTTCATACAAAACGACTCACACTTGGCAAATTAGATATTAGAATATTTGGAAAAATCGAAAGAGGAGGTGCCACAGTAAATTCTTATTGGCTTAACTGTTTTAAGGTTGAGGGTTGAAGTGCTACTGATAAGTATTTATTAGCCTAATCGTGCACGTCTGCTGCACATTTACGGTATTTTGATTTCTCGGTCAGAAGATTTCTTTCTCGTGCCATTCAAAGTCGGTACCGAATGCCCATAGGTTTTTCCGGTCATTTGGTGTAGTTGATGAAACCTAGTTTTGTTGGAGATTCCCTTCTTTCTTTTCTGGTGGCAGAGTTTGGAAAATTGTTTCTTTAAATATTTGAATACTTCATTCTCATAAATATTACCAGGCGTTGTTTCAATGAGTATATGTATGCTGTTTTTATTCGGAATTGAGGACACATATTTTTCTGATGTCATCTATATACGACTCCTTTTATTGCATGGAGATTAAGCTTATGTGAAAACGTCATCCGTGACGTCATCGCTGTTTGGGAAGAAATTAAACAGTACTTACTTTTCTTTCCCCTGTAAATGTATTCGAAATGTTTAAACTCAAACTGCAAACAAAATAACAGTTCCTTGTACATGTACGAACTATCATAACTCGAAAAAAATTCTACAAAGTAAGACTAATTTCTGCAATATTTTTCGTTTATTGAGAAAGTAAGATTTTCGATGAAACTGGGTTTTACGGTGGGTACCGCAGCCGAGTCTGGTTGGAGATAATCTCCTTTCTTTTATGTCCCGTTAGATTTTTTGAGCAGCATGGAAAAGAATTTTAAAGAAATTTTCGCTGATGTAACAATTCTAAAGAATTACATTTGGTTGCACTGATTTATAGAAAAGGACTTAGCTAAACGGATAATTAAATTTTGAAGGATTTTCGGAATAGACTGAGTCAGTAACCTCTCAG
Source organism: Pinctada imbricata (assembly GCA_033119305.1). Lineage (NCBI taxonomy): Eukaryota > Metazoa > Mollusca > Bivalvia > Pterioida > Pteriidae > Pinctada > Pinctada imbricata. The sequence goes on from VSWD01000008.1 coordinate 8,642,423, forward strand.
TAAGATCGGTTTGGGGATAGTTACCCATGAAGATTTCATAATTTTGATGAGTCACAAAAATTATGGAGAGACTCATAAAACCTACATACGTCGACACACCAAGGTGCTTGTGCTTACACGCTTAGGGCATTCGCACTTCTTTTCTGTTAAAGTCATATTTCAAACCTCATATTGACCTTTCCTGTAAGGAGGAAAAGTAAGTCAGTGATGATTTAGGTGACAGTTCCTGAAATCCATCGTAGAATCTTTGTTTTAAAAGTTACAACACGTTCAGAGTGTGACTTACATTTCTAATTGACGTATAATCCAACTTTGTGGTTTACGTGCCATGTCTGATATGAAGTTAACAACATACATTAACATGATCAATATTACAATTTATGAAAGCCCAATTAAGATTGAAAAAGTAAGATAAGGTATCAACGTCTCAACTGAACAAAACTTTAACAATTTTTCTGTGCATTTGAGTAAAGTCTACTTCTAATGGCTTGTATTCTTGGGCTGAAGATTACATACTACTTCTGATTATGTCCTTTCGTGTAATTTCCATCAAAAATATTACGGTACAATTTTAAGCAAGGAGTATTTTCGAGAAGATTTCAGATTAAAGATCAACTAACGTTCACCAAATTTGAACATGAAACCTTTAATACAAAGTTGTTAGTCTTTGGGGGGGGGGGGGGTAACAGTCTGTGTAGTTTCTTCAACGAATTTATTAAGGATGGTGCTGCTTACAACCATTTTTGGATGTTTTCTCGTTCTAGGTTCCCATCGGGGGTAAATGAACGAAACTCCAACCATTTTTTGTGTCGCCTGCGAAGCATAGCGACACTTAGGGATCACTTTGTCCGTTGTCCGTCCGTCTGTCTGTCTGTCACACTCTGGGTGTCACAGCCCATTACTTTTGATTGATAAGTGATATGGCTTTGATATTTCACATGTGTATTCCTTGTGACAATACCTCCCTAAACATACATTAATATTTGACCTAGTGACCTTGACCTACATATTTGACCTACTTTTCAAAAAATAAAGATTGTATATATCTTTTGGTAAGTGATAGGGCTTTGGTATTTTACATGTGTTTTCCTTGTGACAAGACCTTTTTACACAGACCATGATATTTGACCTTGTGACCTTGACCTAAATATTTGACCTACTTTTCAAGAAAAGTAAAATTGGCTATATCTTTTGATTGGTAGGTGATAGGGCTTTTATATTTCATTTGTATTTTCCTTGTAACAATGCCTTTCTTCACATACCATAATTTTTTACCTTTTGACCTTGACCTAGCTATTTGACCTTCTTTTCTAAGAAACTAAGGTTGTATATATCTTAATTGGTAGGTGATAGGTCTTTCATATTTCTTATGATGAGACCTTGTTATTATCAATTTTTACGTAGTGACCACGACCTAGATGATTGACACTCTTTTCTGAAAATTTGAGAATGACCATATCTTTTAATTTGTAATTACGAGGTCTGATATTTCAAATGAATTTCATTTGACAAGACTTTTCTACTGATACCAATATTTTTGATCAACTTTTTTAGAATAATAATCAAGCCGCTTCGCAGGCGACACAAGCATTCCTTGGATTGCTATTTTTTTTACTGTATGTTTGAACTGTACTTAGCACGGTACCGCTTTTAAAGCGCCACCTACAATGCATTCCGTCCATGCACTGGACTCTGAAGATTGCTGTGTCATTGTCTTTGTCTGTTTGTCCTATTTTCTTTTCTAATGAGAAAGTTCTGTTTTATGGTTTTATTCAGAGTTTGTAAGCCATTTGAGTTTAAGTACCCGAAACGTACATGTCTGGTCCATACTGCAAAGGGGTAGGGCCACGAAGCCCGATATAGGCCTTAATTTTGAACATTGTACTTCATAAAATTTTCAACTGTGATATGACATTTTGAAACGTTCTTTACTGAATCATGAATCAATCTTTTGTCAATATTGCTTTTATCAATAGATTTTGGCCCTTTGAAAACACAAAAATTGGCACATTCCGCGAAATTTATGCAAAAACTACATATTTACATAAATTTCGCAATGGCCGCATGTATTAAGTAGGATGAAAAAATTATATGTGAAATATGATCATTATATCCTTTTGTCATAAACATTTTATCTCAGTTAACACATGCGGCCACATTGAATTCTTCCACAAAAGATAAAATTTCAAGCAATTTTCGCCATATTTTGTCAATAACGTCAAAATGACGTCACTTCATGACGTCATTACAATTGAATGGCACTATGTTTGATGATATTTTTCTTTTCATTAAAAGCGGTCAACACTTGTGCATTTTCATGAGAGATATCAACCCATGAAATTTATTTCTAGAGAAAAATCGAGGGCCGATTTAGGGGTCTTGTGGCCCTTCCCCTTTACCTGTTCCTAAATTATGAATTTGAAGACGTTTAACATTTTGCAGTACATTAAAATATGTGTTCCACAGGTAAGGGATGGTACAAATAAAAACATTCTTTTAGTCTTTCCGAAAAAAAAAATTAATATTTTGAACTTTTGAATAAAGATGATAGAGCTTTCATATTTCACATGTGTATTCCTTGTCACAAGACTTTCCATTGATACCAAAATTTGTTACCTCTTGACCTTGAACTTTGACCTACATTTGAAGAACAAGACCTTTACATCGCGGAACCCAATGACCTTGACCTTTGACCCTCTTTCGAAAAACTGTGAACATTAACCCTTGCCCATCCACTTTGACCTACTTAAGATGCAATCGGGGGCACTTGTGTTTCACAAAGATTTTGTTATTCATAAAGTCAGAAATTGTAACATAATTCATAAGCTGATAAATACGTAGATGGAAATGGCGATCTTGAGTTCCATTTAAAAATAAAATTATATAGCTCATTAGTTTCCCTTGCTCTTTCTTAGTTTAACATATCCGTCAACATCAAAATAATTATGAAAAGTGTATATTTGTCCAAATAATGTGTGATGCTAGTTAAAACAATCCCGAAATAATTTTTATTATGAAAATAAAAGTATGAAGTCTAATTTCTTTAAATAAGATACTGATTTCTTCAACTTTTAATGAAACTCAGGTCATACTGTTTACTTTGGTTACAAGACAGTTCCATTCTTTTTAAAAGTCAGAAATGTTTCCAAGGACAAGAATTTACAATGACTAAGTAAACCTTATCACTATTATACATCTGAATTCGATCAAACACAGAGTATATGTATAAGAAAATCACTTGGTGAGTGTCGACGTTACTGCTGGTGGACCAGGAGTCACCGAGAGCACATGTAGCCAAGTTCGACCAGCTTCGTTTGATCGTCTCTTCAACGCATTCGAAGATTTCTGTTATCAAAATTTCTTGTAATTTCAAAAACGTTGGTCCTGTTGCATGATATCTCACCCATCATGTTACGTCTTTCGGTGCATTCTTGGACATAATAACTTTCAGACTCTTTGGCCATTTAGCATCAAATTTACCTTTGACCGTCCAATATCAAATCTAGGTCACGTTTATTAGAAAAAATATACCCGACATGGATTTAATATTAGACAGACATTTGTAAATGTACTTTGACATCTACAGGTTGCCCGTTACAATCCCTATTTAGAAATCAAGTGACAATTGAGAGGAAGGAGGGGATCTCCAACAACACTCGGTTGCAACACCCACAGCAAAAACACAAAGCGAACACCCACGGAACGCCAAATCACATAAAACATAAATGTCTACACATAAACCAGCGAGACCAATGGACAATCGTTTCCGACTTAGGACGGCCATCTGCCACGTCAGTAGCAGACGGTGTTGTTATCCTGGATTACGTGCGCACAACCCCTCCACTTTTCCGATCATCCAGAGGTCTTGAAGAACGTACAATTGTGGTGTAATACAACCTCCTCATTGTCAGATGGCCACACAAACAGAACCGCAAAACGCAAGGGTCCATGCAACACAGATGAATGTGTAAATGGATATAAAAAGAAGGCTTACGTAATACAGTCCGTGCTTTGCCTACTGTAGCGAGCTCATATATCTTATCACCCGTGGAGTCTGACTGATATTCAGAGAGGACAGGTGGTCGGAGTCCTGTCTTCTCTAAAGAGGTTTTGACAGTCCCGTCATGGAGTCCCGTCGTCACAGTCAGTCAGAGTGCAAGTCTTAATAATGCGCTGGCACAAGACTGTAGATTGGTCAAGTACCAAGCCTAGTGTCCGTCTGGTGACATTAGGATCATGTCCACGGTATAAAAGGCGTTTGATGATTCTGACGCATTTTCGATGGTTATGCTACCTTTGATCCTTCTTATTTTGTAAATTATGTCGTTAGAAATATCCAAAGTAATATACTCTGTTGCTTGTATGGGTCTGAATTTCAAAAGAAGTTGACAATAATTTTCGTAAAATTTCCAGAAAGTCCTAACTAGTTTGTGAAAGCGAAAACATTGACCTAAAAGTTCCCTCGTAATTTGTAAATTTCTGTTATGAAAATCCAAGCATCAGTACATTCTCTTGCATACCGGATGAGCCGATGAAGTGTCGATACCGTATGACGATAATCTAGAAATTTTCTAGGAAAATTTACTATGTTGAATCCAAAATCATCTCTTTTGTCATACACATTTTTGGAACTAAAGAATTCTATGTATTGGATGAACTGTCTATTCCAATTAATGCGGTTTCTTTTATTTTTACGTCAATTATTTTTTCAGAGTTTTCATAATCCAGCACAATTCTAATACATTTTTTAAAAAATCGGCCGTTGTGTCAGGAATAATTATGTATAAACACGATGAAGTGTTGGAAAGTTCAGTCCTGTTGATTCTTTTTTTTTTTTTTTTTTGGTCTTAATTTCTGTGATAAATTGTTTTATTCATGATTTAGATATTCTTTCGACTACTGAAAAATATCATCCCCAAAAACAATGCGCATGGTTGAACGTCCCCGCTGATTTCTGTATATTTCGGCCTGCCTCTATTGCCTTTTTGGAAAACGACGATTTTTGAGACAAACCCTTTCATTCTATATATCCATAGTAGGTTGAACTAAATTTTCATCACTCGCATTCTCGTCATTTTTGAAAATCCATCCAAGACCAAACTTGCGTCTTGATTTACGAAATCCGTGTCTTAATTTTTCACAACTTTAAATGTATGTTGAGTAATGAAAATTTCATCTCCATTTTCATTTTTTTGATAAACGATTCCCTACTGCTACGTTTAGTATCGAGAATGTGAAGTGATTACATTTCGTTACAATGAATAAAGACAATTTACATATCTAATGTGAACGAGTCAAAGATGATCCTGAGGTCAATCTCAACAGCACTCACAAAAGAGCACAAAATTGAGCATTGACGGACCCATAGCAAGCTAGAGGTGGGACCAGGTGTCCGGGAGGAGTAAGCATCCCCTTTTGACGAGCCGCATCCGCCGTCGATGTTCACACACGAAAATGAAACAATATATAAAACACATGCACTGTTTGTTTTGTCTATGTAGAAAGTGCTAGGGAAAAATATTCAAAACACTTATTGTCAAGTTTCAATAAGCTCCGAATGGCCTGTGAATTTTTCGCATTAATAATGATTATGCATGTTACATACTTACCTGATATGTACATCAAAATGTACATCGAGTCAATCACCGAATTTGACAGGTTTCCATGGAGCTTTTGCGACGGGTGTTGCATGCAATCAGGAGACGCTGACTCTCCCCGGGCACCTGGTCTCACTTCGGAATGTTGTTCATTCCGGGGTTCGCAACCGTTTTGATGGAAATTCTCACGATTTTGCCTTGCCTTCTCGACTTTGAGACTGAATAACGGTTAGGTACTTCTTTGTTGTTTATCGATGAGGAGAATCATTTCATCTTTTACGAAACTTAAAGCTATCCAACCCCTCACATTTTTAACAGTATTTCAAACCAATTCTAATGCACCAGACACGAGTTTCGGATAGTAAATGCTCATCAATGGTACTTCAAGCTAAAGTAATTTTAAGACACAGTCAAATGTCTTTTAAAATTGCCCTATAGTTTGATATAAATATATATATTAATTTTGTGTCTCTACTATGGAAAGAGTGCGCGACTCCAAATTTCATGCAGGATACCTTTGACTTCTATTAAACCATTGCATTAACTGTAAATTCATAATGAGAAGTATTTGAAAATAAGGAAGTGATCAAACTCTATACCTTCTTGAAAAAAATTCAAACCAATTTATTATATACCAGACACGTGTCTCGGATATTAAATCCTTATCAGTGATGCTTCCAGCCAAAGTGATTTTCAGGAGCCGCCAAAATGCATTTCAGTAGCGCCCTCTGGTTTTATTTTTTGAATTTATATATTTATGCATTTATTTTACAGAGAGTGCGCGGCTCCAAATTTCCTGTAGGGTCGATTCAGTAGCATGATATCCAAATAAAATCTATGTTCAAAATAGCATTGTCCCTGATGGATGGTGCTAAATTAAGATGTTAATCTCCTTTAACTATCTGGTTTGTGATGTCACCTTACAGTTAGAAGTTTTATGTTTATACATCAATAGTGCGTCTATGGAGACCTCTGTGTATCCGGATAAGTGGGAGGGTTGTGCGCACGTAATCCAGATAACCACACCATTTGCTTATACATGTAGCATGTAGCCGTCCAAAGTGGGCGGCGGGTGCACATTGGTCTCCTTCCTTTAATGTGTTGTCATTATTGTTTGATGTTTCTGTACGTTGGTTTAGATTGTTTTGTATGATTTTCAAGTGAATATTGTCTTTTTTGCTGTTTGTAGTTTTGTCTGATGTCATTTATTTTTTCGCTTTCTTGTGGGTTTTTTTTTTCGCTGGGTGAGTGTAGGATGGTCATGCTGGATATCCTTTCCTTTTCTTTCTAAAGAGTACGCGGCTCCAAATTTCCTGCAGGGTACCCTTGGCTTCTATTATACCATTGCATTAACTGTAAATTCATAATGAGTAGTATTTGAAAATAATACATGAGGAAGAACCAGTATAATAAAATTGTTAGCATACATTTATGAGTCTCATAATAATACAATGTCCGTCTTTAGTGTGGATTGAAATGTACAATTTACCTTCGAAAATGAAAGAAACGAAAATATTGTCAACATGTAACAAACCGATTTATAATATGTTTTTATAACAATGTAATTATGTATCACCTTCTAATTGAGCCCATGTGAAAAATAGCTCGTACATAATGATTGGTTGATTTAAAGTAATTATCACAAAGCGGTTCGCAATATTGCAACGGGAAAAATAACATAGGGTAATAAAATTTCCTTCGCAATAAGCAACAAAATTCGCCAAAAGCATGTTTTTTATATGTATATGTATGAAACTTTGGTCGGTTCGCAATAAACGTGCTTTACAAACGTGTTCCTAATAATGGAGTAACTCGATTTCGGACAGTCAAAGTATGCCATCATATAAACATGAACTAGTTACTGACTTGTTGATTAACTGATACATGGGTAATAGGTTCGAAAGTATAACAATAATAATATAAAGCAAATGTCAAAAGCGTTACATTATAATTGGTGATCTTTGTTATCATACATACTAGAATACCAGCATTGTGCAACTTTCCTCGAGTTGTTAAAATGCGTTACATTATAATTGGTGATCTTTGTTATCATACATACTAGAATACCAGCATTATGCAACCTTTGTTATCATACATACTAGAATACCAGCATTATGCAACCTTCCTCGAGTTGTTAAAATGCTTTGCAACCGTTCCACTGGAAATTCTAATGATTTTGTCTTACTTTCTCGACTTCGAGACTGAATAACTAATAGGAACTTCTTTGATGTTTATATTTAAACACTGATCTAGATTTAGCTTTTATTCATGCAGCTATTTATATAACGATGTCTTCACAAATACTGAAAGTAATACAGACCAATCTGTTTTCCTTTGATGACATGTTGCAGATAGTCGAACGTTTTGGATTCCGGCTATGAATACATGACTCGGTGAGGGGCCCTATGAAATCTATCTACCAATCCTATCCGATTTAATGAATGTTAAACGTATTCAATTTTAATAGCATAATTTAAGTACAGATAAATTTGGAGCACGGACCAGTATTTTCGGATAATTCACCCTCGTCAGTGATCCTTAATCTAAACAATGTAACATATGAACAAAGAGTGTGAAAATTATTATCTTAAAAATGTACCGAAAGACGTAGCAAGATGTGTTTATATGATGCTACAGGTCCCACGTTTTAGAAATCTCAAGAAATTTGGAAATAGAAATTATCGAATGCGTTGAAGAGACAGACGATCAACCGAAGTTGATCGAACTTGGCTACATGTGCCCTCGTGGACTCCTGGTCCACCAGCAATGACACTCACCAAGTACATGTAGTACAAACGTTAAGCGTCTTCAAATTTAAATGTAATTTGTCCCATGTATTCATTGTTAGGTATCTCTTCCATATCTTTGCTCTGTTTCTTTTTTCTAGAATGTGTATACTTTGCATTTAAGCGGTAGTCACAACCCGCCGTACGTGCACGTACGTGCTGTCTATGTGCAAAAGCGTAGGCAAACCTTGGGTATCGGTGTCCGTGCGGTGTCAGTACGTGTCCCAGCGGCCTCATTGTGGATTCGAGAACACGCAGACAGGACGCATACAGATCTTTCGCTGCGTCCTGTTAGCGTGCTGTCTACGAATTCAACAACAAGTACGACACGCACGTTGTATGTGCAACGCACCTTCGACGCAAGGAAGTGAGGACTCCGTGCGTTAGAAGTACGTGTAAATTCGACATCCTTACAAAAACGTAGAAGACGTACGGAGAAAGTACGTTGTAAGCAAGTTGCATAGTCATAAGTCATTAGTACGTGCAATGCACTTTCACTTTTTTGCGCTACATATTATGCATGTGACCATGCGTGCGACATGCATTGACGCACTCCTTCTGTACTATTGCCACTTCCTTCCTTGCGTATTTAGAAAAACGCAGCGGACGTAGCCTCCAGAAACACGCACGTCCTAAAAGCACGCACGGCGGGTTGTGACCAGTGCTTTAGGTTCTACCCTTTGAATCGTCTAATAATTTTCAAAGAGGTACCTATCAGTTATTCCAGTCTCAAAGTCAAGATGGCAGGGCAAAATAATTAGTTGGTAAACTCCGTACGGCGGCTTTGCCTAGCATACAAAGCAGACCGCTCATACCGCTACGCCACGGTGACAACCCTAAAAGAGTTGTTCCTATGACGTCCATATGAATACGGCCCACTCAGCACACACCGGAAGTGAAGAATGCGTTGTTATTTGAATTTGATTGCACTTCAAATAACAACGAATTCTTCACTTCCGGTGTGTGCTGAGTGGGCCGTATTCATATGGACGTCATAGGAACAACTCTTTTAGGGTTGTCACCGTGGCGTAGCGGTATGAGCGGTCTGCTTTGTATGCTAGGCGAAGCCGCCGTACGGAGTTTACCAACTTTATATATAACATCTGCATCTATTTGGGAGTCCGCTGGTTGATAAAGGACAGGGTCCACTGCCTCGGATCAGCCCAAGTGCAATCAAATTCAAATAACAAAATAATTAGAATTCCCATTGGAAAGGTTGCGAACAATATTCCGAAGTAGAATCAGGTGCTCGGGGAGAGTCAGCGTCTCCTGAATGCATGGAACACCCGTCAGCTACATCAAAGCTTGTAAAATTCGTTGATTGTCGCGATGTACATATTGATGTACATATCAGGCAAATATTTCTTGTTTGGTATGATACGTTGCTGAATGACTAGTCTGTTAAATTCGTTGCCTTGGTCGTAGCAAAACTGGCTAATCGGAGTTTACATCTCTTTTTGTACAAAGATTAATTGTACTTTTTGGGTGTATTCCTAGTTTCATCTTTCTACGTCTTATATTTGTATTTTCTCGACATTGTGATGCAATTTGGGATTTGCAAAACTACTTTACGCTTCTGTTCCCTTTTTTCTCCATTCTTCAAAAAGACCCATATACATTATCTCCATTAGATTATACATTGTCAATATTGACACATATGTTCTATTATGAAATATCAGTTCATCATATGCGCATTTCGTCAAGTATGTATCATCAGTGATGTACGAGACCGAAAATGTGGAAATCTAATATATATGAAGAGAAAAAGTCTAAACTTGACATAAAACTTCTGTCAAGGACAGAGCTATGCAATCAGAGAAATACCATTTTCATTAAATTTTGTCAAAGGAGTGTACCACCATGTGACCTACTTTTGGATGTGGTGGCGCCACGTAATGACGGATCTGGACAAAAAACAACAACACTTGTAGGGAACCATGAGTACTTCATTCCTATCTATTACCAGTTGTTCTGAAGAAGTTTAAACTGTGAAAACTTAACCACAAGAACTGATCACTATGACTAATTTGGCTCAGGTGAGCTAAAAGAACCCAGAGAATTTTGAACAGTTTAGGTTTTCGACACAAAAGAAGGTAAATTTCTACGGCCAATGTCACACAATCAGCATCTTTAGAACAAGGAAAGTTTCGTTACAAGGAATAAACATATATGAAAGCCCTTTCTCTTGGTTTACAAAACTAATGCAAAATATATAGAAAGATAGGAAGACGAAAGCGCGAATTGGATTTAAAGTCCCTCTACTTTGCCGAAAGCGGGGAACAGCAACCAAAAATAGAGGATCTCCCAAAGGACCCGAGTGCAGCACCGACAACAACAAACACCAATATAGGATCCGAGTGCAGCACCGACAACAACAAACACCAATATAGGATCCGAGTGCAGCACCGACAACAACAAACACCAATATAGGATCCGAGTGCAGCACCGACAACAACAAACACCAATATAGGATCCGAGTGCAGCACCGACAACAACAAACACCAATATAGGATCCGAGTGCAGCACCGACAACAACAAACACCAATATAGGATCCGAGTGCAGCACCGACAACAACAAACACCAATATTGGATCCGAGTGCAGCACCGACAACAACAAACACCAATATAGGATCCGAGTGCAGCACCGACAACAACAAACACCAATATAGGATCCGAGTGCAGCACCGACAACAACAAACACCAATATAAGATCCGAGTGCAGCACCGACAACAAAAAACACCGATATAGAATCCGAGTGCAGCACCGACAACAACAAACACCAATATAGGATCCGAGTGCAGCACCGACAGCAACAAACACCAATATAGGATCCGAGTGCAGCACCGACAACAACAAACACCAATATAGGATCCGAGTGCAGCACCGACAACAACAAACACCAATATAAGATCCGAGTGCAGCACCGACAACAACAAACACCAATATAGGATCCGAGTGCAGCACCGACAACAACAAACACCAATATAGAATCCGAGTGCAGCATCGACAACAACAAACACCAATATAGAATCCGAGTGCAGCACCGACAACAACAAACACCAATATAGGATCCGAGTGCAGCACCGACAACAAAACACACCAATATACGAAAACACAGTGTTGGCAAGCAAAACCAGAAACATGAAAGAGTCAAGAACGAAAAGATTCGAAACACCAAAGGGCCTGTATGCTCTGAAAATGTGCTGGCATTGGACAAATAAAAACTGGTCGCTTATAATGAATATCAATTGTTAAAGTACCCAGCTTCTGTCATACATATACCATGTTGTACTCATATTCATGTTTTTGGCCAGTTGAATGTTGCATTTAATTTAGAAATTCGATTGAATAAGATCGACATATTTAATTTTCAACGCAATCTTCCTTGCTTAGAACGGAATAAAATTTAAATCTGTTTTGACATTTTCAGTAGTTTTCCCCCTTTATATATTTTACACCGCCAATTGGGCAACATGAAATTCATGTGAAATTTACATAAACTTTATGTAAATATTCACATGAAATTTATGTGAAATGAGCACGAATATGAAATTTCCATGAAATTTTCCACATGAAATTCATGTGAAGTTTCTGACATAAATTATCTATTTTGCACGAAGCTTATAAAGAAAAAAATATGTGATATTTATGTGAAGTAAATCTATATGAAATTCATGTGAATTTTTTCCACATAAATCTTATGTAAAATTTATATGAATCATGAATTTTCATGTGAAATTTACATGATGCTCATTTCATTGAATTTCATGTGGGGCACAATTGACTGTGTGCTGTATATACGCCTATACCTTTAAGGTAAAATTTAATAAGTTCGGCAAACTCTAAGGAAATTAGAGAAATGTATAATACGTTATTGATTGCTTTTTAACAGGACTAATTAGTACCTGTACATTTCTATAATTGAATTTCGTATGTATAATTCCATCACACCCACAATCATACATAGGATTAAACCCAGAAATGGATATTAAGAGAAATTAGATTAACTTAAGGGACTATGACAGAAATAGGACTCAAGAAGGATTGAATATAATTATTTATATGTCTAGAGAAAAGACACTCAGATTTGAAACAGATTTGATGTTAAATTCCTTATATTAATCCCAATTTTTGAAAGATGATTTGTACGAATTGATTGCCAAAAATTACGAAGAGATGGTGTTCATTGATGGTGTTCATTGTTACAAATACAGAAACAGCATTTTTGGACCTACATATCAATATTGTAAACAGAAAGATTTATACAAGTGTACATGACAAAAGGGATGATTTTGGATTCACATAGTAAATTTCCCCTGGCGTGATGGTGATGTTCCACGATTACCGTCATACGGCATGTATACATATCACAGCTCATCCGGTACGCTAGAGCATGCACTGATATTTTGGATTTTCACAGTAGAAATACAAATTACCAATAAACTTTTAGGTCAAGGTTTCTGTTTTCATTAACTAGTTAAGACTTTCTGGAAATATGCAGATGACACCGCTCTCCTATTAGATGGATCTGAAAAATCACTTAGAACAACCCTGACTTTGATTGATCAATACTCTAAATTTTCTGGCTTAAAACCAAATTATGATAAGACACTTTGTATAAAAATAGGCTCAATCATAGATTCTGATATAAATTTTTGTGATGATTATAATTTAAAGTGGACATCTGAACAATTCACCTTTTTAGGCATAACATTTACTCCAAATTTAGATAACATGTTAAACCTTAACTTTGACAAAAAAATATTGGAGATAAAAAAAGACATAAGCTCATGGAAGAGAAGACTTATTTCGCCTTTAGGGAAAATCACTGTTGTTAAGTCCATATTACTTCCTAAACTTACTCACTTATTTATTAGTTTACCAAACCCTTCAGAAATGAAAATTAAAGAATTGGAGAAAATGTTTTACAAATATATTTGGAATGAAAAACCAGATAGAATTGCAAGGAAAACAATTGTACAAGAATATGAAAAAGGGGGCCTAAAAATGACTTGTATAAAAACTTTTATAAATTCTTTAAAATTGACTTGGATAAGACGAATTTTAGATTGTAATGAATCTGCATGGTACAAATTACTATGTGATAGCTTGCCACATGATATCAATTATATATTTCAATTTGGTAGAGAATATATAAAATTTGTATATGATAAAATTCAAAACCCCTTTTGGAAAGATGTTTTAAATGCATTCTATTCAATTACAGAAATTACACAAAAAGAGGAAAATATTTATTCTCAACCTTTATGGTTTAATGAAAAGATCAAAATAAATAACAAAACATTATTTATTACAGATTGGATTAAAAAGGGTATTTATTATATTGGTGATATATTGAATGAGAATGGACAATTTTTGACATACGTAGATTTCTGTAACAAATTCAATTTGAAGCCGGTCTTTACACTATATTTTGGTATTATAAATATTGTAAAACAACTTGTTGATAGGTCATCAGAAACATTTGTATACATTTTACCTCATAGACCAGAGATAACGAGAACCATTATGAAAAACAAGAAAGGCGTTAAAGATTTTTATCAATTGTATATAAATAAGATTTATTGTAGACCTGTTAGCCAGCAGAAATGGGAATCAAAACTGAATTTAATATGTGATGAAAAATGGTGGGAAAACAAATACAAAATGATCTTTAAATTAACACAAGATGTAAAGATAAGATGGTTTAATTATAGAATTATTCATAGATTATTAGCAACGAACGAATATTTACATAAAATAGGTATAAAGGAATCAAGTGTTTGTGATTTTTGTAATGATGACACAGAAAACTTACAACATGTGTTTTGGGAATGTAATTTAATAAGACCAATTTGGGAGGGACTGTGTAATTGGGTGAATGAAGAATTAAATATAAATATGTCTTTAACCTTAGAGGATGTTCTATTTGGAAGTGATATTGAGAAAGAATTTAATAATGTAATTAGTGTGTTCAAATCATTTATATACTATAGTAAGATAAAACAGACAATTCCATCTTTCAGCGGAGCAAAAATATACTTTTTAAATTACAAGAAAATTGATAAATTCATATTTAAAGGAAAATCAAAATTAGAAACTTTTAAGAAAAAATGGGGAGTTTTCCATAATTTATAAGATATACAGAAGCTCATCAATCTCTAAATCTCTTAACACTTATGCTATCAGTTCATCATACTTATCGATATTTTTAATCAAGACTTCATGTAGCTAGTATTATTAAATGAATAAGTGGTGTGAACATGTGAGTGTGAAAGGTGTCCTTGTCTTTGTTGCAAAAAATAAAACCTCATATTATTATTATCAGTATATTACTATACATGTCATGTGAATGAATATGAGAACAAAAAAAAAAAAAAAAAAAAAAAAAAAAAAAAACTTTCTGGAAATACTACAAAAATTACAGTCAACTTCTTTTAAAATTCGGATCTATACACGCAACACATATTTTATGGTGATATGATAAACAAAATTAGAAGGATCAAAGGTAGACAGCATAAACATCGAAAATGCGTCAGAGTCATCAAATGCCTTTTATACCGTGGATATGACCCTAATGTCAACAGACGGACAATAGGCTTGGTACTTGACCAATCTACAGTCTTGTACCAGCGCATCCTTGAGACTTGCACTCTGACTGACTGTGACGACGGGACTCCATGACGGGCCCTGTCCAAACCTCTTTAGAGAAGACAGGCCCGACCACCTGTCCTCTCTGAATGTCAGTCGGACTCCTCGGGTGATTACATACATGAGCTCGCTACAGCCGGCAGAGCACGGACTGTATTACGCACGCCCTCTTTTTATATCCATTTACATATTCATCTGTGTTGCTGGGGCCTCTATGTTTTGCGGTCTTGTTTGTGTGATGTCATCTTACAGTGAGGAGGTTGTTTTACACCACAATTGTACGTTCTTCGAGACCTCTGGGTAATTGGAGAAGTGAGAGGGTTGTGCGCACGTTATTCAGGATAACCACACCATTAGAACAAAGTAGTACCTTCCCTATACATTTCTTTGTCTTAGGTATTTTCTCGTCATTTCGGTTGATGTTTAGAATCATTAAATCCATTATTTGGACCTTTTGCGTTACGGTCCCGATCGTCGGAGAAGTGTACATGGGGATACTAAATATTTTGTCTCCATAGAATTGTGTTATAGCCATAAGGAGATGCTTACTCCTCTAACCTGCTGACGATTACAACGTACTTTTGCTCTATGTTTGCATACCTCCTTCGCTTTTCGTTGCATCGTCGTTTCCTCTTTAGCATTAACTTTTTTGCTTAAACGTGTTGTTCCCTTCCTCCTTTTCATGGCTCATACAAACCGGTAGTACTTCGTTGTGATCACCCTAGTTCTTCTCCTGATTCCATCTCATAACACGTCATAGAGCGATTCTGTGATACTCTGCAAGTTATAAAGTGTCAGTATCAACAAGACACGCAAAAAATATCATGAGCACGAAAGAAACCACATAAGTGATGTAATATTAATGAAAACATACCAGGGTAAATTCATCCAAATTCAGTGAAGAATTTAAACGTCTTAACATAGAGTTATTTCTCTTTTCGCTGGTGCACCCGACCCAAATTCAGGATATACATGTAAATGTACCATACATAGTACGAGAAGTCCGTCAGAGCAGCTCATGTATAACTATTGCTTGAAAGGGCTGTGGATAATTGACAGATCTTGAATACTGTAGCATTTTCCCTTGATATGATGCTACAGTTCGTTTAAAGCCATTCATTAATGAAAACGGTTCCTAATTTTTAAACCTTTCAATCGTTACAAAATGCTGTAATGGAAATTTAGAGCCCTAAAGACAATTCACCTTTACATGATGAATGTCATACTAGAAGACTCAATGTCAATCACCTTTGGAACTACAACTGACAAGCTTTTCAGTCATGCCTTGAATTTCTTCCGCACTGAGCATCGAAGATGTATGAAAATATAAAATAGAAAAACCTTTTTTTTTTGCATGAAATGAAAAAGAATTCATGGTCTTGAATATATTTATGGACAGTTGATATACTCAGCATTGATAAAGATTCGCAATTTTAATGGTCAAAATCTGAAAAGTTATCTTCTCATCAGTATAGGAGTAAAATTGGTTTTTCTGTGACTTCAAAGCGATGCAATGTTTCGATTTGACTATTTAGGAAGAACATTTATCATTAATAAAGGAAGATTTCACATAAGTATCGATTCCCGCTTAAAATACAAGACGCACAACCCTTTATTAACTAAAATTGACAGATTTCTTGGAACTGAAGACGTCTAATTGAGGATCACTGACAAAGGTTAAGTACCCGAAACGTGCATGTCTGGTCCATGCTGCAAATTTATCTGTTCTTAAATGATGCTATTGAATTTGAAGACGTTTAACATTATATTACAACCTACTCATGTATTTTTATTTAAACATTTTATTCAATGATAGAATAATGCACTGAGGAAGACTCAAAATATGTCATTTCTCCGAACTGAAAAAAAACTACCACAGAAAAAGAATGTAGTGCTTTCTCTTTCAGCGAGAATAATTATGAAGAGGGAGTGATTTTCAATATGAAAATCATTCATCAACACCATGATTTCACTATTAAGTAACGTTAAAGTGAGGGTTTCCGTTCCATGACGTTGTTAAGACATTCTGAAAATTAATTCCACCCCGATTATAACCTGAAACCCCAAACAAACATAGAAACAGGCACCCCCCCCCCCCTCCAAAAAAAAAACCAAACCAATAAAAGAAACAAACATAAAACAAAACATACAGTCATACACAAATACAAAAACCAAAAATATTCAAACATTCAAAACAAAATTCTCTAACTTCTTTTGATATGGCGTGTAGAAAATTAAAAAAGAGATAGAAGTGCCTCTTGTTATCATTTTTGAAAAATAGAGTACTGGATTCTTTTTTGTCCCCTCGCAACTCTATTTTGGAGGGGATATACATGTAGCACCGTGTATTTGTTAGGATGTATGTGTGTCCGGATTCTTGTGAGCAGCATAGAAGAACGAAACATCAAACCCTCCAAAAATGTTCTCTTACCCATAGAGAAAAAATTCAAGATCAAGGGTCAAAGGTCACTGTGGACTTAGGCTTGGAATCGTTATGAACAGCATAAAAGACAGAGCAAGCATCATAGAAACATCAAGCCTTCCAAAAGTGTTCCCCATGGAGAAAAAAATTCAAGGTCAAGGGTCAAAGGTCACTGTGGACTTAGGCTTAGAATCCTTATGAACAGCATAAAAGACAGAGCAAGTATCATAGAAACATCAAGAGGAGAGGTTCATGGGAGAAGAATTTAATAAAAGCTCTAAGCTTCTTTTCTGATCCCAAATATTTGTACTCTCTAATGTGTCTCTATGTATTTGTGATGAATAAATATGTTTAAACTAAACATCAAGCCTTCCTCAAATATTTTCCATGGGGTGAAAATGAACCGTATTGCTTTTCAAGGTAAAGGGTCAAAGGTCAAATTTGACTTAAGCTGTAAATCCTTGTGAACAGCATAGAAGTCAAAGCGATCATTGTGATCCCATAAGAAGATGATGAACCCTATTCAAGGTAAAGGGTCAAAGGGTCAAGGTCATTATAGACTTTGGTTTTTTTTTATCATTTTGCTCATTAAATGGAACATGTAATTGCAAAGGGATGCTACGATATCTATGAAGAACTTGATTTTTCTATTTTTAAAAGATGCATACTCTGCTCCCAAGTCCACTTAGGGGAAATGTCGAGGGGTCTACACCTCTGCTTCTTAACTTAGAGCTATGATTAAAAAATGAGACCTATGAAATTTCACTGCTACATTCTCGAAAAAAAAAACCCCGAGAATCTGTCTTAAACGCTGTAATATAATATTGCATAAAAGATAATCATCTTAGGTGGCGCCTTTTACATAAATTGAAATGAAATGTATTGTTAGATTGGTCAAGTTCGTCTGAATTCTCTTATTTGACCTAATTTAGATTGTACTGTAACTACATCAGAATGAAAGAACAGACATTTAAAAGTATGTCAATCATAACTATTTCTGGTGGACTATGTTTTCTAAACTATTTGAATGGTCAGTCAGAAACGCATGTACGAGTCCATGTTCATCTACAATGTTTGATTAATTATTCCATTTATCGTGGGAGTAACATTGATTGATATTATATAAAAGACTTGCGATATTTAAAGTCTCAATTTATTAAGTATTATTGATGAATTTTGTTCTTAATCCAGATATTGTTGACAAGGTGGTCTATATTTAGAATTTGTTCTATTGTGAATATGCTGCTATCTGGGACGGCAGTTATTTCAAGGATAACAAAGCTATTTCATAATCTATTATACATGGGAAATATAGACTAATTTAACCAACGGTTACCTCGCAAAACATAACCTTACATTTATATGTATTCAAGGCCAGCTAATTTGATTTACAGTTCCATGGATTGTAGTCTGGATCAGAGAGAGAGAGAGAGAGGGAACGATTTTTTTATTCGTAAAAATACATAAATTGTTCTGAAGAAAGACCTTTTATTGTTTTTCAAGCTTTTGATCATAAAAATCGATTTTGACCCTTTTCTTAAAGCATGGTTAAAAAGACTCTGCTGTGAAAATGTATTCTTGATTGTCCCAATGTCTCAAATATTTAATTAGATGCAATGTTGTGTATCAATTTACACTTTGGTCATCTATGAAGTCAGAAAATGTCCTAATATATTTTTAAAATATTCTCGACAAAGTTGGACTTAAAGAACAATGTTATTATGGTTAAAAATTGATTTTGTAATTGGAGTCTCCGGCTCTGAATATGATCAGTGGTGACATCTACAATTTATGACCTCCGTTTACTTGTTTACTTGTAAACGGAGCTCATAAATTGTAGATGGATGTGAGGTACAAAAACACTTCTTGAAATTTGTTAATGTTGCAAAAGGTCAGACACATGTTGTATTTGTATTTGTACAAGGCAGTTTACCTCATTCCTGTTTTCATTGCAGATTTTGGGCGTTTAGAATTTCACTTATCATACAGCGTCATCAATGGCTAACTCATCCAGGTCGTGATGCATTTAATATAGCTTTAATATTTATCCCTTAACAATAAGAATTCTAAGTCTATCTGCATGGTACTGATGACGTTAGATATATTATGCTGACGCACGTGTACTCATGGAATGATAATTCATACTATAAACTTCACTAGTGCTGCAGCTTCCATAAAACATGTAGAAAATATATTACATTTTGATATTCTTACTATATTTCTAACAAAACAAAATGTGCCAAACAACCATGAAAATCGATCACTCAACTGTTCCAGTAGAAATCCTAATGATTTTGCCTACCTAAGCGACTTTGAGACTGACTAACTGATGGGTATCTCTATATAAAGAAGCATAATATTCAGAAATTAACTGAAACTCCCTTATTCTTGATAATTTTGAATTCTCTAAATAGTATATTCATAGAAATAAGGGGGAGAATCCAAAACACCAGAACTTTACAGTGAACAGCGGAACACACACACAAAGAAAGGGGAGACAACACAAAACTACCACGTGAACAGCAAGTACATTTACAATGAAAACAATTATAGCGAAATTACCTAATGCGGCAAAACGCAATTGAAACCAAAAGTACAACACATGAAAAGAAAGTAGACCAACATGACTACACTGTACTGGCTGAAAAGGAATCATTATGGAATCAAGGGAACGGAACGGGATTCAATATTGATGAGTACACCGAAACATAACCAAATAAATAGATTTAACAAATGAATCCTTACGGTTTATGCCCCCCCCCCCCCCCCCACTTGATACCATGAAAATAGAATTAGAAAAATGAACTCCAACAAAATGGACTAAGAAACAATCAAAATTTACATATACGATAAACATCAAAGATAGAGCTGCAACGAGTCAGGCACATTCCGATTCGGTTTGATTTCGATTTTACAGTCTCGATACGATTATTTACGTTTCGAGTTATTTACAGTAGAATTCTCCAAAATTTCCTTGAATTTGAGACCAAATATGAAAATCTTTCCTTACTCGTAAGTTAAAAAATTGCAACAAACTAAATAGTATATCCCACTATTTGTTTTTATGCATCATGTGACAGTGCTCGATGTTGTACATGGCTTAAACTTTAAAGCACTTGTGTTCACTTTTCTCATTTGTGCATTATATAACTATTTGATTCAATTCGATTCTTTGACTTTGTGACTCACGATTAGAGTCAGAGGTAACAATCACGATTTTCGATGCATCGCTGTGAATCGTTGCAGCTCTAATCAAAGAAGTACCAATCAGTTATTCAGTCTCAAAGTCGAGAAGGCAAGTCAGAATCATAATTTCCATTGGAACGGTTGCGAACCTCGGAATGAATAACATTCCGAGGTGAGACCAGGTGCCCGGGAAGAGTAAGCGTCTCCTGATTGCATGCAACACGAAATAGACAATACTTAAAAAGGAAGGAGACAAATAGATGATCGTCCACCAAGTACCAGTGATGACGATGCGTTGTACGAAACATGCATGCCAGGTGCACATTATTTGTTTTTACTTGTCCAGACAGGTGCTCTCCGAGAGTAGTGGTGAGACCACTCGGTTTTATCAGTACCAATGAATATAACTATCAATTACAATTAAATGCTTTATTATCCAATCAGTGAAGTAAGGCGAGTTATACGATATTTTACATCATCTTTACTTAATGTTACTATATTTTAATAATTATCTGCAATACCAGTAAGCTTTCAGGCAGTGTACTTAATGATACGCTGATCGCATGTTGAGTTGATCTTATTGGGCAGATCCAGACAAATCTCAGGGGAGGGGGAAAGAGGTCCATCCTTCGATTTTTGAAAAAGATATACGAATAATAAGAAGCAATTTTTTTTGGCAAATTGGAGGGGAGGTCTGGGTGCTTTTCCCTTTCTCAATTCCCCCTAGGTCTGTCCTTGGATCTGGTGACAACTTGTGGTCTACATCAAATTTGCGGTCCATATATTACAACGACATGTTTCTTATATCACCATCATCAAATTATTTACAAAATCATTATGAATTTCGATGTTGTCTCCAGTCTTGTTCCTATTTGCATTGACGCGTTTATAGTCGGCGCTACAGGAATGACTGCGGCGAGTTTGCTTTATGAATTTATAATGACTGATCAAGGATTCTAGAATTTTGTTGTTTTTCAGAAAACGTTTAAAAGAAAGGAATACTAGTATGTTTTTCTTTTTAAAAAATGCAAAAACTTGTCATCTATTTGTTGTTGTTTTTGTATTCAGATATTGAATGCTCAACTACGATTAAAAAATAAATCTAATTTATTCATTGATATTTTTCGTTTTTCTTTTCCTTTTTAATTTTGGGTGGGGGTAATCTTTTCAAAATTCTAAAAGAGATTATTTTTTCTGCTATGCACGAAAACAATCTTGGTTTTGGTGACGTTACGGGACTCAGCCGACTATACTTAGAGATATATATGACGTACATTTTTATCTCTTTGATCAGGGCAATTCTATAATCTATCGATTTCTGATCAAGTAGTGAGCGGTTCATCAGCTTAGCCCCCGTGGCTTATATTCAATATTTGTACATAAAGTACGAAAATATATTGAACAAATCTATGAATTAATCTTGACCCATATTAGAAATCATTCATACGTCACATTGTTTTACTTAACCATGTTAACCAGAATTCATCAAGCCTACGTAGACAATATTATGCAACTGAAATTACATCCTTAAAGAATTGAAAATCTGCAATGGACTGACGTCATGACAGGGATAAGTTCCCTTATTTCTTGTACGAATTGTAGGTTGAGTTGCAAAGGGTATTCAAATGCATGTATGCCAAAGACTCGACTAAAAAGTAGGTCAACCGCAATAGCAGTAACATGCATTGCCGTGATAATACATGTATGCTACTTAATCGATCCTGCAGAAAATTTGCAGCCGCACACTATTTGCAAAATGCACAAATTGAAATTAAAAAAAAATAGAACTAGAGGGCGCTACTAAATACATTTGACAGTGTCTGAAAATCACTTCAGCATTAATAAAGTACCACTGATGAGGATTTACTAACCGAAACACGTATCTGGTGCATTGAAATTGGTTTGAAAATTTTCTTCAAGAAGGTAAAGAGTTGTAACACTTCCGTATTATGTAATAATTGATATTCAGTGTACATCATGGTTATACAGTCAGTCATTTATGCAGGTTATTCATGGAGATCTCCACTAAGACCGACTTGCAGTGGCCACAGCGGAACACACTCACAGCACTGCAACACACAATGAACACAAGACAAAGCTATCTCCACAAATAACAGGGGTCAACGATACACAACAACAACAACAACAAACAAGCAAAAATAACAACAAAAACAACAACAATCAAAAGCAACAAACAACTAACAAACAAACACAACAACAAACAAGTAAAAATAGCAACAAAAACAACAACAAACAAAAGCAACAAACACAACAACAAACAAATAAAGCAGGCCTATTTGAACATACATGTAACAGACGGACTTTGACAACAATCCGCAATATAATGGCGAATAGAGTAGTTGTTCGGATTGCAAGCGTCCAACTCTCCTACTTGACCAGCTACACAAAGATCCCCTGATCAGAAAAGCTGTTGTGTAGCATAAAGCCTTCTCACTATAAGGTAAAATCACAAATTAATCAATGGTAAAACTAAGGCGTACTAGGTAAAAGATAAACTTTGTAAATTGATATCAAAAAGTCCTGTTATATAGCACTCCTCTCAAATTTCTAGCATCCCTCAGGATAAAGATTTTGGGAACGATATCCTTGAGGACTTACAAAATTATCAATATTGAAAAATATGATCTTAAGTAAAAACAAATTCAGTGCATCATATCGCATTTCAACAAGTAATGTCTCCTAAAATATTGTTTGTATTGCTTTTGTTCAATTTTGTTATCAAAGTCCGAAACATGATCGCAGCTTCCAGTTTGAAATGTCATTAATTGAAATAATCTTCGTTTCTAGAAGCACGGGTCCATTTTTTACATGGTCATCTTTACATACTTTCTGTCCTAGAAAAAAAGGCAAAAATAAATAACCAAGGACAATAACCATAGTAACAGTGCGTTGTATGGATTGCTCACGTTGTCAGAAAATTGAATGGGTTAGGGTTGTACGATCAACAAAATGTGTAGCATGTAACAAATCATATCCAACTTTCTGTGCGTCGACAGTAAGTGTTTTGAATATTTGACAGTGTTTTACAGTAAGTGTTTTGAATATTTTCCCTGACATGATCGTCATAGCACTTTCTATATAGATATTACCTCAGACAGTGCAATGCATGTATTATATATATATATCTATATATATTTTTTTTTTTTTTTCGTGCGTGAACATCGACGGCAGGTGCTGCTAGCCAACAGGGGATGCTTACTCCTCCCGGGCACCTGGTCCCACCTCTAGATTGCTAGGGGTCCGTCGATGCTCTATTTGGTGCTCTATTGTGAGTGCTGATGAGATTATCTTCAGAATCCTCTTGAACTCGAAAACTACATTAAAAGGCGGTTTGAATGCATGGAATACGTAAATAAATTGATAAAACAAGAAAGACGTATCACGGTATGGAATGTTTTTAAAAAAAATCACATTCTGAATTAAAAGCCTTTTTTGATTTCTTCATTTTCTATTTTTTTGTTATTGGTGAAATACCTTGAACGCGAAGTAATATATGTATGAGGGACTCGTCATTATGTATCCTTTGACGAGACAGTGTCGAACATCACCTTTTACTATCTACTTACTAAATCATAATTCGTGTAAAGGTTGTCTCCAGTCATGTTTTATTTGCATAAAGATGTTTTTTACAAAAAGAAAAATGCGACCAGACTACAAGAACTTAGACAGGAACTGCCCTAAATTCAAATATATTAGATCGTAGAATTCAGGATTTGGATCATATAAGTTTTGTCACTAGTATGTCTTAATTGTCCTACTTAGTTAAAATTCTGTGAACTGAGCTTAGTCATTCAAAATTTCAGGGGATAATAAACAAATAAAAGAACAGATGGTTTCAGATTTATTTCAAAATTATACCGAATTCCGGAGACGAAAATACTGGACTAATTACGGAAAATAATGTAAATATTGTATCTAAGAAATGAATACTTTCTCGGTAAAGGTTGCGGGTTGTATTAATTGCGTCTAATAAGATAATGCTCTCTAACGTGACAAAATCATTAAAACGAAACGAAGGCATAAAATAATTTCTCAATATAGAATATAACAAGCTAGCAGCAGCCATATGGCATACCACTAGAAGGAAAGGTACACAATTACAAGTCAAACAATGTTCATATTGTAGAACTATGGCGTTTGCATCGGAAACCGTAATGACTTATGTTCAATTTAACAGAAAAATACTCATGATTCGGACCTATACATGCATCAGAGTATATTATTTTTGGATTTTCACACAATCTGCCTTTTTTCAACAAAATATGGATGTTAAAAGTAAACATAATTACTTTCGAAAATGTGTCAGAATCATCAATTGCCTTTTAAACCATGGGATACGATCGTGCTGTACCGTGTCATCTTGGTTTAAGTGTTATATTACATATTGTTAATGATGTCTGTTATGCTTTTTTGTTGTCAACTTTGTTTTTGTGTTGTCTTTTGTATGATATGTTGCGATATGATATATGCTGTCCTTATGGTTTGTGTTTTGTGTGTTGTGATATGATATATTCTGTCCTTATGGTTTGTGTGTTGTGATATGATATATGCTGTCCTTATGGTTTGTGTGTTGTGATATGATATATGCTGTCCTTATATGTGTTGTGATATGATATATGCTGTGTGATATGATATATACTGTCCTTATGGTTTGTGTGTTGTGATGTGATATATGCTGTCCTTATGGTTTATGTGTTGTGATATGATATACGCTGTCCTTATGGTTTGTGTGTTTTGATATGATATATGCTGTCCTTATGGTTTGTGTGTTGTGATATGATATATGCTGTCCTTATGGTTTATGTGTTGTGATATGATATATGCTGTCCTTATGGTTTGTGTTTTGTGATATGATATATGCTGTCCTTATGGTTTATGTGTTGTGATATGATATATGCTGTCCTTATGGTTTGTGTGTTGTGATATGATATATGCTGTCCTTATATGTGATGTGATATGATATATGCTGTCCTTATATGTGTTGTGATATGATATATGCTGTCCTTATGGTTTATGTGTTGTGATATGATATATGCTGTCCTTATGGTTTGTGTGTTGTGATATGATATATGCTGTCCTTATGGTTTGTGTGTTGTGATATGATATATGCTGTCCTTATGGTATGTGTTGTGATATGATATGCTGTGTGATATGATATATGCTGTCCTTATGGTTTGTGTGTTGTGATATGATATATGCTGTCCTTATGGTTTGTGTTTTGTGATATGATATATGCTGTCCTTATGGTTTGTGTGTTGTGATATGATACATGTTGTCATAATGGTTTGTGTGTCGTGATATGCTACATGTTGTCCAAATTGTTTGTGTGTTGTGATATGATACATGTTGTCCAAATGGTTTGTGTGTCGTGATATGATACATGTTGTCCAAATGGTTTGTGTGTTGTGATATGATACATGTTGTCCAAATGGTTTGTGTGTTGTGATATGCTACATGTTGTCCAAATGGTTTGTGTGTCGTGATATGATACATGTTGTCCAAATGGTTTGTGTGTTGTGATATGATACATGTTGTCCAAATGGTTTGTGTGTTGTGATATGCTACATGTTGTCCAAATGGTCTGTGTGTCGTGATATGATACATGTTGTCCAGATGGTTTGTGTGTCATGATATGATACATGTTGTCCAAATGGTTTGTGTGTCGTGATATGATACATGTTGTCCAAATGGTCTGTGTGTTGTGATATGATACATGTTGTCCAAATGGTTTGTGAGTTGTCATGATATGCTACATGTTGTCCTTGTGGTTTGTGAGTTGTGATATGATACATGTTGTCCTAATGGTTTGTTGATGTGATATGATACATGTTGTCCTAATGGTTTGTGAGTTGTGATATGTTGTATGTGCTGTCCTTGAAAATTGTAGCTTTCGTTTCAGTGCCTTCCTTTCTAATATGCATGCTTTCTTTTTTTTTAAACAGTTTTCTTTTCTTGTCAAGTCCCTTTACTCCTCGTTTTTTTGCGTTTCCATGATATGGTACATGTTGTCTTCTTGGACTCCGTGCTAAGTGTCCCTCTCGATCTAAGATGTACCATTATATTTTCATTTTATTGATGTTAGTGCATTTGTATATTTTTTTCTTCTTTATTTTGTCGGTGCATTTGCTTTTAGGAGGCCAGCCTTTAATCTTTAAATTTTCTTATTTTTAAAGAGGATATCATTTTACAGTCATTCATTTAAATATGTCTCTTGTCAATCGTAATGTATATCCTGTGGTAGGCAAGTACATGTATCGGAAGCATAAACAAGAATACAATTCCTTTAGGTTTACCGATATTCTTTTTTAAACATACAGGTAAATGTTAAACAATTACCATATTCATTGTTTTTCTACATCTGTCAATTAATATTCATAGTGATAATCATTATCATTATCTTGTGGTTAAGATGATAATTAGGATGATAATGAAGATGATGATATTGGCGATGTGACGACACACGTCAAGATGAATTCATGTTCGAGGCGAGCCCATACGATTTGCATATTTTAAAAATGACAGTTGAAAAGAATGCCATCCACTTCAAAAGAATTGAATTCATAATAATGAAAAATAACAAGAAAGAGAGGCAAAATAAATAAATAAATATATGAAACTAAATGAATCCTTTAAATGCTTGCATATACATGTACGCTAAAACGATTTTTACCTGACCATTTATTTCTCTAAAGTATGTCTATTATATCTTTTATTGATACATTCGTTAATGTAAATTCAGTAATTCAAATAAGCAAGATTTCTGTTTTCACGCCTTCCAATAAAAATAGTAAAACAATCTAGTTTTTACTTTACCACATTCGCCACTTGTGAATATTTCACACTTTATTTTCATCTTTTTATTTAAATTTCAATTTTTATATTTCATTCACACACCACCTACACTCTCTGTATCATATCAATTTGTGACCCTTAAAATTCAATGTCCCTACACAAAAATCAATTAGCTCAGTCCTCGATCTTAAAGGTATGGTTAAACAAAGTCTGCCACACTCCATGATCACGTTAAAGACACCTTCTATCGCTCAACCTCGCAGGTATCATAAGTGACTTCTAGATTATAAATCGTCCTATCGAGTTAAAAGACACAAATCAACGTTACAACAATAAAAATCAGCAATGATCCATACTTAAAAAATTCTAAAACACGTTAGCAATCGGTTCACACTTAGCGGAAGGCAATCGTATCCCACACGTCGCCGACTTTAGGTCCCTCCTATCGCATTCTGATTGGTCGATGCTATAGATTTGATTGTATATATATTTCTACGTTAAGGTATAAATGTCATAAATGGTGAATGATCTAATAAGAGTCGTTTCTTTTTGATCAGGTGTGGACTTTTGTACAAAATGTTAACTAGTGTTTTGATTTGTGTTGCATTGGTCTTGAGCGTTGTATTTTACAGGTAAGCCGAGCGCTAGTTCCATTTTGATATATTATAGTCGCTTTATGAATGAAATTTATTGCATTGCTATCACGTGGTTTTTTATTCAATCTTTTATTCCCTCCAAGTGGCATAAAGTGATACTGTCATGATAACGAGTTTAAATTAATATTTATTTGTTTATTTTATATGACAGGCAGAGGAAAGAAAAAATGAGGATTTTTACAAAAATGAGCATACCTGGACCAAAGCCTAATTTTCTGTTTGGAAACTTACTAAGCTTTTTCAGAAAAGTAAGTCTTATCTATGTTATTTCTTAGTTTATACATATTTATTCATTCCAATGCATGATACATGTAATTACAGAAATGTAAACAATGTAGGGATCTGAAAAATGTTATTTCTTTATTAGATTGAAAAGGAGATAAAAGTTGTATAATTTCATGCTCGTTGATGCAGATTATCTTGCTTAAAGTCTGTTGACCTGTCTATAGCCACATGGTCAGTTTACTTTGATCCGACATGCATTGACGGTCAACTTCTTCGCACGGTCAAGGAATAGGTATTTTGAATTAATTGACAGGCATATCTGTTAACTTGCTTACATTACTGCTGAATTACTTTATACGTGTATTTTGCAAAGGAAAAATGCTCCGGCTAATTAATGGAACCTAATAAAAAAGATCGACAATGAATTCATGCAAATTATTCAGGTGCACGTCTTTTTTTTTCTACTTTTTACTATAAAACGCCATTTATATAAAAGTAGATCGTTTGCTAAATTCATACCGCCTTTGGGGATACCTTTTATATACCTATACGTTCAAAAACTTTGCATAGTAAAAAAAAAAAATGCGTAAGATCTTAATTAATGAAAGGACCCTTTTGCCAGTTTTAGATACACGTAGAACATAGAATACATACGCTGATTCAGAGGGTGCTAATATTAGGATCAGATACCCAAATAATTTTCCCCATGTTTTATAGAATTTCGCAAACAATCTTCCGATAATAATAGGCTGGACCCTTTCACCCCTTGAAAAATTTCGAGATTCGCGCACAAAACACCCTTTTTTAGCTATAGAAAGCACGTGTATCGTGTATTACGACATACATCCCCACATTAAATACTCCATAACCGCTATCCATACCGCTATCATATCTTACCTTACTCAAGTACATGTCAATCAATCGATCAGTATGTCTTTTTAATGATCACTCAATCAATTGTTAATTATCCAATTAATTTAGGAATTAGCTGTAGTACTATCTTAATCCATTGTCTTGAAAATAGTGCTGTCTCCTCTGCGTTAACGGTAAAATCACGAAAAATGCTCATTTTCAGGAAAAAAAGATACAATTGATTGCAATATTTAATGTAAGTTGTCAGTATTTATGTACATTCTTGTCTTTCCTTTTTTAGCCATTTTTCCAGGCGTACCAAGACTGGTACGGTGAATATGGAAAGACTTTTGGGTATGTTTAATTTTGGATTTCCCTTTATGAAAAGTTTATGTTTAATGGCAATTTGTACATGCATATAAAAAGAAAACAGTTCCAAATTCAATATCAGTGTAAAATGATAAACGTATCTATAATAATATATTTTGTTTTTACAGATATTTCGAAGGACCCACCCCAATTCTTGTCACGGCGGATTTGGACGTATTGTACGAAGTCTTCGTTAAACAGTTTAAAACATTTCACGCTCGAAAGGTAACTTACAATTTCTGATGCGTACAATAAAGATAACCGTTTTTTACCTCTAATGCGCTTGTAAAACATATCCAGACCTATTTTTAGCTGAACATTAGTAAACTGCACTTCATTGATCCAATCGTCTTGTAATTCAGTTTGAAAGTGATGAGGGGGTGCGTGAAAACAAATCTGGTCCGGTTAGACTCAGTTAAAGCATTTTGGTGCAGTTGACATTTCTCTGTTAATTGCATCATTTTGTACCTCCCGTTTGACGTATCTATAGATATTTCATGACCTTCATAACGTCATGATCGATTAGTATTTACAATTTGCCTACATCCTTACCCACTTTAGAAGCGTCAAACATCATTCAGAGTTACTCCACGATTCATGACTACAGGAGCCGTGTTTGGAAGATGATGTTTCCGTTTTTAATCATCAAGCTGTAAAACATTTGCAACCTGTTGTTAACTTTATCTACGAAATATAATTATGTAAAACAACCGTCGAACAGCGATTTAAATTAGTCAGAAGCACAGCGCCCCTCTAAGTCTGGACTATTTCATCCCGCCGGAAAAGGACGATGATTCAAAAAATAGCTTCCACGAGCACGAATGCAAAAGATTATGCAACACCGATCCTAAATATTTGATGTTTGACCCTGATGAGGGCAAAAAGAAGCGAAAATGGAAACGGATCACGACTTTTCAAAGAGATTGCAAAGGCGTTAAATTTGCTGACGACTTTTCATTTTTGTTACGCATTTATTTGTAAAGAATCCGGATGCCTTTTATCATTTTCTATATTTCATTCATAGATTTATGTTATTTATAATTGTCAGGTCTGGCCGGTACAAGTAGATCCGGATCGAGATGAGAATGTCCATATGTTCTTTGCAAGAGG
Organism: Pinctada imbricata; assembly: GCA_033119305.1. Taxonomy (NCBI): domain Eukaryota; kingdom Metazoa; phylum Mollusca; class Bivalvia; order Pterioida; family Pteriidae; genus Pinctada; species Pinctada imbricata. The sequence continues at coordinate 8,673,092 of VSWD01000008.1, forward strand.
AGAAAGATGGCGGCGATTGCGCTCTATAGTGAACCCTGCATTCAGCACTTCAAAGATGCGCCTGGTACGTCACTATTCTGCATCTGAATTAAAAAAAAGCAAATAATTTTCCAACGTTTACCTTCAATTATTTGTGCAGTGTTTGTCAATAGAAAGAAAATGAAATACCTCAATGCAATATAATTAATGGAATAACGGGATCAATGATCAGCAAATCATTTCTACTTGTTACATGCCAGCTATACAATCAATTGAACTATTCTTTTTTATTATCATGTTCTCTGCTATTTATGAAATACATGAATGGTGCAATATAGGATATATTCACTAATCCTACATTAATTCTTCTTCATTGTATTAGATGACACCGATGATTAACCAAAGAATCGATCAAATGATGAGCGTCATTGACAATCACTGTACTAATCAGACCGACTTTGACGCTTATGGGTGAGTCTCAATTTTGTTTTATTTTTATAGACGTGGGGGTAGATTAGCTTTTTATTGAATGTCAATTTTGTGAAAGCTCTAAGTGAATTCATTTGTACATGGGATCAGGATTCTTCTATGGTATGTCGATATTATCCCATTACATAAATTCGCTTCATCATCTAGAAAAGGCAAAAGTCGTTAGACAAATCGTTTTTCCGGCACTCGGCATCATAACATTTGAGAAGATCTAAAATTCATTCAATTTCACCTTCTGATTATTCGGATATCGTTATTTTTGTACCTGTATGGTATATTTAGATTGCATTCTAATCCTTGTTACAAAGCACACGCTGTTTCCTGAATAGAACTTTCTCTGATGGCAATTTTGAAATTAGAATGAACAAGGAAAATTCATTCATTTCCAGAATATTTCAAAGGCTAACATTCGACACTATAGCGGACTGTGGATTTGGGTTAAAAACTGATGCAATGAACAATCCGGATGACGAATGTATCAAACACTGCAGAGGAGTCATAGCCGACACAACAAAAAGACCTTTCCTATTTATGCTTGGATGTGAGTTTACTAATTTATTTATCTATATATTCATTTTTCATTTTTTTTTCAAAATTCAAATATAACATTTATTCAATTTTTTTTTCAAAATATTTGATTATCACATTATTTTATCATCACAGTTGCAGTATAGAGTCTTATATTTTTATTTTACAGTCATTTTCCCAAAATTCCACGCACTATGGATAGCAATCTACAACTTCCTTCATCATATCACATTTAATCCAGTATTTTGGTTAGAAGACAAAATGCGTGAAATAGTCAGAAATCAGAAGAAAAATAAGGTAAAAATCTACATTATCATTTCTCTCCATATTTTAGTATTTCAATATAAATGACAAAGTATACAGTATATAAAACAACGGTGAATTTTATCTTTGTATAATTTTTAAAATTATACATACTGTATTTAAGGATGTAGCCAACGTAAAACTTACACACAGTTCAATTGTTTTCACGTTTCAAAAATACGAAAATAACTTAGCGGAATTCCTGTTTGTCGAAACGTCTGCTGTACATGTTATGACGATTTCATAATTATTTGGTTTTTTTTTTCCTTCAGCCATCCCGGACAAATTTGTTAGAGCTAATGTTGACCTCGGAATACGATGCCACAAAGGACAATATAGATGTGGGAGAAATAGATATGAACGACAAAGTTGTCAAACGAAGACTCCTTACTAACGAGGTAATTATTACTGGTTTATAAAAATCTTTCAAATTTAATCTAATTCATCGGCCCTGACAACTCAAGGAAGTCTGGGACAAAACCAAATGGAGGAAAAAGAAATATATCTTTATACTTAGTCATACAATTTATCATAAATCTTGGCGCTGATTTTCTGAAGTTTGCCACTCATTTTAACTGACGATATAGTCGTAATAAATGACATCGTGAATTGGAAAAATCACAAAAAGTGACGATTCTTGGTCATTAGAAAGATCAATATTTGAAACCAAAAATGAAAAAAGATCAAGGTGAAATTCATGAGTGTAACGCATTAGAGCATAATTAAAGCAAGGTTGATAGTTCCATGTATAACCATAAATATCTTTAAAATTCTAGTTCCATTACCATATATATATCTTAAATTCCGATAGCTGGTTTTTGCTTCGTTTGTTTTCTAAGAATTTTACGAAATATGTTTGTGTTTCATAAAACCTAGTTTCAAGGTCGTTATACAAGGGATTAATACTACGCTTCCCTTCACTGTCATGTAAAGACACAATCGAAACAAAATCATGCGAATACTAGTACTGAAAAAGAATGACAAAGTCCTCTTTTTCCCTTCAGGAATTGGTGGCCCAGTGCCTATTGTTTCTGCTGGCAGGATACGAAACTACGAGCACCACACTTGCTTATATCTTTTACGAGCTTGCGGTTAATCCCAAGGCACAGCGCCGTCTACAGGAGGAGAATCGACGAGCATTTTCCCGAGGACGCAGACGTTCCCGAGTATGACACGATTTGTAGAATGGAGTATCTGGACATGGTGTGGTGTGAAACGCTTCGGAAGTATCCTCTTGCTAGCACGTAAGTTTATAAAGGATAATTGTATTTTACCTTTTTTGCTCCCTTTTTTTAATGGAGTCTTACATCATGGTCCTTTAATGTTAGGTCCGATAATGAAGTGATTGCATTTCTGAGAAGTAAAATCTGTCGGGTGTGCATAAATAAATCAATTAGGATGTTATCTATTAAAAATCTATTTCCCAAGTGCACAGCCCCTGTACGTGATGTTCTCGTCAGATGCATTTACTCTCTTTATTTATTCAGATTAATGATATATCGTATTTTATTCATCAGTGCCCATGACCTACTTTCGTTTTTTTAGTGTTTGCGCACGACAGTGTATGGAAACATGTACAGTGAAGGGTATCAACATTCAAAAAGATATGATAGTCCAAGCTAACGTGTGGTGTGTGCATTATAACAAAGATGTTTGGGGAGAAGATCCACAAAAGTTCATTCCTGAAAGGTGAGTTCCTTTGACTTAACTTTTCCCCAATCTGCCCCCCCCCCCCCTTCCCCCAATGGAAGAGGCTTCCGCTTCCGGATTCGATTAACCGCATCCGGATTCTATATTTAGTAAATACACGTGTAATCTTAAAGTGAATTTAGGTTGAATAACAAGAAAACCCGTGTTCGACATCTTAAATTTCTGTAACAGATTCATGTACATGTCTTGCAGACGACCACACATGCACTTAAATAACATGCCCGCTGCAAACCGATTATTTATGCAAAAACGCAGTATTATAATAAATGCATATTTTGTAATAATTGAAATTTCTTTCCGCCAATGGAATGCCATCACAGATTTGACTGCATACATCAATAACGCGCGAGACTAAAACGTTTCTCGACGACACAATTCATTGCTAAAAAGTAATTGTTTCCAATTTTACGGCATTTTGAGTTATACAGAGTAGACTCCTGGACAGGGATAGTTAATTTACGATTGACCTTAAATTTAAGTTGCATATTAAATTACCATCATTTCCAATACGTCAAGATGACGGGCGCTCTGTGTGTATAAACTGATAGGGCTTATTGTTTTACACGAAAGGGTGATATTTATTTAAAATACCTTCTATAAGAAGTTGTCATGTTGGCATATCTTTATTTGTTAAACCGATCTCATAATTAAAAATACGTTAGTTATCAATGTGATTCATATTTAAGATTCTCCATTTCTTGACATTTAAATACGGAAACAGATACGCGGATTTGTTAATTAAAGTTTGTGAAAAAAAAATCATTGGTGCGAATTCGTACGTTAACAGTATAAGAATGATATAATAATGTTTCACATAATCAGGTATTGATTGCAATTTTACTCCGACATCATATATTATAAAAATGAAACTAAATTTAAAGATTCAATTTAATAGGAAAAAAATAAACTAAAGATTAATAACCATTTCTTATTAAAAAGTTCTTAGGAGATAGCATAGAATACACATTTGAGTGCCCAAGTACTAAACACTTATTGGTGGCATTTACAAATAGTAAATTCATAAACGTCGGAACAAAAACAAATTTTGAGGAGATCGATTGTTTCTGAATGGTACTTGACATAATTTACCGCATCAGAGATGGGAGTCTTTGTCCCCCCTGGACCACAGACAAGAATGTGTGCTGTTTGGCCTTTGGCACATATAAATAAAAAGCCCCCCATTCTGCCTTACATATCGCCACTCACTTTTGGACTCCCGCTTGGAGTACAATAGGATGCCTATATTTACATTACACGGGATGATATTGTAATTCTTCGTCCAGGGGGGCTATTATAAATTTCCCTTTATACATTTATGAAATTATTACCAGTTTTCAAACTGAAGACTCGAGACAAAATTCTTTATCAAAAATTCGATTTGAATCTTTTGTCAGAGGATTCACACGGCTAAAATGCAAATACAGCATTATTTACCTACATACAAAGACAGGCATTGTCTTTCTGACTACAATTAAACGCGATAATCGCTTTTGCATTTAAAATCAAACATTCTAATTGAATAAGTGTTCATAATCCCGACAGTATAACAATAGATTTACTCCAAAAACACTCGAGGTGAGGCCGTCTGTGTATATTAACTTCAAAAGTTTATGGATTTTGTGACCATGTAGGTAGATTAAAGCTTGAGTTGAAGTTTTGTATTGAGGAAGTCAAGGAATCGAGATGTTTAGTTAGGTAGCTTTTATCCAAGAATTCCAAACAAATCAAATTATAGAACACACATACGAAGTTTCAACGTCTTCTATGCAATGTTGCATCGATGTTTCTCGTGCATGTGTGACGGTTTCTATGTAGAATTATGTAAAATTTAAAATCTATGCAAGGATAATAAGAACTGTATAAAAAGTAGATCCGAATGAATCAAGAAATACTAATATATATTTTTATTTACATTTTCAGATTCTTGCCAGAAAATAAAGCTAAGAGGCATCCATTAGCCTGGTTGCCGTTCGGAGGTGGGCCACGATCGTGTGTTGGTCTTAGGTTAGCCCAGCTAGAGGGCAAGATGACTGTTATCAGATTATTAAAAAAGTATTCATTCATTCCGTCCCCTAAACAACGCATTCCCTTGAAAATCGTAGAGGGAGCCACAATTCTTCCGGAGGACGGAGTTAACGTCTTGGCTGTCCCACGTGATACATCGACGTGAAAAAGCGAGATTTCTAGATAAACTTTGAAACGAGTCAGAATATAGCTTTGTACAAAAAGTGTTCAGTACTATTTGAGAAGAACAAGTATTAAATTATTTGTATGATTGTGTGTAAAACTGCTTAAGATTGAATGTAATTTATTCAGTATGCATGTGCGACTATGTGTAATAATAAGGAAGGGAGTGTTCGGAAGGAGTGGGAGTAGAGAGGAGAGTGTTCGAGTAGCAAGTATGTGTTCGAGTGCTGCATATCGCTGGGAGAGCGATTTTTACAACTACTGAGTTTCTTCTGTCAGTTGCATTTATATAACTGTGCCTTTGTCTTATATTTTGCCAATTATCGTTGATATTGTGATAGTATAATGTTATTATGATATAGTACATTGTTATATTGTACGTTGTTGAATATGATGAACGTTATTAATGAGAATTGTTCCTTTTATTTTCTGATGTAAATCCATGCACTGTCGTGGCACAAGAGATTGTTACACGACATAATTATTCTCTTTTCCAAAATCCAACTGTAATTAAGGTGTATATATGTAAATCATTACAAATAAGCATCTACAAAGTTGGGTTAAGTATTAGTATTTATTGAACAGGTATTTGCAAGGATTTTTATCATAATTCATATCATATTGACATATAAATCGCTTTATTATTTATTTATGACCCCATTCATCACAGATACATGGAATCCCTTATACATACAAACATAGTCCGAGCAAGTACCTGTTTCATCTACTTTCTTGTTATAAATATTATCCCGAGGTGAATCGTAACACTACTAGTCTTTCAATTTTTGTTATGTTTATTTATTTTTTGATATAATAAATATGTCAGAACCTTAAATATGAACTTGTTATGTTTACATGATTCGACTGATTTGTGCACTCATTTCTATCGTAAAACAAAACTACTGCCACGTGAACATAAAATGAATATAAAGTATACAAATCTCCACTGATTCCTAGCTCCCCCTCATTTTGCAAGAAGAGGTAAGAAAGGAGGGGATCTCCAACAACACCCCAAAACACTCAATGCAAATAACAAGAGCAGACACTCGCAGAAAGAGACGTAAAAGAGACCAGGAACACCCACTCAAACCATAGGAACATGAAACATAAAAGACCATGGATATGTAAATGGATATAAAAACAGAAGGCATACAAAATACAGTCCGTATTCTGCCGGTTGTAGCGAGCTCATACGTGTGATCGTCCGAGGACATGTGGTCGGGAATAGAATCATCAACATGAATCTCGGTAAACTGAAAAAAAAAACCCAATCACATTTAATTGTAAAACCCCTTGGCCCAAATGGGAAATAACTCTGTGTGACTACAAGACGAGAATATACTTGAGACAATTTATACTGTACAACTATAACGGGATGTCTAAAGAGGTTTTGACAGGGCCCGTCATGGAGTCCTGTCGTCACAATCAGAGTGCAATTCTTAAGAATGCGCTGGCACAAGGCGGTAGGTTCGTCCAGTACAAAACCAAGTGTCCGTCTGGTGCCAGAAGGATCATATCCACGGTATAAAAGGTGCTTGATGATTCTAACACTATTTCGATGGTAATTCTGTCTACCTTTGATCCTTCTTGTTTTGTTAATTATGTCACCGTAAAATGCAGGTTGCATATTACATTGTTTAGATTTAGGATTTAGGATCACTGATGAGGGTTAAGTACCCGAAACGTGCATGTCTGGTCCACGTTGCCAATTTATTTGTTCTTAAATGATGCTATTCAATTTGAAGCCGTTTACATTGTAAAAGTAATAATACTCTGTTGATTGTATTGGTCCGAATCTCAAAAGAAGTTGACAATAGTTTTTGTAAAATTTCCAGAAGTCTTTACTAGTTTGTGAAAGCGGAAACCCTGACCTAAAAGTTTCTTGGTAATTTGTAAATTTCTACTATGAAAATCCATCAGTACATGCTCTAGTATACAGGGTGAGCTGCTAAATGTAGACACCGTATGACGGCAACCTAGGAACATCATCGTCAACCCAGGGAAGATTTACTATGTTTAATCCAAAATTATCAATTTTGTCATACACACTTGTTGAATCTCTCAATTAAGAAATTTTATATTTAGGTCCAAAAATGGAGTTTCTGTGTTTGTAGCGTTTGCCTTGTTTAGAGTCAATTCTTGTGGATAAATAACATTTTTATACTTTTCAAAATAAGGATTGTCGATAGTAAGAATATCATCCAGGTACCTAGAAGTACCAGTGAAACATTTCAAATATTATTTTTTTATTTGCTTTTGAAGATTTTGAATAATTTTTTTTTCATGAGAACTTTATCACTTTTCATAAGTGTGATATGAGACAATGGAAGTTAAAATGACAAGGTCAATTCAAAACGTCAATGTGTATTCATGGTCAATGTGTCATAAAGGTATTCAAGGTCAAAGTGTCATACATATGTAATGAATCGCGTTCACAAACAAAGTAAGATAAAAGCTATTATAACATCCCCCGCCCCCTTAATAAAATGGAAAATTATCATAAAAAGGCACTTTCTATATTTGTGTAAGCACAGCTGTAAAGACATCCATTTTAAAATCAAAAAGATGCTGAAGAAAATATTCAGATCAAAATTCGTTTCATAACAGAAATGTACTACTAGTATTAGTAACCATTTATGAGTAAGTATATTGACGCGGAGGCAATAACTGGCATCGAACTGTTATCATGATTATGATGACACACGATGTTGCATTAAACACAATTGTACAGTATCTATGTTACAGTGGAAGAAAGAAAATAAAATCCGCATGAAAGTGAAAAAAATTCCTGATATCAGATGTGGATAAGAGGCACAAAACTGACTCAAGTCAAACACACACACAGCACAAAGCAAAACCAAACTAAGAAAACTACATCAAACAGACTGCATAAAAAGTTTTTACTGTAATAAATATTTTGGAAATTCAATTTTTAAAATCTCGAAAAAAAAATGACATGGGTAACATTTCCATAAACGTTTGAAAAATGAATAAAAACACAAACACTCAAATACACAAATCTTCGGCCCCTTGGCCTTTTTAAGTGTAATAATCATATACAATTCGTCTTTATCCATCGTCGTTTCACCATCGATACAACATTTAAAAAATCGATTCTCTATTTTGTTATTTTTATATGCCCGTCATAAGACGGGACGTATTATGGTATGGCGCTGTTTGTAAATGTTACGAATTTTGACATTCTTTCTTACGTTGACCCATTTATTTTGTACCAAGAGGAATGGGGGGGGGGGTATTCAAAACCTCCAGGAAATGTATAAAAATAGAGGGCTTACAATAATACGGAAGTGTTCCAACTCTATACCTTCTTGAAGAAAATTTCAAACCAATTTATTTATGCATAAGACATGTGTTTCGGATATTAAGTCCTCATCAGTGATGCTTCCAGCCAATCTGCTTTTCATGACTCAAACTTCATTTTAGTAGCGCCCTTTGTTTATGAGTTTTACTCAAATATTCGGGCTACCAGCCGTGAAACAAAGGTCACAGAAAAAAGTTTTGATTTTGTGATTGTTTTGATGTATCTTGTACAACATTAAAACAAAAATTTAAAAAAAACTCCATCGATTCTCTGTTTCAGAATAATTCCCAATTAAATCCAACAAAATACGATACATGTATGATTTGTTATACCTTAGATATTCGCCACAGAAAATTATTATACAAATGTTGACTTGGTCGCGGTCACTATGTCATTATAATGACCCGATGAAATTTGTAATATCGACCGAGGCAGAATGCCGAGGTTGATATTACAAATCTCATCGGGTCATTATAATGACATAATGCCCGAGGCCAAGTCCTTATTTGTTACATTATATAGCGATGCTTAGCACTATATATATATCATTAAATAATGATTTAACGCAGTAGGAATATTTTTGATAAAGAATTCAGCAATCAAATGCGCATTTTTTTGTGAAAAGTGCACAAAAACTTATTAGGTTTAACAAAATAACAATCTCGATTTTCATCGTAAGTACTGAAATCGGGGAAAATATCACATCGAGTCATTATCTTCCGTCAGCGGTCATTATCGGAAAATAATGACTCGTGCAACAGCCAATCAGAATCGACGTTGCATTCTGGTTATATAATATAAAATAATATGAAATACTCGTAAAAAAATTTCCTTTAGTTTAAATAATTTCTCATATTTGCAACATAATACACAGTTTAAGTAACCTTAAGCTGGTATGAAAGCACTAAATACCATTTAGGTATTGTTTTTCACAACAATAGTTTATTAAACAGGAAAAGCATGCTAGAATGAAATATTATCTTACATATGAAAATGAAGATTACACTAGGCAATGATTTGCTACGGATATAAGAAATTAACTCGTAGTGTCGGTGTTAATCATTAACTGATTGGACCCATATAAATTACACATTTTACTCTAGATTCTCAGCAGGATGATGATCAGATATAAGTAATCGACACCTGCCTTTAGGGTTAATCGGTGAGTGAACACAAAACCTAGGGCAGAATCTGAACGTGCATGTTTGGTCCATGCTGCAAATTATTTGTTCATAAATGATGATATTGAATTTGAAGACGTTTAACATTTGTTCCACTTGGTGACCAGGAGTCCCTGAGGGCACATGTAGCCAAGTTCGATCAACTTCGGTTGATCGTTTCTTCGACGCATTCGTTGCAAATTTCTGTTATCAAATTTTCTTGAAATTTCTTAAACGTGGGTCCTGTAGCATCATATCCCACCCACCCTGCTACGTCTTTCGGTACATTTGTGGACATAATAACTTTCACGCTCTTTGGCCATATTACATTGTTTATATTGAAGATAACTGACGAAACGTGTATGACTGGTACATGCTGCAAAAGTATCTGTTCTTAAATAATAATATTGAATTTGAAGACGTTTAACATCACAAGAGTGACAGCAGCAACACACATAATGATGAGAGAAACGGGAACAGACGGAGACAATAATGAGATAAAGAAATATCTTGACGACAATCTCCAAAGCACTCACAATAGAGCACCAAATTGAGCATCGACGGACCCCTAGAAAGATAGAGGTAAGATCAGGTGCCCGGGAGGAGTAAGCATCCCTGTTTGGCTATAGTAGCACCTGCCGTCGATGTCCACACACGAAAATAAAAACAATATCTAAAAAAACCCATGCACTGCTGAGGTTATGTATATATAGAAAGTGCTATGCCGACCATGTCGATGGAAGACATTTAAATAACCGCATATTGAAGAATGTAGTCGAACATCTTTAAGAATAATCTCCACAACTTCCAATGTAAAAAAAAAAACGAAACAAAATTTATTATAAGTGGCGCCACTAAAATGAATTTATGTTGTGCTGTAAAATTTCCAAATAATTCAAATCAGTACAAAAAGTAATTCGGTGCTTTCGTGCTATGGTAATCGAAAATCGAATGAAAAAAAAATCCAAAATTATGGTTGTTAGATCTACATGTATGTTTCTTTGCTGATGATTGTTACACGTATGTACATATATACTCTAATAGCTACTGCCTTACCATCAATATACTTTTTTGTCTCTGAGAGTTTGCTTAGGACAGAATCAGCTGATGTTATTAGACTTTGTCGTGAGATTGTGGAAGTGTGCCATATTTGCATATTCAGGGTGAAGCCTTCTGGACAAACGTTTTGAATACTTTGTACCAGATATACATAGCTTGGATATTCAGTTCTTATCAGTGATTAACCATGTCCCTTTTGTGTCAATTGTTGTGCATTTCTACTCTGTGACGTCACTTCGGAAAGTTTTGGTGTATTGTTGAAAGTGCTGCAACCCGTCCTTTCTTTCAGACCAAACACTATACAAAGAAGCGAAAACAAACAAAATAAGATAATAATTATAGTATTATCCCCTTCCCCACAATAAAAATGAAAAAGCCATATTCTACATTTGTGTAAGTACACTTGTGAAAAATGATATTCTAAAAACAAAAAACAAAATTTTGAAGAAAATATTGAGACCGAAATTGGTTTCATAACGAAACTGCACTACTACTAGTATTAATAACAGTTTATGAGTAAGTCAATTGACAGTATCTATGGAGCAATGAAAAAAAAGAGAAAAATATCTGAATGAAAGTAAAAGAAATTAAACTGATATCAAAAGTGAGTCAGAGGCATAAGACTGAATCATGTCTGACACACACACAACACAAAGCAAAACCAAACGAGGAAAATGACATCAAACGGACTCAATAAAAAGCTTTTACTGTAGTAAATATTTTGGAAATTCAGTTAAAAAAAATATTGTCAAAATGACATGGGCAGCATTTTCATAAATGTTCGAAAAAAAAACCCTTAGCGTATTATTTTTATAAAAGTTAAAAATTTTGACATTTTTTCTTACGTTGACCCATTTAATTTTTTTTCAAAAGGAAGAGGGTGTTATTCAAGGGATTGTATAAGAGTAGACAGCTAGATAGCTCGAATGATTTCGGGTTGCAAGCCGTGAAACAAAGGTCGCAGAAAAGGATTTACGACTAGCAATAAAAAGACGAAATTACTCAATTTCAGAATAATTCCCGATTAAATCCACTGAAATAAGATACCTGTAACTTAGACATATGTCCGATATATTCGCAATATGAAATTAACATAAAATACCACCAATATACGTAAATTGAAATAATTCCTCATACTTGCAATATAATACACACTTACTGATGACCATTTACGTACTGTTTTTCATATCAATATTTCATATGACGAGAAAAACAAGCTAGAATGAAATATTATCTTACATATTACAATGAAGATTACACAAGGTTATGATTTGCTACGGATATGAAAATTACCTCGTAGTGTCAGTGTAAATCATTAACTGATTGGACCCATATAAATTACACATTTTACTCTTAGATTATCAGCAGGATGATGATCAAAAATAAGTAATCGACACCTTTCATTACGATATTGCATTTTTGGCCAATCGGTGAGCGAAACCAAACTCAGAATTCGGACAGCACAAACAGCAGGCATACATACCTTCAAAAAATCATAGGACGCAACAGTGACAACAGCAACATCCATAATGAGGTGTAAAATCGGGAACAAACAGACGGACAAACAAACACTGAAACATGCAGTAGAGCATATTTTTGAATAGTCTCCGCAACTTACAATGTTAATGAAACGAAATTTATTATAAATGTAGGTGGCGCCACTGAAATAAATTAATGATGCGCTGTACTAATTCAAAATGGTTCAAATCATTAATTCAGTGCTTTCGTACTATGGTAATCGAAACTCGGACGAGAAAACCTAGAAAATTATCGTTGTTAGATCTATATGACTTGTATGTTTCTTTGCTTATTATTGTTACACGGATGTACATATACTCTCATATCTACTGCCTTAACACCAATAGATCTTTTTGTCTCTGAATTTTATGACAGAATCAGCTGATGTCGTGAGATTGTGTTTGAAAGAAAAAGGAAAAGGAAGTGTGCCATATTTGAAGCCAGAGTGAACCCTTCTGGACAAACATTTTGAATACCTTGTACCAGACATACATAGCTTGGATATGCAGGTCTTATCAGTGATAAATGACAAATACGGATAATGACCATATCCCTGTATAAAGCACAAAATCGATGATTCAGATAATCAGAAACCGAAGGCATACAAAATCAGGATAAAACAGGAACCAAAGCAAACAAACAAAAACCTCCACCATATGAAAAGAAGCGAACACCCGATATGGGAGTGAGACCAGGTGCCCAGGAAGAGTAAGCATCTCCTGCTTGCATGCAACACCCGTCGCTTCAATTCGGTAGAACTGTCACATCCGGTTACTTCCATTTCGGAAGACATAGAGTACAATCTTTGGTTGGATTGTTCAAATGGTCTATGACAGAATATCATCCACCATTATGGAGAGTGGGACATCATAGTGTATGACGAGTTCCCCATATCGACCGTAGAACTTCCTCAGTGACGATGTAAGTCGGTCACAAACATATCCCTGACTGAGAAGCTTATCTGAAAGACGCCTAGCTCTCAGAACAAAATCCGTATATTTGGTACTTGCTCTGGCATAGCGTATGAGATATGAACACGCCATAAGCAGGCGATGAAGGGATGTTGCTACTCAGAAAAGGAAAGTTTGTAATGCTGAAATTGAAGTCGTCATGTTTGTCATAGAGTGAGGTGTTCATGTGACCATCAGTGTCGTAGGACAACATTTTGTCCAAATAGGATGCTGAATTATTTGTCTCTGTAGTTTCTTTGACTTCAAGCTCCGAAGGATAGATACTGCTCAGGTAATCCGCGAAACCATGTCCCTTTTGCGTCTATGCTGTGCTTTTTTCTCTGTGACGTCACTTCGGAGGGTTTCGCTGTTTTGTTGTAAGTTTTCTTTCAAGCCAGAATTATACAAAGAAGCTAAAATGTCATCTAAATAGTTGCTTCCAAACACTATCAAAATATTGTTCCTTCCTTAACTTTAACATTGTCTTTTGCAATCCATTTTTTCGTCGACTTTTTATAGCCGATGTAGACAGATGAGATAAAGAAGATCGAAGGACCCAGTAAAGGAAAAGATGTTTAAAAAGAAACTCGCATTGCAGCGACCTAACATGCCATATATGGATACCCTATGGGGATATTTTTCTTTCAAGGGCATTCTTACCTCTCTGGGTGATACTTCAACGAAGCTGCCATAAGAGGTGCTGATGTGTGTTCTTGTCTATATGTACTATGAGTCAAATTTATTTCTATTTGAGAGTGTGTAATAGAGTAGCCACTTGTCTTAGGTCTACTTTCTCAAGGTCATTATTTAATCATTTACTAGTAATTTCCATTATTCTTTTCAAGAAACGAAGATTCTGATTTGGTAAGAAATTTCGTTGATACTTCGATCACGGAAGTCTATTTATAGCACTATTTTTAGTACAGGGGGTTCCCTCAAACACGAATAAACTCTTTGCTGAAAATACAATTTGTTGATGTTTGCTAAACATTTCAAGGGTACCATTTCTTTTCTACTTACTAAAAAATTAACTGTGCATGTAGGATTTGCCCAAACTGGTCCTTATTCCAAAGATATAGAGAGACGATCTTTCGCTGTTTAAATCATGGCGGCTGCCATAACTTGTTTTCGTCTGTGGAGTAAGCTCTATCACTGCGCAATCCCCCGAACTTACGAAATATAGTGAGGCGATTGATTGGTTTTAGATCCAAGAAAAGAGTCTGTTTTCCATAAATAGATGATATAAAATGATAAGAAATGAATCTTATATTTTTTCTGTTGATGTGGGTATCACCCGAAAAATTGGACAGAAAACGTTTGCATCAACGCGCTATGCGATTCATTTCTTTAATCATAATGTCAAGGTTGTGAGATGTGTCGGTGATAACCTATGACAAATATGGACAACACCATATCCCTATTTAGAAGTACAAAATCGTTAATCGAAAAATCATCTACTGTAAACGTGGAAATTTTCGCGCCCCGACGGGAAATACTTTTTCATCGCGAATATTTCCCCCACGCAAAACCTTTTGATGTTATAATCGCGAAATCCTCCCCCTCCCCCGCGAAAATAACCACTTTAACAGTAACAAAGGGCACACAAAACCAGGATAAAACCAGAACTAAAGCAAAGAAACAGAAATAAAACAAAATCTACCATATGAAGAGAAGTAAACTCACTGCGGAGTGAGATCAGGTGCCCAGGAAGAATGAGCATCTCCTACTTGCATGCAACACCCTACCACTTCAATTCAGTAGAAAGGTCACAATCGGTAACTCCCACAAAGAAAGACAAACGTATAAATTGGTATGTCATGGCACAAAAGGTCTATGTTCAACACTGCGCTTCTATCCAAACTCATCACCCGTCTTTGTCCACTAAGAGCAATTCAAAAACTAAAAAAACCAGGGCATCAGAATCAGACTCCAAAATTCACAATCAGAAGGCTTACAAATGCTTAAAAAATATATAAACAGAACTTTCTCACGAGAGGAAAAAGGACAATTATACGGAGACAATAAGGCACCTCCATAGAAGAAGGGAGGAGATCTCCAACAAGACCCCGCTGCAGCATCAACAGTAAAACACCAAAACACCCGATGCAAAAACACAAAAGACGAGTACAGCACGAGACGGAAAAGAGACACACGACATGTAAACATCAAACACAAAAGACTACGCATAAACCGACGAGACCAATGGGTAACCGGTGCCGACTTTGGACGGCCATTTGTCACGCAAGTAGCAAATGGTGTGGTTATCCTGGATTACGTGCGCACAACCCTCTCACTTCTCCAATTACCCAGAGGTCTCGAAGAACGTACAATTGTGGTGTAAAACACCCTCCTCACTGTAAGATGACATCACACAAACATAAAAATCAACTTATTCTAATGAACAACTAGTTTTAATCATCTACTGGGTATGGCTTTCTATGCACGGCCTACGTAACGGGTGTTGTTTGAAAACAGGAGATGCTTACTCTCCCCGGGCACTTCATTATATCTAGATTTGAGATTAAGTTTTGCTTTTCTGCAGAATGTTTAAGTTGATGAATTTGAAAATCCATAGAAGTTTAGTAGAATGAAAATTCATCGCTGGTGTCATTGTTATAATTACGGCAAGCCTAGTCGTGGACTGCAAATCTTTGATACTCAGCTGGAATTTCCCTGTCCCTGTACAAGGGGTGATAGATTCTAATATTCGTTAACAATATTATAATGTGAAAGATAATCGATCTTTTTGTATAGAAAAACTTTCTATCGTGTTTAAAATAGAAAGAATAATGACCTATTAGTTTTCTACATTCCATTTATGAAAAAAAGAGGAAGAAAACCGCAAGAAAATTGAATAATTTAACTACAGAATTAGCTCGTTGATTAAATACGCCCGTATGTACTTACTATTTCTGGATTCGCATTAATAGCAACACAGCAAAGAAACAGGTGTTTATTGCGAAGTAAAGGATCAAGGGTTAAATAAGGAAACCTGTTCAGTAAAGGATCCAAGACTATATAGGGGAACCAGCGGTAAGACAGCATATCATTAGGTAAGGACTGCTCTGTACATTAGGGCTATGTAAGTAGAAAGTTATATGGGAAAGGGGAGCAGTTCGGAATAGGATATGGAAACGGAAATGAAACTATAAAGAATATGATTGTACAGAAAATGGTCTAGGGATAAAAGCCCAAAAATAAAATATGAAAATATCGTTAGAAGTAAGAAGATACAACGAAAGAATAGAGAAAATCATAACTGTCTGTAAAAATTCTACCTCTCAGTAGCGAAGCACTCTCTGTGTTCCTCCTATGTGATGAGCACTTCTAGACCCCAAAGACTGACGAATCAGAAGCAAGATGTTAGATTAGTACGAAAACTATATGTGAAGATAAGAAAAAACCCAAACAAACTTTTATTTTATACGATATGTATTTGATATCATTTTTATTTTCCATGTGAAAATATTTTGCACATAACGGATGAAGTATTCATTGTTATTGTTCTGAAGCATTGTTTTTAGTCTTTTAAATTAAATTGACATTAAATCATTATGTAATTGGTGCTTTTTGGCCGAAACCAGAATCCGAAATTTACAGTCAAAAGACTTTTGAACTTTCTCGCGGAAAAGAAAAATCAGCCAAAGAGACGGAGACCATAACAAAACTCCGTAGAAACACGAAGGCCAGCTCTCCAATCTCCAGTGTCCAGTGCACGCGCGGAATGTAATATTATGGGGTTTTTTTTAAATCAAGAAACTATATAAACATCTTGTATAAATCCTCTTTATTTTTTATTCTGTTAAACAGGATCTGAAAATTTCGCAAAATTATTGTTTAAAATTTCACTTGAAATTATGATGCTTTTTTTAAATACATGCAGTTTTTGCAAGAGAGCGAGTTTAAAAGCATTCAACAATGTACGAATTTCACAGATGCTTGTAAAATCTCTTCATAAATGAAAAAAAAAATATTCAGATTGGTCACACCCTTGTTAAAACCGATGGAAAACCACAAAAATTAAGTGTTGCCAATTTCAGGATATCTGCACTGAGAAATCCCACAAAATATCAATGTAAACGTCTATACTATACCTTGACATTTAGAAAATATTTACTTTTTCAAGATAATTATATTCATTTAGGCTAATTAAAGATGGTCAAATCCATTATTAGCCTACTGTCACCGAAAACAATGTATACCTAAATAGTTCACGGTAAAATTAAAAAGTCTAATTCAAATAACGAAAAGCCATCTGTTGCTTTTAATCTCCATTTGCAGTTTTCACAAAAATTATAGGAAGTATCGTTTCCGTTATTAATTTGAAACATTTTGTAAAAGAAGAGACCAAATAATCATGTACTCGTCATACCTACATCATTTAATTATGATTCAATGAAATGAAACTCGCATATGAAACACATTAATCTTGTTATAAAAATGAGTTTAAAATTTCAAGAAGGGATAATTAATTGTTATCGTGATCACTCGCAGGACTCGGTTATCAATCTTTTTGATCTTATCCTCAACATAAGAAATATTTCAAGCGAATTAAGGGACAAGAAGACAACGGATATGATACAGGAGCAAGGTGGTGAAATCTTATTCATAAACATTGTATTAAAATTGCAAAACAAGCATTCAGTAATTATCGGCATAGCTTTATCAAAAACCATACAAAGACAAATTTGGACTATCCAATGAATAGACTCCCCGAGAGAAGATCAGGTGCCATCGGGGATTAAGCATCTTCTGTCCCTTGCTCTCCGCTAGCCATATCATTGAATCACTTTAAAGAAGTGAGCCACTGCCAGAAATAATGATTTTGGCAAATTTTCATACCAAGGAAAGTGTATGTTGAGTTTGATTATTGCCGTATGGGATTATTGAATTTTTGCTTCACCCTTTACGATATAACGACATCTAAACTTTTTCTAAACACTCAAAATTCATAGCATCATTTATTTAAGAACAGATAAATTTGCAGCATGGACCAGAGATGCAAGTTTCGGGTACTTAACCCTCGTCAGTGATCCTTAATATTTGTTTTACTCAGTTTTTTATATTTTGAAGTGTTTACTCAACAGAACTCGAGGAAATGGCTAAAAAATTAAAATTGAACATATACATTCTATACAATGTTGATTGTATCGCATCTGCCAGAGTCCTGTTTCATGGGCCTGTTCCTGTTAAACGTCTTCAAATGTAATAGCATCATTTAAGAACAGATAAGTTTGCAGCATGGACCAGGTACTTAACCCTCGTCAGTGATCCTCTGTCTAAACAATGTAATATGACATGCATGTATATATAGGTATAAATCATATACGTAATAACGAAGTACTCCAGATGAAGTAACATTTTCACTTTGACAAATTATGACAATCTTCTGGCAATATACTTTATGACATAATATGTTCAAAGGTTACAGAGAAGGCATAAAATTGGCTAAGACATTTCTTCATTTGAAGTTTGGCACCTGTTTTCCAGACCACAAACAATCTCTCGGTACACTTGATGTCCACAACGGAATATTCCAGTCGCTCAAGTCATAAGTCCTTAGGCAACTAAGGATAATCGCTATTTTGGTTTGTATGTTTCTGTCCCAATTTGGCTATTACATATGCTTAAAACAATTAAGACATGTCAATCAGACTGTAATTAGCAACGTTTGCCATCGAAGTTGGTGTCTTTTAGCAAATGTGAAACAAACTTTGAGGTCTCTGCACGTGATTTGCGCATTGGCTTTAAAGTCCTAGGTATTTCGATTACATGTGTGTTTTTTGTATGTTTGTATCTTACCCCTTGTTGAGATCTCGTTATAACGAGTAAAGGGTTTCAAAATGAGATTTTTGCCTTAAAACATTTGCTTACAAAGCAAAAATGCATGAAATCATCTGTCTCAATATTCATTGAGGAACATATCATATCCTTAAGAGAAACGTTGCAGAAAAAACGCAATACACAAGAACTATACACCTACAAAACATACAAAAAAAAACATCATATTTCAGTACAATACTAAAATATGTCTCAAGTTTTGACTTGTGTTTGATTGCACTTTGAAGGTGCTGATGAAAGTCTCTCTGTTCCTTGTGCGGGTGTTTTCCACTGTGGTCATTACATAATTGGCTTCCTGGTGATCTCTCCCATACATTATGAAGTTTGTAAATACAATTTACCCCCCCCCCAAAAAAATGAGTGTGAATATATTTTTCTTAACATATTTCTATTGAGTTCGATTCTATATAAACATCCTTCTATCTCTCTCAAAACGTAGAGATATCAAATACTGTTAGATATTTTAAAATTTTGATTCCCCTTAAATTCTATAAGAACCACATATTGACTTCAAGTATTTCTTTGAAATATGACAAATGTGTATAACAACCCATTTTATTATGCAATTATTGAAATAGAACAAAAGCAGAACGTATATGGAACGATAAATACAAACTTTGTACAGGTCGACATAATTGATATTATTTATATGATAATTAAAATCCATTTCTTATTCATTATAAGTTTTTACATCTTAAACTTGCATCATAAGTAGCCCAATACAGAAACAATGGATGGCTAAATTGACCTTCCTGATCACATGACTTCTTATTGTGAATCAAAATGTTACAAGTCGATTATGGACTGTATGATACAGAGTTAATTACTAATTAATCATTCTGTTCACGTTACATATTATATTCATTTGTTTCGTTTTTGTTTGCCTTAATTGATAAACAAATTGTTTTACGATATGATGATACATAGCTGTCGATAAAAAGAAAGATGGAGATTTTATGGATGTGTATCGTTGATTCATCGATCTATCTTAACAATAAAAAAATGGATTAAAATGTTTAATTTTCGAAGAGACTAGCATTTTCTTTCAGAGGTATGCTTGCTATTAGCATGTATAGGTCTACCGCAATGACATCAAGTCATGAGCAATAACAAACATAAGAGAGGAGGGGATTTCGAACAACACTAGATTGCAGCACCCACAGCCAAACAACCCATGCAAAACACAGAGTTGATATGCACAGCAAGAGACCTAAAAGGGACAAGGAACACCCAAAACAATACAGGGACATCAAACGCAATAGACTACACATAAACCAACGAGACCAATTTGTAACCTGTGCCGACGTGGGAAAACCATCTTCTCCGGCATCGGTTGCTCATTGGTCTCATTGATTAATATGTTGTCTTTTGTGTTTCATGCTTCTATGATGTGAGTAGGTGTTCTTTGTCCCCCTTTTACATCTCTTTCTGTGAGTGTCTGCTCTGTGTGTTTTGAATTGGGTGTTTTGCTGTGGGTGCTGCAACCGACTGTTGTTTAAGATCCCCTCCTTTCTGATACAAGACTTTAGATTGGTCAAGTACCAAACCCGTCTGGTGACTGCAGGACCATATCCGTGGCACAAAAGGCGTTCGATGATTCTGACGCAATTTCGATGGTAATTCTGTCTGCCTTCCATAATTCTTATTTTCAATTTCTGAAAAGTGGGTCCTGTAGCATCATATCACACCCATCCTGCTAAATCTTTCGGTATTTTCTTTTACCATATATCATTGTTTGGATTGAAGATCTCTGACAAGGGTTAAATAATCTGTTCTTAAATGGTGCTTTGAATATGAAGACGTACCATACAAGGCAGGGTGTGAAATACCCATAGCAGTATTCTCTGTTACTTATATTGGTCCGAATATGAAAAGATGCTGACAATATTTATTGTAAAATTTCCAGAAAGTCTTAATTCGTTTGTGAAATCGAAAACCATGGTAACTTTGTAATTGGTAATTTGTAAATTCCTATTATGAAAATCCAAAACATTAGTACATGCTCTAGCGTACCGGATTGTGAAATGTAAATACCGTATGACGGTAATCTAGGAACATCACCATTAAGCCAGGGGAAATTTACTATGTTGAATCCAAAACCATTTCTTTTGCCATACTCACTCGTATGAATCAGAGTCCATCATAATTAGCAATAGGTGTATTGCTATCTTTGTGAGTCCTCTGATATTAACTGAAATTGTTTACCATCGACCTTGGTCATATCTTAGATCTCTTGGTGTCACATTCCAAAGATTTCACTTTTCAAATTCCGAACGAATATCCACATACGTGATGGCATGTCAGTAATTTCAGTTTTTAGAATGAGAATCAAATTCCATATCAATAAACGCCATATATTCTGTTTTTTTTAAATATTGAATTAAATAAATGCATGAATTTCATTATAACTGTTAAAGTGTTTGTCATCTGGATTGCAAATAAAAACACAAATTGTAAACATTAAGTTGTCACGACTATCTCCTTTACTTTCATATGACATTCCCCCCAGCATATCCCAGCACTTCCGACAACCCTCAATCATCTCTCCTGTCGTAACATACACCATATCACCTCTGACAAAAGCAAGCTTGCGCATAAACACCTTGATGTTATCTCTTCTTAATCTGATCAAAATACATGCCATTTTTACAAATTTCCCCGTGTTTCATCATATTCGATCTTTTTTTAAACGAGACACTTTTACGGCTTACAACATTTTTTATACTGATTTATCAATCTATCATTTAAATGCTTTTAATTCAATTATCTCATCGTGTATTTAGCATTGTAATACTTACTGTTCTAATTACATGCGCGGACTAAGGGAGGACTTGTGCAGGTTACCCCCCCCCCCCAATTTTTTTTCAATTTCCAATCAATCAATCTCACAAAAACCTCCGCCGCTCTTTTAAAACGGGACATGCAAGACTCTATGACGGTTATATTGAAGTATCAGCAAAAATGATAGGACATTAAGGTATCCGATATACAATAGGGTATTTTTTCATGCCTGGCAAGTTACTATAAACTATATATATAATGCCCACTGCCCAGAAATAATAATTTTGGGGCCAGAAAAACAAAGGGGAATAACTGATGAAAAATTTTAATTGTCTATTTTCTCTATATAACATATGCAAAATAACAAAGTTGTACCAGAGTTTTCCCCTTTGATTATGAAGACCTGGGAGTCTTATATCTGTACTCAGGACATCATTACCTTTCATAAAATATATAGTTTATAGTACCTTACCAGGCATAAAATTAACCATACTTTACAATTGAGATGATTAAAACGCTATGTAAAATAACTCAATTGTACAACGGATACCTTAAGAGCCATTGCAAGTACGCAAGGGCATGTTCGAAATACGACCATTTCAGCGTTAGGGTCAAAAGATTTGCAAGTAAACAACTCATTGAGAGTTATATTATACAACGGCTGAAATCATCATTGTCACGTTGCAAATGAATTTCTAGGAATCTCATTGGACTATGTTACCCATCTGCAGCCGTAAATATAGAGCTTTATGACGTCACGAACACCTTATTGTTTCTTGACGTCATAGCGCGCATTTCCTCTCACTTCAGATCCTTTAATTTTATTTTTCTGCTAAAATGAATTTCATTCGTGGTTTGTTCATTTTGAATAAACCATTTACGGGTACGATCTTTTTAATGGTGAAGAAAATTTTACAATCCATCAACAAATAAAAAAAGTTAGAAATTTCACTGTTGACGCCATTTTGAAATGACAATTTATAAGTGATTTGCAGTATGACAAAAATGTTATTACGGTTCAAGACAGGTAATATAGTCTGATATACCTTGTCTGGAACTAATATCCACCTCGCCGATCCCTCTTTCCAGAATAACCAGTGACATTCTAGATTGCGATTGAATGGCTGTCAGCATCATCAAACGGGGCATTTTTACCTGATGTGTACATCAATATTTACATTGAAACAGTCACCGAATTTGACAAGTGTTCATGGAATTGTTGCGATGGGTGTTGCATGCAATCAGAAGACGTTGACTCTCCCCTGGCACCTTGAATCACTTCAGTACACTGTTTATTCCGGGGTTCGCAACTATTAGAATGGAAATTCTAATGATTTTGTCTTGCCTTCTCCACTTTCAGATTGAATAACTGATTGGTAGTTCTTCGATGATTCTTACATCAAGAAGTCTAATTTTTGACTATCCCTGATATTCTTAAACAACTCAGAAAACAATGCAGGATGTCTTTAGAAATATCTGTCCTTTATTCTGCTCCTGTCGGAGGGTTGTTAACTGGATGTTAATTGCGTTACATCGGGCAACTAACTTCTAAAACTTGAAAACTTACGAAAGCGTGTCATTTACACATCATCATACATGATAACTCTACTCGAAGTGCCACTTGGGTGTTTATCGTTCGAAACATGCACGTACTGTTGCAGAGTATTTAGAAGGAATTGGTTTACAAAAGATGCTCGCTAGCAGCAGAGTCGACATGCTTCTTCTTTAAACACTCTTTAGAGAAGACAGGGCCCCGACCACCTGTCTTCTCTTAATCTCAGTCGCACTCCTCGGATGTTCACATGCATGATCTCGATACAGCCGGCAGAGCACGGACTGTATTTCGTATGTCTTCTGTTATTCATATCCATTTACAATTCCATCTGTGTTCCTTGGGCCACTGCGTCATGCTGTCTATTTGTATGTTCATCTTACAGCGAAGAGGATATTTTACACCACAATTAGTGCGTTCTTCGATACCTCTGGGTAATCGGAAGACGGGAGGGTTGTGCGATAACCATACCTTCTGCTACTTGCGTAGCAGACGGCCATCCAAAGACGGCACCGGATATTCATTGGTATCGTTGGTTTATGTGCTGTCTTTTGTGTTTCATGTTTTTATGGCGTTTGATGGTGTTCCATGTCCCTTTTGTGTATATTTCTGTGTGTGTCTGCTCTGTGTTTTTGCATCTAGTGTTTTTGGGTTTTGATGTGGGTGCTGCAACCGAGTGTTGTTGGAGATCACCTCCTTTCTCTAATATTCTATTTCTTCCTTTTACAATAAGCAGTAGTTGTTAGTGTCGTTATGTTAAGATACAATCCTTTGTGATTTACATGACATTGTACGTCTTATGAAAGTATTAAAATTAATTGAGTGATTTACGTGTGATACAAGGAATAACTAAAGGCAAACAACATTTTGTATACAGTTTGATTTTTTATGGTTGATTAAATATTTGTGGATTCGTGTTATTAGCAAATAAAAACTCTTCAAATATGTGTAGGTGATTTTAAGAAAACCGCTTCTATTTATGTATCGCTTGCGGTATTCGGAATTCTAATTCTTTATTCCAAGAACAATGGTTCCCCAGTTGACTGTCCTTTCATGTCATCTTTTACTGGTATGAAAATATAGCTTTTCGTAAACATCTCCTAAAAATGAAGCTGGGCTTTGAGTTATTTATGATAATTTAACGTAGTAAAGAAATGTGGTTGGTTTAATATTATGATAAATTGTTGCCCAAAAATCTAAATTACATGTACGTATATTATGTTAGACATAGTGGTATGTCAGAGGTCCTTGAGAACTGACTGATTACATGCAACTTTTCCTTTCCTTATCGACAGAGAGACGTGTGAAGTTTAGGATAGCTCATGAGTGTCCCTAAATTTAGAATGTAAATATGTAAACAACCTCGGATCACAGCTGACAATGTGGAAGGGATCTCTAGCTAAACCATCATTCACCCACCAGCTAGACCACCCTTCGGCAACCGCAACGGAGCACAACCGCAGTACAGAGTAATCATCAGATTCACAGAAAAATGCAATGACTGAATGAAATAACTATTCTTTGAAAAAGCATTCGATGAAACAATTATTTTGTAATTCAGTTTCGTAAAGGTAGATGATTTTATCTGTTGCATAATTTTCTCTTATCAAATATTGGAAGGTATCTTTAGTTATAAAGAAAAAGGTAATTTTGATATTAAACAAACCCTCTACACAATTGCAAGTCAAATTTTAAACCGCACACCTTACAAAGGAAGGTACAGAAATATATAGAACTCTTAATAGCGATTACCGATAATTCACTCTATTTGTTTGGAATGATAAACAATTATTTCGTTTGAAATGTAAAAATAGTTTTAAAAACATGTTACCAACGATGTGTGAATAGGGTTGATAATATAGAATTAAAACCTATATTTAACTGGTTTACACCCTCTTGACCTCATAATACGACGTTAGATTTAATTTTGGTCGACTTACTAAAAAAATCAACTAGGTTATCATGTTTGTAAATACAGCTTAAGTTAAATCTCAGGAAAGGGAATTGTCTCGAATTCTTATATGACGTAATATTTTTTACAAACACTCCGACAAAACGTAATCAGAAACCCTAAGAAGCTAAATTTAGTACGGAGGTACTTAAAATAGAATTCGTCAGAGACCATGACGAACCAACGCTTCGTTGCCTGTGTGTAATACTGAATTCTAAATTCCTATTTTGGCTTTCAAAGGCTTTTAAATAGAGATATTTTTGTCATTTTAGGTTTCATTCATGCTACAGTCCCATTCACAAGTTGTATCAATAAATCAGAATTACAGTCAAATTTAATGTTCCGTGTTAAATTTGTCATGCGCATCCTCTTCCGTTAGAAACCTTGTATTTATTAATTGTTCTTCATCAGCTACATTCTAAATACAAAAACCATATCCGTCTCACTTCAAAGTAAAACGTCAACAAAACCATCCTGAACAGAGTAAACCCGGACTCCCTTGAGGACTACATCGGGATATTCCAATCTGTTCATATTTGTATCGTTCATTACATTTTCTAAATTTTCCCCTGGCTATACTGAAATATCACTTCATTGATTCTGTTGCATCAATTAAACACTGCTCGATTGTACTCGAGAAGATCACGTGACCTTGACGATGCTCCATTCATGGAAATATGACTCCGAGCAAACTTCCGGTACGATTACGTCATCACTTTCGCTCGTTATTGCCAAACAATAGAAGGACAATGGACACACCAACGCATGCAATCATTTATTGCGCACTTAAACATTTCATCCTGTCTGAGTAAATAATTTGAGAATGAAAAGTCGGACGAGGTAAAACATTTAGAGTGATCATCCATAGTTATTGTTTGAATATTGATTTCCTCGTAATACACATTCAACACAAAATTTGTTGGCAATATTGTTTTAACGATCTCCCACGCCGTATTAATCGAATTGAATTAAGCATTTAATGACTTTTTCAACGTGTTTATTCCTAATTGATTAAATATGAAAGTAAAATGTATACATACATAAATTCAATAAATAAAGTTTTACTAGTTTTTTTTTACATTGGTTGGACTAGGTTTTGTTATGGGTGCTGCAAACGTGTCACGTTGGGGATATCCTTTTTTGTTTTTATGGGAATTAATAATAAATCTCATTTTATAATTAACTTGGAATTATCATAAAGACATAGGATCTAGACAACTTTCCAGGAAGCTTCCGACCGTCATTCAAGAAGGTTCAGCCAATTCTAGCAAACTTCTACGTATCGATAAGTATTCATGTCCAAGTTCAGGAGAAAGGGGGGTGTTCCTGAAACCCCCCATTAGATCCACGCTTGGTGAATCAATTGTCAATATTGAAATATATGTTCTATAGTACCCATTTTGTTGCCTAGGCCGGGTACGAGGATTGAGATTTCTTTTTCTTCTCCAGTTTTGGTCGTACCCTGTGAGACAGCCTATGTGAGACACATAAGTTGTCTCAAAGGCTCCAATTGACCAATGATAAAAGATGTTTACACAACATTCACTTGTAACACAAATGTATCTGAAGCATAGCGGGGTATCGCCATAAGTAATCATATTTAAATCATTGACTGAAAGTCAAACACAAAAATCAGATTCCTAAAATCACAATCAAAAGGTTCTTAAAACAAATATAAATATCTCATTAGAAAGGAAAATAGGACAAACAGACGGAGAAAATAATACAGCATCATACAGACACGATATTAATAGGATCTAATACCACATTCTAGGAGAGACAAAGAAATATTCTCCAGTTTTGCTCATACACCGTAAGACAGCCTATGTGAGACACATAAGTTGTCTCAAAGGCTCCAATTGACCAATGATAAAGAGAATCTTATTGTGACGTCTCAGTAACATCTTCAGAAAACATGGCGTAAGAAGGCATAGAACGTTGTTTAAATTCCCTTTTTTCTATGTTTCATGGAAGAAGAAATAGATTAAATCACTTTCTACTGAGTGAGACAAAAAAATTACACTCGTGACGGAAATTTTTCATCTTTTCGAAATTTCCGTCACTCGTGTAAATTTTGATGTCTCACCCAATAGATCGTGCTAGAACATATTAATCTTATGTACAATCTCCAGAGTCCAATGCAAGTACGGATGTGACAGTTATACCGAATTAGGGCGACGAGTGTTGCAGGAGATGTTGACTCTTCCTGGGCACCTGGTCTCACTCCCATGTTGGTAGTTCGCTTCTTTTCAGTGTGGTGAAGGGTTTTCTTTGGTTTCTGTTTTGTCCTGATTTTGTATGCCCCGGTTTATGATTTTCTGAATTATCGATTTTGTACTGTGTATTGGTATATGGTCATTATCCATATTTCTCATTGTAGGTGGCACTGTTCAGTAACGTGCTGTTCTTTGCGCACTGTGCTGCTTTGACACTCATAAGTACTAAAAATTGTGTGTAAGCAGAAAAGATTTCACACGATCAGATAGACTTTATTGACATACTCTATTCAATTGTTAATTTGCGTGACTTGCTGTTTGTGTGTAATTGTCGTTTATGTCTGTGAAGTTGTACATACGTTTAGTTGTTTATATGTATGGTATATGGTATGATTTATGCAGACGGCCATTAAGGCTCATTAGCATATACAGTTATTTAGTTGTGCATATGTGTCTTCCTCTTTATGCGACTTGCTATCCATATGGCAATGTCTCGGCCACTATTTTGGTCATAGATTCTATTTAACTATGCTACTGAATCGACCCTACAGGAAATAGGGAGCCGCGCATACTTTGCTACTGAATCGACCCTACAGGAGATAGGGAGCCGCGCATACTTTGCTACTGAATCGACCCTACAGGAAATAGGGAGCCGCGCATACTTTGCTACGTAAATTTAAAACATAAATATAGAGGGCGCTACTATAAAACATTTGTCTGTGTCTGAAATCTAATTAAGTACTACCGAATAGGATTTACTAACCGAAACCGTACCTTAAAGTTGGTTTGATTTTTTTTTTCTAGAGGTTAGAGAGCTGGAAGTCTCCTGTATTATATGGTATAATTGGTTTCTCTGGTATACACCATGTCATGTGTTGCGTTTGAGACGAGGTCGGTTTTCCAAAATAATTCTTGCAGAAATGATTAATTCATTGTCTATCATCAATGTATATTTTGTCTTATATGAAATGACAAATATGGATAATGACCATATCCCTGTATACAGCACAAAACTTGCTGTTTTTCTTCAAGGACTTGTGTATAAATTCCAAGAAATCAATAGAAAGGAAAATTATTAAGGAATGACAAATCAAAGTAAGGTACATTTTATTTTCGTTATGTCTCTTTCGATCGTCTAGGAAAAAAAGACCAAAGGAGTCTAAGATAGACAGTAAATAACATGGAAAGTACAGTATGTATCAGCCAATGGACCAAAGGAGTCTAAGATAGACAGTAAATAACATGGAAAGTACAGTATGTATCAGCCAATGCTTTCAATAGTAATATTTTGTTCAATGTCATCTGAAAATCAACCATTAGGAACACTACTCTTTACTGACATTACGTCATAGTCTTCTTCTTATTTTATTGGTGCTTGAAAGAGTAAAAAAATAGCAATAATTATTCACCATAGTCATCACGATAATGTTTAAACAAACAATTCTTTTGTATGCCCCAGGGGCATATAGTTTTTCACATGTCCGTCTATTTGTCCATGGAAAAACATTTAAAGTTGGGCATTACTTTTTAATGGTTATTAAGGTGGCTCCACAGAGTATCCGAATATATAGTCTTTTCGGAGGCTCTCTTACCGTGGATATTGACGTCATTATGATTATGACGTCATGATAACGCGCGAAATAAATATTGTGAACTCGCCGATGAATTGTATCCTCAGCGCTCGGAATTTTCGGCGTTCAAACTCTTCTATCTCGCTTATTTCAGAACGGATTTCAGCAAGTTTGGTATCTATGAAACCAAAAAATTATCGTCTACACTCTGATAATAATTAATTTTAGCTAGATTTATCGTTTGATCTATATACGTACAAAATATCCATGAATGAGACCCCTGGCTATCGCTGTAAAAGTTTCCTTTTTATAACGTCATCATCGGAAATTCAACAACTTGTTACTTTGAAATAAAATCGAATAGGAGAATTTTGATTTAACTATCTTACAGGCTATTTCTTGGAGATTTTAGCGATATAATGGATCAGATATTTAAAGTATTGTATCTCTGATTATCTATGATCAGAAAAATCTTTCTGCAATTTTGTCAACTTTCCTACTTTGCAGCGAAATATTATCGAACTAAGTTTCTTTATTTGAAAATTTAAAGGGAATGAATTTTAGTATCAATCCTGCTTTGTACAAAGATGTATCAATTATGCAGATAACTACACACATTATTGAGAGCGAGCGAGGCGAATGACGTCCATAAAATAAGTTTTCGTTTATTTTTTCCCTTCTCTCAGATTCATACTCAGCCGTATACATGTATCTCTGATTTTGTTAAATTTTACACACTATTTTAAAATATTTTCAGCCATAGAAAAAACCTTATATAGGGGGGAAATTTCTCTGACAGGAGGGGAAAAATATATATTCCAGGGAGGGGGAATGGGGCCGAACATCGCCGAATTCGTTTGAAAAAAAAAAACCCCGAAAAAAACGAATAAGGGCGTCCTATTTTGAATTTGAGCAAATAAAAGAAAACAAATCCAAGCCTCTTCTTTATGCGATAGAGAACTCTCTCTCTCTTTCTTTCTCTCTCTCTCTCTCTCTCTCTCTCAACTTCATGTGAAGCCCCTCTCAGGAAATATTTTTGACGCTCATATTCATTGCACTTTGCATTTCCCTGCGTAATATAATTTAGATTGTCCTCGAAATTTGTTTTTTTTTTCTATGTTAATGGTATTTCTAGATATTGTAATATGAGCTATATGTTGATAATATCAATATCCTTCAATGCGCTCAATCCTCCTATTATCGTAAGTCATCCAATTAACAGTTATATGTGCACACTGTAATTGAGTTTCTGGATACGCTCCTGAATCTGACTTTAACATATAGCCTGATCTTTGGAAATTTCTTATTCATAAAAGTCAGAGAAAATAATTTCTTCCCAGTCCCGAAACGTAAGCGAAACAGCGCCTAGCCCCCCCCCCCCCCCCCCCCCCCCATTTATAAGTCGGTACCCGATTATTTGTCACGACCTACTTTGAGAAAAACTGACGCCTACTTTCTTAGTAAAGGCACTCTGATTAATCACAATATCTCTTTCAGAATCGCCCCTTCTTAAAAGATTATTGAGAACTCTGCCCCTGCCTCACCAAATAAAAAAATATCAGGATGAGAGTGCATTAGTTTTTATTTCTGAGTCTTCCTCCCTCGAGATTCGCGCTTTTTACTCTCTCTTTTTCCTAACTGTCTTTGAGGGGGGGGGGTGGCATTCTGCTGTTAAGACATATCAAGAATCTCGTATGTATGGACACACACTATGAAAACTTTGTAATGTTTCCGTTAAGGCCGTTTCCGTCCAGAATTCCTACTAATTCCTGTAGTCATACGCTGATTTTAAACTTACCTCTGACGTCACTATAACGTCGAATGAATATGGATTGCAACGTAGAAATTAAGGGGGTGGGGTTACAAAAATAGTCATAACTTCCGTTCGCTAGGTTCGATTTTGTTCATATTGCATAGAAATACTTCATATACAATAGTTTATCATTTGATATTTGTTTCAAGAAAATTAAACGATAGAATTTCATGCAATAGGCATATAACGTCAAAAAATGACGATCGAAACACGAGTTTTTAACCTCCTAGATGATCTTAAATTTGTAATAATTCCTCCATTTTCTCAGTTTATTTCAATATCTTTGTTTAAAGATGAAAACATAGTTTGAATATAAAATTAAATAATAAAAACATTCATAAATTCAGCAAAATATTTTAAAAATCAGCATACTTTCTTCAAACTGGCAACGTTGGCAAAAATAGAAGAGAAACCCCAAAACCGCCAAAATTCAAAGCGTCATGCAAACAGTTACGTAGGTTCGATTTTGTTCATACTTTGCAAAATTTAATCTTGTATACCAATTATCAAATTCCAAGAGTTTCAGAAAAATTAAACGAGAGGATCTTTTTTGGGGGGTAGGTGTGTGGAGCCACCTTAAATGAATAAAATATATGTTCTATAGTACCAATTTTATTGTACTAGACACGTTTTTCGGATATGGAATCCTAGTCAGTAGTACTTCATGTCAAACAGTTTAAATAAAGCCAAAGTGAATTTTTCTGGCGCCATCTACAATACAGACTTTTAATTTCCTTTCTTTTAAGTAACCTTATACATTGTTGTTGTTCTTTTCTGTTTGTATTTTTTATAACTTTCTTACAAATCTTTACAACCAAAAACTATACGCTGGAAGAAATACTCTTAATAAAAAAATAAACAAAACTCAGAAGAGTTAAAGAAGATCCAGACGATAATCTCAACAGCACTCAAAATAGAGCACACAATTGAGCATCGACGGACCCCTAGAAAGTTAGAGGTGGGACCAGGTGCCCGGGAGGAGTAAGCATCCCCTGTTGGCTAGCCGCACCCGCCTTCGATGTTCATGCACGAAAATATAAATACATGCACTGTCTGAGGTAATGTCTATATAATGTAGAAAGTGTTATGGCGACCATGTCAGGGAAAAATATTCAAAACGCTTGCTGTAAAACCCCTAGCGGGAAACTTTTTTACGAGTTCCACACGGCAAAGGTATAAGTGTGACACAAATGAGTTAAAGAAGATCCTGACGATAATCTCAACAGCACTCACAATAGAGCACAAAATTGAGCATCGACGAATCCCTAGCAAGTTAGGGGTCCGTCGGTGTGTACCTTGGCTGTACTTCCGTCAGAAATACACCAAACACGTATATTCAGGATGGTTTAGCTCTAACACTGGTGGATCTAGTGGTGCTAATTATTTAAAAGACTTAGATCTTGACTGATAACAAAGAGGGAGCAGATGCTTCAATCAGCAAGAAGTGGAGCACACCGGGCGCCAATTGGAAATCATACGATTTGCTGAAAGACCATTCTTCCAATCTGCACATATACTTATCGATCAGAAGTCCAACATCTGGATCACCTATTCTCCTATGTATCTATTATTTTCTCACAGAATAAAATTTATTGTAACCTACAAGGTACCTGTATAAACGATGGCCATTTTATATGAGAGATTCTTTCAATTTAGAATGTGAAAACCATTTGTCTTTTACTAGAGCTGATTTGACTTACAAGTCACTAAATGACTGATACGCTTAGCTTTTGGAGAAAAAATAATTCCCAATCATCCACGGTTGCATCTGTATTATAATCACTGTAAGTTGGGAGCTTTTTTCGCCGATGTATGTCTTTCTTGATAAGTATTCCTCTATCCATAAAGCTGTCTTTCTTCATAATTTATCCTAT
Organism: Pinctada imbricata; assembly: GCA_033119305.1. Taxonomy (NCBI): domain Eukaryota; kingdom Metazoa; phylum Mollusca; class Bivalvia; order Pterioida; family Pteriidae; genus Pinctada; species Pinctada imbricata. The sequence continues at coordinate 8,705,896 of VSWD01000008.1, forward strand.
ATGAATACTTATGTTAACCGTCTTCAAATTCAATAGCATCATTTAAGAATAGATAAATTTGCAGCATGGACCAGACATTCACGTTTCGGGTACTTTACCCTCGTCAGTGATCCTCAATCTAAACAATGTAATATGACCAAAGAGTATGAAAGCTATTTTGTCAAAAAATATTCATTTCTCATATATAGGTGCATATACTCGGTGGAATTGTCTAAGAGGTTTATAACATATGTTACATCGCCTGGTTACCTCTTACTTTGTTCTAGATTGCTCTACGATTTGCTTATGGTCATTTTCAAACTGAATGTGGAAAAACAACTTCAATGAATCTGTTTTTTAGGTCGCGTATCGTTTTTAACACTGTTTAAATCACTAGTTAATATAGGTCAATGTTTGAAAAAGGTCAAATTGAATGACACATATGTGTTAGCAAGACAGACATTTTCATATTTCGCGATTCTAGCAGCATTACCAAAGTGCACATACGATACAAATTATTTTAGTATTTATGCATGGTGTAGAGGAAAGGAGGGAATCTCCAATAACAACCGGTTGCAGCACTAACAGCACAACTAACATCATAGAAAGATGAAACACCAATCACAGATGAACCAACGAGACCAATGGGCAACCGGTGCAGACCTAGGACGGCCATCTGCCACGCAAGAAGCAGACTGTGTGGTTATCCGGATTACGTGTGCGCAATCCTCCCTTTTTCGCCGATTACCACTGATTGAAAATCAAATTCAATGCCAAAATCAGAATCCCGAAATATCAATCATAAGGCATTTGAAAAAGTAAGTGGAATCATTGACATTGAGCTAGATACACTCTCATTAACGGGAAAAACCGGACAAACAGACGGAAAGAAAAACGGACAACCCGATGTAAATAAAATAATATTCACATAATCAAAGTTTAAATTTGAATGCGGCGCTGCAAAATAAAATAAAATGAAATAAACGATTTAAAGCTGTTGTACCATCGGATAAGAATATTCTAAAAAAAAAAGTTTGACTCCGTGAAAAAACGTCTGTGATTATCGGAAACCGTATATTCGATAGACTTTGTGGACCGTAACGGACACTTTGATCAGGACATTGTATTGTAAGTTGTATATCATTTTCGATATATTAGTACATAATTAAACTTGTAGATTTATATTCTGTCTTTGTCTGATTTTTGCTGGCGTTTTGGGGGTATTCTGACCCATAACAGAATGTTGTGGAAAAATTATAGGCTAGTTATGGATTCCATATCAAATCACGTTATATGGAGCGGAGCTCGCTGTAAAGGCCCAAAGGGCCTTTGCGAGCTTTACTCGCATTTATGGTAACGCGTATACGTAAGTATGGGAAAGATATACATACTAAGAGCTGAAAAAGCTTGGTCACAGGGCCGCTGATACGGGTAAAAGTGACTTGATTTCTTCAAATGACAAAGCAGGAGAACATACCTTGGCAAATTCGCAATGGATAGAATTCTTCTAGTTTTTGGCGTAACTAAAATAAGTGAAACATACCGAACTGTTCGTCTGAAAATCAGAAATTCCGCAGCAACAAATCCGCCATCTTTATCACTAATGACGACACAACGATACGTAACTCTATATACTTGACGTCGCTATTCCTCTATATGTGACGTCATGATAGCAGTGCGTCTATTTTCACGTGCAACAATGGTACATGTACGTAGTATACGTAATAATGCATTTATTATAAAGGAAAAGAAACGCAACACTGCTGCGATTTTCTTGCACTTTTCAAGTACATAAAACAACCAAGATAGATGATCTACAGAAATTATAATCAGAGATTTTAATTTTTAGAAAATGGATTTCTAGGTCAGTAGAGAGAAAAGGGCTGGCTTTCAAAAACTACATCTGTGTATGGGCAGGGGTTATATCTACACAGCAAAATATCACTTCACCGTTGCAATGTAACTTGGACTATATCCAGACCCTTCACATGGGCCGGTTCCACAATGTTTTTGTTTTTTACATGGGGGATCCTTCTCGTCCAGGAGGGGTTCCTACAATCCAAAGGTTATGATTTTGAAATATGCCTACGTTTCAGCAGGTGAAGAATTAGTTTTTGATTTTGTGGTAAAATTAGGTAAAAGCTTAAGGTTTTACAAATATTGTTATTATTGTATGTATATTTTTTTGTCTTATTTCTCCGCTCGCACATAAGGCTTTTCCTTGATTCATATTAGTCTTCAACATGACATTGTTAGATCATTCTCTTCTAATCTACACGTTTTGAGTCTTGACCCGGTAAACCAAGAGCTATGACGATAGTTAGATCCTTTCTTTATAATCATAACGTTAACTCATCAGCTTAAAATATTAATAACAAAAACAGGATAAGTAGCTTTGTCTCTCCTGCGTATAAAGTCAAGAAATGTTAAACGTCTTCAAATTCAATAGCATCATTTAAGACCTGATAAATTTACAGCATGGACCAGACATGCATGTTTCGGGTACTAAACCGTCGTCAATGATCCTTTGTCTAAACAATGTAAAATGACCAAAAAGTATGAAAATTATTATGTCCAAAAATGTACCAAAAGACGTAGCAGAAAGGATGGGATATGATGCTACAGGACCCACGTTTTAGAAATTTTAAGATATTTTGTAACAGAAAATTTCAAATGCGTTGAAAAGACAGACGATCAACCGAAGTTGATCGAACTTGGCTACAAATCTCATCAGATAGTGATTAAAGAATGATAGTTTCCAGTACCTTGCAATGTAGGGGTATAAACCTAGGAAAGTAAAAGATAATGAATGTTGTAAGAAATATTTGTAAGAAATATGTTTTTACTCGCTTTCGGGTCGTCAGTGTTGTGACGTGATTCTAACTGATCTAGTTCTTGTTTTGTTTACCTATCCTCTGTGTGGATTAAATGCAAGTCAGAACTTTTCAACCGTCGAGCCACTGTCACATGTGATAGTTGGTAAGCGTGGTCGGTGTACTGCTGATCCATGAAGGAAAAATGAAAATGAAAATTTGTTTTTTAACGTCAAGCACCAATTTTCGTCAGCGCCTTTCTTGATATAGTGTCTTGTCGGATTTTTTCCCCTTTTCCCTTATTCCTTACCTTTGCCGAAAGCACATCCACTTTACATGTAACGGGATACTGTTATGAAAAAATAACAACGTCCAAGATTTTCTGACACGGCCAAATGTATTTCAATAGCGTCCTCTGGTTTTCTTTTTTTTTTAATTTAAATTTGTGCATTTACCTTGTAGAGAGTGTGTGGCTCCAAATTTTATGTAAGGCCGATTTAGTAGCATAGTCTATGAACAAAATAGCATTGGAAGGATGGTGCTTAGACGTTTACCTCCTTTAATTTTGATGATATTGGATCAATTGACAAGTTTCCGAAATAGCAATAGTCATATTGATAGAGGGCCAAATAAAGCCTCTTTCATGCGACAGAGCGCTCAAAAATTGCCTTCCTCTGACATTTTTTGGCATTTTGTCAGCCATTATGAATTTAGGTAAGTGGCCTATTTGTTAGCCTTTTGATTGTAATTTCTGGATTCTGATTTCGGGTTTTGCGTTTAACTTAAGGATCTCATAATTTAGGTATTTTAATTATCTCGTAATAACGAAATCGATTATCTCGTAGGAAGCATATTCGTTACTTTATATGGTATGGACTAGCTTCGTGAGAAAAAACAGAAATAATTTGCATTGAAAAGTTATATCATTTCGAAGGTAACATGACGTTTTGCGTTGATATTTTTATACTCAGGGTTATGGAGACTGACGTCAGTTTGTACATTTATAACTACCCTCGGGTTCCCGGGATAGGCCTGATAAATCTTTATTTTCTCAGAATTATCTAACAAAATATTTTATAATTCATACAAATCTCCACCTTAACTTCTACTTCAAATGCGCCATATGTTGCCCAGTGTGGGTGTTTGATTATGCTTTACGTGGAAAATGAGACAAATAATATGAATAGATGATGAATCGCAACATATCATCTCTTTTTTCATTGAATATACAAAATTCCTCAAGCTAACGATTGAATCAATTCAGATAAGAAAACATACATACTTTATATGGACCTACGGGGAGGGGGTTGACGCAGTAATTTTTTCCAATTTAAATTTTCTTTTTTTTTTTCTGTTCATAATAACTGTTTGGGTTTTGTTTATTATCTATACGTAGGATACTATAATATATTAATCTTAATATACACATATGATACTAATATGACATAAATTCAACATATAATATATATTCCGAACGTAAACGATTCTGTATGTATTCGGTGTTCTTATTTTCTGGATTATCGATTTTGCATTGTGTATGGAGATATGGTCATTATCCATATTTGTCATCATGTCATCATATCATATATATATATTATATCAAGATTAATCAAATATGTAGATTTATAAATAAATACTAAGACATGTGTAATTTACAACTCCGAATCCCATCCTGTCCTTTCATTTAATATGAAAGAGAGAATGGATAATATATATATTTGTGTTGTTCTTTTGAAAGTGATCATAATAAAAAATGTATATAATTGAATAGTGACAAAAGGACGTGAAGAAAGTATGATCAAAATAGACTGAAAGCGAAATTCTAATGTTCGTGCAACAATGCTGATTATACAATGAATAAGTCCATAGAATGACAGTGTTAGATCTAACTAATCGTATTTTCAGCTAGTAAATCGGTAAATAGAAACAAAACCTATAAATAAAATATTTCTCAAAACATTCTAAGGCTTGAACGTCTTTCGGTATATTTTGGACAAAATTATCACACCTTTTGGCCATATTTCATTGTTTTGATTGAGGATCACCAACGAGGGTTAAATGCCCGGGACGTGCATGTCTGGTACACGCTGTTAATTAATCTGCTTTTGGGTGATGCTAATGAATTTGAAGACGTTTAACATTTTTCACTTTCGTAACCTCTTTAATCAGTGAATGAAAGTTAAACAAAAAGGCGAAACAAGATTAAATAAAAACACAATCGAAAAGCTTTCGAATTTTGGATAAAAACAAATAAGAAATTACACGGAAAGAAAAATAGGATAAACAGGTGGAGACAATGACACAGGCTCCACAGCAATGACACAGGCTCCACAGCAATGACACAGGCTCCACAGCAATGACACAGGCTCCACAGCAATGACACAGGCTCCACAGCAATGACACAGGCTCCACAGCAATGACACAGGCTCCACAGCAATGACACAAGCTCCACAGCAATGACACAGGCTCCACAGCAATGACACAGGCTCCACAGCAATGACACAAGCTCCACAGACACACAAAGGACATCTTTTCTAATGAACCATCTCCAGTGCAAATGCGGCAGGCATTGGAGAATACATTGTAGGTGGCGTTGTTCAAACGCGGTTAATTTCAAATAACACAGGAATCATGTCACATATATATTATCCGAGTAGGAAGGACCACAGTCATCCAAATTTCTGTACCCACAGTTTCGCTGACTGGCCAAAATGACCAAAAGTCATTGTAAGTAGCACCATCCTGAATGTACACTAAAATTGATAAATGCAATTCCATTGATTCTAAGGCCTGCCAAATATGCTGATTTCTTGTTGAATCAGCTACAGTGAAATGGAAACACCAAGACAATACAACAGTCCACATTAACATTATATTTGTTGAAATATTTTTATACTAATGCAACATTTCAGACTAACCAGAAAATAAATTAATATGGCAAGAAAAGAAACAAGTGTGCGGCGCCGCACAAATTGATTTCTACATCGAAGATAATTTTGGCAGCAATGAAATGTTCTTACGGCAAGAATTATAATAAGTATGCTCAATACGAAAGTTTTCCCAATCGCTACAGTAACACAGATCAGCGAGAATTCTGAAAAATAATGTTTTAGAATACCTATTTAATTCCGAGGGAATATGTATCATGTGATCGCACTCTTCTGTTGAATTGACTTGATTTTCCCCACTTTATATCAAAGTCTTAGAGCGAATGCATTGTTCCCTCTTCTTGGTGTTGATAGCCAGGGATGTGCCGAATGAAAACAATTCCCAGCAGACACTGTAGCTTGACCTTTGACTTTGACTTTTTTGTCATTGCCCTTAAAGAAATATCTAAAGGGGAATTCGTAAAGGTTGACAGACTCGTTTTGCCGGGGTCTCACTCGACTTACCCCTTGGTGTTACTTGCTCAATTTAGTGCTTTCTCTGCTCTGTAGGGAGCCTAGTGATCTGTCATATTCGGCACTAATGTTTTATCATTCAAATTAACAGATTGTCTAATATGCCAAAATAATGATTTTACTCGTGCGTGGAGGGTGCAATCAAGTGTGGTTCGGCAACAGTGAGATTCGAACACGTCTCTCATATACTATTTTGTTCAAAAAGATAAACTATTTTTAAAGATTCCACCTATGTAAACTTTTTGAAAATATGGTACTATTGGTAAATGAAATGTTTCTACTCTTAGACGAAGTTTTAGAGATATACACATATAGGTCACTATCAAAGCTTTTAATGCACATTAGTTTCCCGCTTTTTTTTTCTTTTTTTGATAAGTTATTACTGTTTCTTTCTTCGAACAATTAGATTAAGAGATTATTACATCGAATCATTACCTTCATTATACATCTAATGTCTTCCAATTTCTATAGAAAAACATTGACAATCCATGAGGGGGAGGGTATAACGGAGACACAATCCGTCAAAAAAGACATGACCTTTCAAGATCATTTGGATTAATGTTAAATGCTTCCAGCGACTTTTGACATGCCTAATTATTTTCATTGTAGGTCTGTGCCATTACATTATTTCCTCATAATGACATTGTTGGCATAAAAATTAGATCAATCTCAAGGCTAACGTTTGATCTAAATGTTTATTAACATTGATTTATTTCCATAAATATTCCTTCATGTAAACAAAGAATCATGTCTTACAGATATATTTAATCTAATATTGATGCAAATTATTTCTGAGTCTAGACATCTGCCTTTTCTGGAAGGAATATGGAAGATATCTCCTAATTTAAGTGATCTTTTTCTAAGAATTATAAAATTTCTTGACAGGAAAATTGATTATACTATGACTATTATATCAAAATGATTATTCTTGTATCATGTTTCTGGGTTATTATTATTTTGAAGCAATACGTTACGAGTGTGTATGCAATTCAGGTCAAGTTCAGACGCGGATCAAAAACATTTTTGCGGGGTGGGAATTTCATAATCGATGTTTTGCTGTGGGTGCTGCCACAGAGTCTTGTTGGAGATCATCTCCTTTAATCTATAATCATTAAAGCATATAAACAAAAATTTGGAAAATGAGCATTTTCGGCGTGTGTTATTGAGAGCCCAAGCAAAAAAGCCATCCCAGCCCCTTCTCACCCTAAGTCCGTGCATGAAGTTCTACTTAGTCTACCCAGATAAACTCCAATTTTCGTCTGGTCTTAATTGAATGTCAAAGCAATAAAGTTTAGTAGTATTATGCCAGGAGAACATTTCTTAGATACTAGAATTCATAACAATCAAACTAAATAGATCGGTTCCCTTGAGCAACCCCCTGCAAATATGATTATGTAGGACAAAATTTATTGAATTCACTTTTATTTTGAAGGAATAATTTAGACACAAACAGTTTATGAAGGAATAATTCGACACAAACAAATTTGAAGGAATTATTCGACACAAACAATTTAGATTTAGATTCACCATACTTATACTGCATACCTAAAATGCACAAGAATCCGTACAAAAAACGTTTCATCATTGGTTTCTCAAAATGTTCTACCAAATCTGTATCGATCTTACTCACCAAAGTTTTATCTGAAATAAAATCCGGACTTCAAAAATATTGTTTGACAGTATATTCCCGTAGCGGTATCAACCAGATGTGGATTTTAAAGAATTCGAAGGAACTATTAGTACATCTGAAATCCGCTCATTTTAGTAGAGTCCATTCGATCAAAGCCTTTGATTTTTCGACACTTTACACTATAATCCCACATTCTAAATTGAAAGAAAGACTCGCAAAAATTATAAGTAATGCGTTAACAAACAAGAACGGCAATCGCAAATACAAATCTATTGTTGTTAAATTATGACAAAACCTACTTTGTAAAAGAAAAGTCCGATTCTGAAAATAAGTACACTGAAACAGATATCATTCAGATGTTAAACTTCCTGATCTACAACATTTTTGTGGTGTTCGGAGGAAAGGTCAAATTGTCGGAATTCCAATGGGCACCAATTGTGCCCCACTCCTTCCCTACATTTTTCTTTACTCGCACGAAGCTGAATTCATTCAATCTTTGGTCTCTGAAGGGAAAAGATAATTAGCTTCTGACTTCAACTTCACTAACAGATACAAAGACGATGTGTTGTCCATCAATAATCCAAAATTCGTGGATTACCTTAGCAGAATCTATCCTTCGGAACTTAAAATCAAAGAAACTACAGAGACAAATAATATCAGCATCCTATTTGGACATAATGTTGTCCTACGACAATGATGGTCACATGAACACCTCACTCTATGACAAACGTGACAACTTCAATTTCAGCATCACAAGCTTTCCTTTTCTGAATAGCAACATCCCTTCATCTCCTGCTTATGGCGTGTTCATATCTCAGTTGATACGCTATGCCAGAGCAAGTACGAAATATACAGATTTTATTCTGAGAGCTAGGCGTCTTTCAGATGAGATTCTCAGTCAGGGATACGTTTGTAACCGACTTACATCGTCACTGAGGAAGTTCTACGGTCGATATGGGGAACTCGTCATACATTATGATGTCCCACTCTCCAGAATGATAGATGATATTTTGTCATAGACCATTTGTACCGTCCAACCAAATATGAAATTTTTCATCTTCCAAAATGGAAGTAACCGGATTTGACAATTCTACCGAATTGAAGCAACGGGTGTTGCATGCAAGCAGGAGATGCTTAGTCTTCCTGGGCACCTGGTCTCACTCCCATTTCGGGAGTTCGCTTCTTTTCATGTGGTGGAGGTTTATTTGTGTTTGTTTGCTTTGGTTCCTGTTTTATCCTAGTTTTGTATGCCTTCGGTTTGTGATTTTTTGAATTATCGATTTTGTGCTGTATATGGGGATATGGTCATTGTCCATATTTGTCATTACACATCATTGGGAGAGATTGAAAACAAGTGCCCGGGGGGCATAAAATATATATTACAGCATTATGACAAATATGCGATAAGTGAGTGAGCAAAATTGGAAAAATGAAAATAAAAGAAAAAAAATTTTGGGGGGTTCAAAAATGAAATTAAAGGGTTTCAGAAGATTTAAAAGTGCATAAAAAGCTGACACAAAATGGGAATAAATGAAAAGGAAGAAGAAAATTGGAAGGGGGGGTGCTGGTGCCGGGACTTTAACCCAGAATCCTTGGGACTATGTGTACGGTAAACATATCAATGACTAATATGGAAAAAAACATATCCCTATTAAGAACGACAAATATGGAAAAAACCATATCCCTATAAAAGAAGTACAAAATCGTTAATCGAAAAAATCATCAAACCAAGGGCATACAAAACCAGAACTAAGGCAAAAAAAACAGAAATATTCAAATCTACCGTATGAAGAGATGTGAACTCCCTGTGAAGGAGTGAGATCAGTTGCCCAGGAAGAGTGACCATCTCCTGCTTACATGCAGCACCTGCCACTTCTATATTCATATTTTTTTAAATCATAAAAATTTCCCCCAAATTAGGATATTGCATGTAAAATCGGATTGAATAAAATAAAAAGTAATATCAGGAGTAAATTTGAAGAATATTGGAATAAAAATATAAAGGAGAAGTTCAAGAAACATGGAAATAAAAATAAGTTGCGGACCCATTCAATGTTTAAGTTTTAATTTCAATATATTGCCTTCATCAAAAAGAAGTAAATTCACAAAATTTAGAGTTATCTCCCATGATCTAGCTATACTATAGAAACCGGGCGCTATTTAAGGCCGATCATCCCACTTGAGCAAAGAATCTGTAAGCATTGCAATAAAACGAGGTAGAAAATGAAACACGTACGTTGATGAAATGTCATGAATATGAAGATAAAAGAAACGACATATTCGATAAAATCAGCAAAATCTGTAGAAACTTTGACAACATGTCTACTCCAGATAAATTTGTATATTAACTTAATAGTAAGGACCATATATCAATGATGACAATTGACCCGTCTGAACGCGGGAAAAATTTGAGAAATTCCATGACGTCACAATGCAATTTCGATGTTTGACCGAGGTTCGAGGCTTGTTTGTCCGAGGTAAAAGCATTGTGACGTCACGAAATTTTGCATTATTTTCCCGCAATCGGAAGGGTCAATTGAACTTTTTAACCATATATTCGAAACCAGGAGGTCCTCTTGACACATTTGCTATTGCATGCTCTTCTTTGTATTTTACTTTTTATTCCCCCGTAATCGAAGATTCGGGGGCATATAGTTTTTGGTCTGTCCGTCTGTCTGTTAGTCTGCTTGTTCGCAGAAACTTTAACCTTGGCCATAATTTTGAATGGCAAGTGATAAGGCTTTCATATTGCAAATTTGTATTTCTTGTGACAAGACCTTTCCATGGATACCAAAATTTTTGACTTTGTGACCTTGACCTTGCAGTTTGACCTACTTTTGAAAAACTTTAACCTTGGCCATAACTTTTGAATGGTAAGTGATAAGGCTTTCATATTGCACATTTGTAATTCTTGTGACAAGACCTTTCCATGGATACCAAAATTTTTGACCTTGTGACCTTGACTTTACAGTTTGACCTACTTTTGAAAAACTTAAACCTTGGCCATAACTTTTGAATGGTAAGTGATACGGCTTTCATATTGCACATCTGTATTTCTTGTGACAAGACCTTTCCATGGATACCAAAACTTTTGACCTTGTGACCTTGCAGTTTGACCTACTTTTGAAAAACTTTAACCTTGGCCATAACTTTTGAATGGGAAATGATAGGGCTTTTTTATTGCACATGTGTATTTTTTGTGACAAGACCTTTCGATGGATACCAAAATTTTTGACCTTGTGACCTTGACCTTGCAGTTTGACCTACTTTTGAAAAACTTAAACCTTGGCCATAACTTTTGAATGGTAAGTGAAATGGCTTTCATATTTCACATGTGTATCCCTTGTGACAAGACCTTTCCATGGATACCAAAATGTTTGACCTTGACCTTGGAGTTTGACCTACTTTTGAAAAACTTAAACCTTGGCCATAACTTTTGAATGGTAAGTGATAGGGATTTCACATGTGTATTCCCTGTGACAAGACCTTTCCATGAATACCAACATTTTTGACCTTATGACCTTCACCTTGGAATTTGACCTACTATTGAAAATCTAAACTTTAGCCATGACTTTTGAATGGTAAGTGATAGGGCTTTCATATTTCACATATGACTTTCTTGTTGCAAGACCTTACCATGAATACCAAATTTGACCTTGTGACCTTGACCTCAAAATGTGAACTACTTTTCAGCTGTTTTACCGACAAAGATGCCAACGGGGGCATTCGTGTTTCACAAACACATGGTTTTTTTTTATTTCTTTTATTTTCAACTTGACTTATGATTCTTTTTATATACAATACTGCATTATGACTTCCTGACTATAGTTGGATGTAATAAATTTATTTGATTTGATTTATAATGTATATTAAAGCATTAGTAACTTAAATACTACAAATATGCAATAAATGAGTGCAGAAGATCATACATTTATTGAGTTATTTAAAGAAATAGTTCGAAAATTGTTGAAAAAGTTCGAAAAGACGTTGTTAAAAAGGCATCAAATAATAGACCTCCGAGTGGAGCCAAGAATAAAAACACTTCTTGGACATCTCTCTCGGTCATGTGCATCGGTTATGAAGAAGTTGCAAAAGGAAGATACCCTCCGTGAGCTATTTTTGCCTGTGTTGGCGCCACCTGTTGACAGCTCCGGACGAAAAACATCAAAACTTGTAGGGATCCATGAGTATTTCATTCCTACCATTTTTCATCCACATGTCATTAGTGGTTCAAGAGAAGATGTCCAATATGTATGAAAATACCACCACCTTTGATTTTATATAAGAAAAACAATCATGAAAATCTGAAAAATAACATTTTCAACCAAAAATCAATATAAAACCATTGAAAGACTTAAATATGATAAATATGATTGTAGTAGATGAGCGCACAAAACCACATATTTATAGATTTATTCAAAGAAACATATGTAAAATGAGCATTTCTGATAAAGTCCAAAAACGTAAAAAAAAAAAAAAAAAAAAACGCGTCAAATATTTGACTTTGGACTGGAACCAAAAACAACAACATTTGTTGAGACATCCCTCTAGATTATTCTAATGCCTTCGGTTTGTCGGTATGTTCCTCGGTTCTGAAAAATGTTGTCAAAGGAAGACCCCTCTCACCACTGTGACCTACTTTTACCTGTGATGGCGCAACCTCATGAGGGATCCGGACGAAAAACCACATCATTTGTAGGAGACTATGAGTACTTCATTCCTACAAAGTTTCATTAAATCCCTTCAGTGGCTCTGGAGAAGAAGCCGAAAATATGAAAAGTGTACGACGGACGGACGCCTGGAGCCACCATATGACAATAGCTCACTTGAACTTCACTCCGTGTGAGCTAAAAACTGGATCAAAAGGGGTAACTTTTATCAGTGACGCCATCTACCAATGAATCCCGCTATTGAACGCCAATGTCATTTATTAGGTTTACAGTTTTGTCTTCTATTTTACATACTTGTACGATTCAACAAAAATTAGTTTATTAAAAAGTAACTAAAATGATAATTTTTTTTAACAAAATGATATACATCATAACAAGCACATATGAATTAAGGGGGGGGGGATCTGAATCCAGGACTCCACTAAAAAAGACTTAAGTTCGTCGGCCAAGTCTTTTCTGGAAAATTAGTATGTGGCACATGAGTATAGCTGACAATGCGGGTGACTAAGTATTAGTTAGCGCTATTAACAGCAGATCTATGTTGGATTTTGGGGGTCCACTCTTTCTGCTAGTTCTTTTCATCAGGTCTCCAGGCCTCTTCCTTGTTACAAGTACGGATCCATATAGGTTAAAAGGGATCAAAACCCCCTTGAATTTGTCATTAATGCTGATTTTCTCGTTTTGACCTATAAAGGCTGGAACCCCCACCGCGACGACTTGGATCCCCTTAAATCACTTATATCACGCGCGAATATAGAAGCATTCTCCAGGGGGTCCATTCCCTCCACTGAGATAAACCTTTGTCTTTACTGTGCATATATATAAAAAAAAACCATCGAATCAATTCCTGATTGATTATTATGTATAAAATTCGGACATGATGTATTTAAGAGAGACCTCTGTATATTAATTGAAGTCCGGAGTGAGGAACACATATTTTTTACCCATTGAAAAATAAAAGAGGGCCCACAAATGTTGCAATTCAAACTAATCGGTTTGATACACAATTTCAGTCGCCAATTTCAATATCTGTACATGTTTATGCTTCATGATTCAATGCACTCATATCCAATAGCAATTTTTCATAGATGACATGCATCAAATATTAGACAATCTACAAAAATATATTAACAAAATATCTAAGAATAGTTCACCTTAATGTACTTATTTCTAAGTTTGCAAATATGTATAACTTTCATAAGAAAGTAAAAAATACCTGGTAATTAATAATCCGTTTTTCTCATTTCGAAAACAAATTTGTTCGTCACATTAATCAAGACGTTCATTGTAAAATTCATGTTTAGTTTAGATACGTCTCATTGACCATCATGTAAATGGGTCAGAAAACATAAAATGAATACAAAAACTATTTTCAGTGAATTCATCTTTTCCACATTCAAGTGTGAACGTTCTTAGCTTTGAATGTCTCTAAGTAGTCATCCCGATATTTTACCTCTTATTTGGGGGAACTCACCGGACAGTTTTTACATATTTATAATTATCCATATAACTACAGTACGGTGCAACGAAGAAAGAGAGAATGATATATATATACAGAATAGGCCACTTGCCGAAATTCATAATGGCTGACAAAGTGTCGAAAAATGTCCGAGGTAGGCAATTTTTGCGCACATTTTCATTGGTTGGTCACAATGGAATTGCGTCTTTTAACAGTGACATCAAAATGTAAAACAACGTCAAACGATGTTGACTCTGACATTTTGTGCTTTCTAACAAACACGGAAAATTGTCTTTTCTCATTGGTCTCGTTAGTTTATGTGTAGTCGTTTGTGTTTAGCGTTTTGATGACGTCTTTGGTGTTTGGTCTTCGTTGTCCCTTTGACGTGTCCTGTTGTGCTTGTCCACTCTGTGTTTTCGCATTTGTGTGTTTTGCTGTGCCGGCTGCAACCGAGTCTTGTTGGAGATCCCCTCTTTTCTTAAGGTATTCAATGGGTTTACTTATGAGAGATAATTGGGGCATCCATTTATGGAATCTTGAATGAGTTGAAATCACAGAGTAGTTATGATGTAAAAATCAATTGAAAATTTAGATATTGAAAAAATCGGTCAATTTAAAAAGAGTTATGGGCCCTTACATTTTATATTGAACTCTGAGGGAAAAAGTTATTTTCTCCTAAAATTTTCAACAGAACGATGGGGGGCATCAAATATCGAGTCAAAAATTTCTAAAAAATATTCATCAAATTAAGCTGAAAATCAAAAGTTCACCAAATTAGTTTTCTGCAATCAATTTTTTTTCTATATTTTTCAACAAAAGGAGATAACTCCTTAAATGACCCTTTTCAAAATATTTCTTATTTCGATATGTACTAGGCTAAAACAAAAGTTGTGAAAATATCATATCACACAGAAAGATATTCAATAATAAATAAATCTAATTTCAATGTTTTAGCATTATTTCATTCAATACCCATTGAATACCTTAAATCTCTTCAGACTAAATATCATCGTTCTTTTCCCCTCTGAAATTTAAGAAATATGGTAAACCGAGGTACTTGAACTTTCTTGCGTGCAGACAGCGCTACCTTTATCATCAACCGTTTGTATGGAATTATTGTTAATGACATTCAATTCAATCAAAAGATAAAAGATAAATGGGAGAATGTAAACGATATCATAAATAATATCAATTTTATACGATGACAGGGATAAAAAAGTTCAAAATAATGATCGATAGGGTTCAAGCGAACGTCATGTAATTTGAATTACGTGCAATTAAATTTGCATTTAGCCATTAGGTATCTTTTGAAATTGATCCCAAATTTGCTTGAAATGCTGACCTACATCGGTTAGGTAATGGCAGATTAGGGGAGCTAGCCGTCCGTGACCGGCTAAAAATGCATCAAACTGCTTATGTTAATCCCAGCATCCATCATTGTCATCCACAGCCATTTTCCAACCAGTTGATTAATTCAGACCTTAGATATCGGATTGCGTAGCTTATTCGCTTTATGTGTCCATGGGATGTTTTTACAACAAATTTGACATCCGACTGTGGTGAATTTTCACCGAGAAATGTCACTATCCCATCATAGCCTTGACCGCCTCAGCCATTACATCGATGAAATTGCTTCGTTTTCCCATACCATACAAAATTGTATCCAAAGATTAAATTCGTCTTGTTAATCCAGTAATTGATACTTTAATCCGGACGGAAGATGTGAGTGATTTATAGTCCAGTATTTGTGTGTTAAACGTCGCTTGGAGCTGCGCCGTCTCGTCCGTTCTGACAGACGACTGAAATATTGTCGTTGACTCTAATAAATGTCTACATAAACTACCCCAAAAAGTCAACGACTGAAAGTCTTTATTACCTTTTTTGCTTGGCCATCTAGAAGTATTTCACTTCTTTGATACGCTGCTATGTATATTTCTAATATATTTTCTCTGTATTATTCATTTCATTTAATTTTTACGTAAATTTAAATGAAAAGAGTTTCCCACATGGCACGGACATTGAAATTTTACAACTAGGTCATGAAAAGGTTGCGGATCACTGAACCAACCACGTTAAAACAAAACCATTAAAAACATAAACAAACGATCAAGGCAAAATGCCTAAACTGAAAAAAAGACAGCAAATATCAACTAGATGAAAAAGCCAGAGAACTCAAAACTAGGCAAAACATACGAAATAGGAAGTCCGAAAAAAGATGACAAGATTTTACTATTGCCTTTGAGAAAAAAAAATCATTTTAGTGCACTACATGCAAATTTCGAAAATAAAATATTTTCAACGATGCAGTCGGTAAAAAAAGAAATTCCAAACTTGGCCAGATTGAGGATCATTGGCGAGGGTTAAGTACCCGAAACGTGCATGTCTAGTCAATGCTGTAAAATTGTCTGCTTTTAAATGTTGCTGATGAATTTGAAGACGTTAAACATATATATAATTTTCCGTTACTGCTCGTGATGAATTTATTCCAGATTTAGGAGATATCTCCTTCAGTGTATAGCCCTGTCGCTAGCTGGTTCTTTGTCACACATTTAATATTATCGTAAAATTTAGCTATTCTTTATTAGTTGGATTTCCTCCATTCTTGCCTATGTATTACTGATAAGACATCAGTTTTCAAGGAATCAAGAGGCATAAGTCAAGTAAGTCATGTCTTAAAAAGATATGTATTTGTATGATTTGATATCATAGATATTATTTTGCTATTTCAAAAACTTGTCATTCCATTCAAAACTATCACCGAAATTAAAGAAGGTTAACATCTGAGCACCATCCCTCCTATGCTATTCTGAACATATATTTTATTTGGATATTCTACTGAATCGACCCTACTGGAAATTTGGAGCCGCGCACTCTCTGTAAAGTAAATGTACAATTCTAAATTCAAAACATTAAAGAAGGTGCTACTGAAATGAATTTTGGTGGCTCCGCTGGAAGGATCACTGATGAGAATTTAATATTCGAAACACGTGCCTGTTGCAGGAAAAAATGGTTTGGAATTTTCTTGATGAAGGTATAGAGTTAGAACACTTCCGTATTATTTCGAATAAAATAAAATATAAGTCGAATTTATAAAACAAATGTTTTGAAAGGGTTTTTTTTTTATAAACATTTATTCTATAAATTCGACTGATATCAAATAAAGCCTCTATGCGAATCAAAAATGGAATCATGATAATATGCATTATTATTTGGAAGAATCTTCAGATTCCCTACCAATGATCATTCAAAAATTAGCATTATTATATCCAAGCCATTTTGCTACGTCTTACGATATATTTTGGACATAATTTTCAAAAATTTTGGCCATATTACATTGTTTGGATTGAGGATCATTGCCGAGGGTTAAATACCCGAAACATGCATGTCTGGTCCATGTCGTAAATTATCTGTTTTTAAATGATGTTATTGAATTTGAAGACGTTTAACATATATGGAGTGTGACATTTTTCGAACACTTTAGAAATGGCTTATTTTTCCAACTTGTTTTTCCATAAACGTCTAATACATAATAGAAAGTTTTATTTCACAACAATGCATTAAATGTCATCAACATAAAGATTGATCCTAAGACAGATAATCTTTAACAAATGCATTTTTCTTGTTTTATGGAAAGAGATGACATAAATTCATTTAGGGCCAGATGAAAAAGACTTCATAATTGGAATACAATTGCTGCAGAAGGCTTTCTGAGTAAGAAGGAAGGAGGGAATCTCAAAGAAGTAAGATATCATAATTTTAATGAGAAGTGTATCTATCAAATCGAACACGTGTATTTTCTATACTGATAAAGTTCTGAGATAATTAGCCATGACAAGTATTATTTCAAATACCTACTAAACTTGAAAATTTATTAACTTTTATGCGTAGTTTATATGGTTCATCCCTCCCTAACGGAAATTTATTACCCCACAACTATATTCCTAAATCAACTGATAAGGACGATTATGTACATGCCCTTCCAGAATGACTGAAACAGTAATAATAAGAGATCTTTGGCCCAGGATAGAAAAAGTCCAAATTTTTCAAACCGGTAGAATTTTTTCATTTTCGAATCTAGTCCCGGGGTCAATTTCCGTCGGTGACAAAGACGATGATAAGGGAATTTCTACTTTAATGTATCTGGTACTACAGTTCTATAAACTCGGAAGCTCGTAAATTGAACAAACGGTTCAGTAATTATAGTCCTATCAAGACACTTCGTGATTTAAAAGTCAAAGTCCTAAAACATCTGTACAACCCCAATCAACTGTTCAAAAAGTAACCACGTTCAATATGATATTTAAAACAAGTGAAAACGTTAGTAGATGATCTAATTTTCCATAGAGAACGCCGTGTGTAATGTACCACCTGGAAACGAAGTAAGAGTAGCACCTGGGGAAACGAATAAAGAAGAGTAAATTGTCACAATATTTAAAAATTACTAGTAATTCCAAAATAAATCAACCGTGAAGTGAATGTCACGTTGACCTTCGATGTTTCCTCATCGAGTCAAATTGTCTATTTCTTATAAAATTTCATGTATTTGTACTAATAGTGTGGTGGACAACATTTCTGGTTTAAAATCTCTATCATCATTTAATAAAAATAAAGCACACAACCCGAAAACAGAATGCAGAAATCACAAATAAAATCAAAAGGCTGGCACATTCTTTAAAATATATCAAACAGAACTGAACATTCTAACACGGACAAATACACTGAGACAATGAAACAAGAAGGACAACTTATCTCCAAAGTCCAGTGCACGTAGGAAATAAATTGTAGGTGGCACTGTTGCATAACGTGCTGCATGAATAAGGAAAGTTTAACCTTATTCAAATATCGCATGGATCATGTTACATATATAATGCAAGCTAAATTAACGAAGTGAGTAGGACCATAATGTAGCGTAAGGCTTAAAAAACAAGGGAGTCGCTCATTTGACCCCGGTATCAGAACTAGGACAATTACTAAAATACCATTGCAAGTGGCGACATCTTGGATAGAATGAATCTTCCCTCAGTTGAATGATAAATTTTAAATAGCGGACAAAGAAAAGGTCGCTTTTGATACAGTAAACTCATGCGAATCTATGTTCATATTCTGTCACATTCAAAAGGTGAAATGGGGAATCCCGGGCACTAACTCAAGATCAAGCTCAAGCTCAAGCTCAAACGAACGGTAGGGTAAAACCTGAGACAATTGTCACGTCTTCAAATTCATAGAGACATTTAGAACATATATAGTTGTAGCATGAGCCAAACAACTTCGAGATGGCCAACCAAAACTCGCTTCCTTGTTTGCTCTAAAGTATGGCATTGTCCTACATTTTGTTCTCAGTATGACCTATGGGATATTGCGAAGTGTCTTTTTCTGAAGGGTTGTTTAAAAACGGCATTTTTTTATGCTCCTTTCCGACAGAACAAGGCTAACCAAAACATAAAACATAAAAGAAGTACCCATTAGGTATTCAGTCTCAAAGTCGAGAAGGTAAGGCAAAATCATTAGAATTCCCATTGGAACAGTTGCGAACCCCGGAATAAACGATATTCCGAAGTGAGTCCAGGTGCCCGCGGAGAGTCAGCGTCTCCTGTTTTATAAGCAAATATTATCAATATTGAAAAGTATATGTTTTGTTGCATTTCAAGATGTGTCTCATCAATGATGATTGATTCCGAAGTAGACAAAAATAAGAATATACGACCTGTACATGGCAATTGTAAAACTTGATAAACTTCATATCCTTAATTTGCTTTATATGAAATAAAGGAGAGGATCTCCAACAATACTCGTTGGCAGCACCCACAACAAAACACCCGAAACCCTATACTAAATCAAAGAGTAGACACATAAAACAAGAGATGCAAAAGGAACCAAGAACACCAAAATACGTCGTGAGCGACTAAACACAAAAGACTACACATACACCAATGAGATCATTGGCAATCGGTGTCGAATTTGGACAACCATCTGCCACGTAAGTAGCAAATGGTGTCGTTATCCGGAAGTCATTAAATAACGAATATTTTGTTGTTGTCATAAATTATGCCGTGAAGAAACTTATCTTTATTGCATTTGCTGGTCAAGAGAAGGTTTTGAAACCCCAAGATTCGTTTTAAAAAATATTAAACCCCCCCCCCCCCCAATAATTTGAATATAGGTCATTACACGAAATATATAGGAATTGACCTCGCTTTGCTCGACACCATGATAAAGGTTGAATCGCCGTATCATACGAAACTTCCTGGATCCGCGCCATATTTAGACGGGATTACAATGACATGTTAATGTATGGATGTACCTGTATAGTTTTCTACTTTCAATCTTACTCATACCATTAAAAATAGCAGTCAAGTCGCCCATTTTCTCGTTTCACTAAAGCCTCCTCATTCTTGCAGATTAACTGCTATCTATCTCGGAATTGTCAGCGATATATAACTGTGCTAACAGATCGCTTTGCCTGAGGTAATTGTAACATATAGGGCAATGAACATATCCCTTTTTAATCCCTCTTTTTGAAGTTACTCTTCTTTATTGCCGATGATGCTGCCATCCGTTTACATCAAATGCGTCTGTCAATGCATCGCTTTGAATAGTGGGACTCGCTCATCCATATCGCTTTAATGCAAAACTAGAAAATATCTTGTTGCTATATATTTTAACACCTGTTACTATATAGTTGGGTTTTTAGGTGCAGTGTTCATCAAATATCATATAGATACATGTATATGTAAACGGTGGCTGCAACAAGAAAATATACTTCCTGTAGAATAAGTCGTCACGTCTTTCAAATTGTATTGCAAAACTTGCTCGAGTTTCGTCCAGAAACAAAGAAATTGAAAATTACCTTTAAAATGGATAACGAAGATTTTCATATGTAATTTCTACTGAATTTGAAGTCAATAAATATGTTTAAACTAACGAAGAAGTGGCATGTAACTGTACATCATTGAGAAAAGGGAAGTTAATTTATTCATTTTATATCCATTTATTATTTGTGTATAGTTATTCATTTCAAATTCATTTATTTATTTATTTATTTATTTATTCAGGTATCTATGTTTTATTTTACCTCTCATCTTAATACTGTTCTTAAAAATCATTTACTTGTCTATCAATTAAATAATTTTGGACATCTGCTTCGTGCTTCTCCACAATCAGTGATAAATTAACATACAGATTAAACTTACTTCAAATCACTTTCATAGACGATCTTTTTTTCTATTTTATTTATTTATTTATTTATTTATTTTTTGATATTATATCTTACAAAACTTAAAATAACCCATCGTCCAGACGCTCAATTTGTAATTTTATTGTTTCATTTAAGATTATTTTGTTCAATTTCTCTATTGAGAAATCATCGTAATGCCTTTGCTCTGTGGTTGCGTATTTAACTAGTTTTTTTTCAGTGTTTAGGTGTGTATGATCTCACCTATAGTCATATACATTTAAAAGCTATAAAATGCAAATATTTATTCTGCTAAGATTAGATCACCATTTTAGAGAGGAATTTACTCTTTTGTCAATTTATTTTAAAGGAAATTGAATTTCCTATATTTGATCCATGGTAAATAAATAGATTTCTCTCAATGACGTCTAAGGTAACAATTTTCCGATTATATCGCGGAAAATAAAATTCAAACTAGTAAGTATCTCGCATATCCTGAATACACGAGATGACTCAATTAGATTAAAAAGATATGGTTAAGGCCAAAGCAATAAGTTTTTGCGTTTTCCTGTCGTTTCCGTAATATTCCTCTAGCTTTTCGAATGGACATGCAAGTTATCGAACTCTCCTATGATTATTGTCCCGCCGATATTGTCCCTCTTAAACATAAACGTGATTATGCCCTGCCGTGAAATAATTATTTCTGCAGGGTAAAATATCTTGGGGATACGAATCGTTTAGGATAGTTACTCACTACAGCCATATCATGCGATTTTTCCACAGTGTGATCCACAGTTGCAATTTCATCGACGATGGGACTCCATGACGGGCCCTGTCCAAACTTCTTTAGAGAAGACAAGGCCCCTACCACCTGTCCTCTCTGATTATGGAAGTCCTACATACGATGCGATGACCACAGTGCAAAATAGCATTTGTTTTGTTGATTCGTATGAATTTGAACCATTATGAACTCGTGCGGCACCGCATTAATTCATTTGAGTAACGCCACCTATAATAAAATTTTACACTTTCACTCTGTGGATCAGTTAATGAAATTTGAACACAAAATCCGAAATCAGATTCCAAATTCACAACAATCACAAGGTTCGCAAATTCTAATAGAAAATAAAACAGAACTGTATCACGACAAAAGAAAACAGGACAAACAGACGGACACAATTACACAGCTCCATAGAAACACGAACGACAACTTAATCAAATTAATAATCTCCAAAAGAATGCATTGTAGGTG
Source organism: Pinctada imbricata (assembly GCA_033119305.1). NCBI lineage: Eukaryota > Metazoa > Mollusca > Bivalvia > Pterioida > Pteriidae > Pinctada > Pinctada imbricata. The sequence goes on from VSWD01000008.1 coordinate 8,728,271, forward strand.
GCGCTTAAAAAGTGGCACCGTGCTAATTAATACAATTTAAACATAATCAAATATCGCATGAATCATGTTACATAAATCATACAAGTTATAGAATCTAAGAAAGAAGGGCCAAAAATGAAGCTTAAAGATAACATTAATTTCTCTCTACGTATTATTTATTATCTAAAAACAAGGGGAGCTTTGCTCATTGGCCTGGAAGAGAGAAGAAAATGATTGTAAACAGCACCACCCTGAATTAATTCGATGAAGAAGTAATCCATAAGCATGTCAAACATAATAATTTTCTTTGGAATCTGCTATTACAAAATATCATCAGAAAATATCTCCACAACAAATAAATCAATGAACTTAACTAATCAGAAGGAAGTTAGATCTATATCGGTATACATGTTATTCCTACGTAAAGTGATGCCGTCATGTAGAGGATCTCTTTCCTTTTTTACCTTTTCAGAAAAAGGTGATGATCGAAGGCGAAAAAGAGAAACTTCATGTAATGAATAATGGAAAAGCGTAAAGTGTATCGACTGTAAATGGCAATAAGTGTGTGAAGACACTGTCATGAACTACCGACATGCGCGTATGATGACCAAGTTAAACCACGTTCAGATACTTATGACTTCAATTTGAATCTTCAAAAATCTATTTTTTACGAGCACTTCGCTTTGGATTTACCTCTGAAGAAACTTACGCGAATTCCCTTCTTCCGTAATCATGCTCAAGAAGTATTTGTTTACTTGTTTTCTTTTAACTGAATTTTGACTTATTGGAGAATACTAAATATTAAGCAGAGGATGCTTAGTCTTCCTGGGCGCCCGATCTCATCTCCATTTGGGATTCACTTTTGCAGAGTGTTTAGTTGTCCTGTAGCATTATATCCCACCAATCCTGCTACGTCTTTTTGGTCTTATTTTAGGCATACCTTTCAGTCTTTGGCCATATTTCATTGTCTCGATTGAGGATCACTGACGAGGGTTAAAACGTGCATGTCTGATCCATGTTGCAAATTTATCAGTACTTAAATGATGCTATGAATTTGAAGACGTGTAATATTTATTTAAATTTTTATTTTTCAATGTTTGTGTATTTACTGATATCTGAATTCTAATTCTCGCGGTAGGTATTACTGTATGCCTTGACGAGGTTGTTACATAAGGTTAAAAATGTATTTTAGCATGAAGCGATTACTTGAATGCATTATCGGGAAAAATTGTTTAAAAATTGTCAAAATTGTGTTAATGCTACATTTCGAAATAGAGTATTTAATTTTGAACAGAAAAAAAAATATCTGAATGGCTATAATTAACCATATAGGCAGAGCGTGAAACGATGGAAAAGGGAACTTAGTATTTTAGAATATTACACCGAATAGTGTGTAAAGATTTAAAGTTTAGACAAATTTCGTAAATGGGATGCATGGATGAATATGTAGCTTTATTAAAATGTTTCGTTATAACTGATAAAATTGACAAAATTATATCACTTAAAAGTCAATGAAGCGGTATCATTAATCATTTTTATTTCGATCTTTTTTTCTACCAATTTTCTTCTATTTTACATTACATATTCTGTTCGCTTTTCATACACTATTTTTTTTTAAATCTTTTCTGCCCTTTGATATATTACAACGCTTGATGAAATGCCGAATGTGCTTTTTGTACAATTTATATTTTGATTCAGTTTTTGATGTAATAATCATTCGACGTCCATCCATCAAAATATCAAACGTTCCATTTCTGAGAGGGCTCTAATGTTCCTGAACTAAGCTATATATTTTGATAACGTAAAAAATTTCCAAAATTTCCAGTGACTCAGATAAGAAATGTATGATTGGACATGTACAACTCTAAATGACTTCCGTTTCGAGAGGCTCTGAAATTTGATGAGACGTCATTAAATTTAACGATGCTATCATCGAATCAAAATTTGATCTACAAATGAAATTATGTACCTTTTCACCTTTTCGGAGTATTTAGCCTTTGGCGTTTCCTCGTGGTTCTGACTTTTGAAAGCGCCAAATGAGGCGTGGAGAAAAGGGATGCACTGCAACCTGATCACCGTGGTTACAATGGATGGTGACGTAGCCGTGGAAACTACGCCAGTACGAAAAGGGGCGTGGCTACAATATAGTTATGTACTTGAAAACTCGTAATACATGATATTTCATATTGCAATATATCCTATGTATAGAGTTTCCTTGTAAAAATATTGACAATAATTCTGCGCAAATTAATGAATATCAAACATAAATTATAATTGTATCAAGCAAAAATTTAAATCATCCATATTCCGTTCCAAGGAAGAATTTCTTTCCCACACATGGCTTTTCTCAATTGAAGCAATGCTAAAAAAAAAATATAATTTTAGACTTGTTATGTGCAAAATACATCTGAAATTTGCAAATAAAATAATAAAATTAGATTGTTTTCCTTCTTATTCGCCGCACCCTGCATTTCTTGCAGAATATATTCCTAAGGTAAGGCGGTGTAAAGGCATTATAAAGGGCATTACTTATTTCTTCATCTTTAATTAAAACAATGCCTATCAAATATAACAATAGCATATGTTTGAACAATACTATGACAATGCTTTGGAAAGACTTAATCTCAGACAGTAATCTGGATGGATTTTGATTTATTGCCGCATATTATTGACCTTAATAATCACATATTGACCGCGGTCAATATATGATTTATGACAGATCAACACAACAAAGCGTCAAATCGTTCGAATCTATCATCATCTACATTTGTAAGATAGTATCCGAACAGGGATTGTTTCTTTCACAGTTGATTACTATAGATCAAAGTTAATTACAGGTTTTTGGCGGTCGGTTAAGGTGTAATTTCGTGTTAGTCTGAAAAAAACAATGGCATGTCTACATGTTTTGACACATAATAATCAAGCGATATCTGTATGATACATTCCGTAAGCAATTGTTTGAAAGAACCATCAATTCGATCAAAAACATATATATGACACAAATTAAAATTTACAAGACGTCGATAAACAGCAGACAAAAGCCGCAGATTATAGTTAATTTGCTAAAGAAGTGGCTTTAACCACGCAATTCATTGATAAATTTGAACTTTTTGACCACAAATATTTTTGGAAAGCTAGATATCACGGTTACCCCTACTATTTGCCAGTAACTGTGGATGGTCTTATAAATTACCTGTTACCGAATGACAAATGCACCCATTGGTTTGAGTGAAGTACGTCTTTGAGTGACAGCCTACCCGTTATTACGATACGTGTACCGGACACAAAAATGTGACCTTAAAAAGAAACAGGTACCTTAAATTTTTGAAACAAAATTTGAATAAGTGAAAAATATCATCTTTTATTACATTTTGGTTTTGAATAATTTAAAAAATGATTTAATTTTTCTCTAGACTTTCTGATGCATAATAAAAATAAGAAGAATAAGGAAACGATCTCCAATATGTCCTCACTGCGGTCAATACAGCGGAGCACATAAAAATGCAACAAGCATCATGCAAAATAACAACACATTAAAAACAAAATAAAACAGTCAGTAAATGAAATTTAAAGACAAAACCCGAAATCAGATTCTAAAAAATCACAATAAAAATGCAAAAAAAAATAAAATTCTTGAATTTTTTTTAACTGAACTTTCTCGTGAGAAAAAAATTAGGACGGAGACAAAACACTTACACCAAGAGCATAAAAACAAAAGAACCAAGTGAAGACAACATTGAAACATGCTTTATAAGGACAACAAGAATTCATTCCATTTTCCATATTTTTTTCCTTTTATTTAAGTTTAATATCAAATGTTCAGAACATTGAAATTTTGCATACATGTATTCTAAATTAAGTACGACACAGAAAGATATATAGCGATAAACTCATCAAACGGAAATAATTATCATAATTAATATTTGCTTCCAACTTGTTCTGTCATGTTTAAATTGACCCTTTTCCTGAAAATTTCATACATATATATGGACTTTATTTATTGCCACTCTCTATTCATTTATCTTAACATTCATATAAGTCGTTATATTTTACGACTCGGCTCCGATATATCTAGAAACGCAAATATTTGATTAATGGCGAGGAAATACATCAAAGATATTTTGATGCATTTTTTATTGTTTTCTACGAAATTTATATTGGAGTTAGCATTATATAATATGAAATATAGAGCAGTAATTTTAATCAAACAAAATAAACATATGATATCAATAATGAACATAGTATGCCGTGTACAGACCCAGAGACAAGCAGTTCTTGTGTATTTGGTTTTCTTGTGCGAGGCTGTTCCGACATGGTCACTGCAACTTGGAATAATATTCTTCCTGAACAAATGGGCATTTTCAAGAAGGGCGGATGAAAGATTGGCTTGAGCAGGATTGATTGTGCTGCATTCGCCCTCTTATTTTGTTCTTTAGAACAGTAACAAAAGTGAGGGAAAATGGACTAGTACTTTGCCACTCTCAAAACAAATAGAAAAAATTAATATTGTCTGATAATGCTCCAGATGTCTTTATTTCTTAAAGATACATAAACTTACATAAAAACATAATCAAATATGTAAAATCTGCAGGAATTGCTTCAGTCGGTATGTTTTTTATATCTTGATTTGTCTCCCTATATTTCCCCTTACAAACTTTTTACCTCTCTATCCTCTTTACGTTCCTTTGTTGTTGTTGTTTCATGCTTTTTCAATCTCTTTGTTGCCACAAAAAAGATGTTCATTTTTCTTTTCTTTTTTATCTTTCAAATTTTGGAATACGTTGAATCAGATGAGAAAGGTGACTAAAGCTCAGAGGTAATAAGCAAAATAATACGAAAATAATACAGAAGTGTTCCAACTCTTTACTTTCTTGAAGAAAATTTCAAACAATATTTTATGCACCAGACACGTGTTTCGGATAGTAAATTCTCATCGGTGATGCTTCCATCCATAGTGATTTGCAGACACAGCCAAAATACATTTCAGTAGCGCCCTTTAGTTTGAGATATGTGTATTTACTTGACAAGGAGGGCGCGGCTCCAAATTTCCTGTAGGGTCGATTCAGTAGCATAGTTAAATAAAATGTATGACCAAAATTGCATTGGAGGGATAATGCTAGGATGTTAACCTCCTATGGCAGTAAGACGTATAAATTTCAACCTATACTGACTTTGATGTTTATTGTATAGTTTGCAGTTCAATATGTAAGAGAAGCAAATTTTTGAAGGAATCTTTAAAAAAAAATCACTGCAAAAGAAGACCAGACAAATTAACGATACTCTCTGCAAGGCAAACATAAATCATTTTCATGGGAACTAGCACAGAGAAAAGAAAAATAATAATCATTCAACAGAAAAACAACGAATGAATCGAAAGAATTTTATACAAAACAACAAACTTCAACTATTCATAAATTCTTTGATTTTTAATTACATGCCACCTGGAATATTTTCACAGACATTAATGAGTTTCATGCTAAACAAAACAAAACAAAAAAGATAGTATGATTTATGCTTTTAGAAAAGTAATATTCGTCTATAGTAGTTAAATGGTATAACCATTGATGATTTAACGATAAAACGTACTTGTAACTAAATTTAAGGAAGAAAAACTTAAATGCCGAACATTAAATGTTTGAAATTTAACTCGCGACTGATCATGGCAGTGTTTAAATATATTAACCCGCTTAGAAGTCGTTTCAAATGATATCTTAATGTGTGAACTGGTTTGCCCTCGATTTAACTTCAACATAACGGTTTACTGGAGTGAAATTTATGGCCCTACAACACGGCAGATTGTTATCTCCAGTAAAAATATAATTTGATGCTTACTTCTGTATATGTCAACTAATTATATGAGACAAGTCCAATCTTACTTTCCTATAATAAGCCACTGTTAAATTCTCTGCATATGGCCGTCTTGTCAAATTTAATAACAAATTGCACGAAACGAATAATAATTGCAATAGTAAGAATTTTTACAATTGACATAAAACGAATAATTCCTTATAAATTGGGCATCCCCAATGCAGTGTCCGAGGTATTTGATACGGGTATAGCATTTTTGACTAATGTGTTTACGACGTGTTTGCGGTCTGGGAGGGAATACTGCAATGTTTTTCTCTCTCAGTTGACCGGACATCACCCGGGTGTTTTAGATGCAGTGTTTGTAGATAACTGTGGGAATTTTGGGTCTAAGACATCATGAGGAAGGTAATTTGATTGATCTTTATGTACTTTATTTTTCTTTTCTTTTATGAACAATTCTCTCGTCGAAAATGTTCTCTTATTTCTACTTGAACCTTTATTATGACCATTTAATGAATTATCATATTGGAATATATGTTATATCATAATATTTGAGTGCACTGCATGTGTATTTCAACATTTCAGTGATCATCCAGGCCGAAAGACAGGAAATTCAAATGTATTATAAATATACGTTGAGCGAAATTCTTAACATGACCATGGATGATATTCTGTCTTAGACCATTTGAACCATCCAACCACCGAATATACAATGTACTTGTATCTTCCGAAATGGAAGTAACCGGATATGACAATTCTACCGACTTTTCCAGGGCACCTGGTCTCACTCCCATTTTGGGAGTTCGCTTCATTTCATATGGTGGAGGTTATTCTTTGCTTGCTTTGGTTCTTGTTTTATTCTGATTTGTGAATTATCGATTTTGTACTGTGTATTGGGATATGGTCATTATCCATATTTGTCAACTTAACTGTATACCAAACCCAAACAGTCAGCTAAGGAAAGAGCTATGCTGTGGGAAAGGTCATCCTTACTCTCAGAATAATTCATCAAATTTAGTATCAGAAAATTTATTCCAAGTCAGAGCAGAAACACAATAAAACCAGCGAAGGATATCCTCGGAGACTAACAATTGACCAACATTGAAAATCTTCCCTTATTTTAGGAATCTGCGTTTTTCATAATTTATTTTTGGCGCTAAAGTTGATCGTCCTCCAAACCCAACATTCAGTTATTTATCACATGATGCACAGTTTTTATCACATGATGCATGATCACATGATGATATTCAGTTACATATAGCAAATTTCTTAAATAAATGTTATGATAACACGTTACATATCGCTCTGCTTGAATGCGATTGGTCAAGTTTCCATGTTTGTCATTGGAACCAAATCACATAGATTTTGACAAGTATGACCTTTCAAATATCGGTCAATCCTTAAATTCAGACGCAGATTCAATATCAATGATTAAAATTGATGCTTTTGCATTAAAATACTAAACATTTTTCTCTTACGCGCAGAATATTTATATCATTGGGAACTCCTTCTCAGGGCGTAGCAGACGACTTATAGATTACGGCGTGATTCGCCTCTAGTTCTCAGAAACTTTGATTTCAAGTTAGAAATACACATTTTTAGGCAAAAGCATGTGATAAAAAGAATCTCAAATGAATTTTCATTTCATACGATGTATTATAAAACTCGTGCGTTTAAAACCCACAACTCGTTTCATAATACATCGTATGAAATGAAAATCCATTTGAGATCCTATATACATTTGATAAATAACGATGACAGTTGTATGACCATTGAAAAAAGTGTCAAGCTAGCTTATGTATTCCGTTTGACCGTCTAAACAGAAAACAGCATCTCAGTTTAACTGTCTAAACAGTAAACAGCATCTCAGTTTTACTGCTAAACAGTAAACAGCATCTCAGTTTCACTGTCTAAACAGTAAACAGCATCTCAGTTTTACTGGCTAAACAGTGAACAACATCTCAGTTTGACCGTCTAAACAGTAAACAGCATCTCAGTTTTACTGTCTAAACAGTAAACAGCATCTCAGTTTTACTGTCTAAACAGTAAACAGCATCTCAGTTTGACCGTCTAAACAGTAAACAGCATCTCAGTTTTACTGTCTAAACAGTAAACAGCATCTCATCTCAGTTTTACTGTCTAAACAGTAAACAGCATCTCAGTTTGACCGTCTAAACAGTAAACAGCATCTCAGTTTTACTGTCTAAACAGCAAACAGCATCTCAGTTTTACTTTCTAAACAGTAAACAGCATCTCAAAAAGTGAAAGGTGTTTTTTATAGGATGTATAATTTTTTTTCATTTTACTTCATTTCTTCACAAAAGTTGATTGACAAATTCAAAGGAAGTTAAATGTTCGCATGTGAATTTTTTTTAAAAATGTTCTAATTTCGAGTTTTTACCAAGATGCTAAGAGATTTGGAACGAATAGTAAAACATTTTGTTGAAATATTCATTTGAAATTATTTTGAATTTTACCTTGACAGAACGGAAAAAAGTAATATCCGTAACATGTGGAAAATCTCAACAACAAATAATAATTAAATCAATAAAAACATCAAGATGATTGACAGTTTTTCTTTTGTAATGTCAATAATATAAAATATTGTCTCAGGCATGTTTTCTTTGTATTAATTTCGTTCAAAAATAAATTTCCAGACCTTGAAATTTTTTTTTCGACGATGTTGTTGTGTCCAAATCAGAACACACAGACATGACATCGAAATAAAGAAAAGACAATACATAAAAAAGGGAGGGGGATCTCCAAAAATGGTCGATTGCAGCACCCACAGCAAACCATCGAAAAAACCCTGTGCGAAAAAATATAGTAGGCCAGCACGTGAATGTACGACATCCACGAAAAAAAATGAAACAAACAAAACAGATAGATAAGTAACAATCAAATATGAAAAATGTGAATTTTATTTAAAAAACAATTTTTTTGTCATTTTCAAGCATCGTTTTTGAAATTAATTTAACTAGTAATAGTACGGAAGTGTTCCAACTCCATACTGTCTCGAAGAAAATTTCAAACCAATTTATTATACACCAGACACGTGTTTCTGATACTTTAAAAATCCTATGTAAGTGAGAATTAAAAGTAAGAGAAAAAATATGATACATAATGGGGTCGCAAGTTTTGTCGCCTGTTTAATTTTTCAGAATCGATATTGATTGATATCAATTGATTACAATTTTTTAAATGATGGTGGACCTAAACGACACATATTATAACATTTTTTTTTCAAAATGCACCAGATAACGTAGACCTTTCTACACTGCAAGATTAGTTCTCCAGCTCAAATGAATATTTCTGGCCATCTTATATTTTTGTAATTTTTTTTTCAAAATTACAACCAAGGTCACATTGTTTATTTGTACCCTGACAAGTGTTCGATTAGCTTTTACACCAGCACCTGTTTCAATAATGAGCCAATGGGACCGCTAAGAATGTATGGCATCGAGTGTGATCACAGAGAAGCGAATGTGTATCATTCCTTAATTCCTTTAATCGTGTTCATCTAGAAACTCGACCCGACGTGATGATATGAAATTCGCAAAGTCACGATGTAAAAAAGGGGGAAAATTTAAACTTCAAAAAATAGATAAAGCTTTTAGCACGTCACGAATCATTTAATGAACCTATTCTTTTACAGAGAGAGAAAGAACATTGCAGTTTACCTTTATTATCGATTGGGAATCAGACATGTACGGCATATTTAAACTCTTTACCCCCATGGACAAACATCTGGAGGAATCTCTATCAAAGCTTTGACCCGCTATGCAGCAAAAAGATGATTTCGATAAGAAATCGTGGGAGGTTGGTGAGCCGCGATAAAAATTGTGATCCCCCCTTTCCATGGGGACAGTCACAAACGCCAGACAACGTATATCCCTGTCTTCTTAGCTCTAGAATCTTTGTTGTGTGTTGCATGAGGATAAATTTACATCTAAAAATGGAGGGCTTTTTGAAACCCAATACCATTATTGGCCGTGTCCCAAGACATGGAAATAAACGTATACTGGAAAGACATCGCATTCAATGCCGTAACAAACTCGCCGTCCAATGTGCATCTTACCAAAAAGGTCATTTCATGATATACAAATAGAATATTGAATCGACATTTTATCGCTTTAATTTTTTGACAACTGCTTGATACTATCTTGCACTTGTACAACCTTTTGAATTTTAATTTAGACAAATCGACCCTTATAAGTAATTTAAATGTAAAGCTATTGTTACTGCTGAATCGACAATTCTGTTGACTTTGCACCAAGTGATATTCCATTTGAAAATGCTACTTGTTATGTCATACGCTTACATTATACATGTAGAATTTCGATTGGAGTCATCACAGGGTACATGCCAAATGTCGTCACTGGAGGTATACTATTCAGTAGTAATGGGGGGTCGTAAACCTGACGTGTTTTGCTCAACAATCGTAAAATATAAGTATATATTTGACTAAAACAATTATATGGGGCATGTATACCATGGGGAGGTATTATCTGCTTTTTATTCGTAATTTACGATGAAAATATCTTACTCACAGTCTTTTTGAATATGTATCTACTGCAAACAATATATTAATTTATTGCAACACTGGTACATAATTATGATTCTCCGAATTTACTGATAAAGGAAGGTTTAACCACCTGCGTTCCGTGTATTTTGAATATTATAAATAGGAAATTTCTTGTCTGTAGTAAAGATTTATGCATATATAGGGGATTTCCAATAGGGTCATATCACACCTACTACTAAATTAAAATACGAGCTGGTATCGCTGCTGGTGGACCGTAAGTCCCCGAGGATATCGCTCACCTAGTTTTAGTGTTTTTGCACTGCATTGAAATATATTCTAAATTTCCTGTCATCAAATTAGACCTGAATTTCTAAAACTAAGGGGTATCTCCTTCATTGCACAGCTCTGTCCTTAGCTGGGTTTCGGCATAATTTTTTCGGTCATGTTTAGAATTAAGCTATTTGCGCCTACCCTCCAACGATTTTTGGCCATATCTTTCACTTAAATACGCTTCTTAATCAACCCTACATAAAATTTGGAGCCGCTCATTTTGGCAAAAAGAAATTAAAGCTCTGTATTGTAGATGGCGCCAGGAAAATTCACTTTGGCTTTATTTAAGGAGGGTTTGAACACCAAGATGGCGGCAACATTATTTGTTTTCTCACTTCCTATGAAAAGTTCAGTCTTAACTTTTTCAAAACAATTGATACGCTGATTGATATACATATTTGAGTATCTTGATGAAGTTTGAATAATTTTCGGCGTCATTTGAAGAAATTATGGCGATTTTCAAAATTGTGGACTTTGGGAGTTTTAGCAATGAGCAAACCACGACGTCATTTCGACGTTACGGGGAAAAATTGCGTCAAAAACCTTCGCATTCAAAATGCAATAAAATCTTCAATACCAAACGTACCGCAATGAAATTTTGCATGTGTAAAATAGAAAGTTCAATCTTCATCACGGTGAATTCGTTGACAAATTTACATTACAGGAAAGCGGATGTCACTTCATTCAAAATTAATGATTTTGGAAGGAAAAATAGGAAAATATAAAGCTTTGTAATATTTCAATCATAAATTCAATTTTTCTCATTTAATCATGAAATCATCTCTGGAATTTGTTGACCAATTTTGACAAAGATTCATCCACATGATTCCTAATAATTAGCTATCAACTACAGTCAATTGGCTGGGAATTGCAATTTTTTTTAGCGATAGTATGATATTTTATTCCAGTATCCTACCTTTGTTAAAAACACAATTCATCTCATCTTTTCCATATGAAAGTGCAATACATTTATGTAGATTTTGGTAATTAAATCAAAATTAATTTCCAATAGCTGTACGAGAACTGGAATGATACTTTTAATATTATGACGTCATCAAGAAGTTCACGGAAACGTTGAAAAATGCATATTTCAAAGTCTCGTAGAAAAGTTTCCTGTGGATAGAATCAAATGCAAGTTTGTATAATCAAGGACAGACAATATATAATTTCAGAAATTTTGAGAAAAATTGAATTTGGCGTCCAAGTGTACAATACCTCCTTAAACTATTTGACATGAAGTTCTACTGACGAGGATTAAAGTATCCGAAACGCGTGTCTAGTACAACAAAATTGGTACTATAGAACATACATTTCAGTAATGACAATTGACCAAATTAGAATACATACCAACCAAGAGTAGATTCAGCAATTCTGATGGAGAGTTTCAAGCTCTTTATGTTAAATATTGCTGGAGATACCCTTTAAGCATTGTCTTTTGGTCAATCGGTTCTCAAAATCTCGATGAGTGTCAACAAGAAATTCGGACATTCCTTTTTTGATATTTTAATACTCACCATGAATAAGTGATCGGATTGGATTATTAGTGCCGATATGAAGTTTTTTGTAGTTATGAGATATATTTTATTTTTACATATCACACAACAATGATGTAAGGTGTTCTGTGATTTAATATCATCGTAACTTGGCAAGAGTCTGTTGTATAATGACAAAACGATTTTAAACATACAGTTTATAAAAAAAAACTTAATTCGGATACCGGATTCTGATTGACGTTTGCAAAATAAAGAAATAAAATGTCCATAATATTAGTTGCTATTCTTCCGCTTTGGTGGAAAAACCTATTTTAATTGAAAGTAAAGGATTTCTTGAATAAATTCAGTGTTTCAAATTCTATACGCGTCGAGGTGAATCTAAATTTGCTACTATAAAATCATACTAGTAATGCCTGCAAAAAAATCAAATACAAACCTGTAATCCGTAAAATATAATCGTAACTTAGATATTTGTCGTGTTCAAAATTTCTCAAGATGCAAATGACTGAAAAGCTAGTCATCACCCTCCTTTAAATAAAACATAGCAATAAGAAAAGACCTATTCAAAAGCATCGAGAGACTGCAGTGGTGATCTGTTGACGGATCTAGGTGAACTACAACAATATCCAACCAAGTTTCATCAAACCTGTTCAGCGGTTCCGGACAGGAAGAACGCCGGACGAAGCGCTATTACAATAGCTCACTTTGAGCTTTTGGTTCAGGTGAACTGAAACTGAGAGCACAAAGTCAACTGTAGGACTTATGAACTAAAGCAAGTTCAGAGATTTATTATCACCTTTTTGTATTCGTGATATAAATTCGTGATCTACTATTCCCAATAATATGGATTACTGAGAATAACACGGAAGTGTTCTAACTCTGTACCTTCTTGAAGAAAATTTCAAACCAATTTTCATGCACCAGACACGTGTTTCGAATATCAAATTCTCATCAGTGATGCTTCCAGCCAAATTCATTTCACTAGGGCCCCTCTGGTTTTATTTTTTAGAATTTAAATTTCTGTATTTACTTTACAGAGAGTGCGCGGCTCCAAATTTCCTGTAGGATCGATTCAGTAACATATCCAAATAAATTATATGTTCAAAATAGCATTGGAGGGACGGTGCTAAGATATTATCCTCCTTTAATTTCGATAATATTTTTCGATGAAATGGCAAGTTTCCAAAGATCCCCTCCTTTGTTTCCAAAATAGCAAGAAAAGAATAACGTGATTCTGTATGGTAGATGTATGTACACTTTATTGTCAAATGAAACAATTAAAGCAGCACGTAGTAAGTAACAAATGTCTAATGTTACACGTCCTTAAATTCTTTGCATCATTTAAGAACAAATAAATTTGCAGCATGTAACCCTCATCAGTGGTCCTCAATCCAAACAATGAAACATGACAAAGACTGTGAAAGTTACTACAGGGCACACTTTTCAGACATTTCTAGAACATTTTGAATAGAAATTTTCGAATGCGTTTGAAGAAACGATCAATCGAAGTTGATATCCACATTGACATCTTAGTGGCATTCACATTTACTGAGGTTACAATAGACAGAACTGAACAATATTTCCATCCCAAAAGGTATAGAACGAGTCCTTCGTGTTTTCTATTTTAAAAGTTAAAACGAGACTTTCAATTCGCGAGTTAGAATTTCAAATTGTTACAAAGATATACATATATAAAGGTAAAACAATTCTTCTGTGTTATCACATGGAGCAAATGTAGAACAAAGAGATAAGGAGTCGATCCCCAACATGACGTTAAGGATAACTTACATCTAGAACCTTCATATTGGGACTGATTCGAACACACTTCAAAAGACAAATAAAGTTCAACACAAATGAGTTAAAGAAGATCCTGACGATAATCTCAACAGCACTCACAATAGAGCACAAAATTGAGCATCGACACACCCCAAGCAAGCCGGAGGTGAGACCAAATTCATAAGTTCTTCTGCTTGATCCCTTAAGGTGGGTCCCTACTCGTAGATTTAATAGATGATTTTTATTAAAAGTATTTTTCCTATGCATAATGACCCAAATGACATAAGGAACATAAACATAGATAGCCAATTTTGTTTTCATCAAAGATACAGTACATCTTAGAAAGGTATCCTTGCACATTATGCAGTATATGCATTTAATCCCTCTAAGTTCACTTATAATAGGTCCAAAATTAATTGTTTTGTTCTAAATTATGAAAATAAGTAATATAGAAAAAATATAGTACTTCAAAAGATATAAGTTGTAATTCAATGATATGTTTCAAAACACAAGGGTACCCCTTATAATTTCATTGTATTTTCGAATAATAAAATAGACTAAATCAAACTTATTCCCCAAAATAACAGTTAGAATGTCCTCATTTTGCATTATTTCATAAGATAATGATGAGGAAAGAAAACACATACAAGTTTCCAATTTTGTATAGGATCAAGATATGGCTCTAAAATTAAGGGTACCCCCTAATTTTTGTGAAGTTTTGATGTACTATTTCCAAACGTACATTTAACAGGAAAAACAGTTCAAAATTCACTCTTTTGACATTCATTCAATAGATAAAAGTGTAACCTATAGGAAAAGACTGAACATTAGTGTAAAATATCCCTAATGGAAGATATTAAGGATAATACATAAGGGTATCCCATAAACTTCCAAAGATGTTTGGTATACAGTTACTACATAAACGGTCATGAAAAATGAGTCAAATTTTCATTAATCTTTAATACACTAAATTGTCAAGAAAAACAAATGTATATTGGTCAGTAGTGGATATTTAGTGTAAAAATATTTTATTTCGACCACAAGAACAACCGGGAAATAAAAATATTTTAACGGTCGAGTAGTGACCCACCTTAATTGAACATGTATTGTAAAAATATCATGATTTTCACATCATGATACCAATCAATTGAAATTGCATGCAAGTACATGAAACATAGTAAAACTACAGGAGCACGACCTTAAAACACAGAAATATGTATAATATTATTAAGTTTCACTTCCCTGTCTACAATGATCATCACAAGTTATATTTAGAATTTATCTTCAGATATCCGTCGATTTCATCAATTTATGAATGAATCTTTTGACGAAACATTTTAATTTAAACTTACCTCAAAGAAAATATGTTTTATAGTTAGCGCTCCGACACTTATAATGTATGCATATTTTGTAATGTAGGTCTCTGGAAGAATATGTCTTTTATCTTAAGTTGTATTATGCATTTTCTTTTTTAAATTGGTTATATTTTGAAAGGTATGATGAGTAAGCACCCAACCAAAAATGCAAGGACATATCCTTGAACACGGGGAAGACGAATGACGAAGATGGAAATTTTTCGCACAGTTTGTTACAACTCCGGTGTGCTTATCACTATTTTAAACATGCTTAGTAAGAAACATTACAGATAGAATAAAGTTTTAGTTTGTTTCATTCCTTGTTTTGTTTTGATGTCCAAAGATGAAAACCCATCAAAAACGATTGATCTGTAGTTTGAGAATCAATTTTAGGATTAATATCTCAATATATTTTGTTCAGCCGATACACGTTGTGATCACTGCGACGTCACCATAATAGAGATCTCCCCTACGGGAACGGGGGACAGAGTTACACCTAAAGCATTTGTTAACATTATTATGAGTAACTTGATATTCGAATATGTTTAAACTTAACTAATTAGAACTGCGCGTTTTCAACAGCGCCACCTACATAACATTCAGAACTTGTATTTAACTGCAGAATGTTCAAAGGTGCTGTTCGTGTTTCTATGGGGCTGTGTTATTGTGTCCGTCTGTTTGTATGTCGTGTTTCTATGGAGCTGTGTTATTGTGTCCGTCTGTTTGTATGTCGTGTTTCTATGGAGCTGTGTTATTGTGTTCGTCTGTTTGTATGTCGTGTTTCTATGGAGCTGTGTTATTGTCTCCGTCTGTTTGTATGTCGTGTTTCTATGGAGCTGTGTTATTTTGTCCGTCTGTTTGTATGTCGTATTTCTATGGAGCTGTGTTATTGTCTCCATCTGTTTGTATGTCGTGTTTCTATGAACTGTGTTATTGTCTCCGTCTGTTTGTATGTCGTATTTCTATGGAGCTGTGTTATTGTGTTCGTCTGTTTGTATGTCGTGTTTCTATGAGATGTGTTATTGTCTCCGTCTGTTTGTATGTCGTATTTCTATGGAGCTGTGTTATTGTGTCCGTCTGTTCGTATGTCGTGTTTCTATGAGATGTGTTATTGTCTCCGTCTGTTTGTATGTCGTATTTCTATGGAGCTGTGTTATTGTGTCCGTCTGTTTGTATGTCGTGTTTCTATGAGATGTGTTATTGTCTCCGTCTGTTTGTATGTCGTATTTCTATGGAGCTGTGTTATTGTGTCCGTCTGTTTGTATGTCGTGTTTCTATGAGATGTGTTATTGTCTCCGTCTGTTTGTCCTATTTTTCTTTTCTCAGCAGAAAGTTCTGTTATATATTTTCAAAAAAATTTGCAAGCCTTTTGATTGTGATATTTGGAATCCCTCCTTTCTTTAATTCATCGGTTTTCACATGAAAAAGAATACAGTGAGTATTTTCATGTCATGTTTACAGGATCTCAAATGAATTTTCATTTCAAACGATTTATTATGAAACTCTTGTGTTTTATATCCCCGAGCCTCGGCGAGGTGTGTTTTTTATCTCCGAGCCTTGGCGAGGGGACATAAAACGCACAACAAGTTTCATAATACATCGTATGAAATGAAGATTCATCTGAGATTCTTTTTATCACATGATATTGCTTAAAAATGTGAAATCAACGTTTTCGACAACTACTGAGGCGAATCACGCCGTTATCTAGAAGTCGTCTGCTACGCCATGAGAAGTAGTGTCCCCATCGTATAGATATTCTGTGCGTAAGAGAAAAGTATTTCAGTTTTGAATAGTATTTTAATGCAAGAAATAATTCAAAAACATCAATTTTAATCTTTGATATTGACTCCGGGTCTGAATTTACCAGTTGACCGATATTTGAAAGGTCACATTTGTCAAGGTTTATGTGATTAGGTTCCGAACTTGACCAATCGCATTCAAGCAGAGCGATATGTAACGTGTTATCATATATATTTATGAAATGGCTTTATGAAACTGCATAACGTGTGTATCATGTGATAAATGTAAAATATGAAATTGTCATCAATATTGAAATATATGTTATGTTATAAAATATTAGTGA
Organism: Pinctada imbricata; assembly: GCA_033119305.1. Classification (NCBI taxonomy): domain Eukaryota; kingdom Metazoa; phylum Mollusca; class Bivalvia; order Pterioida; family Pteriidae; genus Pinctada; species Pinctada imbricata. The sequence goes on from VSWD01000008.1 coordinate 8,745,620, forward strand.
ACCATTTGTGCATTTCAACAAGTAATGTCTCATCAGTGATGCTCGAGGCCGAAAATGAGGAAATCTAAATAACATGAAATAATGACGAGCAAAAGTCTAAACTTGACCTTAAACTTATTGAAAACTTAGCGAAATTAGAAAACTTCCATTTCTGGAGTCAAGACTATCAAATATTTTCAGACTTGTACCTCTTTTTAAAATGTACAAGTTAAAAAAACGAGATATTACTTTGAGAGCTGATTTACGTCAATTACATGTACAACTTTGCCATTAAGCTTTTATTGCATTTTATTTTATCTATCTCCAAACATACCTACTAATAAAACTCTAAGCTTCTCACTAAACGAACCAACGAGCATATATTGACCAAAAAGGAAAACATATGTTTTGGCTACTCCAAACAGCTACCTAAAAGTAATAGTATCACAATTTTGCAACAAAGAATATCTTTGAAATTCATAAAGGCGTCAGTTTTTGAATTTGAAGACGTTTAACATTTGTCCCACTTGGTGAGTGTCACTGCTGGTGGACCAGGAGTCCCGGAGGGCACATGTAGCTAAGTTCGATCAATTTCGGTTGGTCGTTTCTTGAAACGCATTCGAAAATTTCTGTTTACAAAATTTTCACAAATTGCTTGAACCTGGGTCCTGTAGCATCATATCCCAGCCATCTTGCTACGTCTTTCGATTTATTTTGGACATAATTATCTTACATTTTGGCCTTATCTTATTGTTTATATTGAGGATCACTGACGAGGGTAAAATACCCGAAATGTGCATGTCTTGTCCACGCTGTTAATTGATCTGCTTTAAATGATGCTAATGAATTTGAAGACATTTAAAAAGTAATGAGGATAGCACTAGACAAAAGGCCGATTTCCCTTTAATGTTAATGGTATTATGTTTTGTCTTTGTAAACATTTGGCACAGACCCCCCCCCCCCCCCTTTTTTTTTTTCTTTTTCTGAATCTTCACATATGCCGCAAGGTGAAAATTAAACAGAAAATATCAAAATCATGAAAGCAAAATAACTTTTTTAAGATAATGAGACAATGTCTGATGGTGGGGGATACGTGTTCATGAGCATGTAACCACTTAACCCCAACTAAGACAATAAGTAAAAATAAGTCATATGTGGGTTAGGTTACCAAGAGTAAAATTTAAAAGATTTTTGTTTGAATAGTATTTCGCTGCGACACACCGAGATCTCGTCATTATTCAGTCATTTTTCATTCCCTGGAGAAACACCCCTATTGAGTAGTGCACCTGGAATTTACTGCACAAAGTTATCGATGAATTATCGGAATGAAATCTTCACACCTTCTAAATTGTATCAGTATCGATTGTTTACGGAGAAAAAAAGGAAGATAAATTCCATGCGCAACTAGAGTGAATCATAATGGCGCAGAGCTTTTATTTTGAGCGCTTAGCTCAAAATGCAAATGAAAGGAAATATTATGTCATAAAAATTCCTTAACTGTTTATGTGATGGCATGCCTTTTTGTGCAGCAATTCATACACAAAGATATATTCTTCTAGTTTTATTGAATATGACTGAAAAAATGTAATCGACATTTAAATCATACATACCATACTATAAGAAATATTACAAGCTTTAAAAAAAACAAAAAAGCTTTAAATATCCATTAATCCTTTGGTAGATCTATATATTTGGGTTCAGGGCGAACAACTCATCTTTGGAACCTGAAAATATTCTTATTTTGTATTTTATCGATATGTTTCTTTTTAATTCTATTTTTTACCAGGCATCTATTATATTGTCATATCAAATCATCAGATTTCATGGAATGTTTTTTTCAATAAATGTATCATTGCCTCTATAATCTTCCTCGTATTTCATTTGAGACTATTCATTTTTACAAACATCTTTACGTATTTTTCTCCTTAAAGTTCCTGCTTCATTGTTACCATTAAGTCCCCCCCCCCGTAACATTACATTGATATCCAAATAGAATCTTATCTCCTCTGTTCGTAATAATATTTGATTTCACTTATATTGCGGCAAAAGTACCATTTCGTGCACAAGTGTTAAAATGTATGTCCTATTTTTACGGGAAAAGGTAAACTTCCGTAATGCGGTCCATCCTATCAAACACCTCAGACGCATGCGTCATGTTTGGGTGGGACTCTCACATAAAGATGATGAAACAGGTCTCCGTCATTCAAAAAGAGTAAATATTGGTACAAACGGCGCGAACTGTTTATTTTTCACCTTGTCAGTGATATTTATTTATTTGTTTACTTTTATTTATTTTTTTTTATTATTGAGCGGCGGGCGTTGCAAAATTTCTGTCATTTTGCCGTATACACTTTGTTTAAGTACTGAACTATATTTTCCGGATGTTCAAGTGTTTGAAAATATCAGATCCGTATCGAAACGACTGATGATTGACCTTCGTATTCAGAATGTATCAATTCTTTATTCAAATATTCAGTCATGCGTTCGAGAATAATAATAATATATAAAAAATTTGAGTCAGAAAAATTGTAATGTCTTGATATCAATATTTTAATCATTCAGGTGTCATCGACCCCGCTCAAATATTTGTGCGGTATTTACAAAATTGAAATATTGATAAGATGTTAATTATTTTTGAAGCATTATCAGACTTTAAACACGCAGAAATATTACATTGTGGTGACGTCTTGTCTACAGCAGTGCCAGCAGGATTAAGTTTGACCTTACGCCACTTAGATCATATGATAAATGTCAATTTGGCAAAATTACATCTCATTTCTATTTGAATTTTCAAATGCGTTATGCTTCACTGCGCACGCGTGGCTGGCACGAGTTACGTTTCAGTACCACTCTGATCCAAAAAGTTTTGGCCATTTAACAAATTCGGGTTCACACATCTTAGCGAAGTGAAAGTAGAAATATTGCCCTTCGTATTTGTTGTACACTGTATAAGTATGGGTAGGGGCAAGCCTAGGGCGTTAACGCGCATGCGTTATGTCCCGTTCGCCGACGCTACCATCAGATGCAACATGCAACCTACAAGTTTGAGCTTCAGTCGTTTCTCAGTAACGATAATGCACAAGTCAAAGGATAGGATTTTATGCAGGTTAATCACTTTTCAACTTTGAAAAAGGACTTCCGATGCAAAGTTCAAAAATTGGAATTTTGCCATAGACATAAGTATGTGGCGGAAGTTGCTGCATTTCAAAGAGAACTTCCGCTCCGCAAGCAAAAGATGAAAAGATGCGAGGTAGAAAGGCGTCTCATTGTGAGATAGTCTGTTGTAAACAAAGCAAGAAATGCACACATCACGATTTCTCCACGTGGGGCAACATTCATATAAAAAATTGTAGATTTCATCTTTAGTTGTTTACTTAAAGACCTATTGTATTGACTCGAGGGGGTCTTAAAAATCTTTAATCATAAAGACACAATACAATGCCACCCAGAACAAATAAACCTATGTTTACCTCCTCATGCTATCAATGAAAATTGTATCAATTTGACTCTTATACTGTCATTGATCACATTTCTCTAATGTTTATAATTTTCATTTAATACCAACACTGAAATAATGTTATGGTAGGGTCCTTGAATGGAGAGCTAATTACATATTGAAGACATGAAAGGATTCTTAATATAGAGAGAAAGTTTCTATATTTGGCATGTTCTTGTTAACAGGGTGAATCGTAAAAAAGTAAAAAGTTAAAAGCCTGAAATTGATATTTAGATATTCAAAACTCGTGTGTCCTTGAGTGTAATTTTCAAACTTGCTAATTACCCACTTTAAATAGAATATGTAATAAGTTACTTTGTTGGGGTTTTTTTTTTCGATCAATAAGTTCGTACGAGAAATATTACGAAGTCACTGATTACGGGTTCTTCACTAATTTATTTTAGTTCTTTCTTTTTCTAGAGCAATTTGCTGAAATAATATATGATATATATATTTTTTGCCTTTATACAATTGATGGTCAACGTACTTTATATGCTCCATCGATTAGGTTTGTGCGCATCACGTTGCCTCAGAGATCGACGGACCTTCCTGTTGCTCGCTCGGGAAAAAAAATTTCGAATGTGTGACCGAAGGACCCGAGAATTCACGATGCGACCAATACTGATAATTTTAAGTATCTCTCATCAACTAGAAAAAAATCCCAAGGAAACTTGCGTATCCTTATTTTCTGTCGGAACAGTAGTGCGATTGATCACCGATGTTTTTCTTTCTTCTTTCTGTCTTGTTTACGAGTAAACTGTGCTATTTGAAGAGTTTATCATCCAGAAATTTTAAAAGTGCAATAGATTATATCTGTAATCAAGTACATACATGATACATTACATGTATTTAAACTCCGACGCCTAAAATGAAAGTCAATTTTATAATATGGTCAAAATTAAAAACAAAGTTACAAGGTGTGAAACAGTGATGCCAATAACGTCTATCAACAAAGGCAATGGTATAATCTGAAGACGTTTCAATGTTTTCACCGGAGAACCAAACAGGCTACCTTGTCTGAAATTGAGGGTTCGGGAAAGCGCACCGAAAATGAAATGGTATTCGTTTGAAAGTCTTAATATTTTGGAAAACCATTTTTGAGCGATTCATACATTAATTTTTTCAAAGTCATAAATGCTTGTCAAGTAAAGATGCACATGGTATTAACTTTGTAAAATTTGCTAAAAAGAAAACACCAAAAATACGAGAAAGCTGGCATTTCACTTAGAAATAATTTACGAGCAACTTTGAATGAAAATGGATCAGATATCAACAAGACTTTGAAAATAAAGGTATGTTTGAAGAAATAATAAATGAAACGTCTGAGAACCAGAAAAAATAACTTTAAACAACTTTCAAATGATTTTTGAGACTTACTCTTTAAACACTGTCAACTATGAGCACGAAAAGGTTTTAACAAATATCACACATTCCGGGAAAGCCATGCACCTCAGTGTAGTAGAATCGGTCGTCAATATTAATTTTATAAAGTTTTTAACAATGATAATTATGCAACGGGGTCAAGATTAAGGACAGACTTTACGGCTATTAAAGGAGGAATTCTTTCGAAAGATCAAAGGAAACTTTGTAAAAGTAACACGTTACTGTCATCTCCGCAGAGTGATGTATGTAAAATTAAGTATTGATGCGAGTCTACGTAATGACCATTTAAATAATTAAGTCATTTTTCTTCTTACCGAGTCAGATTTTTTCTTTGAAATGAAGAAATGCATTTGTGTTCTGCTGATATGCATTTTGTGTAGACATGATTTCGCTAAATGTTAATCACCGCTCGCTGGCATTTCTTTAAGTTCATATTCATCAGAAATTAGGTTTTTATGTACCAAAAAATCCAAGTAATTTCAGTCAATATTTGTAGAAAACCCGAGGGCAGACCTAGAGGGAATCAGGACACAACCCCTTGAAATTTGCAAGATATCCTTATATTTTCCAGATATTACTTATAATTTTCTGTTAAAAGCGCACTGAACTTAGGACTAACCTTCCCCCCCCCCGGGAAAAAATTCAAGATCCGCATTGATTGATTTCGTTATGTGAATAAGTGCGATCTTCAATAGTAATGCACACTTTCGAGAAAAACCATATATGACCTTAAAGAGTTTAGTAAATGCTACATTTTTCCAACACGATGTAAACTTTCCAAAAGAGGTACTTGAGATGAACGAGCGGACAGGGATAAAGGTGGACGAACTTACATTGTTTAAGAATATGTATAGGCACAAAAAGTCTAATTGTCAATTATATCTTACTACATGTAAGTGCTTGGTATGTTAGACTTCAAATAAAGGATTCATTAAAGAGCTAGCGCTCGCTAAAATATAATTGTGTCACAAAAAAAGATAAATGATTTTTTACGATAAAAGAGGCATAACTCTTGTATAGGCCATAAATACAAACTTCTATCCTACGAAAAGAAAAAGGAGAAATTTGAATATGACCAACACGTCCAAAGTGATTATGATATGCTGTGCCATAAAACGGTAACCCCTTCATTTAATACACATAGAAACTATTTCAAACATCACTCCTCCGCTGTAACTGATAACAGACATGTAATCTAAGGGTAAAGATAAACAGTCAAAATCCTAACTCTGAAGTTGCGACAGCTACCCTGGCGACAAATCTGTAAAGAATGTGTTTCTTTTGAAGATGCAAGTCTTCCGAGATTTTTTACCTTGAGTACACGCTTCCAGTTTCTATGTAGCAGTTCCAGTTGTGAAAACATCTTCTTGATTCAAAGGACAAAGCCCAAGATCAGAATCCACAACACAAAACCAAAGATCAGAATCCACAACACAAAACCCAAGATCAGAATCCACCACACAAAACCCAAAAAAAAATCCACAACACAAAACCCAAGATCAGAATCCACAACACAAAAACCCAAAATCACAATCCACAACACAAAACCAAACATAAAAATCCACAACACAAAACCCAAAAGTACAATCCACAACACAAAACCCAAGATCAGAATCCACAACACAAAACCCAAGATCAGAATCCACAACACAAAACCCAAGATCAGAATCCACAACACAAAACCCAAAATCAGAATCCACAAAACAAAACCCAAGATCAGAATCCACAACACAAAACACAAGATCAGAATCCACAACACAAAACACAAGATCAGAATCCACAACACAAAACCCAAGATCAGAATCCATCACACAAAACCCAAGATCAGAATCCACAACACAAAACCAAAGATCAGAATCCACAACACAAAACCCAAAAGTACAATCCACAACACAAAACCAAAAATCAGAATCCACAACACAAAACCCAAAATCACAATCCACAACACAAAACCCAAATCACAATCCACAACACAAAACCCAAAATCACAACCCACAACACAAAACCAAAAATAAAAATCCACTACACAAACAAAAATCACAATCCACAACACAAAACCCAAGATCAGAATCCACAACACAAAACCCAAAATCACAATCCACAACACAAAACCCAAAATCACAATCCACAACACAAAACCGAAGATCAGAATCCACAACACAAAACCCAAAATCACATCCCACAACACAAAACCCAAAATCACAACCCACAACACAAAACCAAAAATAAAAATCCACAACACAAAACCAAAGATCAGAATCCACCACACGAAACCCAAGATCAGAATCCATCACACAAAACCCAAGATCAGAATCCAAATATCACAATCGAAAAATTCTTGAAAAAATAAAACCGATCTTACGAATGCACATTTGTTATTTTTAATTTGTGCAGAATCTCAATAATTATTTTTAGTCGTGCTACCTACATTAAATTTCGTTCATGCAAATGGACGTTCATATTATTCACGAATACTAGTATGTTTTGGGGTTTTTTTTTTCGGATCTGTCGACATCTGGCACAACCTGAAATGAAATTAGTTCGCTTTAATCAATTTTTGACGCGTATTTGACTTTTGTCAGGAATGGTTATTTTTGTACTATTGTTAAACGTCTTCAAATTCAAAGGCATAATTTAAGAACAGATAATTTTGCAGCATGGACCAGACATGCACGTTTCGGGTACTAAACCCTCGTCAATGATCCTCCATCTAAACAATGTATTACTAGTATGACCAAAGATTGAAAGTTATTATGTCCAAAAATGTACCGAAAGACGTAGCAGGATGGGAGGGATATGATCAGGGTGTCACAGACTCTGGAAAACAGGGAAAATGCTGAATAAGATTTCCCTGCAGGGTAAAATCAGGGAATTTGAAAATTTCATGAAAATCAGGGAATTTTATTCAGTAAATGTTTGAAGAAATAACAAGTACCTGATGGAATTGACAGTATACATTTGAGCAAAGATATAAGACATTTTATTGCTGGTGTATTGTCTTAAAAATTTTCTTGATCGCTACGCTCACCAATGGACACATTGAATGCAAAATAAGTACAATTTTCTAGACATGATTAAGTACGATGAAGGCACTTTAATGCGTTGAAGAAACGATCAACCGAAATCGATCGAACTTGGCTACATGTGCCCTCGGGCACTCCTGGTCCACCAGCAGTGACACTCACCATGTGGTGCAAATGTTACACGTCTTCAAATTCAATAGCATCATTTTAAAAGAACATATAAATATGCAGCCTGGACCAGACATGCACGTTTCGGGTACTAAACCCTCGTCAGTGATCCTCAATCTAAACAATGTTATATGACCAAAGAATGTGAATGAGAGTATGTCCAAAAATGGACCGAAAGACGTAGCAGGATGGATGGGATATGATGCTACAGGACCCATGTTTAAGAAATTTTAAGATTATTTTGATAACGGTTATTTTTAATGCGTCGAAGAAACGATCAACCGAAATCTATCGAACTTGGCTACATGTGTCCCCGGGGACTCCTGGTCCACCAGCAGTGACACTCACCAAGTAGTACAAATGTTAAACGTCTTCAAATTCAATAGCATTTTTTAAGAATACATAACTGTGGAGACTAAATCTTTCAGTTCTTCAACAAAGATTATTTGCCCTATAATTGTCATATCTAAGTTACTCACTCAGCAGGAACATATCCACGGTACAAAAGGAGTTTGAATTTCGATGGTAATTCTGTCCACCCTTCATCCTTCTATATCTATTATGTCACCATAAAAGGCAGGTTGTGAAATTCCCAAAGTAATATATTATGTTGCATTTTGGGGGCTCCGCTGGAAGCATCACTGATGATAATTTAATATTCGAAACACGTGTCTGGTGCAGGAAAATTTGGTTTGAGAAATTTTCTTCATGAAGGTATAGAGTTGGAACACTTCCGTATTATGTATAGGTCCGAATTTCGAAAGAACCTGAGAGTAGTTTTTTTTTTGTAAAAAAGTTTTAGCTAGTTTATAAAATAGAAACCTTGACATAAAAGTTTTTGGTAGTGTTCTAGACTACTGGATTCCCAGAATGCACAAAAAAAACTTACAAACAGCGGTTCATTGCCGGTTCGCCCAGGTGTTCCACAAAACCTCTATCCATTTTGCATACGAAAATATTAAATTGCACCAAGCAAGGTCTTCAAACATACTGCAAGGCATCATATTGCAGAAATGGAATCAATCAGATGTGGATCCTAAAGAATTCAATTCTAAGGAACTTTTGGACAATTAAAAAAAAAACAATTTCAATAATATTACATGCATAAAGTTTTTCGACACGCTCTTGAATAATGTTTTCTTATATCATTTCTACATGTTAATTACATGTATAAATCCAGAAAGAAAAAAAACATCTCTTTCTTTTTGTTCATAAGATGAATTTAGCGATAAGCGTCATAAAAATTCCTTAGATTTTTCATAAGTGTAATGTAAATTTGGTTGCAGGTTCTGCAATCGCACTTTGATAGTGCTTATTATGCTAAAACATGAAGAATGAGGAGAACCAGTGAATGAACTCGAAATAATATTCCGAAAATCTCAATCAAAAGGCTTACAAATTCCTGAAAAAAAAATAAAAGATATCTTTCTAGGGGAAAAATAGGATAAACAGACGGAGACATAAACACCGCTTCGAAGAAGCACAAAGGACAACCTTATCCAATGAACAATCTCCGGGGTCAAGTGCAAATACGAAATGCATTTGTAGGTGGCGCTGTCAAAATCCACGCCGCGCTTATATAATCCAGGAATCATGCAAAGAATAACGGACAAGTGAGCTTGTGAGAATACGTTCGGACATTAATGGACTCCCGCTGTATTCATTGTCGGGAATATCCTCTCTATCTTTGTTTTTTACAGTATTGTTAGAAAAGTACTGGTGGCGTAGTGGTTAGCGTGGTGGACTACGAACCCATAGGTCGAGTATTCGAATCTCACCGCCGCCGGTCATTGCAAAACCTAAACGGAAGCTTCTTGTATACTCCTAAGGAAGTTGAGAATGTACTTGATTGTACAGGTCTCGCCAGAGAGGTTATTATAGAAGTCGCGTGAGAATCAGGCGAACGAGACTATAAACCCCTACCTCATTCGGAATAGTCTCTACCCTTTTCTTCTAAAAAAGACTCGGACGTCAGGCGGCGCCATTTTAAAAATAGTTACCCGTTGATCTATCAGTTTTGTTATAATCTATCATGAAATCCAAGTTCCAACACTGGATCGTAACTGAAAAATATGTTACTCACAACATTACTCACTCAGGTTGGAGAAATTTGAATGTTGAGAAAGTGCCTTTTTACTTTTACATCGATTTTTTTTTATGTAAAACCTTCCACCATTGGCATCCGAGTCTTTTTATGCCGTTATAGATAAAGGGCGAGGGGATCCGAATGCCCCTACCTTTACCTTCTAGAATTTGCATGCCTATTGGTGGTGACGTTTTGATTCTGACTTTGGATTTTTTTTTTTTTTTTTTTTTTTTTTATTATTATTTATTTATTTATTTAGTTTTTGACTTCCATTCACTGAATCAATGTTGGAGAAATGCACTAATCATTATAAACATACTGCATGTTATACAGGTATGGCTTACCCTTAAACAAGGCTTCGATTTTTTGTCTTGATTCAGAGAAAACATAATATTGTCATTTGTCGGATGAATCGCTTAATGATTTGATTGATATTCGGAGAGGGAGTCTATAGTGAAACTACGCAGTATTCGTAGGTTCTTGCTAGTTTGTAAAAAGCTACAGCAAATGAATATTCAAAAACCATTTGAAATTCAACCAAAAAGGGGAAAATTACACGATATTAACCTTGGGTCAATTTCCCAATTTAAGGAAAAAGTATAACAAAGCAAAATTTTATTTCTTTAAGATGTGGTATATGCATCATTTTTTAACATTTAGATATCTTAATGTCCCCGTAAATTGAAATTTCTGACACAATGCCATAATATACGACAATTTCCAAACATGTTTAGCAGAATTCTTTATATTTTATTGCTCATTGACCAAACTGTACTAACGATTTGATATTCTATTTATTTGATGTTCAAGGTAAATGGAGTATAATAAAGGTTTTATCTCTAAATTACCATATCAGGTATATATACATGTACATGTATATGAATTGAACATCGAATTAATATTTTAAGTTTTAAATCAGCGTTTCATATTTTTTCAATATATCGATACTTGTTCAGATAATAAACTTTATACCTAAGAACTGGAGCTAGGGACAGAACTATGCCTTCGGGAGGTACCGTTAGTTTTAGAATGATCTATCAAATTTCCTGACGGAGAAATTGAAAACGTATTTTCGAGTGTAGTGCAAAATCCCCCGGTACTAACGATCCATCAGAGTAATCACCGTACTGTCCTGTACACTAAATCCAGAGCACCCTGTTTTTGCGATTTTCCGAGATTGACCTCCTTTAGTTGTAACTGGAAATTAACCTCCACTTATCCTTTCAGCTGCCTTCAAACCGCAATATGAAAAATAAAATGTCTACTTGAAATTCCCACCATATTGTTCTCCGTATCAATAATAGTATATTTCAGTGGTTTTACCATGTTGTTTACTATAGAAAATCCCGTAGACTTTTTATTTTCCGTCTTATTTCTAAATTTATTGACAATGGTATTTTCTGTTACGACTAAAGGAGTACTTTAAAATTTATATCTTTTTGGAATATGACAATATGATATTTAAGAGAAATCGGGAAAACAGGGTGCTCTGGATTTAGTGAACTGCAGCCAATTTCACAAAAATTCTTACGAAAAATCTTAGGATTTTTTGTAACTTTCAGTCAATCATATCGCAGCCATACGGATAAAAATTTCAATAAAGTTGAAATAATCTTTATTTAATAACTGAAATTCATCAAAACATGAAGTAAAATTTGAATTTTAACGGAATATTAAATAAATATTAGACTTTGAAAGTTACGAAAATTTCTGGGATTTATCGCAAGTATTTTCGTGAAATTGGCCGCAGGACAGTAGTTGTTGAAATTATGAATATTAACATTTAAATGTTCTCATCACACCTCTTGATCTTCTTGTTCCGATAACACCTGGATTCTTTAGATTGTTCATTAGATTAATATAATCTTACACCACCATGAGGGAGGGATGGCGATTTCTCAACCCGAGTGTACAAATTTTGCAAGTCCATGACGAGGCTTGCCGAGTCATGGACAAGCAAAATTTTTACACGAGGGTTGAGAATTAACCATCCCTCCCTCATGGTGGTGTTTGATTGTTTTTCTCCCACGTTTTCGACTATCTAGAGTGTCTGTTATAATCACCAGTTTGTCTTACTTCCATAACGTCGCTTTGGTAGCGATGACGTCAGAGGGTGAGAACGATGACGTCAGAGGGTGGTGAGATCGATTTATCTCACCCCAGGGAAATTTGAGGGTTCTCAGTCCACAGTCGGAGAAAAAGTTGTCCTTCATGTTCCTATGTAGCTGCCTCTGTTTGTCTAATTTTTCTATTCTCGTGAGAAAGTTCTGGTTATTTTTTATTCTCACGAATTTGTAAGCCTTTTGCTTGTGATTTTTGGAATGTGATATCGGGTTTTGAGTTTGACTTACATTCACTGATTTGCATCCTATATGTATTTTCTGCAATTGACAATTTTATTAATTCCTATAATTTTTTTCCCAATGTCAACCAATTTTGAGTATTTTCAATATAATTACCAAATGTGCTTGTTTATCTGATTTCAAGCATTTTGATTGGTTGATCGCATTTATTGTGACTTCCGTTATGAGATGATGAAATGTAAAAAAAAACCGGAACTACTTTTACACTAACGCAAAAGAAAACATGATTGTCTAACGCATGGAATAACAGTTACTGTACAAATAGTCTCAAATAATCCAATAAAACTTGAAACAGTTCAGGAATTTGTCGACTCCCAAACACTACAACACAGTACTGTGATTGTTTGCAGTGATTACATCGGGTGCTACGCGCATGGTTTGAAAACTGCAACAAGTGAACATGGCAGTTCGTTGACGGGTTTCTCGTGTTTCTAGGGAAATTATGATAGGCCTACTAAAAATGCATGAACAAAAATTGTTCTGTATTTTCAGCAAGATTAATCAAATACACATGGATATAGGATGAATACATTTGAAAATACAAGGAACTAGGAAAAGCTATAGCGCGATCGCGACTTACCAAACTTTTTATCCCTATTTCGTTCTGATTTCCAAGAAATAACTTACAGCTGATATTCCGATACCTGTAGATCTTGATAACGTGGTTTTTCGTCACGCATAAGATCTAAAAGTACAAGAAATGCTCTCTGAGTCCGTAAAATCCCAACACAAATTGTTCTTGTTCTACTTTCAACTGTCTTCGATACAGTACAGTAGTAAGTGCAAATAGGTAAAACTTGCTGAGGTCCTGAAGGGGGAAATACTTTTTAACAGAATTAATGCCGGTGTCATATAGTAAAGCTTCCCCCATAGAGATCCTTCCCAGAAGGCTTTCTATAATAGAGAAGCCCCCCCCCCCCCCCCTGGGGGAAGTTTTTCTATGAAGAGAACCTTCCCCCTTTGTTACCTTAGAAAACATTCCCCCATACCGTTCTTGGTTTGACTTTCACTTGTCTTGTTAAGAGAACCAGAGAAAAACTGTATGGGATTATTCTGTTATAGAAAATGTCCCTCCGAATTTAGAAAATTTCCGATTCATAATTCATAATTCAAAACGTTAGAAATTCGAAGTTAAAATTTGAATTAGCCAAATATGTGTAATTGAAATACGTAGTTCTTCTTCAAGAGAAAGTGTTTATGGTTAAATAGAAAGACTGAGCTAATTGTAGGCAAACTATTCCGCTGTTCTCCATGTCGGTCGTCAGAACTGCAGATATATGCTGATCATCGGGGAGATCAATTCTACACAAATTCTGACAAAACCTAAAGAAAATATTTTTATATATCAGAACCCACCAATCCAACGAAATTTATGTGATGTGATGTGCTGTTTGCAAGAAAGGGCGGGATCTGCAACAAGACTCTGTTGTAGCACCTACTATCCCTTTGCGAAAACATAGAGTAGACAAGAACAAAAAGGGACTCAAAAGGGGCAAATTAACACAAAATACGACATCGAAATACCATACATAAAAGACCACACAAAAATTTACTAGACAAATGGGCAAAAGGTGCCTACGATGGTCGGCCATCTGCCACATTAGCATATTAATCTTCTTGTTAAAAAAAGACAAATACTTTAAAATGAAACACTTCGGAGCATTGTTACGCGTAAAAAAAACCACATGAAGTCGAATAAATTCATTTTCATTTTATTTCGTTTTATCTATACATGTATTTTGTATACATGTATGAGTGATTGTGTATTCATTAATTTATATTTTGAACTAATACATATTAATCACAGAAAGAAAAAAAATATTAAGAAACTATTTGATGTTTCCATTTCACATGGAACTCCAAGGATCTGGATATAACTCCTTTCACAAAAACATATGAGGAGGAAAAAACTTAAGTCGATCTAAACTTTTTCTTTTCTATCCATGGATATATCATGTCTATTGGAAGGTAGAAAGTCATAAACCAAAGACGATATCAAATTCCGTATGACTTTCCAGAATTGGAGGGTAGGTTTTCTATGATGGTGGAACGTTAGAGAACCTTACCCCTGGGGGATGATTTTCTATACAGAAAACCTTCCGTGGGGGATGATTCTCTATATAGAAAACATTCCGGGGGAAGAGTCTCTATGGGGGAAGGTTCTCTATACGATACCGGCTTGCTTTTCCCTCTCCAACATTTTTGTTGGTGAACACGCCACGTACCCAAACGTTTATTTTCCTTAGAATTTGTACGAATTCCGAATAAATTCGTATGCTTGGTAATTATAAGTATTGAATAATAATTTTTGTCATTTTATTGGATGATGAAATGTCAGTTGTCGTATAACAAATTTTGCGTAAAACCGCTTCGCTACGCTAAGCGGTTTTCTACAATTTGTGATACGACAACTGACGTTTCATCATCCAATAAAATGGCAAAAATAAACATTCAATTCTTAAAATAAAAGTTCTTTGTATTGATTATATTCAATGTTTTATCCTAAACGGAATTGAAAGTTATTGTGCGTTCCAATTGTCTAATTGTCTGTATTTTCTCGTCACAAGACTGATGAATACATAACATGCTCGATCCGGACAGCTGCTTGAATTTTTTCTGATGCTCGTAATGATTGGGAATATTCAGCAATATCATCAACTGACAGAAATTGTTTGTCCAATTTTGAGAATGTTGAAACACATTGCATCAACAGAACGTGGAAATAGCTTAAGAATTCACACGGCAACGCTTATAAGCGCGATAGCCAATCAGGCTAATACTAGTAGTACAAAATGTGTTAGTGTAGTCGGTGAAATCAACAACAAAAACAAAATAAATAAATAAAACTGTATAATACAAAATAATGAAGTGATGGTACGATGTCGTATTAAGATGTTTACAAGTTTCTCCTAAAATTAGATATTATATTCTCTTCTCTTGTGCGTTCTTATTTTCAAAAGTTCTGCAAACCATGAAGTTCGTTCTTCAACGATGAGAGCGTTCTGCATTTAGCAGTTTTTCGTTCTGCAGCGCGTTTAAATATTCGCTATCTTAAAAATGAGAATAAAATGAGGTTAATTTATGATAAATTAAAATGAGAATAAAATGAGGTATAATTTATGATAAATTAAAATGAGACAATCGAAAAGATACACAGGGCGAGCTTGTTTCCCAAAAAAAACGGCGTGAGCCTATGTACGCCGGTTCAAAATAAATTTAGAACTTGACCTGGCATAACCCGGCAAAGCCACTTGATTGAGTTTTTCAGGCGAACGACGTACGCCGAAATGCGCTGGTTGAAATGCATAGGCGAGAATCGGCGCATTTCGGCGTACGCCGTTCGCCGGAAAAACTCAATCAAGTGGCTTTGCAGGGTCAAGTTCTAAATTTAGTTTGAACCGGCGTACATAGGCTCACGACGTTTTTTGGGAAACAAGCTCGCCCGAAGTGTCCGACTCTACCGCCAGGGAGCAGCCCTCTGGACAAACATGTCTAAATATAGTACACCAGACAAACATGTCTAAATATAGTACACCAGACATACATGTCTAAATATAGTACACCAGACAAACATGTCTAAATATAGTACACCAGACAAACATGTCTAAATATAGTACACCAGACATACATGTTCTGGATGATGAATCCTCATCAGTGGTACTTGAAGCCAAAATTATTCAAATACCGTATAACCAGAAATTTTCGCGAGTATCAAATTTCACCATTTTATGATCAAATAGGGTTTCTTTATTTTCGCGAATACGATTTTTCGTGATTCCTAAATTACAAACAAATATGTTCATATGATGTTACTGTTTTGTACCTTTCATGATTGAAGTGTAGTTCTATCATGAGAGTACATAGAGAATAAGTGCCTTAATTGTGTTTTGTTACGGGTATGCAACACACAGCAAGTGCATTTATCGTACATGTAATGCGCGTTAGCGCATTTCATACGATAAATGCACTTGCTGTGTGTTGCATACCCGTAACAAAACACAAATTATGACATTTATTCTATATATATGCACCACAGTTGTCAACTTCATTCTTGTTTTCTGAAATCGCATTTTTCTAGGTAACAAGGTGACGTTAATATTCATGTCAACGTGGGTACAGTTTGCAGGTTGGAACAGCCGTCGCGGCATGTTTCTTTAGATCTTATATATTGTGACGTCACGAGCGTTTTCATGCGAAATACAAGCCCAGTCCTTTCAATAGTTTCATCTCAAGGAATTACATTGGTTGTGCATATATACTAGCGAAAATTAGTACCCCGCGAAAATTTCTGATCATACGGTATTAAAAACAAAATACTTTAGTGAAGTGCCCCTTAGTCTAATTTTAATTTTTTTTTATAATGAGGAGGTTATTTTACACCACAATTTTGCGTTATTCGAGACCTCTGCCTAATTGAAAAAGTGGGATGATTGTGCGCACGTAATCCGGATAACCACATCGTCTGGTACTTAAGTCGGCGACGGTTACCCATTGGTCTCGTTGGTTTATGCGTGGCCTTTTATGTTTCCGTGACGATTTATTCGGTCACAAACGTATCCCTGACTGAGAGGCTTATCTGAAAGACGCCTAGGTCTCAGAACAAAATCTGTATATTTGGTACTTGCTCTGGCATAGCGTACCAACTGAAATATGAAAACACCATAAGCAGGCGATGAAGGGATGTTGCTACTCAGAAAAGGAAAGTTTGTGATGTTGAAATTGAAGTCGTCACGTTTGTCATAGAGTGAGGTGTTCATTTGACCACCAGTGTCGTAGGACAACATTATTTCCAAATAAGAGGCTGAATAATTTGTCTCTGTAGTTTCTTTGACTTCAAGCTCCGACGAAGGATAATTTCTGCTGAGGTAATCCGCGAATTTTGGATTATTGATGGACAACACATCGTCTATGTATGTGTAAGTGAAGTTGAAGTGAGAAGCTAAGTATCTTTTCCCTTCAGAGACCAAAGATTGAATGAATTCAGCTTCGTACGAGTAAAGAAAAATGTCGGCAAGGAGTGGGGCACAATTGATCCCCATTGGAATTCCGACAATTTGCTGGAAGACCTTTCCTCGAAACACCTCAAAAATGTTGTCGATCAGGAAGTTTAACGTCTGAATAATATCTGTTTTAGTGTACTTATTTTCAGAATCGGACTTTTCTTTTACAAAGTAGGTTTTGTCATAGTTACCAACAATAAATTTGTATTTGCGATTGCCGTTCTTGTTTGTAAACGCATCACTTATAATTTTTGCGAGTCTTTCTTTCAATTTAGAATGTAGTGTAGAGTGTCGAAAAATCAAAGGCTTTGATCGAAAGGACTCTACTAAAATGAGTGGATTTCAGATGTTCTAAAAGTTCCTTCGAAAATCCACGTCTGGTTGATACCGCTGCGGGAATACACTGTCGAACAATATTTTTGATTTCAGATAAAACTTTGGTTTGGTTTTGTCCTTCTTTCTTTGTTCAAACAATACACAGGTATAGAATTAATACCGTAACGGTAAAATGTAGATAAAATCAGCCTTCTAGGTATCTCCCAGAAGAAAACATAGTAAGCCCCTCTACAGCCAACAAAGTTCAGGAAGGGCACTGGTTTTGAACAAGTAACCGGATGTGACAGTTCTACCGAATTGAAGCGACGGTGTTGCATGCAAGCAGGAGATGCTTACTCTTCCTGGGCACCTGATCTCACGCCCATATTGGGAGTCCGCTTCTTTTCATGTGGTGGAGGTTTTTGTTTGTTTGCTTTGGTTCTGTTTTATCCTGATTTTGTATTCCTTCGGTTTCTGATTTTCTGAATTATCGATTTTGTGCTGTATACAGGGATATGGTCATTATCCATATTTGTCATTCAAATGAGCAACTAAAGAAAGATACGTAACATACTGATATAGAGGGCAAAAACATGTAAAACGTTTACAGATAGCGAAAAAATCACTGTTATGACAAATATGGATAATGACCATATCCCTGTATACAGCACAAAATCGATAATTCAGAAAATCAGAAACCGAAGGCATACAAAATCAGGATAAAACAGGAACCAAAGCAAACAAACAAATATATATATTTATTATATATATCAAAAATATGACATTGCTATTTTAAAACATATTTTTGATATTCTTCTTATATTCTCATCCATTAATTATGCGATCAGAGTGTATGCAAAAACGTGTGAAGTTATATTTATGTTTTATATCTATTGAGGGAGACAAGTCCAAGGACAAAGGTTGTCTCAAGACTCGAGGAAAACAGCATAAACGACAGACTTCTGAAAAACAATTGACAAAAATATCTTATTAAATACTAGTATTTCATTATGTCATATTCCATAAGTTTACAAATTATCTTGTTTTTAAAAAAGTTTACTTGAATAGTAAAATGTTCCCATACATTCTTAGAAACGAGTAGATTATAAACGTTGTTTCTCGGATTCTTACTTTCATCACTTGTCTCTAAATTGTATGTTTTAAGGTTCAAGGATACACCATCCGAACAACAAATCACTTCGGAGTCTCTCTCGTCACCAAATTCGACGTCACGTTGTCTATGACGTCACGAAAAAACGCGCCAAAATTGCATCGGCACTCTTATTATTTGACGCTCACTCACCTACGTCCTGAAACATGAACTAGTATTTTAGGGATTGTGCTAAATCAAACTGCTGTATTTTGATAAGATTGGGACTTCTATCGTTTTCCTTTGAATCTTGATTAAAAATTGATGTAAAACAATTCTTTGATGGGTATGTTCATTCAGAGAAAAGGCTGACAGCGCATTCTGCCGCTCGCCGTCATCTCTACGAGAAAATCACGAAAGAATAGTTTTATGCTTGTTTTATTTGTAAACAACCCGGGGTTAAAATAGCAATTGAATCTAATTAAAATGTGTGTGATGCTTTTTTTTTTTTACTCGCGGGGTTTAAATGAGCAACATCTCACAAAATTGTACATTTTATTAGGAAATAACTCCTTAGTTTACATGCGGGATTTGGGTAAAACAAATGAATTGATTTTTCTATGTCTATATATCTAGGAGTAGTGATATTTAGAACAGCAAGCATCACGATAAGGGCAAATGGGGGGGGGGTATTACTGCTACGTCGCAATTTCTCTCCGCTATGTGTAAGATTCGCCATTTATTATAAGCGAACCGTAATAATTATATTTTGAATCTATAGAACAAAAGACTTTTCATGACAAATGACATAGTTCTATAAGTCAAATCTTCTCAAAGTGAACCCTCCTTTTGAAAAAAATCCCTTTTTTATTATTATTTTTTTTTCTCCTTTCTTACAATGCGAATATTCATGGACCTGTTATAAATCAATGATTTCAGGATTATTGCCTAAACCCTCTCCCCGGCAGTGAATTATTATTACCGGTATACGTTTAATACAGGAATGGAAAGTATATACATATTTTAAAATTACCAGTGGTGGATTCAAGGGGGGGGTTGCGGAGGGGGCGCCCGCCCCCCCCCCTCCCCCGGCAATGACCCAAAATTTTCCAAAAACAGGTATATTTTTGCCCATTTTCAGTAAAAATCGGCAAAATTCGCCCCTTGACCCCCCGACAAAGGGGGCGCTGGATCCGCCACTGATTACCTAAAGGATATTTGATCCTGAACAAGTCACACTGACCTTGAGGATGACCTTGACCTACGTTGGATGCCATAATGCTGAATATCCCAGCATGTTTGATGAAAAAAAAGCGAATGCCGACTTACCTACATTATATGATCTTCATAAATACGTAAATGCAAGGAATACTGTTTTTATCGTTTTACATTGTACACTAAAATTATTTTGCAGTCAGGAAAGAATTCGTCATCAAACACCTGTAATTAAATATGTGCAAGTAGACCAGTAAAAAAAAGGAGGAAGGGGGGGGGGGGTATGGAACGTTTATAATATTAATCGAAGATAGAACTCAGTTGCAGCATTGTTTTACTGTTATAAGTCAGTTAATTGCATTTTACATTGTCTATATGAATTTATTTTTTGGTTAAAAATATTTTAAAAATCCTTTTAATTGTTTTCTGTTTTGAAACACAGATTCTTATATATGACAAATAGGTTTCAAAAACGCTGAGCAATTATAAGGCGATGTCCTGGTTCAAAACGACGTTGTTCGTGCTATTGTTTACCCTTTCTTAGAATAAAACAGATGTCATGCGGAAATAAATATGATTTTTTCTATAGATATAGGAATTAAAAAATAGCAATCCAAGGAATGCTTGTGTCGCCTGCGAAGCGGTTTGATTATTATTCTAGGAAGTGGATCAAAATTCTTGAAAAGTTGGTCTAGGTCAAATATCTAGATCAAGGTCAAAAGGTCAAATTTTATGGTCTGTGTAGAAAGGTCTTGTCACAAGGAATAGACATGTGAAATACCAAAGCCCTATCACTTACCAATCAAAAGATATATCCATTCTTAATTTTTTTGAAAAGTAGGTCAAATATGTAGGTCAAGGTCAAAAGGTAAAAAAATAATGGTATGTGTAGAATGGCATTGTTACAAGGAAAATACATATGAAATATCAAAGCCCTATCACCTACCAATCAAAAGATATAGCCAATATTACTTTTCTTGAAAAGTAGGTCAAATATCTAGATCAAGGTCAAATTTAATGGTCTGTGTAGAAAGGTCTTTTCAGAAGGAATACACATGTGAAATATCGAAGCCCTATCACTTACCAATCAAAAGATATAGCGAATCTTATCTTTTTTCAAAAGTAGGTCAAATATCTAGGTCAAGGTCACAAGGTCAAAAATTATGGTATGTGTAGAAAGGTCTTGCCACAAGGATTGCACATGTGAAAAATCAAAGTCCTAACACTTACCAATAAAAAGATATATCCATTCTTAATTTTTTTTGAAAAGTAGGTCAAATATGTAGGTCAAGGTCACTAGGTCAAAAATTATTGTATGTGTAGGAAGGTCTTGTCACAAGGAATACATATGTGAAATATCAAAGCCCTATCACTAACCAATCAAAAGATATAGCGAATCTTATCTTTTTTTCAAAAGTAGGTCAAATATCTAGGTCAAGGTCACAAGGTCAAAAATAATGGTATGTGTAGAAAGGTCTTGCCACAAGGATTGCACATGTGAAATATCAAAGCCCTATCACCTATCAATCAAAAGATATATCCATTCATAATTTTTTTGAAAAGTAGGTCAAATATGTAGGTCAAGGTCACTAGGTCAAAAATTATGGTATGTGTAGCAAGGTCTTGTCACAAGGAATACACATGTGAAATATCAAAGCCCTATCACTTACCAATCAAAAGTTATGGGCTGTGACACCCAAAGTGTGACAGACAGACAGACAGACGGACGGACGGACGGACGGACGGACGGACAGACGGACAGACGGACAACGGACAAAGTGATCCCTAAGTGTCGCTATGCTTCGCAGGCGACACAAAAAAAACTATTTCAAAAAGATATTCTGTCACAAGGCCGATTTTAGCCCTTCCCGGCTTTTCTCCTCATCCAAAACCAATGGATAGCAACATACATGTACTAAGCCTGTGTACAATGTATTATATATAACGTGTGATTGCACTTACATTCAAGTATTAGTAATTTTCTTTGCGTATTCTTTTGTCTGAATACATTCTATTTATTTATAATAAACATCTTGTTTTCATCGCCCCATTTCAGTCTGGACCGTTTTTTTTTTCTTTATCAACTTGATTTGACGTTCAAATGGCCAAATGCATCACGTGACGTCATTTGCTTAAAACTGTTGCAGGCGTTAATATTACTGATATAATGGGTAAATATTATAAAATGGGTTATAGAATTCACATTTTGGTCAGTCCTATTTCCAATTGATATATGGATGAAAAATAGAGTAATTTAGATGAACGGTTCAGGAGATATAAAATCAAATAGAGCACGGAGGGGATATCTTGCCAGCATTTTGTAACAGGATCTGGAGGGGGGTAAGGTCATTATTTTGTATCAAACTTAAAATTTTGTGCGATGATTGCTACATTTATTTTTATTGTTGAAAGATATGTTAACTTAAATTAAGATAGCAATTTTTCCGCTCATTGGCATGTTAACAAAGTACTTAAACCCGCCATTTACTGGTTGGACTCTAAAAATAATTACGTCAAGAATAGAGCCTAAAATGGTATAATATTTACTATTTCATAGAATTTGACGTACCAGCATTGATGCATTTTCTATTTTTTATTTGTTTTAGACCTTCTTTCGTTATTAAAAGAATTACCATATACATTCATGCATCAGGTTTAAAATAACAGGGGTCTATTGATGATATGATGCAAATTTGGGGAAAATTAAAGAAAAATTGGACATGTACTTCCTTGGAAGGTCATACATCCATTGGAAGCTCGATGACATATACTATTTTCATTAAAATACTATACATTACATTGTTCTCTACCAATAAAATCAATAAAACTTTACCTGCGATGTTTAATAGTGTTTTGGGGGTGTTTTGGAAAGGGTGTAATCATGAACCTTAAGACATGAATATACGCTGTCATCGTTGATTTTTTTTCCTACAAGACTGGTATCAGCTAAAAGTATGCAACTAATTTTCATTTTCAGTCCTACAAAAAATGCCATTATGAATGCAACTACACAAAATACGAACGTGCTCAATCTGGCAATGATTTTTAGTCCCCTACCGGCAACGCCGAAGGGGACTCTTAGTTTCCTCTCGGTCTGTCTGTCTGTCCGTCCGTCCGTCCGTCTGTCCCATTTTCAGTTTTCCGGACTTTTTTTCGCTGTTGTTGCATATATTGAACTGATTTTTGGTATGTGGATATATCTCAATGTGATACAGATCAAGTTTGAGTTTGGTCTTGATTGACCTAATTTTACAAGAGTTATGGCCCTTGGACATAGCAAATTTTATGAAAATTTCAGTTTTCCAGACTTTTTTTCGCTGTTGTTGCATATATTGAACTCATTTTTGGTATGTGGATATATCTCAATGTGATACAGATCAAGTTTGAGTTTGGTCTTGATTGACCTAATTTTACAAGAGTTATGGCCCTTGGACATAGCAAATTTTATGAAAATTTCAGTTTTCCAGACTTTTTTTCGCTGTTGTTGCATATATTGAACTCATTTTTGGTATGTGGATATATCTCGATGTGATACAGATCAAGTTTGAGTTTGGTTTTGATTGACCTAATTTTACAAGAGTTATGGCCCTTGGACTTAGCAAATTTTATGAAAATTTCAGTTTTCCAGACTTTTTTTCGCTGTTGTTGCATATATTGAACTCATTTTTGGTATGTGGATATATCTCAATGTGATACAGATCAAGATTGTGTTTGATTTTGATTGACCTAATTTTGCAAGAGCTATGGCCCTTGAACTTAGTAAATTTTATGAAAATTTCAGTTTCCGGACTTTTCTTTGGTTCCATTGCAAATAATGCACTGATTTTTGGTATAGGAGTTTTAGTTTGTTTTCCATTGGCCTATTTTTACAAAAGTTATGGCCCTTGGACTTACATGTAGCAAATTTCATGAAATTTTCAGTTTTCTGAACTTTTTCATGCCTTTTATTGCAGATAATGAACTGATTTTTTGTATGTAAATACATTGTTGTGTGATGCAGATCAAATTCAAGTTTAATGTAGATTGACTAATTTTCACTAGAGTTATGTCCCTTGGACTTCGCAAATTTCGTGAATTCAGTTTCTCAGACTTCTCTTGGCTGTTGTTGCAGATAATGAATTGATGAACAGAGATGCAGGACATAAATTTATGCCACCGGTAGGGGACTTATATCGCACAGCGATCATTACATTTTTTTTTCATAACACTGATGTAGGAAGAATATTTTTTTCTTCATGTCACCTTTAAAACACCTACATGTATATTTCGCTGTTTTTTGAGATGTGAAAAGTGGGAGGGTTGTGCGCGCGCAAGTAATCCGGATAACCACACAATTTGCTACTTGCGTTGCAAATGGCCGTCCTGAGTCGGCACCGGTTGCCCATTGGTCTCGTTGGTTTATGTGTAGTCTTTTGTGTTTGATGTTTCTATGTCGTAAGTCTCTTTTTCTTATCTTAGTGTGCTCGTCTTAGTGTGCTCGTCTTAGTGTTCTCGTCTTAGTGTTCTCGTCTTAGTGTGCTCGTCTTAGTGTTCTCGTCTTAGTGTTCTCGTCTTAGTGTGCTCGTCTTAGTGTGCTCGTCTTAGTGTGCTCGTCTTAGTGTTTTCGCATCGGGTATTTTTGTGGTTTTGCTGTTGGTATTGCAACTGGGTCTAGAACTTTCATTTGACTTTGGAGATCGTTCATTAGATAAAGTTGTCCTTCGTGTTTCAATGGAGCTGTGTTACTGTCTCCGTCTGTTCGTCATATTTTTATTTTTTTCATGAGAAAGTCAGGTTTTATATTTTTTCAAGAATTTGTAAGCCTTCTGATTGTGATTTTTGGAATCTGATTTTCATTCATTGATTCTTATTCATAAGGTGTTGTCAAAACATGACGGTAAAACGCTGGGGTCCTGATTTACAAAATCTCTTCGGCACGTCGGGTAGTTCATCATTATGAAAGACGTAAAACTCCTTTCCACTCATCTTTGAAATTGGGATAATCATGTCATCCCGTAGAGTCTTAAGGCCAAATCGAAGTAGATCAAAAGAATGAATATATGGATACTTATTGATATTGATAAATATACTGGTACTTAATTTTGAGTGATAAGAGCGTTTACGTTTTTTATGATTATGATCTAACCGAAATGCCGAAAAGAATATAACGGTTTATAAAAAGATAGATGTAATGGCATCAATGAAAATATCGCCAAATTTTGTGATGTCTGGTGTCTGTCCGCCGAATGAATCTATTGGAAAATCAGCTATTGCAATTATAAAGATATGCTTTGGGCGTTATTGAGTACATTGAACTTGCCTATCAGTCTTTAGTTCGTTGCTAGGCAGGCAGTGGGAATGAATTTGATCGTTGACCTCACAGAATCGACTTTCAAAGAGTTGTAGGAGGACGCGAGCCTCTGATTAATTGTTACTTCCGAATTTATGTGTTTTTCTTTCGGCTAAATATATGGATATTCGGACATAAATCTAGTGTAAAGTTATCGAGTAATGAGATAAGTCACCATATTTGGGATCCATATCGAATGGTTGCGTAAATTCGAGCATTCCATGACCTTGTTGATAGTCTTCTTAAATGCTAATTGTTATCTTAGACAGAATAATATGACGATAGCCCTTTCAGTGTGTAAGTACGAAAATAATATTCTAAGTATGATATAATGAATAAGATCCTGTTCCTTCTACTCCGATAACGTACAGAGGATAAGAGCACACAAATATACTAATACTGATGAAACAAGTCAAACAGAAGGGGGGGGGGAGTTTTTGCGTTATACTTATACATGTATTTACATTGTTTAGATTTGAGGATCACTGACGAGGGTTAAGTACCCAAACCGTGCACGTATGGTCCATGTTGCCATTTTTCTGTTCTTAAATGATGCTATTCAATTTGAAGACGTTTGACTTTCATTCACTTACTCAGCATTTGATAGTTAGCTAAATTACTTATATCTCCATAAGTCATGTAATTTGTGAATGATCGAACAAAAGGGTGTACACTTCCGAAGTCCGGAGTCTTCGACCATGTAATTTGAATAAAATACCTCGTCTAAAAGCAAACGTAAAAAGTCATATCATCCGGGAAAAATGTCATATTTTCAGATCTTTGATTTGAATCGGAAAATTCAGTGGGTGGTGTAAGGAACTGTCGTTACTTATAGCCGTGTGAGTATTAAGAAATCATGTTTCGTTCTTGAAATATTTCCCTCTGCTTCCGACTCCATCTTGTCAGACATGAAAGTTTGCAATTACGGCATAATAGCTACGGAAAGAAAATGTTCAATAATACGGTGATTCTAAGTTTTACCGTAACAATTTGGGATATTGAACAAAAATTATAAGTGGGTTGTCAACCTATATACCCTGAGGATAGATCGTGATCGCCATATTAAATGCACCCTATACTTAAAACTATTCTCTGTGAACTCACGAGACGAGCACAATTACCTTTCAGTCCATAACCTCGCCTCAAAATGTCTTAGTGCGCAAGCCCGTGCCGAGGAAGAATTGCATTTCAAAGACTAACATAACGTGTATGTCAAGCCCCGTTTCAAAATCTTTTACATATCGAGATGCCCATTTCGTCAGCTCTAGAACAAGCTCATTCAATTGGTCAGTGACTGAAAGTAAACTCTAAACCCCAAAATAAGAATTTAAAAAATCATAATAAATAGGCATTCAAATTCTTGAAAAAAATATAAAACAATAAGTGAGTGAAAGTCAAAAACAAAACCCGAAATTAGAATTCAAAAATCACCATCAAAATCAGTGAATTAAAACTCAATTACAATTAAAAGGCCTACAAATTCTTGAAAAAAATATAACGGAGAGTTAAAACATATGGCGACAATAACACAGCCCCACTGAAACACGAAGGACAACTTATATACGGTATATCAGAACTTTCTCACGAGAAAAGAAAATAGAGACAATAACAAGGCTCCATAGAAACACGGACAACCAGTGCAAGTGCGGACTGCACTGTAGGTGGCGCTGTTAAAACGTGCCGTGCCAATTTACAAAATTTAAACATATCCAAGAAAGGAGGGGATCCCTAACAACATTGGCTGCAGCACCAACAGAAAAACACCCACCGCAGAAACACAAAGCTAACACGCACAGAACGAGACGCAAATGGTACAATGGACGCCAAATCACATAGAAACATCAAACATAAATGACTACACATAAACTAACGAGATCAATGGGCAATTGATGCCGACTTAGGACGGCCATCTGCCACGTCAGTAGCAGTCGTTGTGGTTATCATGGATTACATACGCACAACCCTCCCACTTTTCCGATTACACAGAGGTTTCGAAGAACGTACAATTGTGATATAAAACAACCTCCTCCATGAAAATCCATGATAAATTTACGATATACCGTAATATATATCTCTAAGGAATACATATTTCCGACGACTGACGGTGACAGAAATTTTAAAAGTTCTACTTCAATTCTGGTAAATTTTTAAGTTAAAACTGATTGAGATTTGTAGAGTATTCCTGATTTAATACTGATGTCACTGTTTACTTTCACAATTACTTGCAAATATAACCTCTCCCCTAATTCACGCTACGAGCTTCTTAAAACGATCGTTTTTGTATATTCCCTTGATTACTTAAAGTTTGATTATTCAATGTTACATGTAATTTAAACACATACATGTATAACTAACTGCATTGTTGGTCAGTAATGAATGAAATGTTTGATTTATTTGGATAAAAAATTATAAAATTATTGTATTTTTTATTAAAATGTTATGACCGATTACCGGTATGATCGGTAGAATCGCATCGGATACACCAACCCATTCTAACCGATTATCTATTATGATTCTGAACCGATTTCCTATCACTTACCCAAAGTAATATACTCTGTTGCTTGTGTGGGTCCGAACTTCAAAAAAGTTGACAATGTTTTTAAATTTTGTTGTAAAATTTCCAGAAAGTATTTACTAGTTTGTGAAAGCGAAAACCTTAACCTAAAAGTTTCTTCGTAATTTGTAAATTTCTACTATGAAAATCCAAAACATCAGTACATGCTCTATCATAGCGGATGAGCTGTGAAATGTAGATACTGTATGACGGTAATCTTAGGAACATCATCGTCAAGCCAGGGAAAATTTGCTATGGTGAATCCAAAAATCATCTCTTTTGTCATACACACTTGTATGAATCTCTCCATTTACAATTTTGATATTAGGTCCAAAAATTGTGTGTCTGTGTTTCTAACGTTTGCCTTGTTTATAATCAATTCTTGTGGATAAATTTTTATACTTTTCAAAAACAGGATGTCGATAGTAAGAATATCATCCTGGTACCTAGAAGTACCAATGAAACATTTCACATCATCATGTTTTCTTTACTTTTGAAGATGTTTGATAAATTCTTTTTCATACGTGTGTAAAATTGGTGTCCATAGAGATCCCTACAACCAGCTTGTAGAGATTCTCACCAAATCTTACATAAATGTTGTCCAAAAGGAAGGACAAACCAATACACAGGTCACTACATGTCCATGAGTTGTATTCTGTAGCGAAAAAAAAACCCTTTGATTCAGATGTACAAATATAAGATTTAAGTACCATTTCATGAGTTTGGACAATTGATCATTAATTTTGTCGTGAGGAAGCGTGGTGTACATATTTGAAAAGTCGTATGAAGAAATCGTATCGGCTTGAAAATTTCTAGATTTCATTTTGTCAATCACATCCCATGAATTTTTAATAGATCAAAAAAATTTACATCATCCCTGCTTAGAGCAGTTTCACAATATTTTACTACATATATTACATGGATAACTTTACATATCTAATGCAGGTGTAGTACCTTAGTAAGTAGGTTCAAAAAGGAAGCTTGGAGGTTATTTTATATTCTCTCTCCGTATTATTGAAAAATATGAGAGAGTTTGGCTCATGTCTAATGTGTATAGGTGGCTCTATTAATTAACATGCTGTATTAATTAGTCAAGTTTTAAACATATTCAAATATCGCATGAATCATGTTACAAACTTCCCCTTAATTGTTTTTAATGCAAGTTACAGTGTCTAGGTAAGTAAGACCAAAAAAGGAAGCTTTAGGCTTATTCAAACTCTAGCTGTATTATTTTAAAAGAAGGGGGCCACACATTGACCCCGGTATCAGAACTAGGACAAGAAAATTACCGTAAGTTGTTGCAAGTGTAGCCACCTTGATTAAATTTAATGAAGAAATAAGGTGCACACAATAATTCAAAAATGCAATTCCATTGACCTTAAAGTCTGCCATACATGATAATAAAACAATGATAAGGAGTAGCTCCCCAACAGCAAAAATAGCGGAATGCAATCTCATGAGACGAGAAAAAATCGGGAAAATAAAAGGAGCCAATAACACAGTAACATAGACGGACAATCTAATGCCTCGTTCACACGGAGTGTTTATTGCGCAATAAACGTAATTTTTTGGCGCAATAAATTTGGTATGCGTTCACACGACAACCGTGTAAATGAGGTATCAATAGAGTAAGAACGAAATGTATTATATGTAAAAGCAGCAAAAGAACTCAAGATATCATGTAAGCAGGGTTTATCCCATTTTCAGAGTACTCACAATAGAGCACCAAATTGAGCATCGACGGACCCCTAGCAAGCTAGAGGTGGGATCATGTGTCCAGGATGAGTACTAAAGCATCCCTTGTTTGGCTAGCCGCACCCGCCATCGATGATCACGCACGACGATGAAAACAATATGCACAAAACATGTAATGTCTTAGGTTGTGTCTATATAGAAAGTGCTATGGCGACCATGTCAGGGGAAATCATTCAAAACACTTACTGTCAAACCCCTCGCGGGTAACTTTTTTACAAGCTCCACACGGCAAAGGGCATAAGTGAGACACAATTAAAATAAAAAAAAGATCCTAGCGGCAATCTCAACAGCACTCACAATAGATCACCAAATTGAACATCGACAGACCCCAAGCAAACTGGGGGTGGGACCAGGTGCCCCGGAGGAGTAAGCATCCCCTGTTTGGCTAGCCGCACCCGCCGTCGATGATCACGCACGAAGATGATAACAATGCAATGTCTGAGGTTGTGTCTACATAGAAAGCGCTATGACGAACATGTATCTCATCGTCCGAATAAAACTACAGGCACCAGATTCCTAGAAAGAAAATTAAAACCCCATATCAAACGCTCCTTTCTCTTCGCTGCTCCTATGTTTAAATCGAGTCGAAACCCTTGAAGTATTTGGAGCCAATCACAGGCTCTGAAATTGCGCGTCTTATTTGTGAAGAAACCGTCTTTATTGTCGTCATGGACCCTGCATCCTATAATATACTTGAAAGGTGCATGGGAATTGGTTTGGAATTTTCTTCAAGAAGGTATAGAGTTGGAACCCTTCGACATTATTGAAAGATATTTGGCATGAGCGCGGATCGAAATCGAGACCCCCAGCATGCTATCCGACACGCTAACCACTACGCCACCGGGGTAGTTGCCATCTAGGACGGTTAGAAGGTAATTTGAAGTTTCTAAATTACCTTCTAATCTATACGTATAATCAATGACTGTGAAGAAAAATATCTGAAGAAAATACTGATATGCAGTTTTATGCTGAAATCCTGTTGAAAGTTACGATATTGAGGGGGTAAAGAGGGGGATGGTGTTTAAACATGGAAGCTGTCGTGATTAAGGAGATGGTAAAAAGAAGAGAAACGGGCGTTTAAGACGTCACGGGGTTTTAATTTTCTTTCTATGGATCTGGTGCCTGTGAATAAAACCTCTTTTATATCGTTCCCCGCAGTCAGAGTCAATTGAAAGTTCTGTTTTTTGATAGTACGACAGCATGTTTTATTTGTATTTATTCAACCCATTATGAATCTGTGCAGCGCCGCATTTTCCGGTGACGCACCACCTACAATGAATTTAGTTTTTACAAACGGATTGATTAAAATAGGACGTTCAGTCTGAACTTTATTTTTGTCAATGATATTTTTCTTCCACTCTTCCTGAAATGCTAATGATTTTTTCTTACTTTCTCGACTTTGAGACTGAATAACTGATGGTTACTTCTTTGGTGTTTAATGCATATTTCAGCCAGTTACCATAGAGTGGCAGTGCTGAAATAAGTTAATTTAACGTTTCAGTATCAAAAGTGGCACAGACCTATCTTCTCCAAAATTTGTCATGCATGTACCTTTCACTGCAAAGAAAAATGAACACGCACACCATTAATACTAAACTAGCAGTACATGCTACCGATGATAAATGTCACGTACGTATTCCATACTACCAATGATATCAACATTTTCAACAGTCTATGGTTTTGGCCGAAGTAAGCACTATAATGATGAAGTCATTGGTCATGACTTCGGTTATTTTTGTGCACCTCGGTTTTTAACCATTTTTGTTGTATCGTAATCATTTCAGTGCACCATATGCGCATTAAAATCACTTCGACCTTTTGTTTTACCGGATATGATCCGGAGTAGTAAGTATTGTACTGGACCCATCTACATTTTTTCACCAGCATTGCACACTGACAACCTTGACGAAGGGATTCCATAATGGGTGCTGTCAAAAAACTCGTACAAGATGCCTGGGTCCTGGTCCAGTTACTATAAAAAAAATTCGGTCGATTTATCGTGAGCTCTCTTCGTCCAGCACAGCACGGGATGATTTCAATATGTATGTCTCATGCATGCTTGATGTCCATTTACATAGCTTTTATGTTACCTAAGGTCTCTGTGCTTTACTGTCGTTTGAGAGAATGTTTTTTTTGTGTTTATACAAAAAAGACGGCGTCTTGTATAACCTCTTTGTATTCGCATACTAGTAAGTGGGATGGCTGTCGGCATACTAGTAAGTGGGATGGTTGTCGACATACTAGTTTATTAAATGATCAGGAATTATTGTCGATTTTGCTTATTTCTGATTGGTCGAGACGCTGTTTGATAGAGTGTACCTCAGAGTGAGTTGACCGCTAACGCTCGAAAGCGGTCTATTCGGGATTGACGCGTGCGTAACCAGCGCGTGCGTTGATTTTTGTAGTGTAAGATCTTTGACTTCGTGTATCATTACAATGCAAATGTTAATAAAATCCTGATAATTTAATAAAGCAGTTATTGACTTTTGATTTCGGTCTACTCGTGACTATACAGACCTGGTCAGGCATTGGTTAACCTCGGTTTTCGGCCTCGGTCAACCAATACACTGCCGAACTAACATCCGTAAATATAGTTTCACTCAAAGAAATGTAGACTGCTGGAATAATCTCCCTGAAAAGTGGTAAATGCCACAAGTGTAAATAGTTTTAAAAACCGGTTGAATGTTCACTGGAAAAATTTTGAATTAAAATTCGAAGCCGACAGCTATGGACCGGAGGCGGGCAATGATGGAAGATATTTAAGACGGGTCAGAGAGGCAAGGCCTATATAGAGACCTCGAGGACAAGGTAACAAGGTAATACCTGACCAGGTCTGTATAGTCACGAGTAGACCGAAATCAAAAGTCAATAATTGTATAATGTGGTATGGTTGTCCGCATACTACTAAGTGGGATGTTTGTCCGCATACTAGTATGTGGCATGGTTGTCCTCACCCTAGTAAGTGGGATGGCTGTCGGCATACTAGTAAGTGGGATGGTTGTCGACATACTCAGGCTAGTAAGTGGGATGGTTGTCGACATACTAGTATGTGGGATGGCTGTCGACATACTAGTATGTGGGATGGTTGTCCCCATCCTAGTAAATGGGATGGCTGTCGCATCCTAGTATGTGGGATGGTTGTCCGCATAATAGTAAGTGGGATGGTTGTCGTCACGTAATCTGGATAACGACACCATTCGCTATTATATAGGTTACGCTACATAGTATCCGCAGTGTCGCATTTGGAATTTGGCTAGGGGTGATTTTTTTTAAATAGGGGACAGATGGGGTCCAGCTTCATTATGTGAGCTTTATAATTGAAATAACTATGATTTTTGATATTTGGAAGAAATAATAAGCTTGTTGTCTTGATAAAAGCCCATTATTTCCATTGTATACCTCATATGTATAGCATGACCGGATGTGAAAGTAAGAGGTCATGTGACTAGCCATTGGCAAAGAAATGAGTGCTGTATTTAGGCAAGAAAACTTTGACGTCATATTTCTCGAATTGCATCAGGTGAAAATTCAAATAAATTGCACATATTATAGAATAAGAAATATACAACAAATAGACATACAGTTTATTAAGAAAATCATTTGAGAAGGATGTCAAATTTGAGTCACTTTGAGGGGTCATGCCCCATTTCCATGCGATCTTCTAATGTACTGCTATAACTTCGAGCAGCATGTCTGACTGACAGGATTTGTTCAGATGAAATCAAGAATAATAGAAGTAATCAGCAATAAGAGTACTTTTTATTGATATGTAGCTTTATAATGTATGAGCAATATAAAATTCTTAATATGACGTCAACTATTGCATGCCTTTCATTGAAAACGCTCAATTTTCAATGACCAATACTGTGTATTGCAACCATACACTATACATAGAGCGGATGGCCATCTAAATATTCGACCCGGGTGCACCGGGCATTAGCTATAGTCTCTTTCAGTTAAGACTGGTTTGTGTTTTGGTGTGCTTGCTCTGAATATATGTTGATTTTGGTTTCAACAGTATTATTTTCAGCATATCAATATTAGTCCAGTCAATCTAGCCTAAAATTTGACCGGAAAGGGAACTAATTGCAACAGAAGGTTTTTCAACGGTTTTGACTTCTTGAATATCCATTTAACCATCACAAAAAAAAAACCCCGCACACATAGGGACGATGGGAAAGTGGTAAATTTGGGCAAAAAAAATATTTTATGTGAGAAAATCGCTGAAAATGAGAAAACCCCAAACAATCACTAATTTTTCGTAAATTTTATGAAAAGTCAAATTTTTTTTTTCCAAGAGTTAATCAGTAACGATGTTTCAATATTTCACGATTAAAAAAAAATCAACACAGCGCATGCGCACGACTGTAACATGCCCTGAAAAGGGCGGGAAATCCTAAGAAGTTGTAATATATATGAGAAAATTATTCATTATATCGTGTTCAGTAATACTATATATAGTGTGTTTCAA
Organism: Pinctada imbricata; assembly: GCA_033119305.1. Taxonomy (NCBI): domain Eukaryota; kingdom Metazoa; phylum Mollusca; class Bivalvia; order Pterioida; family Pteriidae; genus Pinctada; species Pinctada imbricata. Next base: position 8,779,847 of record VSWD01000008.1, read on the forward strand.
CTATGATCGATATAGGGCCCGAGGTCGACCACGGCCGGTGGGTGTGATCGGCGGTGTTCATCTTTGAAATGTTATGAAAAAGCCCATGGAGTGATGGCAGTTTTTATTCTCATTGTCGTACACGCCGGATGGTCTCGCTGCCAGGAGGTCATGAAAAAAAAAAACCCATTGTGATGATTGACCAATCCTGTACCCTCTTTTTACAATTAACTTGAATTTTTTCTGTATTTTCCTTTCATTTCTATAATGTCAGTAAGGCCATTTCTTGTTTTTGTTCTGTTTTGCGTCCTTTTGAAATTGAGAAACCTACCAGCTAGCCAGGGAGAAAAACAAACAAACATATAAAACAAAGTTACAATTTCATATTATGTGACTGTGTGAAATCTGACAGAAACTTGTTTCATTTGATCATCTTGACATACAGGTATTTTAGTCAAAACAAGAACGATAGACAATGAGTAATTGTAGTTCATTTTTCATTTTTACATGAAATATTAAAATTTATACAATTTTTTTTTAGTTTTTGTAGAAAACACATTTAATTTGCTAAATATCTTTTTATTTTAATTTTGTTTTGTTTTGTGACTTTGGGCTCAAAATTTACCAGCACGAGGGCGCTAAATAGAAAATAACAAAGAAATGACCAACTACCAGACTCCGTTGTTTGCGCAAAATCCTTAGAGTCATTCAAGACGGCTCTAAAAGCGCACTGCCAGTAAAATCCGGCACTCTCTCCCGTTGAATAAAAGCCAGAAGTGGTATCTTCAACGTAACAGATACAGATACAGAAACAGATGGCCTAAGTGAATTGTACAATCCAATTTCTGTAAAAAGGACTTATACCACGTCTCGGAAATTCTGAGATTCAGTTAGGATGCGGCTGTTCCAAGGAAAATAACTCTTTCATATCTGTGTTAAAATATATTTCATCAATAGCCCAGTTTCGAGTTACGCCGGAATACCGTTACGTTATTATCTGATGTATCCAGAAAGTTAATCTGAAGTGTAAAACTATGTGTTTACTGAATTATTTGTCATATCTGAACGTGAAACATCGCGGTATTTGAACATTTTTTTTTTCCATTTTGTGAAAAAAGAGAAGAAAATCCGGATTCGAAAAGACCAAAATGGTTCAGGGCTTTAATTCGTGCATATGACGTTTGTTTATTTCCGGCTATTTGACAGGAGTCGACGGGAATAAATTCAAGCCCATTCTACCATGAAATAACAAGAAAATATGAGAAAATATCCCCAAAGATGAAGAATTCCAAATTATTTATCAATTTTGCATAAACTGCTCACTGTCAAAATTCCATAAGCATTGAAAATTTACCCGTCTAATTAGAAGTGACGTGTCACTGCGCTATGAACTTTTGACGTTTGGTGGGAAAAGAAAATATCGTTCATAACGAGCAAGAATACACAATGTGGCTGAGGTTGTTGTTGCTGCTGGTTTATGTTGCTGTTCTGCTATTCTTGGCACGGCTTCTGGAGGCTGTCAGCTGGATTGAGTCTGGTCATTTTTCCCGTCGACTCCTGGACCCCATGACTCTATCAGTACTGAAGCTTAAAGCCCTGCTGGAACAAAGAGGCGTCAGTTACGAGACTGCAGTTGAAAAGCAAGATTTAAAAAATCTTATGGAAGCTACTGGTACATGTACTATTAGAAACATTTTTCTATTCTTAGTGAAAAAAGTGTACATGTACATATTCCCCTGTTTAGAAAAACTGACTGACTGCTGGTGTTTTCTAGTGGTTTTTAGCTCACCTGAGCCAAAGGCTCTAGTGAGCTATTGTCAAAGCGATCCGTCCGACGTCCGTCGTCTGTCGTGTGTCGTCTGTCTGTCATAAACTTTTCACATTTTCAACTTCTTCTCAAGAATGGCTTAAGGGATTTTGATGAAACTTGGTAGGTATAAAGTACTAATGATCCCCTACAAGTGTTGTTGTTTTTCGTCCGGATCCCTCAACAGGTGGCGCCACCACAGGCAAAAGTAGGTCACGGGGGGTACCCTCCCTTGACAAACTTCTTCTTCAGAACGGAAGCACGTATCGACAAACCAAAAGCATCAGGATGATCTACAGAGATGTCTTTAGAAGTGTTGTTATTTTTGGTTCCACTCCGAAGTCAAATTTTTGACGCTTTTTTGATGTCTCTTCGGACTTAGTCAGAAATGCAAAATTTTGCACTATTTCTTTAAATAACTCAATAAGTGTATGATTTTACACACTCATTTACTGCATATTTATCATATATAACTTACTTAATGCTTTGATATGTATTTTATGCTTAAATTTTATTTTTTCAATTTTTTATGAATTTTTTTCTTATGTAAAAAGGAAGGGGGGGGGTTGATTTTCATACATTTTCTGCTTCTTTTCTATAACCACTCTTCAGATTGTCATGACATTTTGTAGGTACATGTATGAGGTACTCATGCAGGGTACCCTTCAAGTGAAAGAATTTTGTCAAGATATCCACTTTTGGATTTTTAAGAAATATTTTTTAAGATTGTACATAGGTATAATGTATGTTTTCCATGCCCAATGGACCAATGGGAAGTGGCTCCAAACCCCGGCAGGACCCCAACAAAATTTTTTCCCTTATTAGCTCACCTGAGCCAAAGGCTCTAGTGAGCTATTGTCATAGCGATCCGTCCGGCGTCCGTCGTCTGTCGTGTGTCGTCTGTCTGTCGTAAACTTTTCACATTTTCAACTTCTTCTCAAGAATGGCTTAAGGGATTTTGATGAAACTTGGTAGGTATAAAGTACTAATGATCCCCTACAAGTGTTGTTGTTTTTCGTCCGGATCCCTCAACAGGTGGCGCCACCACAGGCAAAAGTAGGTCATGGGGGGTACCCTCCCTTGACAAACTTCTTCTTCAGAACGGAAGCACGTATCGACAAACCAAAAGCATCAGGATGATCTACAGAGATGTCTTTAGAAGTGTTGTTATTTTTGGTTCCACTCCGAAGTCAAATTTTTGACGCTTTTTTGATGTCTCTTCAGACTTAGTCAGAAATGCAAAATTTTGCACTATTTCTTTAAATAACTCAATAAGTGTATGATTTTACACACTCATTTACTGCATATTTATCATATATAACTTACTTAATGCTTTGATATGTATTTTATGCTTAAATTTTATTTTTTCAATTTTTTATGAATTTTTTTCTTATGTAAAAAGGAAGGGGGGGGGGTGATTTTCATACATTTTCTGCTTCTTTTCTATAACCACTCTTCAGATTGTCATGACATTTTGTAGGTATGAGGTACTCATGCAGGGTACCCTTCAAGTGAAAGAATTTTGTCAAGATATCCACTTTTGGATTTTTAAGGAATATTTTTTAAGATTGTACATAGGTATAATGTATGTTTTCTTACCAAAAATAGGAGAAAAATTCTCAAATCGCACCGGGTTAAACACATTGATACTACTTTTGAATGAAGAAATTTTATTTGAATCACAAAAAAAAAAATGCCGTAAAGATTAAAAGTACACAACTTTTTTAATACTTTTTCAAAGCCATGCACCTGGTTCTGGACCGGAATTATTCGAATTTTATGATCTGAGGACCCATTTTCACACGTATTCTTCGACACATGTAGATGTCTCACACACTTTAAACTTTATTCAAAATTTTATTTCATCTATCTAGTAAATAATCACGGGAAGACAATTCAAGATAAACATTGTGTGTATTTTCCACCAATTGTTGAAAATAATAAGAAAATAATCGGAACTATTTGACAGGACAATGACCTAGATATGCATTAATTCATCTTCGTCCCCAAGGCGCATCGTATTCCGCTAGGCGCTTCATTGCAATACAAACCGCAAAGTAGTACTGCGATACATTTCAGGAGATACAGTGCAAACGGAATAGATTTTTATACTTAGAACACTTTCATAATGGTTATCATTCATGTACTTGGAACACTTGCATATACTTGTTATCATGTATAAAGTTTGCTCGAATTTCCTCTGTCTTAGACTCTCTTAGATGAAGTAATTTACGGACTGATTTCTTGAAGAAACGTCTAATGAGTAATCTCTTCCTCTGGATTTTGAGAATGCATAGGACATTTAATATCTGAAATTCTTGAAAATAAATAATTCCGTTCAGAGTTCCTGAAATCTTCCAATGAAATGTTGGACCACAGAAGCTGTTGTTTTAATAGAGAAAATAAATTATTATTCACAACCTTAAGCCACTGTGTTCGTCATCTTGTATGTATAATATTTCTAAGAGGAACACAGAGGCCTGAGGTTGTGAATAATAAAACATTTTCTCTCATAAAACGACAGGATCCTGTGTTAAGACATTTGGGAATTTTTATCTGATCAAATAATAGATACATGATGAGTTTTTATCGGACCAAATAACTTCTTGTCGGCAAATCCAATGCAACTAATACATTTCATGAACTCTCTCCGCTAACAACTTGTCCGTGTAACAGACCTATGATGAGGTAAAACAATAGTTAACAGTAAATAACGATGTCGTAGGTCTGCTAGTTGGACAAGCTTAACAATTTCATGGGCCTTTTAATTTGTTTCAAACTGCGAAACCTAGAGAAACCACTTGAGTTGTTGAACAGCGTATGCTGAAATGCGACGCTCCTTCTCGCCTGTTGAAATATGCATAGGCAAGAAGCGTCGCATTTCAGCATATTTACTGAAAATTATTTGTTCAAGTGGCTTCACTGGGTCATGAGGTATGATACAACATACACTGCTTTTTTGGAAAACAAACTGGCACAATTTCTGCACAACTCACTTGAATTGATGAATATTGAATCAAAACGATTTTAACTGTATGTTTCATGTATTTGAGATGAAATCAATACTATTCAAAAGCATAATTCATAGATTTCAGATAATAAAGGCAAAACCGAAAAATCTTTGTTTTTTATGCCCCTGGAATAAAAGATTCGGGAGCATATAGTTTTTGGCCTGTCCGTCTGTCTGTTTGTCTGTCTGTTTTCGGAAAAACTTTAACATTGGGCATAACTTTTGAATGGAAGCTGGTGATAGAGGTTTCATATTTCAAATGTGTATTTACCAAAATTTTTGACCTCATGACCATAACCTTGACCTTTCACGTACTTCTCAAAAACTTTAACATTGGGCATAACTTTTGAATGGTTAGTGATAGGGCTTTCATATTGTACATGTGTATTCCTTGTGACAAGATCTTTCCATTGATACCAATATTACGCTGACCCTGACCTCTCACATACTTAACAGAAAGTGGTATTTATACTAACAAAGATGCCGCCGGGGGCATTCTCGTTTCACAAACACAGGCTTTATAATTTCTGGCATGCTAGCTATCAATAATGAAAGGTTTTGTGTTCAATTTTAAATAAACTTAATTTGTGAAATCATTTCATTGTTTTATTCTTTTTCTGCTGCACATTAATGTGGAATTTTACAATATGATTTTATTTTTGATGTTGCATAATTGAACTATACTAGCTGGGCATATGACGTTGGACCACTTTATCCGTTTTTTTCAAATCAGTAAAAAAGTTATTGTTTTGAAATGTGACTATTTTTTTCTTTTTTGTACTTTTAAAGGTTGTCTGAAAAAAAAAAACACTTCTCTGCATCCGGCAAAAATCTTTTTAGAAAGGTTGTGGGCTAAAATCCTGGTACTGGCACTATCAGTATTCAATGTCAGTATGTCAATTAGAGCGTGCATGGGTATCAGGTGAGCGTTGTGCCCCCTGGGGCTCTTGTTAGTTAATGTCATATAGATTTACGGGAAATTTTATATAGAAGAACAATAAAAAATATTGAAAATGTCCTGAACTATGTCATAAACACTGCATTCCATGTATGTAGATTGTCTGTGTTTAATTGCTGGTACATCAAAAGCCTATAAAGTAGGCACTATAGTACATGTATATGTCTTGATACATGTACATGTAATACAATACATACATTTAGGCAGATAAATGAATATTGATTAAAAAACCCCATGATCCTACATGTACGTGACACATCATATAACCCAAGTAAAAAATGCATGTCATTTACAAATTGTTGTTTACACGCATGTACATGTACTTAGAAAACACAACTCAAAACTCAACTAAAAATTTTAAGTCGGTTTGCACATGTGAACAACAAACATTAGCTTAGGCAAGTAAACTGTATCGTCTTGTTGCAACTTCCCTCACATTATTTAGAGTTTGTCATATTTATCTTGACAGAAATATAAGTAAATATAAAAATCAAAGAAGGTATATTCTTGTCCATTGTTCCATAATCTATAACACGTTTTTGTTACATTGTACATGTATGTAGTAACGTACATTTTGTATTTATCAGACTGTACATGTATCAGGATAAGGATTAAAGTCATTGAAAATTTCTGTACAAGATAAATATTCCAATACATGGAAGACAATGACGTTTTAACTGTGTACATTTGTGTTATCCAGGTGCAGTAACAGAGGAGGAAGTAGAGGAATCGTCCACGGTAGAACCCTCTACAGTGACAAACTTCTCCACCGGCTCAAATTTCCTGGAACAAGTAGAGGATTCTAAGGACAGCGTTTGGCTTGTGAAAGTCAACTCTGACCAGCATCCCTTCAATTATCTAGTAGATACATCGTGGAACACCATCAAACAGAAAATGAATAGATTTGGAGTGAGGATAGGAAACTTTGACTGTGTCCAGGACAGATGGTAATGAAAGTTGTTTTCTTAAAGGAGATAAGCTTTTGATTAAGTTCAATATTTGTCTGTTTGCACATTTTCATCTTCCATGTATTTCAGATGACATGAAAATTTCTGTCATTGTCAAATGCACTTTGACTTTTCACCCAGTGACCTTGACCTTTCAATAAAATTTAGCTTTAGAAGTAAGAAGAAAAGCTTACATCAAGGTCATGGATTGTTTTTTTTTTTTTTTTTTTATAATTTATTGTATTTTAGAAAAACAAGACACATAAATATATGTAAAAGGACATAGACAGACATAAAACACAAAGACAACTTTCACTCACACATTCACTCAAGAAAGTACATGTTTATATCAAAAAATCAATATTGCGAAAATAGAAATAACATATCTTTTATAATTGTCAAATATACCAAGCAAAACATTGTACTAATAAAAAAAAAAAAAGAAGGTCACATCACAATGAGTAATTATGAAAAGATGTTAAATGAAAGATTTTTTAAAATATGTCTGATTTATATTCATAAAGGTTTTTAAGTGAACATGTACATCAAGTCATGTCTTAACCGTTATCATGACAAAAAACAAAACAAAACAAAATCTGTGATGTGAACATTTCCAATAGTATCATGAATAATATAAAATGTAATATTGGTCATACATCTATATCCTATAAGGTTCAAAGAATATTTAACCAATTATTCCAATAATTAGTATATTTTTCTACTTTGTTATTTCGGTGTGCAATAAGCTTGCAAATTTCAATTCCTTTTCGAATGTATGAGACAGCTCCAAAGACACTTAGGTTTTTTTTCAAACATCGCATGCTATATATATAGTATTTTATTTGTAAGATAATAGTATTTTTGCAAGATTTATCTTTTGAGTTTCCTAAGATAAATTCCTTTTTTGATAGCTGTAGGCTACAGTGTAATGTATTAAAGCAATATTCGTCTAGTAATGATAAAAATGTTTGGACTTCTTCACATTCCCATAACAAATGGTCAATAGTTTCATCATGCATATGACAGAATGTGCACAAGTTTGTATCTGCTTTATTAATTTTGTATAAAAATGAGTTTGTGCATAAATTTCTGTTTAAAATTCTAACCTGAAACCATTGTAATTTTGTGTTATTTGTAGCATTAAATACAACAGAAAAAAGTTTTGTACATTCATCATGTGATAAATCAAATAAATCTTTCCATTTAGTCATGCCCTTAGACAAAGTGATATGTTTTGTACTATGAGATACAACATAAAAGACTTTAGATCCTTTCTTACTGTTTATGGTATGGTAAATAGCATTTCTTATGAAAGGTGAATCAATTTTCGGTATAGTGCTATCCCTACCAAAATTGGTTTTGATAATTTTTTTAATGGCTGCAATAATTCCTTGAAAAGTCAAAAAATTTGTACTTAAGTTATATGTCATGTTAAATTCGTCAAGTGAAAGGAAATTTCCATCAGCATCAAGTAAATCATTGACATAACATATATTACGTTTGAACCAAGATCCAATATATACATATGAATTACCAACAGATATATTTTTATTGTAGAACAGAGTTTGTTTCCCTAAATCTTCTATCCCATCTATTAGCTCAGATTTATAACTAAATTCTGTCCAAGCCTGCAAAACATTTACCCAAAAAGCATTTTTAATAGTTTTGCTTAAAGCAGTTATATATTCTGGTCCACAAGTAAAGAATTTCTCCAAATCTATGTACTGTAATATAATATTTCTCCAACTTTTGTCTTCGAACAATAAACGTCTTATCCAAGATAATTTAAGAGATTTAATAAAAGTCCTAATATCAACCATCTTTAGACCACCTTCATTATATTCTTTCTTAATTTGGTCCCTTTTCATTCTATCAGGCTTGTCATCCCATATAAATGAAAAAGTAATTTTATCAATTTCTTTAAGTTTCTGTTCTGATGGTGCAAGTAGAGATATAAAAATATGATTGAGTATTGGAAGGACCAGTGTTTTTAGTACAGTTATTTTACCAATAGGTGTCAGATTCCTTTTCCCCCATTGCTTTAGAATGTTTTTCATCTTTATAATTTTTGGATTTATATTGTTATTGGTGATATTGTTTAAATTAGTTGAAAATTGTATTCCTAAAAGGTTAAAAGTGTTTTTTCCCCATTCAAGACTGTAATTTTTACAAAGTGTATCACCACTCCCCGCCTTTGATCCTATCCATATCACCTCTGTCTTAGAGTAGTTAATTTTCAAACCTGATATTCTTGCAAATTTTTCTAAACTCTTTAAGCTTGCCACTAAGGACTTCTCGCTACCATCTAAGATTAATGAAGCATCATCTGCGTATAAAGAGATTTTTGTTTCAGTGTCATTAATACATATACCTTTAATATCTGTGTTGTTTCGTATCTGAATAGCTAGTATTTCTGCGCAAAGTATAAATATATATGGTGAGAGCGGATCGCCCTGTCTACAACCTCTGTGTATACTGAAAGATTCTGAAAAATGTCCCCCTTGGTTAATCCTGGCAGAAATATCATTATAAAATATAGAAAGCCAATGTCTTATGGAAGTGCCAAAATTAAAAAAAATGTGTGACTTTTTGTATGAAAGACCAGGATAGAGAGTCAAAAGCCTTTTCAAAATCTATGAGTAAGAGTAAACCAGGTATTTTTTCTTCTTCTGTATATTCCATTATATCATATATGAGTCTTGTGTTTTCCCCTATGTACCTCCCTGCAATAAAACCAGTTTGGTCCGGGTGTATTAATTTATCAAGTACAGATTTTAGACGAGCAGCAATTGACCAAGGTCAAGGTCATGGATTGTTCTTAAAGTTAAATACAGATATTGGTTTAGATAATTAGAAACATTTATCAATTTCCTCAAATTTTCACGTTCTAACCTCCTCTAAGTGGAAGCATTTCATATACAATTATTATGTAGAAATTGTATTGTCTTATTCTTCAAATTTGATATAGGCCAGGAGGCTGAAAAATTATGAAAATTGAGTATTCCTTGTTATTGTTAGTCCCCTACAGGCAACGTCGAAGGGGACTCTTAGTTTCCTCTCGGTCTGTCCGTCTGTCAGTCCGTCTGTCAGTCCGTCTGTCACAATTTCAGTTTTCCAGACTTTTTTTCGCTGTTGTTGCATATATTGAACTCATTTTTGGTATGTGGATATATCTCAGTGTGATACAGATCAAATTTGAGTTTGGTTTTGATTGACCTATTTTTACAAGAGTTATGGCCCTAATGGACTTAGGAAATTTTATGAACATTTCAGTTTTCCAGACTTTTCTTCGGTTCTGTTGCAGATAATGAATTGATGTTTGGTATATGGATACATCTTAGTGTGATACAGACCAAGTGTGAGTTTGGTCTCCATGGACCTATTTTTACAAGAGTTATGGCCCTTGGACTTAGGAAATTTTATGAAAATTTCAGTTTTCCGGACTTTTCTTCGGTTCTGGTGCAGATAATGAATTGATGTTTGGTATATGAATATTAATCTTAGCGTGATACAGACCAAGTTTGAGTTTGGTCTCCATTGACCTATTTTTACAAGAGTTATGGCCCTTGGACATAGGAAATTTTATGAAAATTTCAGTTTTCCGGAGTTTTCTTCGGTTCTGTTGCAGATAATGAATTGATGTTTGGTATATGAATACATCTTAGTGTGATTCAGATCAAGTTTGAGTTTGGTCTCCATGGACCTATTTTTACAAGAGTTATGGCCCTTGGACTTAGCAAATTTAATGAAATATTCAGTTTTCCGGACTTCTCTTGGCTGTTGCAGATAAAAAACTCGTGAAAAGAGATTTAGGACATAAATTTATGCTGCCGGTAGGGGACTTTTATCGCTCAGCGATCATTGCATTTTTGATATGAACTTCCCTACATGGGACTTTGTTATACATGTACCAGTAGTTTTGTTTCTGTAATGTAAAAATCAACAAATTTCCATTGTCAAAGATAGGGATGGACATTACACATGTTGTGCATATTTCATCAAAGATAATGAAGAGGAAAATAGTGGTAGTAAATTTTTCTCTGTAAAATAGCACAATAGTTATTGCCCTCACAACTTTCACCTTCCAAGTACATGTATGTAAAAATTTCCTTCAAGATATTCTTCATTGAAGTCTTATTTGAATTCATAGACTTTTTTCTTTCTTTCAGGTTTTGTAGCAAGAAAAAATGGACTTCATCCCGCCTGATCTTGAGTCTTCCATTGTACTTTAGGATAAAGTCTGAGGATTATCAACATAATTACCAGGGGACATATAAAACTCAGAACATCTACAATTGGGTCAAGGAGACACTAAGTCGCAAAGTTTACATGATAGAGAATCAGACCCACTTTCAAGATGAATGGTTATCATACAAAGAATCTGATAAAGATTCTGAAGTTAGAATGGTTATGTTTTCAGAGTCAGATTTAATGCCCCTGTTTTATTCATCACTAAGTCTGAAATTCCCGGGAAGAGTTAAGTTTGGATTTGCCAAGAGAGAATTTATAAAAGGAAGCTTTAATGATATGGACTTCGAAAAGAAAGTAGCAAACTGGACTTATATAGTAATTACCCAAGAAAGGACTTTCCTTTACGGAAGCAGGCCATCGGAGAGTGTTACGTATAGATCCATGGATATATTTTTACGATCGTTATATCCTAGCGTTAATGACATTTTTATCAGTAGTCTCATAATATGTAACTGTTTAACTTTGTTTGAGTTAAGTTTTGTACAGGGATCAATACTAAAACGTGTCATAAAATTTGTATGGTGTGCCGTAAAATTCAACATGGCACTACTGCTTCTCTGGATGTTGCTGTTAACAGTTTTCCAGTTAAGTTGTTTATCTGGTTTAGTTGAGTATGGGCTGAAGGTAATACGCACAATTGGAGGATCAGATTTCTTTTCTATGTTAAAAACGGACTATCATTTCTACTCTTACCACCCTTTTTTGGTGGAAATGTTGTTTTTGTTTTATCTGATACTTATTGGATTTCATTATCGAAAGAAACATGACAGCACTGATTCTACCGATGCAGAGAATTCCCCAGATTGGGATTTTGCCCAGTTTCGTACTTTAGAACATCTTTTCTATCCTGTACAACCTCGAAGTCTACTTAACAGAAATGCTATGGCAGAATGGCACCACCAAGAAATTCCTTCATTATGGGCTGCAGTCCATATGTCTACTGATTATGTTCACACTCTCCCTGTTTGGGAATTTCGAGAAACCTTTCGTTCAGAATCCGACAATGAAGATAACCCTGAAATAGAATCTCTGAAGGACGAAAATATCAAAGAATTGGAACCACAAGAGCCGACACTTATTCCTGAAAGTGGATCTGATGTCAATAGTACCAATGAAAGCGAAGTAGAAACGGAAAACACACCAAACAAAAGTGAAATCAGGTCTGTTACGGGGAAGGCAGATGGTAGAGAACAGAGTCATACTGGGCCGTCTTGTCCAGCGGGTTATCTCCAGGGGTCTCAGTGCGTCATTTGTCTTGATAATTATGTAAGAGGGATAATGCTTTGTGGTTTACCATGTGGGCATTGCTTCCATAGGAAATGTATCATTGTATGGCTTATGAGAGACAATCATTTCTGTCCCGTTTGCCGATGGCCGTCAAACAAACCCAAAATAGAGATGCATCTGCATTCAGAGTAAATTATTGTGTGAAATCTCAAGGTATTGAAAATATTTTATAATCCAAGTCTACCTAAGCATTTTCAAACACCAAAGACTGGGCATTACAAGGATTGTTGTTTCTGTAGTGCTCTTTCATAACTATATATGATGCATTTGATATGCAGATACAAGAATGATAGATTTAATGATGCAATCTAGGTTTTTAACGTATCCATTGTACAAATAGAGATCTCGCGGACGTCTCGTAAACAGTGTTAAAATTATCTTGTTAATCTTCGGCAGTGTCTCGATAGAACTTTTCCGTTGATTGAGCGAAGGTTGGCATGTCGACCTTTGACGATAGACACCATTTTTTATGTTGTATAAGGTAACTATATATTCGTAAAAATATTCAATAATTCTAACTTTATAATACACTTGAAATTTATTTGTACAACGGATACCTTAAGATGAATTAATTTTTTGATATCATGGGGAAATATAATTTTAGAGAAAAACGCAGTGATCTTAATTCTGAAAGGCATGTATCAGATAACTAGAGCTCATACATTGTTAATTATAGGCCTTGTTTTTTTATTAATTATTATCATTTGTATTGTCACTCTAAGTCTTGGTTGTGATCACCACAAGTTCAAATATTTAAAACTAATACATGTACATGTATAGGGCACATAGTATGTTGAGTTACTCACTTTGTCTCTCTTACACTTCATAGTAACTATTTTTGTTATTTACTGTTAAATTTAATTCAGACAAATACTAGAAAGAAAAATATCAGATTTAACATTCATTCAATGAATCAAAAAACAGAATTTTTGAAAATGTTTGAGTAAAATGAATAGGTCTTTAGATTTTCCAGACCTAATTGGCAATCACATGAAAAAGATTGACAAAATCCTTGGCAGCATATGTAACATTTATGAAGGTTGTACCTTGGTCATTTTTATGACGTAATTGAAAACTTCAATGAGAGAAGTGCCATGATATTGCAGTATGAATTGAACATGTTGAAGGGTCATTTTACAGGTGTTAACATTATGTCTAGTAAGCAGAACAAATCATTTTATGTGAAAAAACAACTTTGCAAAAGTTATGTAAACATGTATAAGAATAACTTTTTTCCTGATGCAAGTCTGTTTATCTGGTACATGTAGTCAGATTCACTAATTTAATTTCACTATAATTTTCTATATATGAATTATACATGTACATGCATGATGATGTCCATCAGTTTACTTAAAGTGATGATGAAGCATGATTATATCTCCTGCAAGGTCAAGGTCACATGATATCTGCTGCAAGTTCAAGGTCACATATTACTTAGGGTTAAACAGTGGCAAAATATTATAACTTTAGTGAACAGTCTTGAATTATCTTGAATTTGAATGAATCTTTTTTTTTTCAAATTGTCTTTTTATTGAATTCCATTCTATGATAAACTTGTAAGTTTTCCTTTATACTTTTTAACATGAAAGCCAAAGTAACCAGTGTATCAATAACATCATAATCCGTAATGTCAATTTGATTTTGTCTTCATGCATGGAGTGTGCCATAAGACTGACCTTACCATAGTGTTACACACTTTTCATGAATATGTGGCCATATTGTTAACTTATTTGCATTACTAAATAATTGTTAAAAAACTTAAGATCTTGTTCATATTTCTACAAATTTCCATCTCTTTCTGTCACATGCAATGCAAGAGTGACATGGGATCATAACATATCAACCGTCCATTTTCTGGGAGTCATTATCATGGCTATAGGACATTTAAAAATGTAGGTAGGTTTTATAGATGAGGGTTGACTTTTAAGTGAAACAGAAATAAAACTTGCAATAGGTCTTTGACTTGACAAATGTCAAATTGAATTCATACATTCTAGTATACATTTTTGTGCATTTGTTTTTTTTTTTTTTCACCATTTAATCCAGAATATTTGAAATACTGAGATGTATGTACCTAACACAACTGTAGCCATGCCTGATGGTAGAGAAGTTTCTCTTATATTGTTTTCTTTATTTGATTTTTTGTTGGTTTTTTTTTTTCAAATTTGTTGTTTTGATTATACTGTTATTCTAAACTTTTTAGAGTATAAAAAATTTATTGTTTAATGTTTTTGTTCCTTGAATTTAGAATTTTAAAAATATTTGAACTGAAATCCCCTGACATCTACATGTCAAATACATAAGGTAAAAAAAAAATGATCAAATTCAATACATCATTTGAAAACCTGTACTGTAATGATAGTAGACTTAGAGTGCTTATTAACATATTTTACAGTAGCTATCAAGGGACATTAAACATGTATTATTGTTTATTGTCCAAGGTTAAATAAATGGTTGCAATCATTGTGTATTCATCTTAATTAACGGTAGCACTAATTACCTATTCAGTTTAATTAGCATAAACTGCTGTTAGAACCTGATATTAGCCTATAGAAGGCATGTCCAATCATAAACAATTCATTTCTTTCTTACTCAGAACAGTAATGGTCAAAACAGACATTCTTAAGGTCAGAAGTTCAAAGTCAACACTAAACTTTTATTTCTCTAAAGTCAGAAGTTCAAGGTCAATATTGATCTGTTCTAATCTGAGTCAGTATTGAAATGTACAATACACATGTGAAACCACTAGCAAGCAAACCATCTTCCCATCATAATGACATGAACATTTTCTACATCCTTTCTGATGGAGGGAAAGTGACCTTTTGATCTCGAGTGTCTAGGTCCAGGCCATAGTCACAGGACTCACCATGCAAAATAATTTATAGCCAATAATTTTACGTACATGAATGTCAACATGAATTCACTGCTTCTTGAATTCTATCGCTCCAACGCTTAAATGAAAACAATATGTTGACATATTTCATCCATCTTAAAATGCTCAGAGGAGAAAATAATGGGATAAGCTTTTCATGGAATTTCTTATGTTTATACCTCCTGGATACTTATTTATGGTGGGTAGTGTAGTGTGATGGTAATCTGTATTAACTGCACCATTTCCTTCTTAATAAGTGGTCATCTAATATTACCCACTGATCTAACTACCTTCTGAGGAGCTTTTTATATGCCCTCGTATCGAAGACAGAGGGCATATAATTTTTGCGCTGTCTGTTTGTCCATTTATCTGTTTGTTTGACCTTGTGCATAACTCTTGAACTTTCATATTTCACTTGTTATAAGACCTTTGTTTTGCTACCAATGTTTGACCCAAGACCTGGCTTCTACTTAGCTTGCACACTAAAATAGCTGAGTTTCATGAATACGTTTTGTTCATATAACTTGAATTGACGTTGAAAGTTGATCAAATATGTTCTCTCCAGTTACTAGGCCTAGTACTTTAAAAGAACATAACAATTTCATGTACTATACGAACGTTTCAAAAAGTTCAAATCAAGTTGTACTACATGTACATATATACAATGTATTTGAAAGTTGGTGGTCAACTTGTGCACAAATGATAAATTGTTTTATTAGCTACCAAAAATACAGTATACATGTATATAGATCTAGAGATGATCAGACGTGTGTTTTAACATAAGGCTAAATGTGTATTGTCAACAAAGTTTTCCATCACAACAAGTTTCAAACGACGGATCATAAGATTGATATCCACAGCACCACTGTCGTCCAGGCGAGCTAAGCCGCCCTCCACAACACGTTTGTAACGATTCATGGTACGGTCTGTCACCACAACATTTAAGACCGCCGGGGTAGCTCAGACGGCCTCTACAACAAGTCTGAAACATGGGATTATACGCCTCACGTCCGCAACATTTCTGTCTACCCGGAGAGGTCAAGTTGCCTCGACAACATGTTTGGAATCGGTAGTCATAAGTCCTATCTCCACAACAATTTTGTCCACCCGGCTTCCTCAGTATTCCATTGCAGCACGTTTCAAGGTCTTTGTCGAAGGGAATGCCAGCACAGCAAGAACCTCGTGCGAGATTCCCAAGCTGACCATTACAGCAAGTTTGAAATTCTGGATCGTACGATAATGAGCCACAACATAACTGTCCGCCAGGTGAGCTAAGCATTCCCTCACAACAAGTCTCGTATAACGGGTTGTATAACCGGTCTCCGCAACATTCCTGTCCGCCCGACGAAATCACGCGTCCCTGGCAGCAAGTCTCGAACTTTGGATTAAACGGTCCGTTTCCGCAACATCGTTGCCGGCCAGGTGAGCTCAACACGCCATCGCAGCAAGTAAGAAAATCTGGATCATACGCAACATTTCCGCAGCATTGTTGCCATCCTGGTGATCGGAGAACACCGCCGCAACATGTCAAATGGTCCGGGATGTATTCCACATTGCCACATATTTCTGAAAAGACAACATCCCGTCTGCAAGTACATGTAGATAAACTTATTCATTTTTTATGCCCCCGGAAGGAATCAAAGATTCGGGGGCATATAGTTTTTAGCTCTACTGGTCTCAGACCAGTCGAGCTTATGCGATCACCCTTTGTCCGGCGTCCGTCCGTCTGTCTGTCTGTCCGTCTGTCTGTCTGTCCGTCTGTCCGTAAACAATTCTTGTCCGGACAACTCCTCTGAAACTGTAAGAGATAGAAAGTTAATTCTTTTTGCATTTTACTTGGACCATGGTCTAGTTGTGCACCTGACATTTAGTTTCACTCCCTGACCCCCAGGGTCTTAGAAAATGGGCGTGGTCATTAAATTCTATGTAATCTTGTCCGGACAACTCCTCTGAAACTGTTAGTGATAGAAAGTTGATTCTTTTTGCATTTTACTTGGTCCATGGTCTAGTTGTGCACCTGACATTTAGTTTCAGTCCCCGACCCCCAGGGTCTTATAAAATGGGCGTGGTCAATAAATTCTATGTAATCTTGTCCGGACAACTCCTCTGACACTATAAGTGATGGAGACTTAATTTTTTTTGCAATATGATGGGTCTGTGGTCTTATTGTGCACCTGATATTTTGTTTGAGCCCCTGACCCCCAGGGTCTTAGAAATGGGTGTGGTCATTTTCTCCTATATAACTCTATGTAATCTTGTGCTCGCAACTCCTCTGACACTATAAATGATGGAGACTTAATTCTTTTAGCAATATGATGGGTCTGTAGTCTAGTTGTGCACCTGATATTTTTTTTGAGCCCCTGACCCCCAGGGTCTTAGAAATGGGTGTGGTCATTTTCTCCTATATAACTCTATGTAACCTTGTGTTCGCAACTTCTCTGACACTATAAATGATGGAGACTTAAATCTTTTTGCAATATGATGGGTCTGTGGTCTTGTTGTGCACCTGATATTTTGTTTGAGCTCCCTGACCCCCAGGGTCTTAGAAATGGGTGTGGTCATTTTCTCCTATATAACTCTATGTAATCTTGTGTTCGCAACTCCTCTGACTTTATAAATGATGGAGACTTAATTCTTTTTGCTATATGATGGGTCTGTAGTCTCATTGTGCACCTGATATTTTGTTTGAGCCCCTGACCCCCAGGGTCTTAGAAATGGGTGTGGTCATTTTCTCCTATATGGCTCTATATAATCTGTGCTCGCAACTCCTCTGACAATATAAATGATGAAGACTTAATTCTTTTTGCAGTATGATGGGTCTGTGATCTTGTTGTGCACCTGATATTTTGTTTGAGCCCCCTGACGCCCAGGGTCTTAGAAATGGGTGTGGTCATTTTCTCCTATATAACTCTATGTAATCTTGTGTTCGCAACTCCTCTGACTTTATAAATGATTGAGACTTAATTCTTTTTGCAATATGATGGGTCTGTAGTCTCATTGTGCACCTGATATTTTGTTTGAGCCCCTGACCCCCAGGGTCTTAGAAATGGGTGTGGTCATTTTCTCCTATATAACTCTATGTAATCTGTGCTCGCAACTCCTCTGACAATATAAATGATGAAGACTTAATTCTTTTTGCAGTATGATGGGTCTGTGATCTTGATGTGCACCTGATATTTTGTTTGAGCCCCTGACGCCCAGGGTCTTAGAAATGGGTGTGGTCATTTTCTCCTATACAACTCTATGTAATCTTGTGCTCGCAACTCCTCTGACACTATAAATGATGGAGACTTAATTCTTTTTGCAATGTGATGGGTCTGTGGTCTGGTTGTGCTGATATTTTGATTGAGCCCCTGACCCCCAGGGTCATAGAAATGGGTGTGGTCATTTTCTCCTATATAACTCTATGTAATCTTGTGCTCACAATTCCTCTGACTAAATTCTTATTGCAATATTATGGGTCTCTGGTCTAGTTGTGCACCTGTTTTTATGTTTTAGCCCCTGACCCTTAGGGTCTCAGAAATGGGTGTGGTCATTTTTCCTATATAAGTAAATGTAATCTTTTGCTTGCAACTCCTCTGACACTATAAATGATGTAGAATTAATTCTTTTTGCAATGATTGGTCTGTGGCATAGATGTGCACCTGATATTTTGTTTTAGCCTTATACCCCTAGGGTCTTTGAAAATGGGTGCGGTAATTTTTCCTATATAGTTGTGCTCTCTTCTCGTTTAAAGCTATTTATGATGGGGAGTTAATTCTTTATCCAAGTCTTGATGTGTCATTGGTAGTTCATTTGAGCTAGCAGTCCTTGGCCTCTAGGATCTTGGAAAATGGGTGTGACATTCTTTTTAGAAATACTTTATCTTGGATATTATGAATTAAATGAGTGCTATTATAGTTGCAGTATAATGGATATGTAGTTTTGTCATGCTACTTATAATTTGTTAGAGCGCCTGCTCCCTATGGTCTTGGTTTAAAAAAAAAAGAAAGGAAATTGATGTTTTAGAAAAAACAACCAGGAGAGCTACAGTCTCGTCAGAGACTTCTGGTTGGTCTTTCCGTCTGTTTGTCCAAAAAACTTTTACATTGGACATAACTTTTGAATGGGAAGTGAGAGCGCTTTCATATTTCACATGTGTATTTCTTGTGACAAGACCTTTCCATTGATACCAAAAGTTTTGACCTTTTGATCTTGACATTTGGCCTACTTTTCAAAAACTTTAACATTGGGCATAACTCTTGAATGGTTAGTGATAGGGCTTTCATATTTCACATGTGTATTCCTTGTGAGAAGACCTTTCGATTGATACCAAATTTTTGACCTCGTGACCTTGACCTTTGACCTACTTTTCAAAAACTTTAACATTGGGCATGACTTTTGAATGGTAAGTTGTAGGGCTTTGATAATTTAAATGTGTATTTGTGATGTTAAAACCTTTCTATTGATACCAAAATTTTTGACCTTGACTTTGACCTTTGACCTACTTTACAAAAACTTTAATATTTGGAATATCTTTTGAATGGTCAGTGATAGGGCTTTGATATCTCACATGTATATTCCTTGTCTCAAGATTTTTCTATCGATGCTAACAAAGATGCCACCGGGGGCATTCGTGTTTCACAAACACAGGCTTTATTTATGGACATAATAGGATACACTCTTAGATAAGAAGATTCGAACGTAAAAGACAAATTTTAGAATTATAAAATGCTTTTTGTTTCACCTACCTTTGATTTCTCCATAACTTTTATTCCTTCCCCGAGTTCACTCACAAAATATTAAGACTCAAAAACACACAATATAACAATCGTCTTGTCTTTTTTTATTTTTATTTTTTGTCGGAAACCCACGGTCTATTACACTGCGTAGCGCAGCAAAGAAGGGGCCGTGAGTTTCCGACGATGGCAACTTCTCCCTCTGAACTTTTTCCAGAATAATAAAGAATTACCTGAAGTGGCACTGCTGAATATACAGACTAGACCGAACAGTCCTAAAACAATTGTAAACAATTTCCCCATCTTCCCTACGGTTTATCATTTATATACATCTCACTATATGTAGTGTCCAAAAATGTTTACTACTGGCCATGAATGGGAGTTTTTATTATTATTTTGACAAGAGTGGTTGTGTTTTGAAGTGACCATTTGTCAAAATTATCAAGATTCTCATTTGTAAACCGCTCAACGTTCGGAGAATCCGTTCGTATTTCAAACTTACCTGACCTAAATAAAGTTTTATGTATTGTAAATGTACAATCCGTCCATCAGTTTGTCCATAAAACTTTCACGTAATGTATACATGTACGTCTTCGAGACAGCCATTCACAGTTTAGGCCCCTTTCTATATTAAAGATGCATGACCTGGACGACATCAATGAAACCCAATTAATATTTTTTAATGAAAACATGGAGAAAAAAGGGTATATACCCTCCGGCAACGAAGTTTAGGGGGATACACCGGTTTTACCATTGCTGTCTTTCCGTCTGTCTGTCCAGTGTCTTTCGTTTCCGGGCCATAGCTCGAGTACTGAAAGTTTGATTTAGAGTGATGAAACTTAATATTCCTTTTACGAGGGACGGATCATCCCTATATTGATTCTGGCGTAAAAGTCGTGGGTCCAGATCAAACTAGACATGTATGTTATTATTAGTTACCTATAGTCATCTGGTGACCTTGTACGGGATGGTACCAGGTCATTAGGCTTTATACCGGGCGAAGCGAAACGAAAAAGATTTTCAAAAGACACAACAGAACCAATATCAGCAAATTTTGCTTCACCTATAGGGTGTTTTCGATGTGGACGTCTAAAGAAGGGTTGTACCCTGAACTTCAACTGTCCGGGGGCACAGACATTTCTTTATGGGGGATGACTCGCAAGACCCGAAGGGTCAAGTGCGGACAGTATGATATTGAAGGGGGTTCGGGGCTCTCGGCCCGAGAAAATTTTGAAAAGGAGTGTATTTGAGTGAATTTAAACGGGATAAAACATATGATTCGGTGTCAGCAGACGATGAACCGTACAGTATCTAGATCAAGAAAGCTTTAGATGTAAACATGAAATTCCCTATTATACTTATATGTACGTCCACATGCAGATATTGGAAGTTCTTTCCAATCGACCGCTCGCACTTTGTTACTGATCGTTGTATTGAGTTCGAATGAAACATGAGAAAATTTTGTAAAATGCATTCAAATCGGAGGTTTCTGGAGTGTCTTTGAGCTATTTCTGAACAGTAGTTTGTTGTAAATACCATTTCATATGTCCCCCTCCTCCCCCTTCTTTTTGGCCGCTTCTGAGGAAGGCACAGTACTCTCTCGATTTTTTTGTGAACACGATGTCCACGGACGTTTTTGCGTACAAACGTACACATGGCTACGCACGTTCTTAGAATATTGGTACGATATGGAGTAAAAAATTCTACTATCTTTGTTTTTTGTTTTCACCTGATTCTCACCTGATTAGAAAAGGACCGTACATAAGTTTCCGGTCGTCTTTTACATGTAAAACAGAAGATCGAGTTTCTGAAACAGTACTCTTTTTGATTTTTAAAATTTCGGTGATACAAGAACGTGCTCTGCTGGGGGAAAAAATGGTCTTTCACTAGGGTGCATCTAGAATTTCAACAGACAAGGACAGCGCAAGCAACCCCTCTAGGGGGGGGGGGGGGGGGGTGAGAAGGATTTAAAAGCTTTGAAGCAACGGAGCATATTTGAGTTATATCCAATATTATATATTTGCCCATTTTCCCGGTTATTCTAAAGAAGCATGTCTAAGTAAACAAAATTTGTAGATGACCAAAAAAATACTTAAACGTGTAGGTTCCGATCCCCTGATCATTGACATTGATTGTTTGACGCACTTACATGTTTTGCAACATGTTTATACTATTGTATTTGTTAATCTGCAGTAACCTTTAGAAATTAAGATAAAAAATACAATAACTACTTGGAATAGTACGAAAGCCTATTGAGCTCAAATGGAACCTGATAAAATTATTTTTTCAGAAGCGGCGAAACTTACGCGTTATAACGCGAAATTTACGCGTTATATCGCGAAACTTTCGCGTAATATCGCGTAAATAAACGTGCAGAAACTTTCGCGTTATATCGCGAAACTTCGCGTTATAACGCGAACTTAACGCGTTATATCGCGAAAATTTCGCGTTATTACGCGAAACATTTCGCGATATGACGCGAAACTTACGCGTTGTAACGCGAAACTTACGCGTTATAACGCGAAACTTATGCGTTATAACGCGAAACTTACGCGTTATATCGCGAACTTTACGCGTTATATCGCGAAACTTTCGCGTTATAACGCGAAACTTTCGCGTTATATCGCGAAGTTTACGCGTTATATCTCGAAATTTTTGCGTTATATCGCGAAAATTTCGCGTTATATCGCGAAACTTTCGCGTTATATCGCGAAACTTTCGCGTTATATCGCGAAACTTTCGCGTTATAACGCGAACTTTACGCGTTATATCGCGAATGTTTCTCGACTCTAAATGAAATATAGGCCAAAAGTTAGTGTTAGACTGAGTGCAGTTTAAAATTATGGTAAACATAGTGAATGTATTTTGAAGTTACCTGGTCTGGTCACTCAAGTATAAAGTATGATTCAGATCATCCACACCAGAATTGCAGTAAGCTTCCTCGGATACATCACCCATACAAATTTGGTTGATCTAAGACTAATGATATGATGGATCTGTCCTGTTTTACTTAACATGGTCAATCAAGTGTAAATAAAGGTCAACTTCAGCTTCCTTACCATGTATTACAGGAAGGATCCTCAGATTCATCATTCACACAAATGGACTTATAATAGACTGGAAATTGACCTGTCCAATTTTACTTAAACTGGTTTTTCAGGCATGCAATATAGGTCAAATGCACCGTGCATTACAGTATGCATCCTCACTAGAGTAGATGCATCACCTACACAAGTTTGGTTGATTTAGGACTTTTAAAAGCTGATAAAGGACCTGTCCTGTTTCACTTAACCTGGTTGCACAAGCGTGAAATACAGGTCCCGTTTTCTTGAGTGCGGACACCAATGCCGCATAAGCCCCCCCCCCCCCGCCCCTCCCTCTTCTACGTCGAGGTGAATCTTGCTTGGACCATGTAACTCAATATAAGCTTTCGTACCAAAGTACAATGATGTTCGATTCGTCCCAGAATCTTGTCGCAATTAAAAATCTTAGTATTTAAATACACAAAGGAAGGGGTTTACTGGGAGACAGCTATGATTGACGTATTACATTTCATACTGATATGTCTGGCAGGGCGTTCGTTCATCACTTTTATATACATTATATCAGATTCAGATACATATGTATCACATGAAAGGTAGTTGGAAATCAACACATTTAAGGCATTTTTAAGCATTATCGAGAAAACTAAATGGTCTTAAAAATATACTGATGTTTCTTCTACTTTCGGTTTATGTTTAAAAGTACTTCAATCATCAATCATGTTAGATAAGTTCTTGATTGATACTTTGCTTTTATGTTCATTCTGCATAAAGATAATAAATTGAACCCTAAATTTGAGCAATAATTTGATGGAAATTACTTAACGTCTAGCTTGAATATTTCTATTTATTTGACATAAACATTCCTTTTTTACTTGTCAGAGAGGATATTCAGCATCAAACGACAGAAAAAGCTATGATTTCAAATGTCAAAAGAAGACACAAAAAAAACCGGTTAGGAAATACATGACAGTGTAAAAATTCATGAAAAAGTCAGGAAATACATAAAACACCTGGCCAACTTCAGGAATTCCATGTAATGACTGATCGATACAGGCATTACATGAAATCCCTTAATTTCAGGAATCACGTAAAATCTCTTATTACATTTATTCCCTATAACATATACATGTATATCAATATTCCTGAAATCAAAGGATTTCGTGATATTATGTGTATATGTTACAGTGAATAAGTATTATAAGGGATTTTACGTACTTCCCGAAAATAAGGGATTTCGTGTATAGCCTATATCGATCATTCATAACATGTAGTTCCTGGAAATGGCAAGTTTTTAAAAAGAAATCTTGACATTTTCTTGAAAAATTTACTCTTGTTTTCTGATTGAAATTTCGTCGTAAATATATACATGTATTTGATAATAATCTTATATATTGTTATTGCTATGAAACTACTCTGTGCTGGGGGTATCCTGAATCTCCTACCGGGGCTCCAATTTGAAATCTTTTACATACTGCATACATACAAATTTTCGCGTTATAACGCGAAAGTTTCGCGTAATAACGCGAAAGTTTCGCGTAATAACGCGAAAGTTTCGCGTAATAACGCGTTAGTTTCGCGTAATAACGCGTTAGTTTCGCGTTATAACGCGAAAAAATAAATTTCTCAGCTACCACTTGAGCTCAATAGGCTTTCGTAGTATAGGGACCAATTTTCGGGCATATAATAAACAGAAAACCTCCAATGGCCATTGCGACGAACATTACAAAAACTAAATGCGATTGTCTGTACGAATACATGTATGTACCCTAATTGATAAGGTATCGAATCGATATGCGATAGAATACATATCGGGAAATGTTTATAAATTTTGTTTCAAAATGGTGAATTTTGGTGGACCTTGAGCAATTTTTACTACGCTTGCAGGTTTTTGTTACCAAAAAAAAAAAAAAAAAAGCCTGATATAGATCTCGACACCAAGGTATGACAGAAACATGAAAAAGTATTAATTGATTTCATCAAATTGAATGATGTGAAAGAATAGATCAATGTCAATAAGAAAAAAAAACCGACTCGATGTTATTCCGTTGAAAGTGCTCAGTATTAAACAGGGAGGGAAGATCACAACAGTTGAACAGCAAGCAAAATTGCATTGACGATTAATTTTGTAGTGCACTTTGGTTTCATAATAAATTGAGGTATGGGGAAAATAGACAGAAAGAAAAATCAGCTTATAATCTCCCTAAACGTCATATATATTAATCGGTTTTTCCTCTTTTTATTTATTTATTTTTCAAGGGCCGATCCAGAGTGGCAAGCGGGGGGGGGGGGTTGTATCGACCCATAGGGTCGATTCGAGGCACGATGTGCCGAGCGGGGGAGGGTACGGGAGGGGGTTGCCTCCTTCTGTAGGTGGGGGTCCGGGGAGCCGGGAACATTTTTGAAAAGAATGGAATAAAATGGTGCACTCTGGAGCATATTTGAAAATTTTTGAAAAGAATGGAATAAAATGGTGCACTCTGGAGCATATTTTCTCCTTTTCATCTCGAATATCCAGACCATTTTTTCCAATGTCAATTTATGTGACAAAGAAAGGGCCGATCCCTTTTCCAACATATAGGGCGAGTCTGGGTTTATAAAGATTTTGAAATAAAAATAATTGTCCTTTACTGCTGGCAGGGGCGTAGCCAGGGTATTGTCGATGTGGATGTCCACCTGTTTAGGGGCACAGACACTTTTTATGGGAGATGACTTGTGAGACCCGAAGGGTAAAGTGGACTTGTGAGACCCGAGAGGTCAAGTGGGGGCAGTGTGGAAATATGTTATCCCTCCCATTGAAGGGGGTTCGGGGGTTCCCCCGAGAAAAATTTGAAAAAAATGAAGCTGACCTCTGGAGCGTATTTGAGCTGAATTTAGATGGGATAAAGCGTATGATTCGATGTTAGCAGACGATGAACCGTATCTATGATGAAGAAAACTTGAGATGTGAACATATATACTTATATGGATATTGGAAGTTCTTTCCAATCGACCGCTCACACTTTGTTAGTGATCGTTGTTTTGAGTTCGAATGAAACATGAGAAAATTTTGAAAAATGCATTCAAATCGGTGGTTTCTGGAGCTATTTCTGAACAGTAGTTTGCTTTAAATACCAGTTCATAAGTCCCCTCCCCCTTCTTTTTGGTCGCTGCCGTGGGAGGCAATCTCGTTTTTTCCCCCGCGAAAATGATGTGGACGTTTTTGCGTACAAACGTACGCCTGGCTACGTTGATTTGTCCTCGCGGTAACATGTACTTAGAATATTGGTAAGATATTGAGTAAAATAATTCTAGTGTCATTGAGTTTTGCTTTTTTTTTTAACTTAAGGAGCTGTTAAGATAAGGCGTAAAATCTGCCCTGAAAAGTCGAAATTTCAAAATGCAAACTTTGATATTTTTTTCGGTAGAAATTTCAAGTAACTTGGTCCACATATGAATCTGCTGTCAGATGGGATAATTTATTCAAAATAAGACCGATAGTTGGTCAAAATAAGCGTTTTTTACACAGAAATCAATGGAAAAAGGAAAAGTTTTATACAACATCGTGCCCCCCCCCCCTCGCTTTACAATGCCACTTTCGCCAAAGGTGTATATCAATAAAACACATTTTCTGGCCAAGTGGGGTTCTGAAGCGAGGGGGAAACAATGTCCCACAGGCGAAAAACGAAAAAAGGGGGGATGGATGACTATTTTTAAATTTGCCTCTAGAGCGATAAAGTAGGTTATATTGCCATTTTTTTTCATTTTATATCACGGAAAAATCTATTCAGAGTGTGTTCCGATCAAATATTTAACCGTTTAGAGGGAAATAAACGAGAAAATTGTCTATTTCTACACCGCACGGGTGTATTTCGCGCCAGAAAGCTACATAAGTGGCTGAGAAGAACGAAATAAAACCGTTCAGTTTCCGAATTGCAGAGTTTGCCGATTATATTGATATAATAACCTCAAAGTTAATTTCGCTTATCCAGTTTTGAAATTAAAAGGTAACAGAAACAAAATAAACGTAAAAATGTGTAAAATAATGCATTTTTGTTCGATATTCGACGTTTTCGTCATCTGTACCCCTACCTCTTCAACCCGTAATCATAACATCTTTCATCAATTTTTTAAAAATAAAATACCTACTATGAATCTTATAATACTTCATATTTTTATCCTGACCAACTTTTATCTAAATTGGAAGTACAGCGCACGAGAAACAATCGAGTGATTTCAGGGCTAAATCCGGCCCTTATCTTAACAGCTCCTAGCTTAAGTATGTTATTTTCATATCTATGGACGAATTAGAAAAGGGTAAGCTTGTGAGTGAGTCACCCTTTCCGTCGAAGATAGAGTTTCTGAAATATTACCATGATTACTTAAATGTTTTTGATTCTTAAAAATTCGTTGAGACAAAGACAAGTACGTGCTATGCTATAGCTTACAACGAAAGATAAAGAAAATGAGAAGTAAAAGTCCTAAAGATTATTGGAAATTGTTGAAAAATAAGTTTTGTAATGACCAAGGTCAAAATACAAATATGGATGATTTTTATGAGTATTTTAAAAAAGCAAATGAAAATGATATTGAAGAAAGACCTGATGTTATTTTAAATGATGATTTTGATGTTAGTTTTGATGATAGTTCATTTATAAATGATCGAATTTCTGTTGATGAAATATTGAAAACTGTTCATTCAATTAAGAATAATAAATCAGCTGGATCAGATATGATTATTAATGAGTATATTAAATCGTCAGTGAATATTATGGCACCATTGTATGAAAAACTATTTAATTTGGTTTTTGACACTGGTATTGTACCAGAGTTCTGGTTGAATGGTGATATAAAACCTATTTTTAAAAACAAGGGATCAATTCAAATACCTGAAAATTACAGACCTATCACATTATTGAGTTGTCTAGGAAAAGTATTTACTTCTATACTATGTAACAGATTAACTACTTTTGCAGAAAATACAAACCTAATTAAAGAAAATCAAAGTGGTTTTAGAGCAAATTATTCTACAATAGATAACATGTTTGTATTATATACCTTAATGGAGTTGTCATTTTGAAAAAGAAGAAAATGTTTTGTGCTTTCATAGATTTTAAAGCTGCTTTTGATAAAGTATGGAGAACAGGCCTATGGAGAAAGTTGTTTAGATGTCATATTTCTGGGAAATGTTTACAAATTATAACGAATATGTATAAGGGTTGTAAATCGAGAATAAGTCTTAATAATGATTTTTCTGAATATTTTCCATGTCAAATTGGGGTTCGTCAGGGGGAAAATTTGTCACCCCTGCTATTTTCATTGTACTTGAACGATTTAGAGGATTTCTT
The DNA here is from genome assembly GCA_033119305.1 of Pinctada imbricata. Classification (NCBI taxonomy): domain Eukaryota; kingdom Metazoa; phylum Mollusca; class Bivalvia; order Pterioida; family Pteriidae; genus Pinctada; species Pinctada imbricata. The sequence goes on from VSWD01000008.1 coordinate 8,808,044, forward strand.
ATTGAATGAGGATGTTAAAGGACTCAGTCATATTTCTGAAGAATTAGAAAATGAACTTGATATTTTTTTGAAAATTTTTGTGATACTTTACGCAGATGATACGGTATTGATTTCTGAAAGCAAGGATGATCTGCAGCACCAACTTGATTGTTTTTATAAATATTGTGAAAAATGGAAATTGCAAGTTAATGTCGAAAAGACAAAAATTCTGATTTTTGGTAAAGGGAGACCCCTGTCAAATGTATCGTTTTTTTTTTACAATAATATGAAAATAGAAATTGTTACTGAATTTAAATATCTAGGTATATTGTTTTCAAGGAGTGGTTCTTTTTTAAATACCAGAAAATATTTAATTCAAAGAGCAACAAGAGCAATGTATGGCATTTTTAAGAAAGCAAGAGAATTCAATCTATCAATAGACTGTCAATTAGAATTATTTGATAAAACAGTAATTCCTATTCTATTATATGGATCTGAAATTTGGGGGTTTGAAAATCTTGATCTTATAGAGAAATTTCATTTAAAATTTTGTAAAATTATATTAAGACTAAAACTATCAACACCAAACATAATGATTTATGGTGAATTAGCAAGATATCCATTATCTATTAAGGTAAAGATAAGAATGATAAGTTTTTGGTTGAAATTGCTAAATGGAAAAGAGTCAAAATTGTCATGCGTTATGTACAAACTTTTATACTCAATGAGAGATCGTCATAACATTAAATGGATATGTGGTATCGAACAAATTTTACAAGAATGTGGTTTGAATTATGTATGGATTTACCAAAATATTGAAAACGAAAAATGGTTGTTAGCAAAAATCAAAGAAATACTTAATGATCAATTTGTACAAAGTTGGGTTTCTCGGTGTAATAATTCAAGTAAGGGTACATTTTACAATTTATTTACTAATAACAAGTTTGAATTTCGTAAATATTTAGATTTGGATATACCTACATGTAATATCTTTAAATTGTTGCGTTTTAGAACTACTAATCATAGATTACCTATCGAAACTGGTAGATGGTTGAATACACCTAGAAACGAAAGATTATGTCATTTATGTGAAGAATCAGTAGGAGATGAATTTCACTATATCAGCTTTAGAAAATGAAAGAATTAACTTTGTTCCAAGAGGTTTTTTCTTAAGACCGAATATCTATAAATCTTATAGCTTATTTTCTTGTCAAGATGAAAATGTATTAAAAAGATTGTAAATTTATTGATATCATAAATGAGAGAGTTGCCCCTCCTGGTTAGGAGCTTTAGTACTGCGCATCGTTGTACATGTTTATTCCATTTGACTATGTATTTGTTGTAAATTGTCTCAATATGTGTTCTATGATGAGATTGAAATAAACTTGTAAACTTGGAAAAATGTTCGTCTTTAACTGAGATGCATCTAGATTTTTAACCGACAAGGACGACACAAGCACGGTCAGAAAGTATGTGTATGAGCTTTGAAAAATTGAATGAATTATATAGGCCCCGGAGCATATTTGCCCATTTTCCCGATTATTTTAAATTATGTGTGTACACAAAATTTGTAGATGACAAATAAAAAAAAAAAAAAATAATAAAAAAAAAAAAAAAAAAAAAAAATAAATAAATAAAATACTAGTTTTGATATTTGAGGACAGTTCTAAACGTGTAGGTTTCCGATCTCCGTATTATTTACATTGCTTGTTTGACGCGCGTACATGTTTTGCAAATTATTTGATAGTATTTGTTAATTTTCGGGCATAACATCAACAGAAAACCCCTTCTGCGACGTACATTACAAAAACTTCGCGATTGTCTGTACGAACTTCCACAGTATCGAATCGATATGCGAATATATCAGAATTTTTTTTAATTTTTTTTTTCAAAATGGTAAATTCCGATGGAAATGAAGCGACTACTCATATATCAGTTTGTAGGGTTTTTTTTTCCGATTGCTGATGTTTAAAAAAAATCGGAAACCGGGGGGGGGGGGGGGGGGGTCCCAATCCCCCCCCCTAAATCCGCCCTTGTAATTATTCAAGTTCTAGCTGCCTAGAGGGCGGTTTGCTGATTTTGTGGTCAGATATTTTTGTCTTGCTTTATAAGCCCTTATCACATAACTGCGGTCGGCAAAATAAGTACTTTTCCCGCAATATGACGTCAAGGACAATCGATTTTTAACTGTGACGTAACGAAAGTCCGTACTTGCCGTCCACAAATGTTTTGCAAGCGCGGATCTAGAGGGGGGGGGGTCGGGGGGGGGGGGGGGTCCGGACCCCCCCTGGAATTTTCGAAGCATACAGTTTGATAACGCTTATAAATATACATATTTCATAAGATTAAGTCCCGATTGCCCATTTTTGTTATAACATTTGAAAAATAACATGAATTTGTATTTAAAATCTTTCATTTTTATTCATTTTTTGGTCCACATTTCAAAATTTTCCCGGGCTCGCCTACGCTCGCCAGATTTAATTGCATATACATATCAATTTCAAATGATGCTTACCTTTGCAACCCTAAGGCCTTATACATTGTACATCTTTGTCAATAAAAAAGGACAATTGACTGAATAAATACAGTAATAGAGGATGCAAATAGTATTATTGTCTGTCCTTTTTATTCCAACTCTGACAAATTTTCGCTGGCTCGCTACCGCTCGCCAGAAGACTATATTATATATAATTTGATTATTAATCAAGAACAGCGCGGTGGAAATTCAAGATTTTCGATTTTCTCCTTGTTTGTTTTTTCCTTGGTTTTTTTTTTTTTTTTTTTTTTTTGCTTTTCAAAAAATTTAGGACCAATAAATTTTAGGACCCCTCCTGGAAAAAAATCCTGGATCCGCCCATGTTTTGTGAAAAAGGCTTATTACGTAGGCCGCTTGTTTCTCCTACTGAAAGGCCCGAGAATGTTCTATTTTATTTTTATTTGGTTTGCTCTTCGTATACCCTCTTTCTTTATTCGTCAAATTCCTATTGCAAATAAGTCACGCCCCTTAAATTTGATAGGTCAATGTAAATGACGTATTAATTCTAAATTTAGATGGCTGACATTTGAAAACAGCTTGATGGGAATCCCCTTTGAACAATCTATGAACAATCCTTGCCATCCTGCATAATTATCAAGGGTAAGATTTTATTTTGGCTTTCACTTGTAAGTTAAAGCATAGTTCGTAATTTTTGAACGTGTTTCATCGATCACTTATCGTAGGAACTGCCCCCACTAAGAGCGATGTTTGTGTTTTGGACCGATTTATATGAAGACCGCGGAAAACACAAATCCGATCAAAGGCTTTGGTCGCCTGCTTGTTGAAACAGCGGGTGTACTTAAGTTGTAATTTACGATCAAAATACATATTTTTCTCTTAATTTTTTAGGCCAAATTCAAACTAAGTTATTCTGCTTCTGGTGTCATCAGGTAAAATTGGCAAGTAAACAAGTGTAAGCTTCAAAGTGGACTCGTCCACTCACATTTCAGCTGTCCGCTTGTGTTAGTGTTTTCTCGGCACCTTTTTGATCAACGAATTTGGATAGCATTATTATCGTGATTTAGGTATGTTTTAAAAAGGTTGATACTTTGATTAATCATTATTAAGATCTGATAATTTTTTCACAAGTAAACCTCGTACGTGAATGGGAATCGCTTGCAGGTCTCTAAATAGCATTGCCAAAGCATTTTGTGAAAATTGGCCCATGACATTTTTTTTCTATGAAATTGTAAGAGAAGTGTTTCCTGATGACAAAACAATCAAAAGTTTGAGGAAAAACTGATTACTTATGCAGATATGCAGATGAATATAATGAAAAATCCCTATTCTAAAAATAGCCGACTGTGCAAAATTACTGTAAATTCCAACCTCAGTGCATATCTTGGAAAGTATAAAAGATAGAGATCTCAGATTTTCAATACAAGTAGTTTATATGGTCATGTCACTGTACAGCAAGTTTTACTGTATATTTTGATCTACATTCATTGATATTCAACATAATATTCAGGTGGGATAGGGGCGAATTTGCCATTTTTTAAGAAAGGAGGATAAGATTTTACATTGTTTTGATGATTATCATCTAGTATGAAATGCTGGATTGTTCTTGGTAATATGCAAGACTATTTGGAAATTTGAAAACAAAGCTTAAGATCATATATATCTATCAATACTATCAAGAACAATTCCATTGGTTAAAAACCTTACATTTGGGTAATTATCTGAAAAACAGTTTTCAACATCAAATAACTCCATGAGTCTGTCTTAATTATTTAAAAGTTAAAGTACAAATTTGAACTATGTGTTAATATTGGTCCTGTAACCACTGTCTGAGTACCTAAAGATATTGATGCATCAACACATGTACCGATATGTACCAGGGAATTGTCAACAATTAATGAATGTGTGTTCAAGGCAAAAGGTCCACTTATAATGGTATGAGTCGCTTTGCTTTTTAAACTCTCCTTCGGAAACTTTACAGGTTTCCTGAACAGACTTTGGCTTTCCTCAGGCTGAGAAAAGAGCTGTGCCTGGTTACTGAGAAATGCTCGCTGAAATAAGATATTAGTTTATTTCACATGGTATTGCTGCTGAAATAGAATTGATATTATAGAATTTATATACTAGTATGAATTTAAATGTGATTTTCAAAGGATAAAAACTAGTATATTTCTTCAAACTACTCACTGAATGAGTACCTTTTTCAGTCTAACCTTATTAAAGAAGAAACTGAAAAAAAAAGGAGGCAATATGACACACTTATAGTCATTAGCATGTTACACTTTGTTACATTTATTTGTTACTGCATGTAGTCATACATAAATTCCTTTATCAACAGCTCTGATTCAGCAATACTTTATGCAATTTGAACCCTAGGCTAATATATCACTTTGAACTTGATGGTACTCTCTATGCTTATGGTTACCATCAAAATAAATTTTATATAAATAAAGGCAATACAAGCGTAGCATCCCCTCGCATTTGCATGTTCAAAATGATTTTAAACTAAAGTCCACATTGACCTTTGACCTTGAAAATTGATAGAGTTCATCCTCTCCTGAGGAAAATTTGTGGAAGGTTTGATGTTTCTATGATCATTACTTTGTCTTCTATGCTGTTCACAAGAATCTGGACACACCCAAGAAGATGATGATGACACACCCTTAAAGAACAGGTATGTTATGTTGAAAACATAACGCTTTCACTGTCACTCAGGCAAACAATTTTTGCGAGTCTTCAAATGGTTGTTGAGTCTAAACATGTGATAAATAAAATGATGTAGACTAATTCTTAAAGAACAGGTATGTTATGTTGTCCAATGCTTGACCCTTATAATAAGACCTTAACAGTGACCTTGACCCTATTTGGGTATTAAGTTTTGTCGATTTTTCACTGGAAATAGACCACATATAGGATTTTTGTGCAATAAGAAAAATATACCGCAGTAATTGCCCTTCAAATTTTAGAGACAAATGCTGCTAGCGATACAAAATTATATCCAATTTAATATCAGCTGGGTACAGAATGTTGTTCTATTATACTTATATATTTTGTGATTACTGTATTATTGTGTGTATTGCTGTCTTCAGAATGAAGTTGTATTACATGTATTAAATAACTCAGTATACTATAAAAGAAAAGGTGGTTTTGTCCAAGCAAACATAATACATGTAGTATTGGCATTTTTGCTTGGAAATCCTAAATCATTGATATGATACTGTGTGTGTGCTTGGGGGGGGGGGGGGCGCTTCAACTGTAATTACAAGTTATCACACCTGGGAATCTTGGTTGACATTTCTTCAGACTGGGTTTGCTGATCTCCCTTTTCTGCTTCATAACCTCGTCTATCGCCGTTTCGGTAGTCTACATTACGAAAGGAAAATAAGAGTTATCGTTCCTGAGAAAATACCCCCCCTCTATAATCCAAGCGTTTACCATACTGTTGTCCCAGTTTTAACTTGAAAGTTTGATAGGGTTTTTCTTTAATATAAAAATTATTAATAAAAAATAAGAATTAGAAGGGTTAAATCGATTTCCATTGTGTTTTTTTTTAACTCTCAATAATTCAACTAAAAATATCTCGGTCTTTTTCCCTCACTTTTCGGAAAGTCAAGGTCACTTTATCTTATCTAATACTTTCACTTTCTAAACTTAGAAACCATTTGTAATGTTTCGGTGTTTATCCAGAGAAATTGAAGGTAAAGAATGACACGTTTTTTGAGGTCGGGGAAATCCGTAATACAGAAATACGACACGCAGCGCCACCTGGCGAGCTTTGGCAACGCTACTCTAAATTTAGTCGTTTGTCGAATTGTCTGTGGTTGTGATGTGCCATGTTCCTTTGATTTTCTCTTCCCTTTGAAAACGAAAATGATTTGGAGTATGGCAGAAGTGAAATATTGGAAATTGTATTCCCATTTTGATTGATATATTCTTTTTGTTTGTAAATTATGAATCGATGGAAAGTTGGTTCTAGCGGGAATGCACATACACACACGTGTAGGCAGAAGCGTATGTTTAATATTGGAAGAGTCCATTATTTAATGCGAGGTGTAACAACATTCCATTGATTACAAACTGTGCACATGTGTATTCAACTATTCTTAGTCATAGATTTGTCTCTGAAAAAAATTAATATCCTGGAGATCATAATGTACCTTGTCATTTATAACAATTTAGTATGTAGTACATGATGCCATGTCTGAGAAAAAAATCATCAGGGAACAGACTTCGCAAAAGTTTTTACAACTCACTTACACTAGACATTTTTTGAATTTTTGTAGAAATTCAAACATGTTTATTAAGAAAAAAATGAAATATTTTACCAGACCTAAGTGAATTTTACCAGATTTGTCTGATATGTCTGGTGACTTACGGATTGACTGAAGGAGTAATATTACTACTAAAGCCAAACAAAACAGATATCGTCAAAGTTCTAAATTTTTTCCAGATAATTTGTCTGGTGAAATTAAAAAATTCACTAGTCAAATTTTTTATTTTAGTATTTACTAGACAATTCGGAAATATTTGAGCTAATGTGTACTATATAATATCCCTCCCTCTGCCCTCCCTTTGCCTTCTCCCCCAAAAATTTGCAGTTACCAGAACATGTGAAAACTAGGGGTTGTTCAAATCGTGGCGGCATGCGTATTTGGCATTAAAAAGGGCGGGTGTATTTAAACACGATATAGCAAATTTGTTGATGCTTGTATTCCTTGATTATGTATTTGGATATCTTATTCAAGCGATTAACGTTTCATTGATACAGCATTTTGATTCCATACAGATTTATAAAATACGTTTTATTTACGTACATAAAAATCTTGCCAGGCCCAGTTGGGTCATTTTTATTTGAGGTTCCTTGAAAAAGAATGTTTCTTCCAAAAGCTTTGGTTTTCTGTGTGGGCTCGTAAAGACTTGTGTGGGCCCCTAAAATTGAAATTTTACAAGCCCATATGGCTAGTAAAATTTTCAGTAGAGTTCATACCCTGTGTACCCTCCCTTCTTTCAAACTTGGCCCAACCCTGACATTCACAAATCACCAATAAACAAGAATAGATCATCAGATTTTCATGAAAATAAGATGAAATGTGTATCGAGGGTTCTACGTCCTTCTGTGCAAATTTCATCGAATTTCATGAAGAAATAAAGATTTAATATGGATTCTCTGTAAAAACCTAAAACAGCTGGCCACGGCATGTCATGGATTTTGATGAAACTTTCTGTAATTATCATACTTAATGTAAAAACAATGAAAACAAACCATATTGTTATATTTGAACAACGGTTGCCATGGTAACGGGGTCAATCTTTTTGACACCCCCATAAATATGAGAGATAAGACATATTGTGGCATTCTGTTGCCATGGAAACCATGGTCAAAATTTACTTTATGAACACAAAAACTTTTCTTTGTAAGTTTAACTCTGACAAGAATAACTTTTTCGGGGGAGGGGTTATCAGGTAGTTGTTGATATTCAGTCAAATTATGTGAAAATTTAGCAAAAATAAGGTCTAATTTTAGGGTCATTTTTGGCCTGTTTTTGATTATTTTGAAGGTTGAAAACCATTATTCGGTGAATGTTATGGGTATTTAACATCACCTTGCCAAAATAAATGTCTCTAGCTGGAAAAAATCAAGAAATAAAATCTATGGTGAAACTCATCATTTTGTCATGAATGCCAATCAAAATCCGTTGCTATAGCAACTTGGAATCCATACATGTATTACCATATACCGCATATTTAAAAACATTGTTTTTCCTCATGTTTGAGTCCTATGATTATGAAATAGCATACCAGTATACAAATTATATTTATCATTTTCAGTTGACCTTCAAATCATTTCAAGATCATCTGTCCAAATCTCAAGGTCATTTCTAACTTTAGACTAAAATTAAGACAAAAATTAGGATTTCCAATTAATCTAAATTGATTTCTCTAACTTATTTCATTAGATATTTTGATTTTAAATATTTACAGTTGAACAACCGATCAAAAGAAGTAGAATTCATCACAATTTTGTTAAATTGTATTTCACTTCTATGTATGACATACTTTCAAAAGAGCATAAAATTGCGATTTTCTAAGATTTTCTCGTAAAATATGTGATATTTTTTGGGGTCTTCATTGGACTCTGATAAATGTGATACTCATCCCAACAAATAATACATTTATCATACTTTTACCGATAATTGATTGTTTTGCCAAGGTTCCATACTGTTTACTGTTAATCATGTCTGTTTTTAGTGAAAAACCACATAATTTGGCCTGAAAATAGCATATATTTTTAAATGACCTTGAAAATTGAGCAAATGGCCTTGACATTTTCTCAAGGTCATGATAGCATCAAATGGTCTTTAATACATCTACATACCAAGTTTTGTAACAATAGCAGGCATACATCTGCAGAAATTAGCTTTTTACTTATGACAGTTATTTACACCTTCGTACCAAATGTTGCCATGGTAACCTACTTCATAGGCATGTAAACAGAAAAATCTCACTTCTAGATAAATTTCCTTCGATTCCCATGAAGACCTAGGATAATACTCTTCAGGAAATAGTCAACTGTATTTCAAATCTTGTGCAATTGCATTATTACTCTTGTCAAAAGTAAGTAAAATATAGGTAAAATAAGGCCTAAATTGGCCGAAAATGGCTCATTTTTAATAAGAAATTTTTCTTGAAATTGAAGCAAATTTACATGACACACAGAAAGAAGGAGCATCGAAAAATCAAATTGTATCAGTCTTCATGAAAACTCTTTTTGCCCACTAGCCATTCGGGCTAGTTGAGTGCCAAAATCTACTAGCCACCGAAAATTTTCGCTAGCCATTGAACAAATATCAAAACGCTATATAAAGACAAATCGTTTCTATAGATATGTCCGTTAAGTCAAGGACTTACAAGCTTAACCTTCGAAAAAGCTTAGGGTGCAAACCCATAGCAGTTGTATTCAGGGGCGTAGCCAGAGTAGAAATTACGTGTACTCAAATCAGTCTAGACAGGGGGACTGGGGCTACATGTATTTTAAACGCTCATACTTTTTTTTGATGGATGACAGGCGAAAAGGTGTTAATTACTTTTCCACAGAGTATTTTGTTTGGAATGATATTTTGCCCAATACTGGCAAGAAAAGTTTCTAATTGTTCATTCCGAGAATATTTTAAGATCTTTTGATATGTCCATTTGCGAGGGTTAATGGTACAGAAATAACTGCGTTTTTAAACGCTTGCAGTTTTATTTTGCATTGGATGAGACAGATAGATGAAGAAAATATTCCAGATAGATGAAGAAAATATCCTATGCATAGGTTTTTTTTTTTCACCTTGTGTACATGTCCACATACAGACGGCCACTCCGCGACACTTGTTAGCGATCATCGTGAATAAATTCGAATTTCTTATCCAAGAGAAAATTATGAAAAAAATTATTCAAGTCCGCAGTTTCTGTGGTGTATTTGGTATCTTTCAGAAAAGAATGATCATTTATTACAGAAACAGTATAGACTGTTATGCCGTATAAATTACATGGGAATTTTTTTTGTCTCCGATGCTGGGGGGGGGGGGGGTTCCCCCTTAAATCCGCCACTGCAAACATCATGCAATTCTTACTGCAAACCACTTTGTTATTAGTACAACACGAAATATAGAGCAGCGCTAAATATAGAACAGGTGTGTGTAGCTCACACATGCAAAGTAGCACCGAGGAAGTAAACACTCCGCGAACATTCTTGAGACTCAGTTTACAAACATTCTTGAGACTCAGTTTACCCAGCATGACACAATAAACACATAAGATATTGATACGTATATGTAGAAGAAACCCTACTGTTTCAATAAATACCAATTTTATCAAAATATATTGATAACTTGTTATAATATCTAGCTTCAAAGCGGAGCCTTGACAATCGCTGTTTTGACCCAGATATCGTCAGACTTAAATAGGCATATGCTCTGTCCCATTTTCTCAGTCATTACTAGACTTACACATAAATTATTGGTGGCAAATCGAAAGTGAAAACCTAGCGTGTGCATTAGAACCAATTTTGATTAATTTATTCGTCGATTTCATCGTATACCGGAGCTTCAAAAATAGAGGTTTTCACTCGTCTGTATGCACGGCCATTTTCTGAAAGAGGTATACAGCCCAACCCTCTGACCCATTTTCTCAAACTAGACAAGATTTACGTACGAAATATATTCAAAATAAAGACTAAAACCTGATAGAGGTTTTCACTCCTCGGTACGTCCGGCCGTTTTCTCAGAGAGCTAGACAGCCCAACGCTCTGACCCGTTTTCTCACAAGACAAGTCTTGCTTATGAAACATTTTTATCAAAATAACAACTAGAGTTCTGTCCAAAATAAAGATTTGTAATTTGACTAGAAGAAATGAAAAACAAAATCTTTTAAAACAACATATGAATATTGCGGAAAATTTGTTTTAAAATCATGTTTATATTGATATGTAAACTGAGGAAAGTTGGATTTATAACTTGAGTACTTGAAATCTGGAAAATTCAAACACACATTTTTAGCTGAGTTGCAAAACTCGGCTCTTTGCAACTCGGCTCTTAATTTGATGTGAGACAGGCAGGTGGCTGGGCGTCTGGGTAGGCCTCAACAATTTGTTTTGGGACTATAAGTCGAGTATGATACATGCGAGTGCAATTAAACTTCATACACTTACTCACCATGAGTCAATGATGACCCCCATTGATTTTGGGGTCAGAAGAGCAAAGGTCAAGGTCACAGGACTCTGATTATTAAAAATGGTTTCCGGACCATATTAGAGCCTGTATTGCACCTATGATCATGAAATGTTTCCTAAGAATTAAGGATGACGCCTATTGATTTTAGGGTCAAAGGTCAAGGTCACAGGACTGATTATTGAAAATGGTTTCTGGGCCATATTAGAGCCTGTATTGCACCTTATAGTGACCTATGATCATGAACAGGGCTCGTGCTGGGCTTCGCAAATGTCGCATTTTGCGACAAAAATTTGAAATTTGCGACAGAAAATCGCGATTTGCGCCAAAGGGAATTTTCTAAAAATGAGTTTTCAAGTACCGACAAACACGCGAATTCGGCATTGACAAATCGATTCTAAGTCATCCAAAGTGCAGTTGAAGCGTCCAGGTGTAACGTAGGTAAGCGGGTGACCGTAAAGGTGTGAAATACACTGGTAATTAGGTAGCCCCAGCAGCACGAGAGCCATCGCTAATTAGATAATTGGATTATGAAGATAAGCTGTCCAACGTTAGTATTCCTAATTATGAAAATGTATTTTAACTTTTATACGGCGGATGGCAAACTTTATATCTTTCGATGTCACTGAAAAGTTTAGATCATCACGAGTATGTCATAATTATTTTATTTTTCAATTCTTTGTTTCTCCCCCAAAAGAAGTACCACTGTATTATATAATTTAGTTTTTAAAATTAGGAAACGTAACTTAGAAATGTCCAATTCCGTATGGGAAAACAAAATACATGTAGCAAAATTGACGCCGTTCGTTTTTAAAACGTCTGCAGTTCTGACGATAAAACTATCAAATATAAGCCTTCAATAACATCTAAATCGAGGTTTTGAGATCTTTGTATTCAGGATAAAAGCATACAAGCTCGACGTCGTGGACCCACAATAAGCACCTCTCTGCTTTCTTTTAATTTTGCGTCATAGGCGTCAATCTCCTGTGAAACAAAGAGTCGGCGACGAAGAATTTAACAAGAAAAAATTACTTATTTTATTTCTAAGCCATTGTGAGTACGAAAACAAAGCACAAGCAGCTTATGTATCTATACGAGAAATATTCATCTAGATAAGTAATATGTGCGGCGAGACCTTTTATTTTTGTTGGGGGGTCCGCTACACCGACCTTATTTAATCAGGTCAAAATTATTTTTTCACAACATGCAAAGATTATTTAAGGGGACTGTTTTCAAGATACATTGAACAAATGATCAAGAGTATATCTAGAGGGGGTTAGGAGTCACCTTTGAAATTTCCCAAATTGTATTTTTCCCGTTTTTAGCTCGACTGCACTTTAGTGCAAAAGAGCTATTGCAATACCCCCGGCGTCGGCGTCGGCGTCGGCGTCCGCGTCGGCGTCGTCCGAACTAGATGATAAGGTAAATGTTAAGATTACACATATACCTTTCCTATATTCATATTCTGTTGGTTTTTTTTGTTGCAAATGTTTAATTATACATCATTTAATATATCCAGATGAGGATATAGCCCCTGGGGTTGGGATTTTTAAAATTATTTCAAATGATAAGGCAAATGTTGAGATGATAAGGTAAATGTTAAGATAGCAATAAAGTCTTTAAAAGCCAATATTGAGCAAAGTATAAGTGCTACATGTACCAAACTTACATATTTGATGTATCTTTGATCAAACTTTCAAAAAATGACCTTGACCTACTTTTTTCCGCTTGAATGATTTTGCCTTTAAAAGCCAATATTGAGCAAAGTATAAGTGCTACATGTACCAAACTTGCATATTGGATGTATCTTTGATCAAACTTTCATAAAATGACCTTGACCTACTTTTTTCCGCTTGAATGATTTTGCCTTTAAAAGCCAATATTGAGCAAAGTATAAGTGCTACATGTACCAAACTTGCATATTGGATGTATCTTTGATCAAACTTTCATAAAATGACCTTGACCTACTTTGTTCTGCTTGAATGATTTTGCCTTTAAAAGCCAATATTTAGCAAAGTATAAGTGCTACATGAACCAAACTTACATATTTGATGTATCTTTGATCAAACTTTCAAAAAATGACCTTGACCTACTTTTTTCCGCTTGAATGATTTTGCCTTTAAAAGCCAATATTGAGCAAAGTATAAGTGCTACATGTACCAAACTTGCATATTGGATGTATCTCTGATCAAACTTTCATAAAATGACCTTGTCTTACTTTTTCCGCTTGAATTATTTTACCTTTAAAAGCCAATATTGAGAAAAGTATAAGTGCTACATGCACCAGACTTGTATATTGGATGCATCTTGGGTTAGACTATTGAAATATGACCTTGACCTACTTTTTCCGCTTCAGTGATTTTGCTTTAAATTGGCAATATTGAGCTAACTATAAGTGCTACATGCACCAGACTTGCATATTGGATGCATCTTGGGTTTGACTATTGAAATCTGACCTTGACCTACTTTTTCTGCTTCAGTGATTTATGATGAGATATATGTTGTTGCCTGAGAAAGGGAGTAAAATAAATTGGCTGTCATGAGAGATATTATGCTATGCAGTCGAGCATTAGGTGACTCTGGCAACTATTTTTATGTCTAATGTTTTTCACAATCATATACTTGGACCCCTCCCCATCCCAGGAAAAATTCAAGGTTTGTCCATCTTTCTTTGGCTACAATAGCCAATTCCAGGCTGTCCTTGCTATCAAGGAGTTCAAGTCACGGGGAGGGGGGGGGGAGTTCAATACTATAGCTTGGTGTAAAAGCAAAGCTGCAGTTCTTTCATGTTTGCAGCTACCACCTGCCTTGTCAATACAGTAATCCCTAAACTGCAAATTGATCATGATAAGCATAGAAGGCCCTCAAATGGATATTTTTTAATTAGATGGGAGGGCTTCTATGAAGAATTCTGTGACTTTTTGAGTTGGTCTAATTGAACTCATCACTTACTCAGTACTGTCATTCAATTCAAACTTACTGAATATTTTGCATTTACTATGTTATCATAGAAGTAGTGTTGGTATTAGTCTCTGACTTTGTTGAATCTAATACAATATGACTTTGTATGTTAAATAAAACACATAGATCAACACATACACTATCTCTATTAATGAGAAAAATCAAAGTTTTTTCAGCAACTCTATCGTCGCGCAATATTGTGCTACAGCACAATTTTGTGTCATCGCGCAAACCAGGGCTCACACTGGCTCAAAATTTTGTGTCGCAAGTTTGCACGATGACACAAAGTTGTGCTGTAGCACAATATTGCGCGACGATAAAGTTGCTGAAAAAACTTTGATTTTTCTCAATGATAAAGATAGTGTATGTGTTGATCTATGTGTTTTATTTTAAAGAACATACAAAGTCATATTGTATTAGATCCAACAAAGTCAGAGACTAGTATCAACACTATTTCTATGATAACATAGTAAATGCAAAATATTCAGTAAGTTTTAATTCAATGACAGTACTGAGTAAAAGATGAGTTCAATTAGACCAACTCAAAAAGTCACAGAAGTCTTCATAGAAGCCCTCCCATCTAATTAAAAAATATCCATTGGAGGCTTATCGTCATCAATTTGCAGTTTAGGGATTACTGTATTGACAAGGCAGTTGGTAGCTGCAAACATGGTGTAGGCTGAAAGAACTGCAGCTTTGCTTTTAGACCAAGCTATAGTACTGACCCCCCCCCCCCCCCCCCCCCCTCTCCATGACTTGAACTCCTTGATAGCAAGGACAGCCTGGAATTGGCTATTGTAGCCAAAGAAAGATGGACAGACCTTGAATTTTTCCTGGGATGGGGAGGGGGTCCAAATATATGATTGTGAAAAACATAAGACATAAAAACGGGGAATGAATAGCATTTTAGGAAATTTCCTACTTGAAGGTGGCTCCTAACACCCTCTAGATATATGCTCTTGTAGCTTGAAAACGGTCCCCTTAAATAACCTTTGCATGTTGTGAAAAAAAAAATGTTGACCTGATTAAATAAGGTCGGTGTAGAGGACCCCCCCCCCCCCCCAAAAAAAAAAAATAATAAAAGGTCTGAATGTACATGTAACTTATCTAGATGAATATGTTTTAGTAATCACAATGGCCTAGAAATAAAGTAATTTTTTCTCGTTCAATTCTTTGTTTCACATAAGATCGACGCATATGACGCAAAATTAAAAGAAAGTAGAGGGGTGCTATTGTGGGTCCACGACGTCGAGCTCGTATGCTTTTATCCTGAATACAAAGATCTCAAAACCTCGATTTAGATGTTATTGAAGGCTTATTTTTGATAGTTTTATCGTCAGAACTTGCAGACGTTTTAAAAACGAACGGCGTCAATTTTGCTATTTTGTTTTCCGATACGGAATCGGACATTTCTAAGTTACGTTTCCCAATTCTAAAATCTAAATTATATAATACAGTGGTACTTCTTTTGGGGGAGAAACAAAGAATTGAAAAATAAAATAATTATGACATACTCGTGATGATCTAAACTTTTCAGTGACATCGAAAGATATAAAGTTTGCCGTCCGCCGTAACAAAGTTAAAATACATTTTCATAATTAGGAATACTAACGTTGGACAGCATATCTTCTTAATCCAATCATCTAATTAGCGATGGCTCTCGTGCTGCTGGGGCTACTTAATTACCAGTGTATTTCACACCTTTTACGGTCACCCGCTTACCTACGTTACACCTGAACGCTTTATCTGCACTTTGGATTACTTAGTTTCGATCTGTCAATGCCGAATTTGCGTGTTTGTCAGTACTTTAAAACTCATTTTTAGAAATTTCCCTTTGTCGCAAATCGTGATTTTCTGTCGCAAATTTCAAATTTTTGTCGCAAAATGCGACATTTGCGAAGCCCAGCGCGAGCCCTGGCAAACTTGCGACACAAAATTTTGAGCCAGTGTGAGCCCTGATGAAACTTGCCAGAAATGTTTCCCTTGAATCAAGGATGACCCCTTTTGATTTTGAGGTCAAAAAGTCAAAGGTCAAGGTCAGGACTCAGATGATTGAAAATGGTTTCCAGACCATATTAGAGCCTGTATTGCACCTATGATCATGAAACTTGCCAGAAATGATTCCCATGAATCAAGGATGACTCATATTGATTTTGGGATTAAAAGATTTGAGGTCAAATTTATAGGACTCAGGTAATTGAAAATGGTGTCTGAACTATAAATGAATGTGTATCAATCTGAAACGTGCTAGTAATGTTTCCCATCTGTCAAGAGCATATATAGTTGTACAATTCATGTATATTTTAAGTCTGCATATTCATACTTACATTCAAGTTTTGCAACTTGGCACTTTGCATCTTTGATGCATTTAAAGCTTATTGTGAATTTTAACTTGGGTATCATCGGGGTGTATTGATACTTGGATTGCAAAAAAAAATATTGCGATGAATCAGACTCAGAGTATCATCCCAGCCCTAGTATTCGAATATTCGTGATATGTATTCAATTCGTATTTGAATATTCGTTATAACAAGGACTTTTAAGAGCGTCCTCAAAATTAGATGTCTGACCACTGGATTCATTTGAAAGAAGATTATTCTTGTTTTAATTATTGACCGTTAAACATGTTCAAGTCGACCGTTAAAGTGTTAAGGGTGTAAAGCCTAAAACCTTAGGCTTGGAGTAAACAATTGTAACTCTAAAACATATCCTGTAGGCATGACAAACTGTGGTCCCAATTAACCACACTCCTTTTTATAAGGAAGTAGAAAGGCCACAGGAGTCAGGATGCATCCAAAGACGAGTCTTGGATATGCATGACTTTCAGAAATTTTAATTGGAATTTCAATTCTGTTGGGGAAGTATTGGGAAAAGGTGATTAAAAAATCAGAGTTGGCACAATTTTTAACGCTCGATCCGATTACAGGAAACAAACATATTTTTTCTTTGGTCTTATTTGATTTAAAATTTTCACAGGACAATTTGTCTGATACATGGATTATTTTCACTGGACAAATACATATTTTACCAGCTATAGTCTACAGTCCAGTGACTTTGAGGCTGTCTGACAAAAGCAACTTTCTTGTCATGCTCCTTGACATAAATTTTGAAGTCATACTGATCATTTGATTTTGATCTAGAATCAGAATAACATTTTTCCACATATGTATAGAGGATAGTTTATTAAGACAACCAAAATTTTCCCTTTTACTAACAAAAAAACACATTTTAATTCTCTGCCATAGGTACAAGTACAATTCTCAAAATATGGAAAGTTCCTTGTTAAGATATGGTAAAAGTTCTTTCTAGTTAGTTATACAATATAATGATATATTTTGTAGGTCAGACTTTTCATCGTATTGAATCGGAGTGTTTATTGGAAGATTATCGGAAACTGATATTGATTATTATTGGATATGCAGCGGCACTCTGGGGAACAGGTGATAATTTACCTTCATCATTTTATAATGTACAGCTAATTGTTTCATGGTACAGTAAGATTGATCAGACATTATACTGATGTAGTGTATTCCCTATGACTTGACCTTTCTAAAATTCTTAACCATAGTCATGATAGCGATCAAGTTTTCAAAACTTTTAATTCCTAAGTTTAAAAAATCATTACATGTACTTGATATCAAAAGCAGAAATGAGAAATCATAAAACATAAAATTTGTACGATATGTAAATGAAAGGGAAAAAACGAGAGATCCTGCCTCTCATACATCATACATTTTGTAAATTTTAGCCCAGACGTGTGCCTACAGTAGAACCCCAGTACCCCCGAGTGATAGCGCCCTCTGCCCAGCGTTTTAGTGATGTGACTTCGCCAGCAGCAGCGGCAGGTGATAGCATCTCTTCACTACAGTTCCCATTGCAGAATTTTCCGTAAGTTTCCTCGATTTGAAATTTTTGTTGTTAGTACATCATGATCATAAACAAAGATAGATCATAAAAATATATGTTAAAAAAGCTATCAATGAATTCAAAATTAAAAGTAAAACATTCTCTTTATGATATGTTTTCACAAGATAAGACTTCATCATGTTTATTATGAAGGGAAGTAATGCTACCTGATTTTCTGTATGTTGAATCTTTCAGAGGAGGGCAGACTCACAACACAGCCATGCATCATCAGCCTCCAGCCCACCACGTCCCACCTCCTGCCCCCCAGGGGACCACACCCACCCACCCTGCGGTCTCCATACATCCTACTGGGGCTCCTCCGCCTCAGGTAGACTTCACTGTGAGCAACCTTTGTTTGTCTCTTACCCTATGTTGTGTATTTAGAAAAAAATATCTTTTCTAGATAAGTAATTACCTCTTTCATGTAAAGTTCAGGGCTTTTTTTTCCCATTTACCAGATGTGAAAATCAAATACAGTGGAAAAATTTATTCTTCTCAAAATCTTTTAGGTAGATTTAGCCAAAGTACATGAATGTTTGCATGAATTTCTTTGTGGTGTTTATAAGTGATACTCTGAATGCCTGAATGTTATCCATGGTTTATTTTGTTGCAAAATTTTCCAAGCTAACTAAAGGAAGTTTTCCGATTTGATATTGTTGTTCAACAAACTGACTGATGTCAAATTCTGACGATATTGACATAATCTTTGTACATTTCCAAATATTGATGCATATTATTCTTTCTCTTAGAGTAAACTTTTCTTAACAGAGAATTTTTGTTGTTATATCTAGGCACACACAGCAGCCCAAGTTCAAGGTCAACAGCAGCAGTTTCAGAGGCTAAAGGTCGAAGATGCTCTGTCCTACCTTGACCAGGTCAAGCTACAGTTTGGTAATCAGCCGCAGGTTTACAATGATTTCCTGGACATTATGAAGGAGTTCAAGTCACAGACGTAGGTTTTTCTCTGATTTATGATTCGGCATAATCAAATTACATGTACATAATGACATCTATGAAGTGTTCATAAATCATAAGACTTGGATGAAGTATTCAGAATTTTTTTCCCTGTATTGAAATTTGTAAATAGTACAGTTTCATAACAAATTAAGCATGTAAGCTAGTAATAAATCTACATGTATGTCGCTCTCGATTTTGACAGTATAGACACTCCTGGAGTCATCAACAGAGTGTCCAACTTATTTAAGGGTCACCCTGACCTGATTGTGGGGTTTAACACCTTCCTACCGCCTGGATATAAGATAGAGGTCCAAGCTAATGAGATCAGTGTCCACCAGCCTGGTCAGCAGACACTCTGTATTCCTACTTCAGCACCTCTTATGTTACCATCTGCCACGGTAAGAATATTATACAATTATTTACTTTTCAAAAACATGCTATCCATGAAAATGAAAATTACATTCCACATGTACATGTATCACATGTACTGAGTATTAAAGATCATCTAGAAATAAAGTTTTTAACCTATAATCTAAATGTACTGTTACACATGTACTGTTTCTTCATATACATGTATGTACATGTATTTTGTTGTCTTAATGCAGAAATGAAAAAAAGTAACATTTTCCAACATTACAGATTGTGTAACTCATTTGTAGTGCAAGCCCCTGTACCAGTGTACTGTTTGTCGGTGTTTATACATTTATGTATAGTGAGTCTGCATACATGTATAATATGATTTGTATGTATTTTTCAGCCAATGCCAGGAAGTAAGGTTGACCTATACCATCTTCCCAAGCAGGCTCCACCCCCCGCCCACATGGCTAACACCACTGGATCCGCTGGCCACCACTCCTACCATCAGTCCCCACACCGCAATCAGGAGCACCCCTCCCAACACACACCCCAGCCCCAACAACAACAGGCAGGGCAGCCCGTGGAATTCAACCATGCTATTAATTATGTCAACAAAATTAAGGTAGGTTCTAGCTAATAGTGAATGAGAAACTAGATTCTAATTAGGTTCTAGCCAATTGTGAATGAGAAACTAGTTTCTTCAAGTATGATATCTTCAAAACATGCTGCTTTCGTCACCTTTGCACATATACATAACATTTCCTACTAGTAAGTAGTCTTTCATTTAAGTATAAGAAATCTTACAAAGCACATACATGTATCATTAATAAGATTAAAAATAGATGCTGCCTAAAGTTTATAGCATACGATGAGTGACAACACTCCTTCTCTTTTACATTTCAGAATCGTTTTCAGGGACAACCAGAGATTTACAAAGCGTTTTTAGAAATCCTTCATACGTATCAGAAGGAGCAGAGGAACCTCAAGGAGGTAATTCATTGTGTACGTTCATACATATGATTGCTTTTGTTTAATTGAATAGTATCGGAAGTTTTCAACTTTCAATTTATAGGAATATTGAAGTCTTCCGGGAAAACTTACTTGTTTATATAAGGAACCCTCTGATACCTTTAAATTTCAATAATTTTGTCAAAAGGAGTAAAGTCCCTTTTCAGAATTGTTTTGATTAATCAAACTGTGGATACTGATATGAAATTTTAGGGTAGGGCCCTTTTACAATATCTTAACAAGAGGATAAAGGTATAACTGTCAGAAAATGTTGCAAATTGGAAAAAACCTACCTATACATGTATGTGCTGTTAAAAACCTAATGCATAGCAGACTGTAAATTTCATGGTATAAATCCAGCATAATAGCAACTGACTTTATCAAATAGTTTACAGATGTATGGAGTATTTTTCTCCCATGTTTTCAGGGTATAGTCTCCCCAGGCAGTAAGCCGCTAACGGAAGCAGAGGTCTACTCACAGGTGGCTAAGTTATTTCAGAACCAAGAAGATCTCTTGGCGGAATTCGGACAGTTCCTGCCAGACGCTAATGGCTCGGCTTACACTGGATACGTAAGTTAAGATTCTCGTTAATGTTTGACATACAGAAAATAAGTGGTCAGTGCTCAGTTTTTTTTTCAAATTAAATAAAAAAAGGAAGGACTTTGTCAAGAAAAGCCCAAATATGAAAATTTCTGAAAAACCAAAGAAAATTTTCTTTACGAGTAACTTGATAAGATTTGTCTTTGATTTTGTTAACAAAAGATTTTAGTTATTATCTGTTACTACAAGTAAATGATTTTTTAAACTGCAAATTGCAAAATTTTGAAAATTCTTTTCCCATGTCATCTTATCTTTCACAGTTGAACATGTTACAAGGTGACTCGTCCCTTGGAGTGAGGAACGACCATTCATCCACAGTGAAGAAACCAGGGCTAGGTAACAAGGGTCCAATGACCAAAGCTGGAAATCAACATAGGAGACCCTCGGGAGGACCACAACCTCCTCAGAAGGTGGGTAGGGGCAAAAGTTTCTAATGTTTTTTATTGGGACTGTTAAACATTGAATTGGATTGTCTGCTGTACATGTATTTATATATGAAGATTTGATAATTAAATTTACATGTGTATTTACTTTAAAAAAGATGTTACATTGAGTCAACAGAAGTACATTGTAAGAAAAAAAACTCTGAAGAAAGATGAGGAACTATGCTTTTCATAAATATTTTCTTTGATCGGGACTACGGCCAGGTTTCTTGCGATTTTGGAAATAAACCAGTGATTTGTGCTTTTACAAAAAAATTTTCAGTGATATTTTCAATTTTACAATGTCTGCCTATAAAGGAGAAAGATTTTATCAAAACATGTTAGAGCTTGGTGTACATGTATATGAGAGAAAAATATGAGAATTTGAAAGTAACATAAGAAAAAACTTCTACAAAATGTGATGTTTGATATGGAAAAAAAACTGACCCAAAGGAGAATGTCAGAGTCCTAGATTTTGGAGAAAAAATCCCTTCCATCTACATATATATTGGTCAGTAGGTTGTATATGATTTTACTGAATGATGTAATGGTTTTACAGAAGCAGAGAACGGGCACCCTGAAGGATATCTCCCTGGCAGAGGCTGGTAGATACGGAACCCTCAATGAGTTTGCTTTCTTTGACAAAGTAAGTACCATTTAAAAGGATTATGGATGTGGAAAATGGCAAATTTGCATGTTTTGAACATAATGTACTATCTTTCAAATGTTACATGTAAAAATTGAATTTATTGGACGGATTGCAAAGCAGTTCCTGTCTATAGATTGACGATGTTTTGTAAATTGTATTAGTTTTCATACCTACTTAAAAAAAATTGATGTTCATCTGTTTGCATATTTGTTAGTGTTTCTCCTTAACCACATCAGATGCAGATGATTTTATTGTGGCAAATGAAAGAGTATGACTGATTTCAAGGTCATGGAACCTGGTTTTAAATATGGAGTTTGGTCCCAGGGATAGGATAAAATGGAAGGGGAAATTTTATCTACACTTTAATCCTTGAAGGTGAATGATGAATTTTGGTTTGTGGTGACATACATGTACAGTGCATGTACATGTATGAACAGCATAACTTGTTTTGCGTTTAATAGATACCTAGAACTTTGATGTAAATGATGATTTGAATTAGATCTTTTAGAAAGATTCTTCATATACATGTTTTGTTACAGGTTAGAAAAGCCTTGAAGCATCAGGATGTGTATGATAACTTTCTACGATGTCTGGTCCTCTTCAACCATGAAGTTATTTCCAGATCAGAATTGGTACAACTTGTCCAGACATTCTTACAGTAAGTACAAATGTAACTCTGAATTATTACTAAATGTGGTTGGAAACCATTTTTTATTTGATTATTACAATTACAAATTTACCTGTGCCGTAGATGAATTTGCATGTTCTTTGTGAGATGTAGTAATTATGACTATCATTTTCGTTATTTCAGAAAATACCCAGAGCTTTATAAATGGTTCAAAGACTTCCTGGGATATAAAGAAGCAGGGGGGACAACTGAGGCAGTACCTCAGGGGGCCATGGGTAAAGAGAGGGTGACTGGAGATCTGGCCATGGAGATAGGTAAGTAAATGTTAATGTGTCTGTCTAGTGAACAAACCACATGTACATGTAAGGTGTGCATTAGCTCAAATCAGGAATATGGAAAATTAACTTCCTCAAGAATTTTTTTTTATTTTGCGCGTAAAAGCTGTTTATGATTTGAAGATATTTTTTTTACTATGGTTTTGTGTATGTACTTGTGGATAGTGGTTGAATATTGGTATTATTTTCATTTGTAGACTATGCAACATGCAAAAGATATGGCGCCAGTTATAGGGCGTTACCCAAGTCTTATCCCCAACCCAGGTGTACAGGGCGGACCACTCTGTGTAAAGAGGTAAACGACACCTACATATGTATTTGCAGGCTTAGATTTTCATAAGTGGTTCAAAACAGTTTTAGTGAAGACTGAAACAACTGTATGTAGTTTTACATGCATGAACTTTGTACAATCCTGTACAGGGTGAAAACATCTAGATGCTCTCATAAATGTTGATAAACTTAAATTAGAAACTTACATGGCAGAGATAAAGAATTAGCACATGCATGTAGGCTGAATTCAAGTTCAAGAGATTTAAACTTTTGTTTACATTCTTTGATAGGTTCTGAACGACACATGGGTCTCATTTCCCTCATGGTCAGAGGACTCGACGTTTGTTACATCCAGGAAAACTCAGTACGAGGAACATATATATAGATGTGAGGATGAGAGGTTTGAGGTATGCTATCTTTAAACTTACATTTATTCATATTTTGTTCGGTTGATGCCAATACAATGTATGCATTTGAATTACAATATGGAGTCATTAAATTAAGTACATGAACATGTAAATTTTCAATATGGAATAATTAGAAAAAGTTTTCAAAAGTGGTATTAAAGGTTTTCTTATGGAAATGTAATTGTTTCGATTTGAACTTACATCAAAGTTATGGAAAATATGTACATGGATTTAGATCAGATTTAATATAAATAATCTTTGTAATCTTAAATTTGTGCATCTTAACATGTAAGTTCAATGTGTTTGAGTTAAAGTAAGTAACAGGAAAAAAAATATTAGTGTCCCGTGAACATGGTCATAGAGGGTCCATTATAGTGGTTGTATTGGTGAGGAGTATTTGTACAGTGTATATTTGAAATCATTTACATGTTTATTAACATTATACACAGCCAATTGTGCCTCATATGAAATTCATGTGAAATTTACATGAACTTTACATGAAAGTTCACATGAAGTTTATGTGAAACGAGCACGAACATGAAATTTTTCACATGAAATTTATGTGAAGATTTTTACATTGATGGCATGTAAATTCAGTTTCCTGTGAAGGTCACTTAGAAAAATTCATGTGAAATTCATGTGAAGGAAATTTATGGGAAATTCATGTGAAATATTTTTCACATAAATCTTGAGAAATTTATATGAATTTTACACCAACTTTCATGTGAAATTTACATGATGCTCATTTCATATGAATTTCATGTGAGGCACAATTGGCTGTGTATACATGTATCTAATACTGAACATTCAATGTGCATGTACAATTTCTATCAACAGCTGGACGTTGTAATAGAAACCAACCTAGCCACAATTAGAGTGTTAGAGGCCGTACAGAAAAAGATGGCAAGAATGACATCAGAGGAGGCGGCCAAATTCCGACTCGATAACTCGCTCGGGGGATCATCAGACGTACTACACAGAAAAGCTATACAAAGGTAAAGATATAAGTTGAGACAAATATAAAGGTGCAGGTTTCCCTAATAACTTACGCATGTACATGTACATGAGATGAATCCTTGTTGAAACATTTAAAACTTTTCTGAAAAATTTCAAACTATTGAATAATATTGGATAAACTAGACAGTACATGGGGTGAGATTTTTATACCCCCGCCATATAATGGTGGGGGTATATAGTGATGCACTTGTTTTAAAAGGTTTTGAACAATGTTGATAATAACAATCTTGAAAGGCTGAACTGAATATGCACATGACCTCATTCTTCATATTGTATGTAAAAATCTAAGATTTATTACATATTTTAGAGAGAAAATCAAGCTTTTTGTACACATTCTTTCAGATGTGCATGTATAAGCTTTTTTGTTTATATTTCATTTTACATTTTATTTTATGTCTGTTACATTTCAGAATTTACGGTGAAAAAGCCCCTGATATAATAGACGGTCTCAAGAAAAATCCAGTAGTAGCTGTTCCACTAGTGCTGAGAAGGTAAAAAAAAAGTTTAAGTTAAACATTTTAAAAACTACAAAATGTGATCTACTTTTTGAAAGAGATTAATCAAGATTTTTCTTGATTTGACCATTGTTTTTGTACTTTTGGATAATATATGTATTGGACAATGGCCAATTTTTGAATACTGGACAAGTGGTCAGTTTTAGAATATTTACGGTTATCTACTTTTAGGATGAATTAGAATTACTTCAATACGACTTGGAGAGAAATGTTTTGCATGTTTTTATGCAGTTAAGAATTTATTTCAGGTTAAAAGCCAAGGAAGAAGAGTGGAGAGAAGCTCAGAGAAACTTCAACAAGATATGGCGGGAACAGAATGAGAAATACTACCTGAAATCCCTGGATCATCAGGGAATAAACTTCAAACAGAACGATATCAAAGCTATACGATCCAAAGGTCTCCTTAACGAAATAGAAACTATCTATGATGAGGTAATTTTAAGCTAAAATTAAAGAAAATTAAGTCTTTCCCAAAACTCACTAGCCCGACGCCTGAGGCTACCAAAATTTTTGCTGGGCTAGTACAAATTCTTGCTGGGCTAGTAGAAATTCATTAAGAAACTATACAAAAAACTAGTTGAATTTATCTTCGGACTAGTGGCTAAGAAAAGTTTTCGTAAAGACTGAAATTACATGTATATGATTTTTATAGGTGATTTTGTACATGTTTGCATGTACCGGTAATCAATTTTTACATGTAATTTTGTCTCCAATGTATCATAAAAAAGTACGACAAGACAGTGTGTGAATAATTCAGTTTTCATCAAACTATCCTATTACATGTATATTGTCAAAAGGTGTGCTATGACCATTGACCCTGATAACATTGATTAGGCCTTGTAATGTTGATATACATGTAGGAGCATAGAGTGGATAGACGTATATGTACATTTAGTTTTGCTAAAACATTCATAAAGTTTAGTTTTACCATGAATAGAATGTATAGATTAGGTAATTTAGTTTATATGTAGTTTTGATGGAAATATTCTCATTCTTTCTTGATTATGACAGAGAATTTCCGAGTATGTGAGAATATTTGTTATAATTTATCTACAGAGGTCAGAACAAGATATAGAGAATGCTGAGGCGTTTAGTCCACATTTGTCGTTTACATATAAAGATAGATCTACAATAGAAGATGCAGCATCTCTCATTATTCACCATGTAAAAAGACAAGCAGGTATTCAAGATTATTATTCTACATAAATTTCATGAACTTATGTACATGTATTATGAAGTGAATTCATTCCTTTCGACAAAAATTTTGAAAGCAGATACATGTATGTATTATGAAGTGAATTCATTCCTTTCGACAAAAATGTTGAAAGCAGATGTGAACTGTATGTATTTACATAATGCGGGATGAAAAACAAATGTTCTGGTCATAAAAGCAAAATTCACTTGTATTTTTAAGCAATTCTGATGAAGTAAAATTTCCACTAGTCGCTTCTTACATGATTGATTGACCATAGACATTTCATTTACTAGCGATATTTTGTCTGACCTTGACCCAGCGCTCTATCTTATTGATTCAGGTATACATAAAGATGACAAAAGGAAAATTAAGCAGATTTTACGACAGTTTATACCAGATTTATTCTTCACTCCACGACAGGAAATGAGTGACGATGAAGATGACGATGATCGAGGTACATGTAAATGATGTTCATTGTTATTGTCCATTATCACTGGTATCAGAAAGGCATGAAATTATTTTCAATGGCTACATTTTGGAAAATTCTAACAAGTTTTCCTGATAATGGAGCTGTGTATCTAAGGACATTCAGGATTGTATACATGTACATATAATTAGAATCAAACCCATCATTCATGTTTTATCAATTTTTTTTTGAAGAATATAACATTACGGCTACAAGTTAAAATGATAATTGGAATGTTGTCTGTGGCAATCTGTCCATCACAACGCGAGAGCATCTTGATGAATATTTCACATCATCAAAACTTTATAATGTCTGCAGCTCTGCTGTCTGTGTTGGGAAATGGAACTTTTATTGAATTGACTTTAACTGTTTGCATAAAGTACTTTTATATACAGGTACGTGTATCTATTTCACAGATGATATGGAAACAGATGAAGCAGAAAAAGACAAAGAAAACATCAAGGAAGAAGTGAAAAAAGAAGAAGATACCGAGAAAGGGAAAAATAAAAGTGATGATGAAGCTAAGACTGAAACAAAAACAGACAAAAAAGATAGTATAGAGAAAGAAGACAATATGTGTAGTAAAGCATTGGAGAAGAAAGACTCTGAGAGTAAAGTTAAACAAGTGTCCAAAGACTCTGAGGAAGAGAAAATGGAAGTAGACGGTGAATCTTCGTCAGAAAAACCGACAGAAGTGAAGGACGAGCCTGATGACGCGGGGAAAGAGAAGGAGGAAAATACAAATGGTAAAACAGAGGAGGAGGAGGAAGACGATGATGATGATTCAGATGATGTGAGCATAAATTATTTTCTTAATGAATAATGAAATACATGTAACTTTGTAATAATTTTAGTCAGTTTTACTTTGCAAAAAGAGTAAGATATTCATGCCTTTTACCTTTATTCAAATACATGTATGTATGTAAATCACAACCAAGAAGATGAGAAATGAAATGTTCTGTGCGTTGATAATTTGATGAACATTTTAATGATTTTAGAGTAATACATTTTACCCTTAGAGTAATACATTGTACCCTGTTGTTTGTTGAAGTTATATTATCTGATGTGTTCAGCTGTGGTCAGTGCAGGGTCTTACCTATACATGTACATGTATCTTCCTTATGTAAAATTAAAACTCTTTTACATATAAGTATTCCAACTGTCATTCCAACAATGGTCATTTGACTTTTTTTCTTTCTATATAAACATGATCAAGGCCCCCCAGGGATTTTTTTAGGGTCTGCCGAAATTCGGCCCCATTCCCAACGTCAAAAAGAGGTACTTTTTCCCAATTTTAGACCGAAAAATTCCCAATTCAATCTTTTCTCCAAAAGGAGAGATTTATTTCCAATTTACATATCATTATCTGAAAGGAAAGCAAAAGTAGAACAAACATGTTGTGTTAGTTAACTCTAGGAGGGATTCAAAATACATGTATAGACAATTGATATGATAAGGGATAATTTGCATGAATATATCTTTTTGTTGTTTGAAAGGGGTAGGGGCAAAATCTGCCGTTTTTGGCCCCATTTTTTGCTATTTTCAAAATTTGTTTTCATACTATTTTTTATCTTTCAAATAAGAGTAGAGATGTTGTTTATTGAAACTGAATTGAAAATAGATATACATGTAATCAACTAATATGAGTGTTATTTCCCGCCAAAATTGCCCACTACTATGGAAATTAGTGGTAAAATGATAACAACCAGATTTTAACATAATAGTTTATAGTATATATAGAGCAAGCGCATGTAACAAAGTTATACTTTCCATGTACATTCAGCATATGAAAAGGAATGTCCCATATGAGTATGAACCTGTTACACGTCCTTGCTCTAGGGCTTACAACTGTAGGTATGTGTGTCCCTTGCCAAAAATCTGAATTTCTTATGTAAAGACATAGTGCTCAACTTTCAATCATTTTGCCCTAAAAGGCTGGGTTTTCGAAAAATCACATGAAATTTATCATTTTTTGTTTAGAAGACGCATAATGAATAAGAAAATAGAACCTTTTAAATTTTTTGATTGGGGCCAAAAATGGTCATTTTTGCCCCTACCCCTTTATTTCCCAATTTAGGTTAAAATGTTGCAAAATTCCCAATTTCATCGGTCCAGGCACCTGGCATCAGGGGCTAGAAAAAACCCTGGCCCCATTCTTAAAACCAACCTATCGTAAGCGGAGACTCCTTCACACACACACATACATGCATGAATTTATTTGAATCTTTTACTTGGTCTATTTTAGGAGGATGTATATTCATTATTCTTCGTCAACAACAACTGGTACCTGTTTTTCCGCCTGCACCAGATTCTCTGTGATAGACTATATAAGATTTATACATACTCCGTTAAAATAGCGGCAGAGGAAGCCCAGTGTAGGAAGGAGAGAAAGGAATCCACGGCTATAGCTCTAAGGCTCAAAGCTCCAAGTAAGATATACATGCTCCTCTCTATCTCTATCACACAATTTTTGTGAAATTCCAAAAATAAAAACTAATTTACAAGTGTATACATGTATCCATTTATTTTGATTGTTTTTCAAAATTACCGGCTGTGACAAGTTTTGATAAGAATTCCGAATGGTCAGGTAAAATGTTCCCTATTATTTTATAGGTTGTAGGATTCTTGAACTTTACCAGACCAATTTCTTGTAAATTCATAGCAAATTCATCCTAAGTACAGTCAGGGGTGCTACTTCAACAAGTAATTAAAAAATTACTTCTACAAGTAATTATCTGACTGATATCAAATGTACCCATGATTTCACATAAAAAGTTAAATAATGTCTTATTTCCTACAGCAAGTAAGAAAATACAGCAGTAAAAGGCAAGAGCACTTTCATTATTTTCAAAAGGAAATAACTTTCTCAGAAGAAACTGTTTGAGTTAAGAAAGATAGCCGAAATTGTAGCCGAATTTCACTTAAAAAGTTGCAAATTTGTGCAAGTTTGTAACCTTGTAGATTTTTGAATAGAATTTTCATCCCAATAGCAATAATTTTTCCTGTAAATTCAGACTTTCCTTTTCAAAATAAAATTTAAATGTAAATTACGATAATTGCTAAAAGCATTACTCCTTTCATTTAAAGATAAGGCCCTTTCAATAAATATTACTTAAACAAGTAATTTTAAGGGAATGGTTTTACCTTGATATTTCTGTTACTGAAGCAATTATTACTGATATGAGTCGCCCTTATAACAATTAAAAGATTGAGAACTTTAAATGTGTATGGTACAATCATTACGAACAATCCATTGCCTTACTTTTTATGTATATTACTTGTATAAGTAATATATTGCATGGACATCGCAAGTAAATCAGTTACTTTTAGAGGTAATCATTTTAGAAGGCAAAATTAGAAAGTTACTTGAAAAGGTAATTTTTAGCTCACCTCGACGAAGTTGAGTGAGCTTATGCTATAACCCCACGCGTCCGCGTCCGGTTAAGAAGTTTGGGGTAGCTCAGTATCTGACAAAGTACTAATGCTACAGTAACCAAACTTGCACAAGTGATTCATCTTTGGATGCTGAGGTGAACCCATGCATCGGATGCAGCATCTGACCTACATTTTCCGCTTGAGTGACTTGGTTAAGAAGTTTGGGGTAGCTCAGTATCTGACAAAGTGCTAATGCTACTGTAAACAAACTGGCACAAGTGATTCATCTTTGGATGCTGAGGTGAACCCATGCATCGTATGCAGCATCTGACCTACATTTTCCGCTTGAGTGACTTGGTTAAGAAGTTTGGGGTAGCTCAGTATCTGACAAAGTACTGATGCTACAGTTACCAAACTTGCACAAGTGATTCATCTTTGGATGCTGAGGTGAACCCATGCATCGTATGCAGCATCTGACCTACATTTTCCGCTTGAGTGACTTGGTTAAGAAGTCTGGGGTAGCTCAGTATCTGACAAAGTGCTAATGCTACAGTTACCAAACTGGCACAAGTGATTCATCTTTGGATGCTGAGGTGAACCCATGCATCGTATGCAGCATCTGACCTACATTTTCCGCTTGAGTGACTTGGTCAAGAAGTTTGGGGTAGCTCAGTATCTGACAAAGTACTGATGCTACAGTAAACAAACTGGCACAAGTGATTCATCTTTGGATGCTGAGGTGAACCCATGCATCGGATGCAGCATCTGACCTACATTTTCCGCTTGAGTGATTTGGATAAGAAGTTTGGGGTAGCTCAGTATCTGACAAAGTACTAATGCTACAGTAACCAAACTTGCACAAGTGATTCATCTTTGGATGCCGAGATGGACCCATGCATTGGATGCAGCATCTGACCTACTTTTTCCACTTGAGTGATTTCGCTTTTAAAAGCCAATATTGAGCAAAGTATAAGTGCTACATGTACCAAACTTGCATATTGGATGTATCTTTGATCAAACTTTCATAAAATGACCTTGACCTACTTTTTCTGCTTGAGTGATTTTGCCTTTAAAAGCCAATATTGAGCAAAGTATAAGTGCTAGATGTTCCAAACTTGCATATTAGATGTATCTTTGATCAAACTTTCATAAAATGACCTCGACCTACTTTTTCCGCTTGAGTGATTTTGCCTTTAAAAGCCAATATTGAGCAAAGTATAAGTGCTAGATGTTCCAAACTTGCATATTGGATGTATCTTTGACCAATCTTTCATAAAATGACCTTGACCTACTTTTTCAGCTTGAGTGATTTTGATCTATAAAGCCAATATTGAGCAAAGTATAACTGCTAGATGTACCAAACTTGCATATTGGATGTATCTTTGATCAAACTTTCATAAAATGACCTCGACCTACTTTTTCTGCTTGAATGATTTTGCCTTTAAAAGCCAATATTGAGCAAAGTATAAGTGATACATGTACCAAACTTGCATATTGGATGTATCTTTGATCAATCTTTCATAAAATGACCTTGACCTACTTTTTCCCCTTGAGTGATTTTGCTCTATAAAGCCAATATTGAGCAAAGTATAACTGCTAGATGTACCAAACTTGCATATTGGATGTATCTTTGATCAAACTTTCATAAAATGACCTTGACCTACTTTTTCTGCTTGAGTGGTTTTGCCTTTAAAAGCCAATATACATGTACTAAGAAATATGTTTGAATTGAATTTTGCTGTCACGAGGTGAGCTTCGTAATCTGTGATTACCTATGTTTTTAATTACTTGTTGAAGTAGCACCCCTGACTGAAGTATACTTCACATTTATTCTCATTTATTTACACATATATGTGTCAATGATAAGGAAGGAAATTTAGTTAATGGGCCATTTTCCATGATTTTCTAAAATTTCAATGGCCCATTTTCTAAGAAAGAACTTAAACTTTAATGGGCCATTTTGCAATTTAATGGAACTACATGTATGTTGCATGGCCTCTGTCCTTCCCAATCACTGACATGTATGTATGTTGTATAATATAATGTATTTCTCATAACATGTATAAAACTTTCAAAGAGTACATTTGTTTTCCATATTCACAAAACAAATTTGAAATTAGATACGACCCTTTGACAGTTAAAAATCTAAACGTCCATGTCCACATCTGGAGAAACATACTGTATAAGTAAAATCAATTGTTAGTACTTTCTTTCGCGGTTTCTCAAAAGTTAATAATTTCACATGGACCATGATTTGCTAGTATTGAGTTGTGCATTTAGTATTGAAATTGGTTAAGAAAATATTCGCAGTACGAAGCTGACCACTAAAGAAGGGAAGAACAATTCATCGCAAATGATTCTACTTAGATTACATTCAGCTTTATGTACAACGTGTTGATATTTTACCTGCAGGTGAAATTGAACCAGAGGAATATTACCCATATTTCCTGGAGATGGTGAAGAGTTTACTGGACGGCAACCTGGAATCCAATCAATACGAGGACCAGCTGAGGGAGATGTACGGCATTCATGCTTACATCGCCTTCACCATGGAAAAATTGGTTCAGAATCTTGTACGACAGGTATGATGGATGGAAGTCTCTTATTAAGAGAATTAGCGTTTTCAAAATTTAAGTTACATTCCTTAATCTCCCTAAACAAAGGTTTGAGGGTTGCTGTTTGTCATCCAGCCTATCATTTTACACATGATCTTGTACATGTATTTAGGAATTTTATCTTGAAACTTTATTTCTTCTGCCAAAAGTTTATATGACAAATTTACCGAAAAGAAATCAGTGGGGACGTTCAACTTACTATGTGCGAGGTTAAATGAAAGAAACAATTCAGAAAGATATTTTGAAGGAGTCTAATTCGAAAAACCTTACCTAAACCCAGCCTTTGACGGTCATTTGCACAGGGGGGGGGGAAACTGGGTCAAAATAACCGTCAAAGGCTGAATTTCAAGTTTTTCGGACAAGAAAAAGTCGAGCAAAAATCTTAATTATAAGTAAAATTAAAAAGATGGAAAAAAAAATTAGACCGAAGAAAAAAAAAAGGAAAAAACGGCTGAACTACAGTGTCTCTTACATTGCCATTTCCGACACAACGGCCGATTCTTTAGATATACATGTATAAGATTGTGCTGGATTTTGTCAACTCTGGAAAAAAGTAGCAGAAATCGGAAAACACGGAATTCTTGTCGCGTGATTTCTGAATAAGGATTGTAACAGTTGTCCTGTAGATGTCAAAGTACTTTTACCTATGACTGTTTGATATTTAATATAGGTCGCGTATATTTTTTCTTACAAATGCAACCTAGATTTGATATTGGACAGTCAAAGGTAAATTTCAGACTGTTCGAACAAAGGCATGACGTCACATCAATGTTTTAAGTGAGTCTAAATGGTAGGTTTTATGTCTTATTTTGTACATGATAAAGATTACATGTATTGTAATTAAACAGTTTCCTTTGTAGTTGCAGCACATTGTAGCGGATGAAGTTTGTGTGAAGATAACAGACTTGTATGTAGAGGAGAAGAAGAATCGAGCTACAGGAGGTCGTGTAGCAACCTACTCAAGAAGATCTACTCAGGAAAATACATACCAGAAAAAAGCAGAGGGCGTACTGAGTGACGAAAACTGCTTCAAAATAGTCATAGTAAGTAATGCTAGTAAAGGATGAAAATACTCAAGGTTACTAATGTAGTAGAGGAACAATAGCAATTTAGAACAAAATGTTTTTTGATTTTGAAAAGAATTCAAAGTAAGGGGAAATTATAATATAGCCATAGTAAGTGGTTTTAGTATGAAGTTCTCAAAACAGTCGAAGTAGTTTTAGTACTGAAATAGCCAAAGTAAGTGAGTACGCAAATACATGTAAAGTAAAAAAGGTAATATTACATGTATAGACAAATAGGCACAGAAAGTTATAAAGCATGAAAAGATATTTTAAACTAATGGTACTTGCTTCATGTTATAGTCTTAGTAATGTAGCATTGTACTTAAAATTGACAATTTTCGCCACTTTGAATTACAGTTGCATAGCACATGAAGAAACCAATTTATTTTATTGATGACTAATGTACAATGTACATGTAGGAGATACATGTACATTGTGAATTGTATCTGTATCCGGAATTTCTCGTTACCATAATTACCTGATTACCACATTTATAAATATCAAGAGTTTTGGCGTAGAAGAAAGATAATCAAGCTGAAAATTTGAATTTCATTGTAATTATTTGTCACAAACAACTTCTCTACATACAGAATAACTGGCACATCTTTTTCAGTTTAAGAAGGATTGTCGTTTGACGTTTGAGCTACTAGACACGGAACATGAGCAGTCGGACGATCCTGTTGAAGTGGAACGTTGGTCGGAATATGTAGAAAAGTATGTCTCTAATGACGAAACTATCTCTGAAGATCTCAAGGACCATCTGTCACGCAAACCTGTCTTCTTACCCAGGTAGGAATTGACATAATATCCTTCTTTTAAAAAAGTCAGCCAATTTCTTAAAGGTAGAGCAAGCAGTCCAGCTGTATAGAAATTTCAAAATTCATAAACGATACATACATATGAAACACATCTCTTCATTACAGGAATGTTCGACAATGGCGACAACACCAGAAAAATCAGAAATCTAAAACAGACGAGGAACAGAAGCCGGATTCTGAAGGTGCCGATAATTCTAACCTGGAATTCCCCAAGCAGAGGACAGAGGACATGGATATACTAGACAACACAGAATGTAAATTTAACGTCAACTCCTTCAAGATTGTGTATGTTGTCAATAGTGAATATTACCTGTACAAACGGACAGCTCTCACCAAAGCGAAAGAGGTAATTATTACCATCTTGTGCATTCCTCAATGAATGGTCTGTACTAGTCGTAGTTTATTTCTTTCATCGTCGTGGTGGGTTAAGTGATACTTCTTAGAGGATATTATGGTACAATTTTCATGGATGTACTGTAAATATGGTGATTTTCGCTGGGGGGAAATTTCACGATTATTACACCCAGATGTTATGTTTGGGGGAAATATTTGTGATGTAAATGTATTTTCCATAGTAAGAATGCAGAAATGGGGAAATTTGAGCAAAGTTCATCAATTTGTGAAAATTAATCCCACACGAAAATTTCCAAGTTTATTTAGTACATTTCATGTTAGTTTAATGTTAAGACGGTAAAATGTTAAATCCTCTGTTACGCTATGATACTTATCAGGATGCATGTACATGTATTTCTTTCTATAACAAACCCTTTCTACCTGATTGAAGAAACAATAATTTAAGAGTGTTGAATCCATGAATTTTCTCCCTTTATGACATGTGTACATTATACTTTTAAATGACACAGAACTATGTGAAAGGATTTTTTCTTCTGAAAATTAACCAATATTATTTTCTTTTCAGTCTCATAGCAGGGTATCACTGAAGCTGCACGAGAAATTCCAGTCGTTAGTTGATAAATGGAACAAAGACAATGTGACAGCTGACATGGTCAAACAGTGTGACGACTGGTTAATGGGGCGGATAGAGGATCTGAAGGACTGTGGTACATACTGCGACAAAGTAGACAAGCCCGAGGTGTCTCCGTACCATCCGTATAATAAATACACTGTGGAGTATTACAAACCAGAACCGTCTCCTACAACCACGGTTAATGGCGCTAAGTAGTGATGAATAGCAAAATAACAACCATTCTGCGTAATTGTCGAAAATGAACAACTGAACAGAGTTTAAATCTGGTTGGTAGAAAGAAAGTACTGTACTTTCGGTTGGTTCAAAATATGAATGACCAATCATCTTCAAGGATTTAAGAACCAATCAGATACAAGGATTAATGAACCAATCAGGTGAATGGATTAATAACAAGCCATGCTTGAAACCTCAGGACTTATTCTACTGTGTAATATGAACTTCTAAATTTCTATATCAGAATAGTGATGTAAAATCAGATATGTAAATGCCTATTGTGTATTTACATGTATAAAATCAAACAGAGAGATTGAAACTCGAGTCACATTTGTCTTATTCAGGTGATAAAGTGCTGTGTTCAAAACAATAAAATTAAAATGCAACATTGAAATGAATAATATCACGAAACCATTTTTCTTGAGAAAGCATTTAAATTTTATCTGTACAAGCAAGGAGAGCTATCATAGTAATATACTCTTACTCTTTCATCCGAAGTTTACGGACTCTTTCTTTTTCATGAATTTTCTGTCTTGGAACTTTTGATTTTGATCATGGAATAGCCACTTAACATCCTCGGAATTAGGAAATGAATTTTGAAATGATACAAAATCATGATTGAAGAGTTGACTGAAACTGTATCAAGATCATGTTCAAGATTTGTATGTCATAATTTTTATTTCGAGTAGTGTACACAGTAACAAACTAAGTTATTGATAGGTTATTGATAGGTATGAATTTTATTAAGATTTTTACTGCCACTCCCAAAGTTTACAGTTACAATGTATATATGTACATTAAGTATGATTTGCTCGTGTAATAGATGTTACACCATATATTAGGACTTCATTTTTCATGTAGAGTATATGTTTGTTGTATTATGTTCATAACTTTTAGAACAAATTATATACAGTCATAAATGTTTCAATTACATGTACATTTTATTAGTATTTATCATCAATTAAAGTGCAATGTACATGACTGAACAGATTTTGTGTTTCTTTCTCCCGTTGGAATATTAGAAAACCAGTACATAACAGATTAAAACAAGACGTGATTATGAAACTCTGTCTGTTCGTAGCTTTATGTAGGCAAGGTTCATACTCAAAAAACAAGGTCAAACTTGGTATCATTAGAAAGGGCTTGCGAGAGGGAATATCACTTAATCAGAAGTTATGCACTAGGTTTAAGGTTCAGACACATAGGTGGGATGAAAATTCTTTTGCCCACTGATCTTTGATGTGGTACATAATGAAGCATCAATTTTAGTGCCACCTTGCTCAGTGCAGGAGAAAAAAAAGAGGTCAGTACCCATCTGTCTTCAAAAGTGGGAAAAGCATGAACTTTCCTCATTCAGCAACACAAATATCCTGCTTTAAACATGGTTCCAAATACTTGTTAAGCAAGGCCATCTGTTGTCACATTTACAGGATCACTCTAGGCTTTATTATGTAACATACCCATCTTGTTTGTTTACAAGAAAAAACTCTGGGAACAGGTACATGTACATTGCAATTGGGATGACCACATTATTTACATACTGTTTCTATAGTTTTGTACAAAGTCCAAGGACAATTCATAACAGTTGGAAACATTTGTACACAAGTTTGGTAGGTACAGCTCAAGTATAGGAAGCCAGTCATGTTATTAGAGTTAATTGTAAACACCTGTACATGTATGTTCCTGTATATGTTATGAACAGATGATTTTACAAACAAATGAGTCAAAAAATATTTTTAAAGTGAATTTAATTCACATTTTAACATCATTAACATTGAATACCAACAGCCAAAAAATACTGACAATAAATATATCCACTTCAAAATAATAAATTCATTGGACGGATAAGAATGTACAGCAGCTAATGATGTGGTTTTGTTCTCTTGTACACAATAAATAGTAGTATTGAGCGGTGAACACATATACATTGACAAATACATGTATAAGCAATAATGAATCTGAAGTTCTCCTACATCTACTGTACTCTCAATTTGTACTTTCATTTTCGCAATAATTTTAGCATGGACATGAAAAACGTTAAAAATCATTAAGATGTTTCAATAATTACACAAAGGACACGACAACCACACTCTCATCAAGGCAACAATAGAAAAAACCTTGTGTTCACGCTTACACATCTCAATTAGATCCTGCATAACAAACAAACGGGTCAATACGTTTTTTGACCAGAAAATCTTGCATGCATATATGGTTTTAAAGTTTCTGCTTTATTTGAAAATTCTACAGTGTATTTCTTGATGTTTGCAATTTAGTGATGTACACTGAACACTGACTATAAAACACAGAGTGAAATAGGAGCAAATAAGTACTGAATCAGATTAACGTCTACACCATATTCATTATAATCATAATTTAGTCAAGCATACTGTAGAAGTAGAATCATTTGTTCGCGGTTTTATGAAAGTAAACCATTTTGCACGGACAATGATTTGCAGATCCGCGCTTGCTACTATTGAGTTATGCATGTGGAATTTAA
This sequence comes from Pinctada imbricata, assembly GCA_033119305.1. Lineage (NCBI taxonomy): Eukaryota > Metazoa > Mollusca > Bivalvia > Pterioida > Pteriidae > Pinctada > Pinctada imbricata. The sequence goes on from VSWD01000008.1 coordinate 8,846,492, forward strand.
ATTCACCGAGACAAACTTTCGTGGTACAAAGATGACAGGAAAAGTAGCAAAGATTATTACACCCCGAATGATTCTGCGTATTCAGTGGTGTCTACCTGCCTGTTCATTTTGATAAATAAGACCAAAGGGAAAAATTCTTAATAGTGGCACAAAAACAATTGGGACTCGAACAATACCAGGCATTCATACTTTGCAATCCATAAATTAACATACAGAGAAAGAAATTCCTCAAAATTCTTTTACAAAATACAGTTATGCATTTGGAATTCAAATAATCATTCAGATTAATTGAATTAATATAGCTTTACTTTATGAATCTTGACGACAAAATTTGAGAAACAACCATATTGAAAAGCACAAATTTTATTCCAAAATTATAAATTTGATATTGTCAAGTCCAAATATTACATTATAAATTTTGAGATGAAGAATTTGTTAGATTCATTTTCTGAGATGAAAAGAATTAGAAACAAATAAATTTCTGAAAACCAGATGAACAGAAATTTATGGATAGATTTATATTCTTTCCATCAAAATTTCTAGAGAGACATTACATGTACTTTACCAAACACAAGCAAGTGATTTACATCATGCAATCTTTCATGTATTCTGGTGAACATTCTCAACACATGTACATGTACTTTTATTATGCAAAGGAAGGATATGACAAAAATATAGCACATGAGAAAACTCTAAAATTATACAATGCATGGAACATGTAACCAATCAAAATAATGAAAAATACTGCACCTCAACATACATTATCGTCTACTTCGAGAAAGCAACACCATAAAATAGAGTTACAAGTCAGTTTATACAGCTTGTATTATTAGTATCACAGATAAGACTTTGTGGAGATGTATTATCATTATGAATTTATAAGTACATTTAATACACGTAAGCATCATGGAAATCATTTTTACCCAATATTATAGCATGGCTTATAGAGATCAATGGAATGTTACAGGGTAATGCATGTATCTGTTACAGGGTAATACATGTATCTTTAATTTGGGTGAAAAGATGCAAAAATATATCCATAATGATATATCTATCTATTAAGGGATACAAAAATTCCGGAAAAAAATGCTTTAAAAGTTTAAAAATCAGAAATTCATTCTGAACATGGAAAAAAATTATGATATGGAATTTACATCCTCTGTTATGATGAATAAGATTGTATATAGCACTTAGATACGCTGGCAGAAATAAATAGATTTGATTGGTCAATTTTAGGAAAATAGATCGACAAACTGACGGGCAGATAACTCCGCTTCCTTGTTGAATTCCTCGATTTCTTGGTTTTTCTGTTTTATGTAACCCTCTATGAACTCATCTAGGCCTGAAAAAATGATAAGAATTTTATTTGAAGTACTTGTAATGTTACTGTTAATGGTATGTGGTCTATATTAAAGCAAAGTGACAATTTGACTTGTTACACAAAAATAGCCTGATATACAAAATACACTAAACAGGTTGATGAAATGTACAAAGTAGCGTACAGCTAGATGGTAAATACTGTATAAATTACAATCTGGAATATAAGACTTACTAGGATGCTGGTCCTGTTTTTCTCCGTCAAAGCTGACATACTGTGTACCATTGTAGAACCAACCGGCCGGTAGATCATCTAGATGGTGATCAGCCTGAAAATACATACCACACATGTAAATATAGAGTATTTTTCTTTACATTTGATTTCAGGTGAAAAATCATTGTATCATTTTTTTCTAAAGATTTCAGGAGACAATTAATCAAGTAAGACTGCTTATTCAAATGTAATGTCAAATGCCAAATAGTACACTGAAATTATTACGATAGAACATCATTTCAATATTGAGAAGTTCTTCTCCATGTTGCAATTATTTTTAACATCTGAGTCATGGGCAACATTTCTGTGATGATTCAAATCTTTGAAGAGATGATGCAAGCTTATACATGTAGCCTGGACAAGATCTAAACATTTTAGTTACCTAGACATCTAGTGACCTGGTATGGGATAATACTAGGTCACTAGGTTTTATACAACGCGAGGCAAAACCAAATACGGTATAAAACCCTGTGACCTGGTATCATCCTGTACCAGGTAACTAGATGACTAGGTAAAGAATTTACCCAAGCGATGACCTTTTTTTTTTTATAATTTTCATGAAGTGTTTGGATGTCATTTCCTGATCACGCTATGGTGTCAACATGAAGGATAACATTGTGACGTCATAAGGGTTCAGGTATAAATTGCAGGCATCGGTATAAGATATACCACGTCTTCATGTGACCGTTAGTAGCTAATTGCTTTCCGGGATTTCAAGGCTAACTAGTTAGAGGTGGGGTTACTCTTCTTACAATGACCTTGACCTTGCAGCTTTATCCGTGGATCAAGTTCATGGCATACCCATGAGTCCTAAACAACAATTCTGTGAAATATTATTCCAATCCATGAAGAAGTGGTACGGACAAGATTTTACTATTTACTTTTCGCAGTGACCTTGACATTGTAGATATATACAGTACTTACATGGATTTTCTTGATGGCATCTTTGGTCAGGTCTTTCCTTGTGAGAGGATCTTTTTTCTTTGGTTTCTGTAGAGAAAAGTAATAGGTAGAGATACAATTGTAAATAACAGGTTGTGTATGTAAACAGAGTTATGTGACATTATGATAGCAAGAAATAAGGACACAGTATTTTCTTCCAATTCTACATTACAATAGGTGATAGTAAATTTTATTCTTTTGATAACAGTAATTTTTATGAAAAATGATAAGGTTCATCTAGGGGGTTAGCATACCTAGCCCTTCAAAAATTTTCTGTTTTATAAAAATATGTATTTTATAAAGTTCTGTAGAACTTACCTGTTTGGCACATGACCTGATCCAGTCCTTAAGTATCTCCTCCTTAAGTTCAAATCCTGTAAACATGATGGTACTCTGGGAGTGATTTATACCGTCACCATTGGCAACGAGACCAGACTGGTCCAGAGATTTGGTAACGGACAGGAAGTTACTGGTTGTACAATACTGGACATCCATCTGCTGTTCAGAATCTGCAACAGAATATGGGAAAATTGTTTTTAATACATGTATCTAGATAAACTAATTAAAACATTTTTGTTGTTTCATACTAATATGAAAATCACAAAATGTTTTGTTTGGATTCTAGAGACAGTACTGATCATACATGAGAAATAACAGTATTGATCATACCTGAGAAATAACAGTATTTATCCTACCTGAGAAATAACAGTATTTATCCTACCTGAGAAATAACAGTACTGATCATACCTGAGAAATACACCTGTCCCTCCACAAAGAAAATACTACCACAAAAAGGAAACTGCCTTTCCTCATTCCTTAATCCTGGAAAATTCAATATAGACATAAATGATTAAGATTAAGTGAAAATGAAAAAGAAAGTTCTTGATGACACAATGCATTTTTGACCAAGGTTCTAAGCTTGTTTATCAAAAGTCAAAAGAAATATAGCACATTATTTCAAGCTACTGCAAGGTTAATTAACAAACTGAATTTCATCAATCCTCTATCTACATGTATGAAACAAAGTATCAAGTACATGTATCTATTGAAAACTTTAAGAGTACATTTCCAGGCTGTATAATGATAATAGTACAAGTGTTTTTACCTCTGAGTCTGTTGATGAATGGTGTTCTCTCTAGAGGTTGTGTGAAGTTTAAGACAACAGAATTCATAGAGAAACCAGGCCTCTTTAAGCTATACACTCCTTCTGTCCTGAAATGAAGCAGAATTTGAGTTTTGGTATCAGATTTCTAAATCAGTTGATATAAGATGCTCTGTATTGCTCTGAATTTAATGATGCTATTGAACTTGAAGACGTTAAACATTTGTTACTTTTATTATCATAGTAAAACTTACCATCCAGGTGTCAACAAGCGTCTAGCTCTGACTTTGCTTATTTTGCTATCTTAGTAAAACTTACCATCCGGGAGTCAACAAGTTTCTAGCTCTGACTTTGCTACTTTCTATGAAGAGATTTTCTGACAACACAGCATCAATATCTCCACTCCTGAAAAACACAAGTACTGGATTAAACTATATTTACGCAAGTACTGTAAACGTGGTTATTTTCGCTAGGGGAAAATTAAGTGATTATAACATAAAAAAGTTACGCTTGGAGGGAAATATTCACGATGGTTATTTTTGCGTTGGGGAAATTTTCGCCAAGTCCTATTATTAGTGAAATACACAAAAATTACTTCCACACAATTTTTTTGGGTGTGACTTACCTTACTATTTCACCTTTCTCAGCAAGAAAGAAGGCAACATCACTGTTCACACTACGTAGTACACCCTGAATCTCAGCTAGGTTGGAGTCCTTCAATGTAAAAGGATAAGATACATGTATGTTAATAAACTGCCTCTGGATGGCATAAGAAGATGCAGATGTCTTTAACTTAAATTTCAATTTGAGGACAAGTTCTCAAGGTCAAAAATTTTACTATCAATCAAGAGGCCTTGTTAATCAAGTACATGTAGTGTGAGATATGAAAGCCCTCTTACTTACCAACCAAAAGTTATGCCCAATTAAGCAATTTGTTTTTCAAAAGTAGGTCAAACTCCAAAGTCAAGGTAACAAATTTTGGTTTCAACAGAAAGGTCTTGTCACAAAGAATGCACACATGAAATTTGAGAACCCTGTCATGACCAATCAAAACATATGCACAATATTGAAATTGATCCTGACAGACCAAAAACTAATTCCCCTAATTTTTTTTATTCAAGAGGCATATTCATGTTAAAACGTATATATTAATGCTCTATAAAGAGCTTGTGTTTTCATTTGTCATACTTAGGAAGCTGTTTTATTTCAATGCCAAATCAGCCTGAGCAATTTCTGAATTCTGTCAAATATACCAATCTATACCAGGGAAAATCTAATAAACCATAAAGGTATGTTTGTAAAGGAGAAGGTCCACTAACCGTGATTTACGGCCCTGTATTTAGTGACTTTTTAAAAAGATATAATTTTGAATCATTTTGATGTAAATCTACCTACCAACATCGGTATTTGTCAACGGTAAAAAGTTTGGGAACCTGTGTGTTCCATGACGTCATTTATGACGTCAGAAACTGGTGACGGTACAGTAATATCCGTATTTTTCGTTAATTTTCATACGTTCTTTGCAGTTTTTCGCTAACAACACAGGCGGGTACGTTCCTAATTTTTATTTTAGATTAACAATTTTGACATATTCTCAATATAAACGAATTTTCATCTACGTACCTACTTGTGCTCTATATGAAAACCTTTAAAATGTTCCGAAATTTTACTTTTTACCCTCTGGTTGCAGTAGGGATCACAGGAGTCTTTTTACCGATCTCTGCGTGTCCTTCTGTAGTTTCGGTGCACAAATTCCTCTGATTTGTTTCTTGGCGGATTTTGACAAGTTTTGTATTGATGAAACCAGGAAAGAAAATTTAAGTTTAACGATTAAACGATATATTTGGTAAGATATATCAAAAGTTTGGTATCTTTAATTATCTTTGATTATAAGGATTTTTCTTCATTTTTTAAAGTTTTCGTACTTTGCAGCGAAATGTTAATAATATCAAACAAAATGTCTTTATTTGGAAACTTTGAGCGAGTTAATTTTAGTTTCAACCAGCTTTGTTTTAAAGATGTATCCATTATATATAATACTTCATTATCGAGAACGAGCGAGTTGAACGACGTTCATATATTGAACTGGAACGTCAAAATTTTAAACGCCTCCGTTTACGGAATGAATCCTGCCCATAGGGAATTATGTTTATATCATGAATTACAATAAACACATTAAGTCCAAAAAATGTTGGCCTCTCGGTTTTTAAACACGCCGTTTACGTTTTTCTTTCCCTCCGATTTTTAACTAGAAATGAATATTTGCGTAAAAGCACAATGGGGAGGGGGGGGGGGGGGGGGGCAAAACTGTTACCAGTAAAGCATGACAGGTCAGTCTATGTACTAGCAAGTATTGTTCAAGTACAAGTATGTTGCTTGTTGTATGTTTGATCCTAAATTTAGTTTAAACATGTTTTATTTTCCAAAACATGAAAGTGGGATTGGGCAAAAAATATACCAACATTATAGACGCCCTCTCCCTCAGTACGTGAACTTGAACTTTAAAGTGACCTTGACCTTCATTGGATGCCGAGTTTCATCATGCTATACAATTCCTGCAAAATGTAAAAGATGCCTGATGTGTATCAAGTTTATTTGTTCTAGCGAAATACATGTATATGAAAGTATGACCTACAGACAGACGGACGCCGTGCAAAGTGATCGCTTTATGTCGCTCCTGCGTTTTAGGCGACATGAAAAGAAAAGGTCGATGAATAATGCTTGACCATTACACAATAATGTTACATTGTTGATTTTTTTCAGCACATAATTTCATAAGCTTCTTTAATTGATTTTATTTCGATGATTTCACAGGTGTGTAAGAAAAACAAATGAAAGGATTAATCTTCCTTGTCCAAAGTTGATGCTGGGTGGAAAGAGGGTTTTCTCGCTCGACTCGGAGTTACTGGTTTTATTTCATATCTTTTCATCTTTTATTTATTTATTTATTTGTTTATTCATTTATGTTTTGTTTGTGTTTTTGTTTTGTTTTGTTTTTATTTATTTATTTTTTTTTTTTTTTTTGGTTTCAAGCTCCTATTAAACTTATTTCCTGTTTGCTTTCGTAGAGAGTATATCCATGTAGACATAAAACTCAGAATTTAATAGTGAGAAGTGAGGACAGTTAAAGGTCATAATAAATAAAGGATAAAACATGTACGCAGAGTAGCTTACTTCGGTAACCGACAACAACAAGACGAAATTCAAATTGAATATGCTTGTCACTGACAAATTTTCTCAGGCGTAGAAATTCGCGCTAACAATGTACGCACGGTCGATTGGGACAGATGTAGGGCTGCACATAAGCGTGCGTGAATTTAAAAAGAATACAGCATTAATTTTATGTTCATATCAGCATATAGGATATTTCCTTTATCTTATATACGTTTCGTGCTCTTGATCCCTTTTAAATGCGGCTCAAATACGCTCAAGAGCCACCAATTTGCTTCACTTTCTCAAAATTTTCTCTGACCGATCCCCTATCCCCCAACAATGAAAGAGGGAAACTTTCCTCCATATTGTCCCTTACTTGGACTTTACAAGTCATCCTCATAAAAAAGAATGTGTCCCTGGGTCCGCTCCTGTCGTTGGCGACTAGGCGTCAACATCGAAAACACCCTAGCTACATGTAGGTCCATTATGTTTTAGGATGGGTGAAAATGAGGTAAAAGGAGGAAGAGGATTTGAGACTTTTTTTTAATAAGGGCATTATATTTTGAATTTGAACAACTTAACGAAAAAGATGTATATAGAATAATTCTTATGTGATGGATCTCTATCCCTCCCTCTCAACTTCCTGTGAAGCCCTCTCGGCGAAAAAAAAAATGACGATCACAGTCGCTTACAGCTTGCCCTTTCTCCTTTTTTTTCAAAATTTGGTCACGCGAATGCGTAATGAACCTTACCCTTTCCTTTGTCCAAAATTGCATTGTTTTGAATTTTTCAGGTAATTATTGCGTTTTTAAATAGTGTAAGAGCAGTCTATACAAAAACATTGATGATATAAGTTCCCGTCCGGACTCTCAGTCCTTCTGCACTGTGTTGCAATTCATCCCTTAAAAAGTTGCATGAGTTTCTGGATCCGCTCCTAAATCTGATTTGGACATGTAACCTGATCTCATTAAAGTCAAAGAAAATTCTAACAAGTCTTGCTTATTCTGAAACGTATATAATGACCCCCCTCCTCATAAGCTGGAAGCTGGCGAAGAGTCACCACCTACTGTGAGAAAAGCCGTCGCCTACTTTCTATTGTAAAGACATTAAAAATGTCAAAATCAAGAATTTTCTTTCTCTATGTATCTTCCTTCAGAGTATCCACCTACTTTAAATGTTAAACGTCTTCAAATTCAACAGTTTATCGAGATCCCTGCCCCTTCCCAATGTGTATATATGTAACCGCTTTCCATAAGAATCTAGAATTCAAAGATGAATAATTTGACGCGATGTCATTTGAGAGCAAAGATACAGTTTCATTGCGATTCAGATGCTTCTGATATCTCTCGGATATCTTTTCCTGATTTATTTAACACTGAAATCCAAATATATTCTTTAAAACATTATATGTATCAACTTTATCCTCTGAATTAATTTGACTTCAAGATTACTTTTAGTGTAGATTTAGGTTAAAATCTGTTGTTGTAAATCCTCATTTAACGTCATGACGTCATGGTGAAAGAAAGCGCATTTCAAAGTTTCACAATGCCAACTTCGCCGGGTCATGAAACGCTTACCTTTTGTCAGATTTTCATAAAACTTACATTTTTAGAAACTAGAAATGCTGTATTATATGTACGTAAATTTTCTTCAAAAACGGCAAGAGGGCCGATTTTGATGGTTAGTGGCCCTTCTCCTTTACCTGTATTGAGGTAGATGAAGTGAAGAGAATGTTGTTGACCCAGCCTTGTGCACATTGGTTCAGCAGATGGGGAAAGTTCAACTTATGATGTATGAAGGAATTCAGTGGATCTATACACACTGTAACAGCACCTATAAGAAAGATTTTTTTATGATTTATCTTTGAATTTTCATATTCTGATAATAAATGAGAATTTAATCTCTAATTAGTCTGCGACTGATTAATGCCAATGACTGGTAGCAAAATCTTTCTATACCACTCTCTGTGACCTTCAAATACATCCTGCTTTTCATTCAGGAAGAACTTTGGGAATATCTAAATTTAACGTTACAGGTATTTTGATGCAGCTGTTAAAATTCAAGCAAAATATTTTCTAATTAAATACTGAATATGAAGGGAGTGACTTCTAATAGACCATTTTCCGATCTTGATTAAAAACTCAAAATGTCCGAGTCAACATCTTTTGGCGTTGTTTTTCATTATGACGTCACTGTTAAAAGACGCAATTCAATTCTGACATAACTATGAAAAAGTGCGCGAAAGTTGCTTGCCTCGGACATTTTTTGTAATTTTGTCAGCCGTTATGGATTTTGGCAAGTGTTCTATTGATAGAGCTTTCATGTATGGATAAGAAAAGATTTATATTCATAGAAGTGGACTTCATTGATGAGATACAAGTAAAATAATGCTAAGTGAAAGTAAAAGGTCATACCAATACGAGTGTGTTTCCTGACATCAGGGTCTGGATGGTTAACAATGGCGATAGCAACTTCCATGGCACTGAGAAATCTGAAAGTATAATTATTAAAGATTTAGCTTCTGTCTTGATAATTTCACATGTATATGATATTACTCATTTTGGCGTACTTTAGTCTGATATTTCGTACCATCTACGAATTCATTAATTACCACATTGTATCTTTCGCTTTGAAAGTAAACAGGATATCCTTTAGGAAATATGATAATTATACATTTTCTTTTAACAACTGATTGGCTGAAAAATTTAAGGTATACTTTATGCCAAAAATTTCTCCAATGCCGTCACAATAGATAAAACGTTTTTGAAAACTTTAGAAGTTGTCCTGCGTTCAAGGACCCAAAATTAAAAGCTTGTAGGATATCAAACAATAATGAATGACTCTTATGTTTTTTGTAGATGGAGGTAACCATGAAAAAAAAATTGTGCAATGATACAGTTTTCCATCCTTTTTTTTAAGGTATACCGGCATCCAAAACAACATCTTTAAGTCATTCCCTAAACCACAAGTTGTCATTACTTACCCTAGTGTGACTACATGTAGTAATATTTTGGGTTTGGGTGTGCTAGGGTCAGATACTCTGTATTGTCTATGAGAATCACTACTCACCCAGGTGTGACTAGTAATACTTTGGGTTTGGGTGTACTCAGGTCTGATATTTTGTATTACATGTATCTAAAAGAATGACTACTTATCCCGGTGTGACTAGTAATACTTTGGATTTGGGTGTGCTTGGGTCTGATACTATTAGTTATACAGTGTTTTACAGGGGGGATACAAAAATATATTGGGTCAATGAAAAAAGTTGTATTTATGTATATATTTTTGTATCCCCCCCTGTAAAACACTGTATAACGAATTTATCCCACCGATGGCTTTTGGTTTGTGTATGTTACATCAACATATTCTAAAGCATCTCGGTGACGTCAAAAGCGTAAAGCATCTTTGTAGAAGCAGGAAATTAAAATAATATCCTGTCAGTAACATAATACAACATAATATTCGGTTCTTCTCGACCAATCAGACTGCAAGAAATTTGCCAGAGGTGGGATAATCTTCATTATCTACTTACCCAGGTGTGACAAGTAATACTTGGGTTTGGGTACGCTCAGGTATGATACTCTATATTATCTATGAGAATCACTACTCACCCAAGTGTGACTAGTAATACTTTGGGTTTGGGTGTGTTCAGGTATGATACTCTGTATTATCTATAACAATCACTATACTTACCCAGGTGTGACTAGAAATACTTTGGGTTTGGGTGTGCTCGGGTCTGATACTTTGCATTGTCTATTAGAATCACTACTTACCCAGGTGTGACTATTAATACTTTGGGTTTGGGTGTGCTCGGGTATGATACTCTGTATTGTCTATGAGAATCACTACTTACCCAGGTGTGACTAGTATAGTACTACTTTGGGTTTGGATGTGCTCGGGTCTGATACTTTGCATTCTCTATGAGAATCACTACTTACCCCTGTGACTAGTAATACTTTGGGTTTGGGTGTGCTTGGGTATGATACTCTGTATTATCTATGAGAATCACTACTTCCCCCTGTGACCAGTAATACTTTGGGTTTGGGTGTGCTTGGGTCTGATACTCTGTATTATCTATGAGAATCACTACTTACCCCTGTGACTAGTAATACTTTGGGTTTGGGTGTGCTTGGGTCTGATACTCTGTATTATCTATGAGAATCACTACTTCCCCCTGTGACCAGTAATACTTTGGGTTTGGGTGTGCTTGGGTCGAATACTCTGTATTATCTATGAGAATCACTACTTCCCCCCTGTGACCAGTAATACTTTGGGTTTGGGTGTGCTTGGGTCTGATACTCTGTACTGTCTATGACTACTTACCCAGGTGTGACTAGTAATACTTTGGGTTTGGGTGTGCTTGGGTCTGATACTCTTTATTGTCTACTTACCCAGGTGTGACTAGTAATACTTTTGGTTTGGGTATGCTCGGGTACTTACCCAGGTGTGACTAGTAATACTTTGGGTTTGGGTGTGCTTTGATCTAATACTCTGTATCGTCTATGACTACTTACCCAGGTGTGACTAGTAAAACTTTGGGTTTGGGTGTGCTCGGGTCAGATACTCTCTTCCTTCTGTATGACGTCCACAGGGAAGTCAGAGTACGCTGGAACTCCCTTGGTACGATACATCGACTTGCATTCAAGGGCTGCTTTAATACGGTCCAGCTTTATAAAATATAGAGCACGAACACTTTGAATATTATGGAAAATAAATCTTGTTTGTAAAATGTAAGACCTTCAGAACAAATATATGAACGAAACTGTGTCATTTTTTTTTTTACAAGTTCTGATAAATGGAAAGAAGAGTAACTGATTTTTTTTTAAAAAGTGAAATCAGTTATACTCCTTACTGACAATATACTTCATCTCTATCTAATAAATAACCATGTTTTTACATATTAAATCCTACCTTATATGCTTGCTGACTCTGAGGAGAGTATTACATAGATTGTCCTTATGGCTGCCAGGGATACCACTTAATATTGTCACAACAATCTGTAATGAACAACGATACAAAATTAAACACTGATATTATCAGGGACAGAACTTAATATTGTCCCAATATAATATAATATTATATAACCAGGATGTAACGTCAATTCTGATTGACTGGAGCGCGAGTCATTATTTTCCGATAATGACCGCTGACGGAGGAGAATGACTCGGTGTAGTATTTGTTCTGATTTCAGTATTTACAATAAAAATTAAGAAAGTTATTTTGTTTAATTTTGAAAGTTTAGATACACCTTTCACAAAAAAGAACAATTAATTGTTGAATTCTTGATTTAAAAGTACATGTGTATATGTCCATATGGTTTTGAATCATTATTTTAATCACATGTAGTCTTACAATTCGTTATATAATATAACAATTAAGGACTTAGCCTCGGTCATTATGTCATTATAATGACCCGATGAGATTTGTAATATCGACCTCGGCCTTCGGCCTCGGTCAATATTTACAAATTTCATCGGGTCATTATAGTGACATAATGACCTCGACCAAGTCCATATTTGTATAATATTATTACTCCGTAAAGAATACTAATAAAAGATGTGTTTGTAAGATCAGTTAATCAGTGTTCCAGCTAGAAAACAAAAAGGGCAGGGCGCCAGGTAGGGCACTTCTGCGTGCAATGGGACAAAGAGGGCACATCATGCATGTGCGGAGGGCAAGGGTGGGCACATTTATAGGCGCGCAGTAAGCAAGGGAGGGCACATATTTTCATTATGTAGTTAAAGGAGAGTATATTTTACTAGGCATAAACTTGTTTTCCCTTGCAAATAAGGCACTTTATTTCTTTTGCAGGGCATCTTCAATAACCAAATTAAAGTACAAAATCAAAATTTCAAATGTTGTATTGTTTCAGTCTGTAATACAGTGCTTTGTACTATTGTCTGAGACTACTTTCCTACAGTGACCGTTTACAGAAGCATAAATGTTATGATGCAACTGACTCTTTCATCCCCTGTCCACTGTACAACGAGATTAGCTTCCTTGGTTTTCCGTTTCATAAAATTCCAAAGATTTTGAAGACTGCGGTAGTCATCTTCGTAAATATGTATATGCGTCTATGTTAGTGCATATTCGTTCTTTTGCGTACTTATCTGTTTATGGTCATGATTATTTTGTGTATTGAATATCTTGAAAGTATTGACGCCGATAGACCGTGAATTACGTCAGTACGTATTTTGTGGGAGCAATTTCCGCGGTGAAAAAAGACATTGTAATACTCGTAATAGTTGTCCATTTTATCTTGGGAATTTAAGTTTTGAGACGGAAAGCATAGATACATTGTACGTGTAGAATGTCATCATAATCATTAGAAATGAAATAGTATAAATTAATCAAGGCGGATTCATGTGTATTTATGTTGCGAGCCGTTGTTAACGACTCGAGGCTATATTGGTGCAAAAAAGTTATAGATTGCCTTGCAATTTTTGACTTTTCATTCAGAATCTTTGCTAACGTTTTCTGGAAGTCATGCTGTTAGTTGTTGTGCACTGTGCGGTCAACTTAAAACGTAAAAATATGAAGTGAAAAGTTGTTTTAGAAATAAATCTCTCGCGCGATCGATAAAACCTATCTTCCGTTGTACAAGTATACCAGCGTATTTAATCAAAACATCTTAATTAGGCAGTCGGTTGTACTACTCATAGAAGTGCTAAGTGATTGTACAAACAATTCAATTAAGCAAGGTACATGTACATATTTAAGACCGCAATGCATTAATTACCGCACACGAACAACATAATCGAAACTTGAAGGGCAGATCAAGAAGGGTAACAAGAGGAAAACAGAGAAGGCATCAAGGGCGTAACAAAAGGGCATCAAGGGTGCAACAAAAGGGCATCAAGGGTGCAACAACAGGGCATCAAAGGCGCAAGGGAGGGCATCAAGGGCGCAAGGAAGGGCATCAAGGGCGCGGCGCCCTTCTATTTTGGCCTAGCGGGAACACTGAGTTAATGACAAATATGGATAATGACCATATTCCCACAATTTCTTGAATCACAAAACACTATAGACTGTCACTGTTTGAGAACAGCTTTTAGCATTGTACTCAAATACACACATAATAACTGCCCTTGTTGTGTGTTGCATACCAATAACTAAACACAAATTATAACATTTATTCTATAAATATGCACCACAATAGCTAGGCCACTTGCCGAAATTCATAATGGCTGACAAAATGACAAAAAATGTCCGAGGTAGGCAATTTTTGCACACTTTTTCATTGTTAGGTCACAAAGGAATTGCGTCTTTTAACAGTGACGTCATAATATAAAACAATGCCAACAGATGATGACTCTGACATTTTTAGCTTTCTTACAAGATCGGAAAATCGTCTATTGGCATTTTAATTCTAGTTGTCTGAAATCTCCGTTTTTCCATGTAAAAAGATGCCTTACAATTTAGATCACCATGGGTTCAGTTTGCAGGTTTAAAAACAGTCATTGTGGCACGTTTCTATAGCACTTACGCATTGCGACATAAGGAATGTTTCCATATGAATTTGCAATACATTCAATTTCTAGAGATTCATCTCAGTGAATTGGTTATGCATATACATGTACATATACATGTAGCATACCCCAGAGAACTGCTTTGTGTTGACCTCTATAACACCACTGGTCTCAGGACTGGGAATAACTTCTGTTACTTTATTCAAGAGAGTCGGTAAAACAGATTCCTCCACTTGTGAAGAGCTAACACTGCTTACAGCAAAATGGCTCATAAACCTGTAAAAAATAAATCATTTTACTTCCAGTTTTACAAAATTTTGATGGTTTCTCAGATGCATGGTCTCAAAGAGAGATACTGTGTATCTACCATCAACTTATTCTGCTGCCGAGTGAACCTGATTTATACAGACGGACGGACGGACAGATGGATGGGGGTATAATATCTGGTTGTGTTACTTACTGATCTAGATTAGAGAAGAGTCCTTTAGCCTTGTGATATGGGGAGACAGGGAGACCCTCTGCCGTCAACTTGTTCTGTTGCTGTGTGTACCTGAATCAAAATTTACAAAGAAATCATGATGACAGGAAAATTCTGATTTTTTTAAACTTACTGATATATTGAAAATATTTGAATTAAATCAAGCCAGCAAAGTCTTATTACGTCTTATGCCATATCACACATACTGGATCAACTTGATTACTGAAATCATAATTCATAGACAAATAAGGATGAAGACTTTACTGAGGTATAAAAGCCTTAGGTAGTTCCTGTGACTTCTCTACCGTGGGGAGTTCTGTGTCACTGTCCTTCCATGCTGGTAGAACCTGTAAACAATATTCATTATGAGAAAATATAATGGATGTCAAATGTATATAATCAGAAATAGACATGCACTTACATGTATCTATTACACACTGAACAACTGCTCTTATTTACCGGTAATTAGGAGTCATCTTGGCCCTATTGATACATGAATCTATCTGATATGAGTCTGAGAACAGCTTAGTGGAGAAAAGTAGGTAAAGTGCTCAACCTGTACTGAAATTTTGTGGACTTTCAAGAAATATTTCTGTCCAAGATTTAATCTTATATGAAATGAACAAGCAAATTTCAAGAATGCCCTTTGATTATTGACTGAAGTAAATGTGTAATTGCAAATAATTGCTAAAAGAGTGATCTTTTAAATGTATGTGTACATTTACATTGAGAAATTGTTTTTTACCATGAATGAAATTATTTCACCTTAAATTTCTTGTACTTACCTCTTGATACATAAGTTTGAAGGCTTTAGACTTGGGGATGAATGTGACATACACAGTTGCCTCCCTTGACTGTAGGAACGTAGGTAAACTTGTCTTTGCTGACAACTTTATGTCCACCATTAGCACACTTATCACTCGGAAGGAATTCTATACAGAAAAATGCATTATATGATATAAAACAGCATTTTATTTGTCTATGTAATACTATTCTTGCCATATATCTAATTCACATTTTTTCTCACAATTCTTTGTGATGTCTTGACTTGATTTATCTATATGTAAGGTAAAATTAGTGTTGTATACGGAACATTACTTGTTCTGTTTCAATTTTTATCTTTCATTATTTGATCAGACTGAGGTGAATTGTTGAGTTGCCAAGTTTTGGACGTATTGCATCTGTTGTCAGAGATTTACATTATGATGCTATAATAAAATCGCCTCTAAAAACATTGTTTTACATGAATAGGGAGCCAGGGTTTTAATGGATTTGATGATTTTCAATTCAAAACTTTTAAAGAATAATTTAATCAGACATGCGTGAAAGTAAATTCAAGCCTTTGACATCAAGTCCCAGACATCAGTTGGGGGAAATCAAAGCTGTCTTTTATAGGAGAATTTTATAATACTTATACATACTGCATCATAGAACCTAAGTCCTTTGATATTTGATTTATCCAGGATGACTTTGCCTAGCTGCTGAGTCCAAATCACAATGGCCTGCTCAAATACATACAAGTCAGCTGAAAGGAAAGTTACTTCATGTTAATCACATTCATCTTACAAGGTAAAATCTCTGATACCATGTAAATCTGAATCTCATACGAATAAATATTCAAGTTGCAAGCACATGCATGTGCCAGTTGTAAACCACTGTCCTTTTCCAAATGTACGATTTCGAAATACTCAGGTAAAAGTTCTGAATACGGAAGATCACAAATACTCCTAAATAAGATTATGCGGATGTTTTTGCACACTCTTTAATTGTTCTCCATTGTTTTGACATCATCAATTTACTTGGGCAGAAAAGTTGCCCAAGTTTTGAACAAATGGTTTAGATAGGTGACAAAATGCAAATCAGAACCGACAAGCAGAATGTATTAGCGATCTTGCGTATTGGTGCATTTGGCAATTTAAAATGATCAAGGTAATAAATAGATTAAAAGAAACAGTACAGTAGCATTACCTTCTAAAGCAGGACTGTATATGTGTCTCTCCGTACTGAAGTGAACAATTTCTCCTGACATTAACTGCTTTCCATAACCTGTCAATGACTGCATCTCTGTCTTCGCTACAGGTGCCTCTTGTGATGTCTTCCTCACCTACATGAAAAGAAAAGTTTACTTTTGTCTTAAATAAATTTGTATGTGTATATTTACTGATTCTCATTTGACAATGTTGTGACAACAATAAATTTATTATTAGATTTTTATGAGAATCAGTTTTTCATTCCGACGTGCAAAATAAGCCCTCCTTGTCTTAAATATCAGTTCAGACATACAGAAATACTCATCGAAGCAAGTCATAAAAAATTTGCTTCCTCTCATTAGATGTCGATCATCTTCATGAAAGTGATGAAATAGAGATATAAGAAAGTTTACTGTGTGCGTGGAAATTTTCGCACGGGGGTAATTTTCGCCCTTTTCGTAATTGTATTATTATCGCGAAAAAAGTCCATGTGTGAAAATTACAACCAGTATAATAAACTAAAGGAAATATTCCCGATTTTGTCAAAATTTCCCCCAAGCGTATTGTTGCAGTGGTCATTTCGTGACAAATTTCCTCCCAGTGAAAATAACCACATTTACAGTAACGTATGACTAAAACATGTAACATGTATTACAATTAAGCATTATATGAAGTGGCATTTTTCATGTTAATTCTATGTTGATATGTAAAACATACTGCCCACGCTTTGAATCTTGGCACACTACTTGTAACGAATAAAACACTGCTGTCATATCTCTGGGTACCATCTGAAAAGAGAGAAAAAATGCAAAATTTCAAATTCCTCAAAAACGTTAAAAAAGAACATCTGATTCAACGCATTTTAAACAAATAAAATAAAACTTTTACGTTAACATAGTTACGTACATCCAACACGGCACATGTTTGCTCAGTAAATGTACACATTTATGTCTATATGATCTTATCAAATCATTTATTTAGACACTGAGTAGGCACATATCACTTTATACATGTAAGCAAAGCAATTCTGGGGTTGCTAATATAACATAGATATTTAACATAAAATTGTTTTAAGAAAGCTAAAGGTAAAAATCTGAGTATTTGATGGCACAGAGTCAGGTGAATTAAGACAGGAACAAATTCAACATTTGATATTAGGGTATATAATGAATACTGGTAAATAACATACAAGTGACTTAATGTAAAACTGAAAGAAAAGGGGTAGGTATGGTGGGTTATCAAGGAAGCATGCATTATAAAAATCTTTAGGGAAATGCACAATACATACATAGTGATAATAACAACAACAAATTTTAGATAAAGTGCTCAATAGAGTAGTGACTAATGTTATAACTTAATCATGTGCTCCTAAACAATGCTAAGCATTATCTGAATATAATAAGAAGTCAGAGTCTAGTCTTGCCCAGGGACTGACTGGTCTATTAAGTTTCTATTGTTTTCTGTTTGTACGTGCATTTTTTTTCCCTCTTGTCAATGAGCGAATTGAACGACAGCTTGTTATTTGATAGTATTTTTTTTAGCATTCTCTGGTGAAATTTTTAAAAATAATTTTCACTGTATAATTCTAAGCGTAATTGCATATATCAGCTAGAGTGCTCCATAATTAAACAATTAGCATAACAAGATAATGTGCAGCATTGAAACTCATGCAACTATGTAAAACTCTATAGAAATAAGGTATGTGATATTGTTACTCACTGGAACCTGCCAAGATAGTTAATAAAGATATAAGTTTAGCACCATTATATTCCTCTATTTTCATACAATATTCATTTGGAATTTTTTTGGAATTTATTCTGATAAATTCATGCACAAATTTATGCAGAAACAAGATTTCTGACAATATCTGCTAGATTGATATAAGATCAATATGTGTCGATCTCATATAAAAACAATGTATATGTGACGTAAATAATAATTTTTTATTCCCCATCATCCACATTTTCAGTGATATCGAAACAAACATTCTCAGGAAGATGCAAAAAATACATGCTCTTAATATTACACCATACATGTACCAAGCATGCCCATGCTTCCATTTGTAAACAGAAATGCTAAATATAGAATTCAAGACTGATCGCAAGAGACGTACTACTTCATTTATTGTTCATAAAAGTGGCACACCGTCACAGGAAATCTTTTACTCAAGGGATCTATATATGCCTTACATCACAAAATCCATCAATGCTTCATCATGGACTCACAGTTAAACAGTTACATGTAAATCATGATAATGTTAAATATTTGTAGTTCTGTCTAAAATGCCTCAAGATAAGCAATAGCCCTGACTAGGAAAATAGTTTGAAACATAGGATAATCAAAGATTACATAGCTCGCCTATACAGGTTTTTGTCAGAAACCAGGTTACAGTTTTTGAAAAGTAGGTCAAAGTCCAAGGTCAAGGTCACCAGGTCAAAGGTCAAATGAAATGTCTCGTCACAAGGTATCTACATGTGAAATATCAAAGCCCTACCCCTTATAGTTCAAGAGATACAGCCCAGGTTAAAGTTTTGTCTACGGACGACGACGACAACGACGCCGAGGGTATGGCATTAGCTCTCCGGACTTTTTCGTCCCGGCGAGCTAAAAAGGCCATTACACTATGTGATGAAATTTTGGGAAAATAGTTACCGTATCATCGGTGTATGTAGAAATGTAAATTTTGTACAAGGTGCATAAATGATTGATGTTTTAGGGAGTAATGATATGCTAGCCTAAAATCATGTACAATATGTACATGTATGACCAAAATAATTTGTGAAAGAGGAAACTAGCAATTATTTATTTTAACACAATTACTTTTAATTAAATGAATAACACCTGTGACAGCATTATGTAAAGGTCTTCTAGGTATATACATGTATGTAAATTACCTCCAATGACTGAAGATTGCTTCCAAAGTACTGGAAATACAATGGAATTTTCTTAAAACCAAGAGAACAGTCTATAAACAAAATAACTGTGAGAACTTTTATAATAACTTGGAAATTCTAATATAACAATGAAAAGGAGATATTTCCTATTGAATTGATAATGTTTATGATGTTCTCATTTGGGGGTTGACTCATCGTCGGAAACCCACGCTTAGTCACGCACGCTCACCTCCCGTGGGTCATAACAGCAGAATTTTCACTAGATAGCATTACAAAAATCTGTGAGTACATGTCAGTGAATGAGCTATTTAAAGCCAATATAATTCATATTGTTTTGTAACTAAAAATTGTAACTCTTAAAATTAACAAATATGAATCACTGTCAACATTAATTAGAGCATCTTTTGTTGATAAAATGTCAAATGGATCATGCTTTTGCTATCAATAACACATGCACTGACAAGTACTCGCTATAATTTTTGGAACGCTATCCAGCAAAAATTACAGAGCTCGAGTTTCTTAAGATAGGGATGACTGGGACCATGAGGGACATCGAAACCAACCAAAAGTACACCACTTTAGTATGTTGGTACGTATTTTTGTCTTTTATATCAAATGGTATATACATGTCATCTAAACGAGGCAAGTACTTTAAATCCGAGTAAAACTTCATTTGAAGAGAAATCTCAGATGATTTATTTCTTCCTCCAAAGTCTGAGTTCTCTGACCAATTTACCTAAAACCAGTCCAAAATCATCTCATCTAAGGTTAGCCAACCCAGAACTAATGGATTGAACCACAACCATCTACAGCAGTCAAATCTTGTTTTACAATAGATAAAATATCAGAGCTAAATCCTTATGTACAGTATGTAGTAACCAATACCTTCTCTGGAGACCTCAATGACGGAATCCTGGAACATTTCAGAGAAAGCTAAACTTCCCAGTACTTTGGCTGAGTGTAGACAGCTAGGTATATCATACAGGTACAGGGAGGCTGACTTTAACATCAGGCTGCGAGATCCCTCCTCTACTGGCAGTGTTCTAAAACATATATTTCTTTTACTTTAGAATCAAAGTTATAGACATACACCAGCTTGCCTGCTCAATAGACTATTTGCCGTAATTCATAATGGCTGACAAAATGACGAAAAATGTCCGAGGTGGGCAATTTTGGCGCTCTTTTCCATTGTTACTTCTCAATGGAATTACGTCGTTATTAGTGACGCCATAATGAAAAACAACGCCAAAATATGTTGGAGTGGACATTTTGAGCTTCATAACAAGATCGGAAAATGGTCTATTACTACATGCACAAGAGTCTTTTGTTTATTGATGACTTACTGAATGTGAAAAACTTTTACCTTTATTTATTTAGTTTTACATCCAATTTGACGATCTCTCACTAGCTTTCCCTTACTAAATATAATTTCAAGTCAAAAAAGTTAAAATAATCGATTTGTCAATGTTATTCAATTTCTTCACAAATTTTGACCTATAAATGACAGCATTTTCATAAGACCGAAAAGCTTAATTATACTCTAACATCTTAAGATGAATTTCATGTCTCTTCAACTATAATTTCATGTACCTAAGAAACTTAAATATAATGACTAGTCTTTCTACAAACCTTCCTTCATGATCATGGCATTCTAAATTAAAGACAATATTGGATCTGAAAATAAAAAAAAGATATATTACATCAAAATATGATGTATGTGTTAGAAAAAAAAAAACTCATTAGAAATAAGCAGAATCAACTTCATAAAAGTGAACTGTACAAAAGTCAATTCAAATCTGAAAAATTGTCAAAACTTGTTACTTAAAATGTGTGTAATGTGATAAGTATTGAGGAACAGACAGACAGACTGACAGATACATATGTATAGACATTCAGGAACATATGACGTACATAATTTGCTTTGCAGGAAAACAATTAAAATTAAATAGTCAAAGTAAAGGCATAAATCAAGGACAATATACATTTTTTAGCTATGGGTTGATAATACAAAAAACATTATAATTCTAATTTGTCTTACTTTCGTTGTATATATTTGGTAAGTGTAGGATTAGACAAAAGACTGCACTGATCACATAACATGTCCACTGCAGCAGCTCGTGCCTGAAAAGAGATGTCAACATGACATAAGACTGCATTGATCAGATAACATGTCTACTGCTGCAGCTCGTGCCTGAAAAGAGATGTCAACATGACATAAGACTGCAATGATCACATAACATGTCTACTGCTACAGCTCGTGCCTGCAAAGAGATGTCAACATGACATAAGACTGCATTGATCACATAACATGTCCACTGCTGCAGCTTGTGCCTGAAAAGAGACGTCAACATGACATAAGGCTGCAATGATCACATAACATGTCCACTGCTGCAGCTCATGCCTGAAAAGAGATGTCAACATGACATAAGGCTGCAATGATCACATAACATGTCTACTGCTGCAGCTCATGCCTGAAAAGAGATGTCAACATGACATAAGGCTGCAATGATCACATAACATGTCCACTGCTGCAGCTCATGCCTGAAAAGAGATGTCAACATGACATAAGGCTGTATTGATCATATAACATGTCCACAGCCACAGCTCGTGCCTGAAAAGAGATGTCAACATGACAAAAGACTGCAATGATCACATAACATGTCTACTGCTGCAGCTCGTGCCTGAAAAGAGATGTCAATATGACATAAGGCTGTATTGATCATATAACATGTCCACAGCCACAGCTCGTGCCTGAAAAGAGATGTCAACATGACATAAGGCTGTATTGATCATATAACATGTCCACAGCCACAGCTTGTGCCTGAAAAGAGATGTCAACATGACATAAGACTGCAATGATCACATAACATATCTACTGCTGCAGCTTGTGCCTGAAAAGAGATGTCAACATGACAAAAGACTGCAATGATCATATAACATGTCTACTGCTGCAGCTCGTGCCTGAAAAGAGATGTCAACATGACATAAGAATGCACTGATCACAGAACATGTCTACTGCTACAGCTCGTGCCTGAAAAGAGATGTCAACGTGACAAAAGACTGCACTGATCACATAACATGTCTACTGCTGCAGCTTGTGCCTGAAAAGAGATGTCAACATGACATAAGAATGCACTGATCACAGAACATGTCTACTGCTGCAGCTTGTGCCTGAAAAGAGATGTCAACATGACATAAGAATGCACTGATCACATAACATGTCTACTGCTACAGCTTGTGCCTGAAAAGAGATGTCAACATGACATAAGAATGCACTGATCACATAACATGTCTACTGCTGCAGCTCGTGCCTGAAAAGAGATGTCAACATGACATAAGAATGCACTGATCACATAACATGTCTACTGCTGCAGCTCGTGCCTGAAAAGAGATGTCAACATGACATAAGAATGCACTGATCACATAACATATCTACTGCTGCAGCTCGTGCCTGCAAAGAGATGTCAACATGACAAAAGACTGCAATGATCACATGACATGTCTACTGCTACAGCTCGTGCCTGAAAAGAGATGTCAACATGACATGAGACTGTATTGATCACATAACATGTCTACTGCTGCAGCTCGTGCCTGAAAAGAGATGTCAACATGACATAAGAATGCATTGATCACATAACATGTCTACTGCTGCAGCTCGTGCCTGAAAAGAGATGTCAACATGACATAAGACTGCATTGATCACATAACATGTCTACTGCTGCAGCTCGTGCCTGAAAAGAGATGTCAACATGACAAAAGACTGCAATGATCACAGAACATGTCTACTGCTGCAGCTTGTGCCTGAAAAGAGATGTCAACATGACATAAGAATGCACTGATCACATAACATGTCTACTGCTACAGCTTGTGCCTGAAAAGAGATGTCAACATGACATAAGAATGCACTGATCACATAACATGTCTACTGCTGCAGCTCGTGCCTGAAAAGAGATGTCAACATGACATAAGAATGCACTGATCACATAACATGTCTACTGCTGCAGCTCGTGCCTGAAAAGAGATGTCAACATGACATAAGAATGCACTGATCACATAACATATCTACTGCTGCAGCTCGTGCCTGCAAAGAGATGTCAACATGACAAAAGACTGCAATGATCACATGACATGTCTACTGCTACAGCTCGTGCCTGAAAAGAGATGTCAACATGACATGAGACTGTATTGATCACATAACATGTCTACTGCTGCAGCTCGTGCCTGAAAAGAATTGTCAACATGACATAAGAATGCATTGATCACATAACATGTCTACTGCTGCAGCTCGTGCCTGAAAAGAGATGTCAACATGACATAAGACTGCATTGATCACATAACATGTCTACTGCTGCAGCTCGTGCCTGAAAAGAGATGTCAACATGACAAAAGACTGCAATGATCACATAACAATTCCACAGCCACAGCTCGTGCCTGAAAAGAGATGTCAACATGACATAAGACTGCAATGATCACATAACATGTCTACTGCTACAGCTCGTGCCTAAAAAGAGATGTCAACATGACATAAGACTGCATTGATCACATAACATGTCCACTGCTGCAGCTTGTGCCTGAAAAGAGATGTCAACATGACATAAGACTGCATTGATCACATATACCATGTCCAATGCTACAGCTCGTGCCTGAAAAGAGACGTCAACGCCAATGGAAAAGATCTGAAGATAATGTTACCTTACGCTACGGTGACATAAAACCTCTGGGTAGTGAACAGAAATATACTCAACTCTGAAATTCATTGGATGGTATACAATAGCTTTGACACAATAAGCAAACACTTTCATTAAGACCAAAGTGACCTTGACATATCATACTGGGTCAAGGTGATATAAAATATTAGGTCATGAACAACAACATATATTAAAATATAATGTGACTGGATATGAATTCTAGAGGATGAAGTCCAAAATAAATGATTTACAATTTTAAAGTGACCTTGGCCTGGTCACTTGACCTTGGGTCAGGGTGAAGTGGAACTTTAAAGTCATGAGTAAGAACTTCCCATAAAATGAGTGATTCGACATCAAAAAGATGTAGTCCTTACAGCTAGAATTTGTGAAAAAGACAGACAGAGGGAAGGACAAATTGAGAGCAAAACAATGTAAAATGTTTCAAAAAATCTTATTGTCAACCAAGATAGTCTTTAAATGCGCAGAGGCCTATTTCTGGGTCTCAGAATACACTTTTTGTACCTAAATGTTCTAGCTAGCTCATATGATTACAAATTATGGTATCATTGATAGCTTGTTGCTCAGTAAAGACAAATCTACTGCATAATTACTCTAGTTATGTAACTACATAATCAACTTTTATTGCACAATAAAACATCAAACTGTTTTGTACTGTCTCCACCTAATAAATCTAATGTGAATATCCTGCTGAACTTGATAACAGACCTTGTGAAGACTGGGTGTGGAGGAATCCACGCTGACGGCTTCCAGGACACTGTCAACCATGGCAGCATACAAATGCACTATTTACAAATAATCAATCTTGATTTAGATAAAGTACAGACCTTTTGAAGACTGAGTGTGGAGGAGTCCACACTGACAGCTTCTAGGACACTGTCAACCATGGCAGCATACAAATACACTATTTACAAATAATCAATCTTGATTTAGATAAAGTACAGACCTTGTGAAGACTGAGTGTGGAGGAGTCCACACTGACAGCTTCCAGGACACTGTCAACCATTGCAGCATACAAATACACTATTTACAAATAATCAATCTTGATTTAGAAAAAGTACAGACCTTGTGAAGACTGACAGTGGAGGAGTCCACACTGACAGCTTCTAGGACGCTGTCAACCATGGCAGCATACAAATACACTATTTACAAATAATCAATCTTGATTTAGATAAAGTACAGACCTTGTGAAGACTGAGTGTGGAGGAGTCCACACTGACAGCTTCTAGGACACTGTCAACCATGGCAGCATACAAATACACTATTTACAAATAATCAATCTTGATTTAGAAAAAGTACAGACCTTGTAAAGACTGACAGTGGAGGAGTCCACACTGACAGCTTCAGGACACTGTCAACCATGGCAGCATACAAATGCACTATTTACAAATAATCAATCTTGATTTAGAGAAAGTACAGACCTTGTGAAGACTGACAGTGGAGGAGTCCACACTGACGGCTTCTAGGACACTGTCAACCATGGCAGCATACAAATACACTATTTACAAATAATCGATCTTGATTTAGATAAAGTACAGACCTTGTGAAGACTGAGTGTGGAGGAGTCCACACTGACAGCTTCTAGGACACTGTCAACCATAACAGCATACAAATGCACTATTTACAAATAATCAATCTTGATTTAGAGAAAGTACAGACCTTGTGAAGACTGAGTGTGGAGGAGTCCACACTGACGACTTCTAGGACACTGTCAACCATGGCAGCATACAAATACACTATTTACAAATAATCGATCTTGATTTAGATAAAGTACAGACCTTGTGAAGACTGAGTGTGGAGGAGTCCACACTGACAGCTTCTAGGACACTGTCAACCATAACAGCATACAAATGCACTATTTACAAATAATCCATCTTGATTTAGATAAAGTAGAGACCTTGTGAAGACTGAGTGTGGAGGAGTACACATTGACAGCTTCCAGGACACTGTCAACCATGGCAGCATACAAATACACTATTTACAAATAATCAATCTTGATTTAGAGAAAGTACAGACCTTGTGAAGACTGAGTGTGGAGGAGTACACATTGACAGCTTCTAGGACACTGTCAACCATGGCAGCATAAACCTGCATTAACATCCTGTAAACATACAAAGAATAAATCAAATTCAAGGAATTGTGGTCCCCCGTGGTCAAAGAGTCCAAACTTTTGTTGTGTTACCAAGGGACAGGGCTTATGAAAAGGTATGCACATGTGAAATATTAAAGTTCTATCATTTAAATTACAATCCAAAACTTATGGTCGAGGTTGAAGTTTTTAAATGAGGGTCAACCTCCAAGGACGAGGTCACAAGGTCAGAATATTGTTACCAATAGAGAGGTCTTGTCACAAGGAATACACATGTTAAATGTAAAAGCCCTTTCACTTTCCGTTCAAAAATTATGGTCAAGGTTAAAGTTTTTGAAAAGTACGTCAAACTCCAAGGTCATGGTCACAAGGTCAAAAATTTTGGTATCCATGGAAAGGTCTTGTCACAAGGAAAACACATGTGTAACATGAAAGCCCTATCACTTTCCATTCAAAAGTTATGGTCAAGGTTAAAGTTTTAGATAAGTAGGTCAAAGTTCAAGGTCAAGGTCACAAGGTCAAAAATTCTGGTATCAATGGAAAAGTTTCGTCTCAAGGAATACACATGTGCAATATGATAGCCCTATCACTTACCATTCAAAAGTTATGCACAAGGTTAAAGTTTTTGATAAGTAGGTCAAACCTAGGCTGAGGTCACAAGGTCAAAAATTTTGGTATCCATGGAAAGGTCTTGTCACAAGGAATATACATGTGAAATATGAAAGCCCTATCACTACCCATTCAAAAGTTATGTCCAATGTTAAAGTTTTTCGGACAAACAGACAGACAAACAGACAAACAGACGGACAGGCCAAAAACTATATGCCCCCGAATCTTTGATTCCTGGGGCATAAAAAGATGAATAGCAGATTATTTTGATGGAGATAAAATACGCAAAAGACTAAGTGAAGTTACAACGGAAATTTTAAAAATATTAATGCCATCTCCATTCAATATTAAGTTGTAATGCAAAATATCATAAGTGACTGAAATGGCTTTTTTTTTCTCTTAAAATGAGAATCTATCTAAATGAGAAATATATATAGAATACCAGAGAGAGAGAGAGAGAGAGAGAGTCCAGAACCTTTTGGGGCATTCGTGTTTCACAAACACAGGCTTTATTTTCTATGTTTCCTATCTGCAAAAAAGAAAGAGGACAAAACAGTATGGAAGGAGGGATCGAGGCAAGATCCTCTACTAATTTTTGAAAATACCTTCATCAAAACTCATAGACTGGGAATGAAGCCTCCTTGCCTTGACCACAAACCCATCCCCCGTTTCTTGCAAAAAATAAGAATGGCTGAATCTAGGAAGCACAAAAATATGGGAGTGCCCCTCCCATCTCAGTCGGACCCATCCCATGTCTGACTCCGTCAAAGCTCTCTCCAATCCCTCTGTATAGTTTATCATGTTTATCAATATGATATGACTATACTTACTTTACGTCGTCATCCTCTGCAGACGACAGCGGTGAATCTTTGTCTGAAACAAGAAGAAAATGTCAAGTAATTACCATGGATGGGAATTGTTACTATGATAAAGATAGTCATCACATTTCTGCAAAATGAGGCAAAAATTGCAGTGACAGTCTTTAAAAACCGGTCAGTGGAATTGGTCGTGGAGAGAACTGTTGCGAGCGAAGAAATTTTAAGACGTACAGTAATGTTTTGTGCTAATTATTTAATGTAGAGGATATAATGTAAATTATCTTTTAAGAGCAAGATTTTTTTTACCTATGGAATTTTAATTTCTAGGGATAATAATGAAAATTTGGCCAAAATATAAGGAAAACAGGGCACATCCAAAATTAAAGGGATTCTATAGGAAAGATACTGCCGTTTGAATGTCTGTAAGCCTAAAGAATGAATGCAAAATGAAACTGCTGATGAAATATTTTAACACCAATGTAGAACAATTATGACAAATCAGATCAAAACTGCTCACATTCTACAGCTTCGATATCAAAGGATATGAAGAATAAAGGTAACCATTTCAGTCATCTTGTCACCCATCATCCCTAACGTCCTTTATATCTTTTTCATTCAATATCTTCTGGCAACAATCAGATACTCTCATAATCAATAAATGACTTCTCTTACGAACAAAAACAAAGAGAAATGCAAATCTACACGGCTTCACAATTTAATCATAGGGACAATTCAATTATCGTAACATTTCTTCAGAAAATCAAGCCCTCAAATTCTAAATGGGACGGGAGAGTGTTTTGTGACAGATTAAGACGCCCAAATCAGATTTTCTGAGCCGATTGTCCGTCAGTTTAATTCCAGGAAAGTCTTGATTTGCTAGCGCTAAACCATAGTGCAATATTATCAAGGACTAGACAGCAATGTGATAAAACATCGATCAAAGTCCACAATAAACGCTTCTGAGCTTTATTGGCTTTTGTTTGTGTGATAAACTGTTATGACAAAATATAAATTGCAAATCATAGAACGCTTGAAAATACGAACAATAACAAATAGTTTTCTAGGAGTTCCATTAATTCTAAGATGTTGTATCAAAATGTCAAATTTTATTGTGAAGGAGCAGTTTTAATTTTCACGGTACTTAAATACCATGATCAATATTTGGATTCAAAAGTTCCACATTGTAAATTTCACAGTAACACATTATATTTTTTAAAGTACAGTGGGATGAATGTAGTTTTCAACATTATCTGTACTTTTAAAAATCTTAATAAATAATTTTGTTACCCATTTTTGCGACATCAAGGGAACATTAAAACAGGTCAGTCAGTCTCCTTGATCATCAGTAGTACTAATCATAAAAAACTCCTTTTTAAAGGTGATAGGGCTTTACATATTTCATATGTCCACCCCTCACACTAGTAGTCATCTTGTGACCTGGTATGGGACGATACAAAGTCACTAGGTTTCATACCGGGCGAGGTGAAGCCGAGTCCAGTATTGAAGCCGAGTCCAGTATAAAACCTAGTGACCTGGTATCATCCCGTACCAGGTCACTAGATGACTAGTTATTGAATTTACCCCACCGATGACCTATTCAATAATATTCGTGAAACGTTTGGACGTCGTTGAAAGTCCAGGTATAAAAGTCTAGGCATCCGATATAAGATATACCCTGTGTTCACGTGCTTGACCGTTATTAGCCAATCGCTATTCGGGATTCACCACCTAATTTGTCAGAGGTGGGATAAAAGACTATTCTTTAGCAACCGAATTTTTTACCTTGTGGCCTTGACCATGGAGTCTGACCTACTTTTGTGACCTTTAATCATTCGTTCTCGTTCAAAACATGTCACTTGAAAGAATAAATTATTTCTCTCAACGTTAAAAGAAACTTCCTATTTTTTCATATCAAATATTCTTTTATATTTAATAAGCTCAATTAAGAAGACATAATCAAACACGAAACATGACGATGAAATTATTTTTCATGTCCGTTTTCTCGCAAGAAAATCGCCGTTTCATCGTGACAAAGTCTATAGGAAGCACTTCCTATCCCCCGGGGAAGGAAATCTCATTTTCCTCAATTAGATTGCCTCTTCTTTTTGCGGTTATCTATCACCTTTCTCGTCCTAACTGAACGCAGACTAACAACAAAGTGTCGTGAACCCTTTTATCCATTCATTGTCGGTCTTGCTAAACTAAAACTTGTCATCTATAGAAAATTATAAGCGCGAGCAATTCCAGAATGGTTTGCACGGAGTCATGGTAACTAACAGAGAGAGCAATATGCCCACCCTACAATCACAAATGAACGCCTCCATTACCTCTTAGCATCGTAATAAAAGAGATACTTTGCCGTTGTTACGAGTTTCTCAATTATAAATTATAGAACCAAAGGGCGGGATCTAGGATAATTCCGGAAATTCCTTCTGGATATTGGTACTGACAAGTATAAGGACAATAAATACGATCATGGTACAAGAGAATGGGATCCTGCAAGGATAAAACTGTGATTCAACAATGGAATGTCGATTTTTTTTTCTTCCATTCCGTGCTCAGGATTAGAATTTCTAATCTAGTGTCTAAACAAGATCTTCGGATTACCATATACATGCCGATAGTGTCGTAACACTTGACAGAAACGTGATTAGAACTATTGAATAGGGGATAATATGCAAAACTAATGTTTACCAATCTTCAACTCTTGGCTGAATATTCTGATTATGGATGGAAACATTAGGAAAATGAAATCATGTTGAAATTACGCTTTCATCTCGAAATTCCAAGGTTTTAAGTTTGTGCAGCCTCGCTGAAAATTTTTATGCTGACACTTATTAGCAGATGCATGATTATGAGACTTGAAGTGCACTTAAGGAATTCAATAAAGCGAACTGTTTGTGAACACTGATTTACAAGCAGCATGTACCTCCTTAACCCAGAGTTCCAAAGAGAACCGTTACTTCTGTTGCCGCCAAGAGCTTGCATTTCTGTACATCCGGAATGCTTTCGCAACATATCGTCTGCAACCATAGCAGACGACCAAACAGGAGAAACAGACGAACAAGATTGGAAGATAATAGTCAACCACATCTGCTATGTAATGTTACCGACTGGTGTTGTTCTGTTCTATTGTAGGCTTAGTCGTGAACATCGTCATCTTTTTCAGACAAATCCGGATGTCTTTGGACACATTTCTCCTGGGGTATACCTTCAGCTCCTTGTCCTACATTCTAGCGGTTATTGTGCTCGTTTTACCTCATTATATTGGACCTTCATTAATTCTGACACGGATTCGTTTCTACAATATGATGTTTACCCAGTGGACGTCGTTTACTTGCGTTTGGATTCTAATTTCCGCGGGAATAGAGCGTGCACTGACTAGCGCCATGCCTCATAAAGACCATTCTGGGACATCACGACAAGCATGGATCATTGTATCAATAGTGACATTTATAAGCCTGATCAGTGCCCTGCCGGTCCTGTGGGAGTATCGTGTAGTAACGTCAGATCTCAGTCCGTATCAAAGTGCTCAAACAAATGCCTCAAATTACTTGATCAAAAGGCCATCAACGGCGGAAAAGTCCGAGTTCCATGTGGTATATTTCTGTTATATTTCGAGCTTATTCGTCTACCTCCCGTATTTTCTGGCTATAGTGACTTGTATATCACTAGGGACAAACTCCCGACGACTTCGACTGAACCTGCGCCCGATATATCGGACGACTAGGGGAGTTATTTTGAATCGTAAAATTTCCGAAGAGATCGCGGCATCAAAGCTTCTCATTATTGTCCTTATAGCTTACGTCATCAGCTCGGCGCCATTAACCGTCGTGAACTTTCTAGCCAATCCTATCATAGGGAAGGTCGATCTCAACGATGACGTCATTATTCTCGTCTGTAACGTACTGGCTGTGTGGTATCATATCTATTACGTCATCCAGCAGCAGTTGTACTTTTGTTACAACAAGCAGTATCGATTGACGATGCTCACATGGTGTTGTTAATCATTATTTATAATATTATGTAAGAGTTTTTAAAAGCTCATTTTATCGTCGTCATATTTGCATATAATCTGATCACATTAAATCTAGCTTAAACTGTCATAACACAACATTGATTAAGTATGAAATATCACTCCAATGGTGGCTTACCTACTAAACATTGTAAAATAACTACATAACTTTAATTTGAATTTTTTTTAATTCTAAAAGTAACATCAGGTCATATGACTTTCTATTGCGCTTCTACACTTGTACTGTCTACGTAAATTTTCCTGATATGGGGCATGACTTCCCTTTTTATCATTATAAAATATGGTTTAATGTAGTTGTTTTGTAGTTGTACTCTTCTGTCAAAGAAATGAACAGTTAATTTTTTTCTGTATTCTACCGATGTATTTGTTACATATGAATTCCCCTGTCAGCATCTTTGTCAGCATAAAAGCTGATATATGACTTTTGTTTAGACTTCAAGGTCAAGAAGTCAAAAATTTTGATACCAAAAGAAAGATTTTCCCACAAGGAATATACATATTACATATGAACCCCTATCACTAGCAATTTTAGAGATATGACCATAAATTATAAATGTAATAGTGGGTCAAACTCCAAGGTCAAGGCAAGAAGGTCAAAAAGCCTAGTACAAAGGTCTCTGTCACAAAATAATATATGTAAAATTTGAAAGCATATCATTTATGATGCCAAACTTATGTTCTAGGTTTGAGTTTTTGGAAACAAACAGGACAGATAAAGGACAGGCAAATTAACTGTATGTCTGTTGATATACAGTGAGTGTGAAAACTTCAGATATTTAGGTCTAAGCAGAAAAATATGCGTACTACATGTACATGTATTTATAATACACTTCAATGACCATATAGATGCCAAATAATGCCTTAAAATGAAGCATTTCTATCTTAGTAATTCCAAGAGTAAATGATATAATAAGCAAAGGAAGATATAAATGTGTATATGGTGACACCATATCATAATATACTACCCACCATAAATACGTAAGTATCCAGGTAGTATAAATATTAGAAATTTCTCGAAAACTCACTCCAATATTATCTCTTCTGAGCTTCAAAATGCATAAAAATTGCCAACATAATGTTTGCATTATTTATCTTTATAAAAAATGGAAAAAAAATTATTAGTATTTTTGGATTTTTTTTTTCCGTCAAAAACTGACATTTTTATGGAAAAATTGCAAAAATGTATAAACAGAAATTTAGCCAGGGAATTTACTTCAATTGAAAGCAGTATTGTTACTATTCAGATTTACAAAACAATGAAGCAAAAATCTTTCATTCGGAAAGTATTAGGTGGGTACTTAATTATTAAAGGTGGGTAGTGTATATGTGCATCTATGTGCACCTTTTAAACTTTTTTGTTTTTGTTTTTTTTTTAATTTTATGCCTATAATTGCAACAAGTTAAATTCAATATCCATTATAAGATTTGTTATCCATTGTATCAGATACATTTTGTAACCTTTCCCTCATTTACATATAGCGATATGCACAACATGTTAGGCTTCCATCCGTCAAAGTTAGCTATAGAAGGAAATCAGAATCCATAACAATTTGTCAATACGCTATTAGCCGCTGACTTAGCCTGAATACGGCATATAGCATAGGAAGCCCCGCTACGGTCTCTACTTCCCAGAAATCAATCATCTGTGAGCCCAAAATGATATGGAGATTAGGTTGATATTCATAGCTAATTATAATCACTCATTGTACAAGTTGTCACACTTAGCCTCGGTTATATTTGTGATAACTGATATATAAGCTTGAATAATTAAGGTTTGTGTACAGCAGCAGTTTGTATACTTAATTAGAGTGTTTGACATCAAACAAATGCCGACAAAATTAATCAGTCATGAAAGCTTGATGTAAGACAAGTATCTATTTCTCTGAACCAAGATCTAATCAGACTGACGGAGAATTTAAGGGACATAAAAGTCAGCAGGATTAAGATTGAAAAATTAATTGAAATGAAAACCAAAGACAAATTGAATGTGGACATGTCAAAAGCAGATGGAAAGAATAAAAGAGGGTATGTGGTAGACAGAAAGAAGGATTTAATTAAATCTTGTTTTCTTATCAGCTAAATTAATTAAACTTTTACAATCAAAGTTTAATAACATACATTAGACAAATATGTCATTTATTCAAGGTATATAATACATACAATTTATTTTAAACTTGATAATTTCCTAGAAATTAAATTAAGCATAATTTAATGGCATTAAAATGTAGAAAAGCATTTTCATGTTTGTCTATTCAAAATTCATTTGAATTTATAATAAACAGATAATTGGTATTTTCCTGATTTACATATATTGTAGTGCTGGTAGCATAGTGGTTAGGGCGGTGGACTATGAATCCATAGGTCGTGGGTTCCAATCTCACCGTTGCAGGACATTGCAAAACCATTGTAACTTTGAGCAAGTTACTTTACACTACGTTGCACTCTTTCTACCCAGGAGTAAACCGGGTACCTGGCATTGAGACGAGATGGCAATGTGAATGAAAAGCATTAGCGCCTGAACGGCAGCTCTGCTTGCACTGGATTGTACAGGTCTCGCCAGGGACTGGTAATTGTAGAAGTCGCGTGAGGCTAAAGCAAACGAGACTATAAACCCCTACCTTTTTACTTTATATATATAATGTGTCTAAATGTATTTCATGCATTCAATAAAAGTTAGTAATGTAGTACCATAGGATATCAGTATTCCTAAAATGATTTCAATATACATATACATTAATGTTTCACAGTGAAAATACCACTATATCCCTTTACAACTGTGCGAAGACCGACAAATGCAGCTTTATGGCAGGTTAATTACTAACAAAGCCTCAGTCAAATCCCTAGACACTATCTGTGATTTATGAATTTGTCTGAATGTCAGTAAATTCCATTAAATTGTCACATCATCCATTCTCTTCACTTCTTTGTACGATATGATGGGAAAATTTATAAGAATGCAAGTATTCTGTGTTTTACAATATAGATTCACTGACTGTTAAGTGAGTGTGTGACAGTGTCACAAAACACTTATCTAATGGGAGGAAGGTTGAAAGGCAGTTGTGTGGGTTTTCTTGAGTGCTTCCTCAATTTCTATTCAGTTGTAAAAAGAGACCATTAACTTCTAAATAAAACTTGAATCCTTATGTAACCATGGCAGTAAAGAATCAAGGACCATTCTAAAACTTGGATTAATGACTTTTACATGGAGTGCACTGAGGTTAATATACAAGATTCAATTAGAGAGAAGTTCCATTATTTGTTAATTATGACTAATCAGAGGATGTTTGATTGAAAATCAAAGGTAAAAAAAGGTAAAAATAGAACAAGATGTTTCGCACACCTGGATGGAATAAAGAGATACAGTTGAAATATAGATCTGACAAATATCACATTAGAGGTCATGAGGTCACAAAACATTGGCAGCAGTGGAGAGGCAATGCTACAACCAATAAGCAGGTCAAACATCAAATCATTTACCAATCAAAAATTAAGCCAAATGTTTTAACGAGGCTGTGTCTAATTAGAAAATGATGAACTTCTACCCAAGGTATTTTGACTAAATTCGGATCATATAATTGCAGCATTATAAAATTCATTTTATGGGAAAGAAAATAGAAGTTGACCGTTCAGTATTATATAGGGGTCATCTCAAAGATAATTGCATCTTGCAATGAGACCTTATGGGGTTTTACTGCAAAATAATGATTTTTCTCAAATTTGTCATAGTTCTGCGCAAGAGATTTTAATTAAATTCATGTTATTTATTTGTTGTACTTCAAATATCATTTTAAGAAAAAGAAATTGAAATTTCACCGTCATCAAATTTTTCTAATTGTACACGGCCTCGTTGAATGCTCTTTCAAAGCATTAAGTGATACTCTAACTTCTACGGGCAAGGTGTCAGGAGTAAAAACAATATAGGTACAATTAAAAAGGATATTGTGACAAGGGAAATTATATCACTATTTAATCAAAAGTATTTTCAGGGTCAAAGTTTTTCTCACTCAATGGTCAAGGTAAAGAGGTCAAACATTTAGGTACAAAGAGAAAGGAATACACATGTGAAATATGAAACCCTATCTATGACTATTAAAAAGTTATGGGATAGGTTAAAGTTTTTTGCTGTAGATAGACAGGCAGGACCAAAACTTTATTCCCACAAATCTTTGATTCCAGTAGTGTAATGATATCATCCAGTGTGTGAATATAATTTGTACCAGAAAAGTACACATATGAAAATCTGTGAAATAATAATTTTTTTTTCTTTTGTAAAAAAATATTCAGTGTGTTGAAAAAACGTCTGACATCTTCTAGTGTTGTATTCATGGCATGGTGTAATTATCTGCGAAATTTTAACACCACTTTGAACATTTCCAGATGCAGAGGGTATTATGAATGATACAGAAACTCAAATTCTTAAAACATATATTACCTAGAGATATATCTGGATAGCATGTTTGATTCTTGCAATAACAATAAATGAAAGGCAGCCTGACTTTGATCTTTGATCTACTGAACTAAAATACAATAAGTGACTTCTCCTGATATTAATCTCATTTGCTGTGTGTTGCATACCCATAACAAAATACAAATTATGACATTTATTCTATATATATGTGCAAAAGTTGTCTGTTTCATTCTTGTTTTCTAAAATCGTGTTTTCTATGTTAAAAGGTGACATTAAAATTCAGGTCACTGCATGTTTAGTTTGCACGTTGGAATAGCAGTTGCAGCATGTTTCTGTAGAGTTCATGCATTGCGACGTCACCAGTGTTTGCATGCTAATTGCAACACGTTTCTTTCAATAGTTTCATCTCAGGAATTTACATTAGTTGTGCATATATAATGAATGATTGAAAGAGGAAACTCTAATTGCCTGCACCATTTACATTTACAAGGTGGAAGAATGAATATGACATAAATGCAGGTTGTTTTACATGATATAAGATATACTCACCACTGTGACTGTCTGTCATGTCTGTGAAGAAGTAAGTCCTAGTACAGCAAAGTGGACCTTTAGGTGACACCCCATGGCATATCTATCATTATATCATTGATACACGATGTACAGGTCATAAACAATTATATAATTGATACACGATGTACAGGTCATAAACAATTATATAATTGATACACAATGTACAGGTCATAAACAATTATATAAATGATACACAATGTACAGGTCATAAACAATGATATCATTGATACATAATGTACAGATCATAACAATAGACCCTTTCACATTATCTGCGGTACTAAATTTGAATGCCAGTTCCGGGGGACAACGAATAGATTGCGCATGCACCAGTGACGTCATTTGATTGTTCTAGGACATTTAGCGCGGAATCATGTTTCATTTGTTCCGCAGAAAACATCTTGGAACAATCGAATTACGTCACGGGTGCATGCGCAATCTATTGTTTGCCCCCCGGAACTGGCCTTCAAATTCAGTACCGCAGATAATGTGAAAGGGTCTATTATATAATTGATACATAGTGTACAG
This sequence comes from Pinctada imbricata, assembly GCA_033119305.1. NCBI lineage: Eukaryota > Metazoa > Mollusca > Bivalvia > Pterioida > Pteriidae > Pinctada > Pinctada imbricata. The sequence continues at coordinate 8,883,852 of VSWD01000008.1, forward strand.
GTCATAAACAATTATATAATTGATACACGATGTACAGGTCATAAACAATTATATAATTGATACACAATGTACAGGTCATAAACAATTATATCATTGATACACAATGTACAGGTCATTAACAATTATATAATTGATACACAATGTACAGGTCATAAACAATTATATAATTGATACATAATGTACAGGTCATAAACAATTATATAATTGATACACGATGTACAGGTAATAAACAATTATATCATTGATACATGATGTACACGTCATAAACAATTATATCATTGATACACGATGTACAGATCATAAACAATTATATAATTGATACATGATGTACAGGTCATAAACAATTATATAATTGATACATAATGTACAGGTCATAAACAAAACAGGTCAAATAAACTATTTATCTCTGCAGAATGAAAACATACATGTAGTAGAGTGGGTACTTACATGAAACTACGTAATATATTTACATGTATTTTAATGGCTAGTCCGTTTCATTATTTAGGAACAAATATGTTCTTTACCTTGAAATTGATAGGATTATTATTACATGATACATGTAGTCTCATTCTGATTAGCCTCGAAAAAAACTCTGATGTCAGTGGACGCCATATTGAAAATAGTTTCCCATTGGTCTATCAGTTTTTGTTATAATCTATTATGAAATACAAGTTCTGACACTGGATCATAATTGTATTACTCACAACATTACTCACTCAAGTTGTAGAATTTTGAATGTTAAAAAAGTGCCTGTTTACTTTTACATCGATGTAAATCTTCCATCTTTTTATGCAGTTACAAATAAAGGATGAGGGGATTCAAATGATGTAGTCTATGACAACGACAGTGTAGGATTTTCAGATTTCTCATACATACCATGTGTTTAGCGTGCCCATTAATGCCTGTATTATGGAGATCACTTTGTGACACTTTGTCACCATTCTTTAATTGAGTTAACATTGTCTTTTTGGTATTGGAGCCGAATAATACAAAAGGTCCTTGTCTCTGTTCACTGAAAGATGAAATCAGAAAAGTAAATTTTCTATAAATAACTATGTATACTACATGTACTAGTACATGTATGTTAATTACAGTCATATGTCCTTGTGTGTAACCCTTTGTAAAATCATCTTTGATCCAAAATCAAATGAACATGGTTTTTTCCATTTTACCTTCACCTTTGACTCCTGATTTTGATTTTTCCATTTTACCTTCACCTTTGACTCCTGATTTTCATTTTTCCATTTTACCTTCACCTTTGACTCCTGATTTTGATTTTTCCGTTTTACCTTCACAAATGACTCCTGATTTTCATTTTTCCATTTTGCCTTCACATTTGACTCCTGATTTTGATTTTTCCATTTACCTTCAACTTTGACTCCTGATTTTGATTTTTCCATTTTACCTTCACCTTTGACTCCTGATTTTGATTTTTCAATTTTACCTTCAACTTTGACTCCTGATTTTGATTTTTCCATTTTACCTTCACCTTTGACTCCTGATTTTCATTTTTCCATTTTACTTTCAACTTTGACTCCTGATTTTGATTTTTCAATTTTACCTTCACCTTTGACTCCTGATTTTCATTTTTCCATTTTACTTTCAACTTTGACTCCTGATTTTCATTTTTCCATTTTACCTTCATTTCTGACTCCTGATTTTGATTTTTCTCCTGATTTTGATTTTTCAATTTTACCTTCAACTTTGACTCCTGATTTTGATTTTTCCATTTTACCTTCACCTTTGACTCCTGATTTTGATTTTTCCATTTTACCTTCAACTTTGACTCCTGATTTTCATTTTTCCATTTTACCTTCACCTTTGACTCCTGATTTTCATTTTTCCATTTAACCTTCACCTTTGACTCCTGATTTTCATTTTTCCATTTTACCTTCAACTTTGACTCCTGATTTTGATTTTTCCATTTTACCTTCACCTTTGACTCCTGATTTTGATTTTTCCATTTTACCTTCACCTTTGACTCCTGATTTTGATTTTTCCATTTAACCTTAACCTTTGACTCATGATTTTCATTTTTCCATTTTACCTTCAACTTTGACTCCTGATTTTCATTTTTCCATTTTACTTTCAACTTTGATTCCAGATTTTGAAAATCATGCGGTTCATACTCTTCTCATGGCAAAGATTTGTGAATGTCAGGCGTGTAGCGAGAAACTTTTCAAGCGCAAGCCCTTTTTCAGATAAGGTGTTTGGGAGCCACCATGAGGTCCAGGGCAAAGTCATAATGAAGATTTAAGGGGAGGGGGGGGGTTGAATCTCCCGGACGCCAATGGATTTTACACATTTCCATTGCAGTTTTCTACATTAGAAGTAACCCCTTTTTTTCACATTTTTGTCTACATATATTTTTGTGCAGAACAATGTAGAAGCACCTACATACTTGCGTATGTCTGGCTATGTGCCTGAAAGTCCTGATGATTAGGGCTTATCAGTTTGATTTCAAATTAAATCTAATCAGTTTGACATCTGTTTTCAAATAGCTGAAAAAGTATACATTTGACCTCTGAGCTTGAGGTGAATAGGACTCAGGACACCATATAATGTACATGTATGTTAAAAATTTTATGAAACATGATACATACTTATAGGCATTACAACCTGCATCTTTTATCCATTCGGTCTTTTCAAAATACAGAGTTACTTCCCATTTGTGCAGGTATCTGACGTCAACGCACTGTGACATCATCAAATTCTATGCAAACCAGCATGAAATTAAACAAAATGTTTTTCATAAAAAACAGATGTCTCCCCCCTCCCTCTAAGTTACTTTGACCTTAGGCCAAAAGTGCAAAATGATGTGAAACCTTTGAGTCATGGGCAACATCATACTAAAACATGAAAGTGATTCATTACATTGTTTGAGGTAAAGGCCAAACATGATTGGCACATACAATTTCATTATAAGCATATTTAAAGAAATTGACTTTGGTCACATGACCTTGGATATAGGTGATCTGAAACCTACACTCACTGACGAGGGTTAAGTACCCGAAACATGCATGTTTGGTCCATGCCGCAAACTTATCTGCTTTTAAAGATATAGCACAGACTCAATAGCATTTACAATTTCATTAAAAAATGTAATACTTGACCTTAGTCATATGACCTTTGATCAAGGAGGTGTGAAACCTTTGGGTCATCAGCACCATCATACTAAAAATATGACGTGATCCGATCACGGTTCAAAAGATTAAGCCTGGACATAATACATGTAACAAATACAATTTCATTTGAAATATACTAATTGACCTTGACTTTGGTCATATGACCTTGAGTCAACGTGATGTGAAACCTTTACGTGATAAGCAACAACATACTAAAATATGAAAGTGATCCGGCAAACGGTTCAAGAGATATAGCCCGGACAGGAATGTATGCAAAATTTCATTAAAAATGCACTAAGTGACCTTGACCTTGGTCACATGACCTTGGGTCAAGGTGATGTGAAACCTTCGGGTCATAAGCAACAACATACTAAAATATGAAAGTGATCCGTCAAACGGTTCAAGAGATATAGCCCAGACAGGAATGTATGCATAATTTCATTAAAAATGCACTAAGTGACCTTGACCTTGGTCACATGACCTTGGGTCAAGGTGATGTGAAACCTTCGGGTCATAAGCAACAACATACTAAAATATGAAAGTGATCCGGCAAACGGTTCAAGAGATATAGCCCGGACAGGAATGTATGCATAATTTCATTAAAAATGCACTAGGTGACCTTGACCTTGGTCACATGACCTTGGGTCAAGGTGATGTGAAACCTTCGGGTCATAAGCAACAACATACTAAAATATGAAAGTGATCCGGCAAACGGTTCAAGAGATATAGCCCGGACAGGAATGTATGCATAATTTCATTAAAAATGCACTAAGTGACCTTGACCTTGGTCACATGACCTTGGGTCAAGGTGATGTGAAACCTTTGGGTCATAAGCAACAACATACTAAAATATGAAAGTGATCCGGCAAACGGTTCAAGAGATATAGCCCGGACAGGAATGTATGCATAATTTCATTAAAAATGCACTAGGTGACCTTGACCTTGGTCACATGACCTTGGGTCAAGGTGATGTGAAACCTTCGGGTCATAAGCAACAACATACTAAAATATGAAAGTGATCCGGCAAACGGTTCAAGAGATATAGCCCGGACAGGAATGTATGCATAATTTCATTAAAAATGCACTAAGTGACCTTGACCTTGGTCACATGACCTTGGGTCAAGGTGATGTGAAACCTTTGGGTCATAAGCAACAACATACTAAAATATGAAAGTGATCCGGCAAACGGTTCAAGAGATATAGCCCGGACAGGAATGTATGCATAATTTCATTAAAAATGCACTAGGTGACCTTGACCTTGGTCACATGACCTTGGGTCAAGGTGATGTGAAACCTTCGGGTCATAAGCAACAACATACTAAAATATGAAAGTGATCCGGCAAACGGTTCAAGAGATATAGCCCGGACAGGAATGTATGCATAATTTCATTAAAAATGCACTAAGTGACCTTGACCTTGGTCACATGACCTTGGGTCAAGGTGATGTGAAACCTTCGGGTCATAAGCAACAACATACTAAAATATGAAAGTGATCCGGCAAACGGTTCAAGAGATATAGCCCGGACAGGAATGTATGCATAATTTCATTAAAAATGCACTAAGTGACCTTGACCTTGGTCACATGACCTTGGGTCAATGTGGTGTGAAACCTTCGGGTCATAAGCAACAACATACTAAAATATGAAAGTGATCCGACAAAAGGTTCAAGAGATATAGCCCGGACAGGAATGTATGCATAATTTCATTAAAAATGCACTAGGTGACCTTGGTCACATGACCTTGGGTCAAGGTGATGTGAAACCTTCGGGTCATAAGCAACAACATACTAAAATATGAAAGTGATCCGGCAAACGGTTCAAGAGATATAGCCCGGACAGGAATGTATGCATAATTTCATTAAAAATGCACTAAGTGACCTTGACCTTGGTCACATGACCTTGGGTCAAGGTGATGTGAAACCTTCGGGTCATAAGCAACAACATACTAAAATATGAAAGTGATCCGGCAAACGGTTCAAGAGATATAGCCCGGACAGGAATGTATGCATAATTTCATTAAAAATGCACTAAGTGACCTTGACCTTGGTCACATGACCTTGGGTCAATGTGGTGTGAAACCTTCGGGTCAAAAGCAACAACATACTAAAATATGAAAGTGATCCGACAAAAGGTTCAAGAGATATAGCCCGGACAGGAATGTATGCATAATTTCATTAAAAATGCACTAGGTGACCTTGGTCACATGACCTTGGGTCAAGGTGATGTGAAACCTTCGGGTCATAAGCAAAACATACTAAAATAGAAAGTGATCCGGCAAACGGTTCAAGAGATATAGCCCGGACAGGAATGTATGCATAATTTCATTAAAAATGCACTAAGTGACCTTGACCTTGGTCACATGACCTTGGGTCAAGGTGATGTGAAACCTTCGGATCATAAGCAACAACATACTAAAATATGAAAGTGATCGGGCAAACGGTTCAGGAGATATAGCCCGGACACGATGTGTGACAGACGCACAGACGGACGGACGACGAAGGCAAAACCAATATGTCTCCTCCCCGTTGGGGGGGGGGGGGGAGACATAATTCAGGGAAACAGGGTTACATATATGACGTTTTCAAAGGTAATTAATGACCTCACAATGCTTTTACATCAGACACCTGCACAAATCAAACATAGGACTGTAAAATCGAAAAGACGGAATTGATCTTTATTAAAGAACTACATACTATAGTAACTAACTTTTTGTCTTCTAAGCTAGTTCCGATCCTTCCATGCCTGTAGAAACTCTTTAATGGCTGAAACGATGTAACAATGGTTATGATGTATCTCAATTTTAATCTATATTACATGAAATTTATTTAAGAAAAGTGACCCATGGCTGTAAGATGTATCTTGAAAATTGTGCTTAAAATTAATCATCTGAAATATGAGGTACATGTGTACATGGTTTGAATCATTGAAGAATGAATCATTTCTTGAATTTAAAGGATGACTTGACAATTATTGAGCTTTTTTTTTACCTCACTAATTTTTTCCTCCATCAATCTCTGTGGTGTGGAGGCCCTGTGAAGTACATACAATGTATAACTATCATTAGTAATTCAAATAGAATTAAAAGTCAGATACATGTGTAATTATATCTCATCTCTCATGATAAAGGATCATCTCAAATCATTGTTGGACTTAGTCTGAGCTGTAGAAACAGTGGTAAAGAAACGTAAGATTGAAGAATTTTTTTTCTTCTGGAGACAGTGATGAAGGACATAATGTTTCATCTTTACCGGTAGTTCTTTTAAACTGTCACCCATAATAATCCTCACACAATGATAAGTTCTAGCTCTGGAGTCATTAATTATTAGGGGTATAATAACAATATGGTAGAAAAGCTAGAAACTATGTACTTCCATATCTTTCATACTGTTTTTTCATATATTTCATATTTTTCAATCATGTTTCATTCAACTCATCATGAAAATGTATGGTCCCGAACACTGCCGAAGTCGTGCGTCTTCGGCCAACTTTGTGGTATTTAATTTTTCTGTTTTCAAAACAACCGGAAGTAGAGTGTTATACCCCTAATGCCTTAAGTTATCAAAATCTAATTTGTGAATCTTTCATTTTCACTGTAGTAGCTGATGCATATGTTTCTGCTGATGATACCTTCCTGACCACAGACATTATCTCATCTTCTTGAGACAAGTGTACGTAATACCTTACTCCCCTTGTCAGTTGTCATACACAAAACTGTGTTTTCAATGAGTTTCGTTCGGAGACTTATATTAGGCCAAAAGTTCGAACAAATTTATAGCAATTCAAGTTCTATTTAATGTATTTGGTTGATTTTACTCTCAAAATTGCTTGTATGTGAAAGTATAATAAAATATAGACTCTGATCTTGTTGTATATACCCTCTGAGCAAAAATCGCCGGAGAGTAGTTTTGTGTATGACATCCGACAAGGGCTGGCCGGTAGTAAGGTAATATGTACACTTGTCTCGAGAAGATGACATTATCTTAATATTGATATCTGTGGTTTTGCCCTTTGATTTATAGTGAAGATTGGATATTGTTTTGTATAATACTCACTGAGTTAGACTTTGGATGAAAAAGAAAATTAGTTCACTCACATTTCTACATCAATCATTGTCACAGCTGTGCTCCACTGTCTCTCAAATAAAGTCAGCTCCTTAAATATTCAGTATAAACAGAGATCAAATGTCAAAATTTGATAATACTTTCATTAATTGCCTCAAATAACAGTCTTTAAAAAGATAGCAATCTATTAGTGATAATTCTTATGTCCAAGCTAAATCAGATACTGGTACATTGTCTGTAGAATAATGTGAATTGTAAAATACTCTTTAACAAAATAAATTTATGATGTCCTCAGAAAATTTCAAATCAAAGTCATTAGTATATGCATCGCTAACCAAAATGGCAAGTAACATGTAGGTTACATGTACATGTACATCTTTGCTTACATTTGTGAGCATCATTTCCATGGCAACAGGATCCATTAAGCTGTACAGTTCTTGTAACTGACGACCCATGTCTACTGTCTATAAAAATTTCATATCATAAGTTCCATTATACATGTAGATGATTTCATGTAAATCAAGTACATCTCACAAGGAAGTTTGAGCAAAGTACAAAGTCTTGTACAAATACATTTTTTGCTTTGAAAATATTGACTTTTGATGAGTGCAAAAATGCTAGTAACCTAATAACTGGTAAATTATCATGAAATAAGGAAAATGTCTAACTTGATATCAAAGAACAAATAAGTGTATAAAATAATAATAACAAGGTAAATTAATAATAATACAGAGTGCATGTACTAATACATATAATTGGGTCATGTAGAATTAAATACATCTTTCTCAGAAAATTGAGACTACAAACAAAGGAAATTAAGGAAGGTAGTATATTTTTTTATCAAAGAGTACTCTTGCAATATAAGTAAAGCATTAAGTTTTGCAAACATTCTTTTTACGTAAGAGAGTATTTCCCCAAGTAAACTGGGAAATAAAGTTTTAAAATGTCACTTTCCTCCCATTCAGTTTATGAGAAAGGGGAGACGTAATTCATGATAAATAAGTACGCGAGCGCCATGTCACGTACAAGGCTCGGAATGTATTGCGGTTCCTCATCTTGCCTATTGAAATCCCCGCGATTTACATGTTTAAAGACCCCTCACTTCTTCAGGAAGGCCCGTGAGTAGGACAGCGTTCAGCGTGAATACGGAAGCCAAGGCTAGATTGATTGTCATTAAACCGCTAGTTGATCGAATTACATTATATTTACTCGGGTACATAAAACGTTGTTGATAAAACGTAAGCTTAAATCCTTACATTAACGGATAACGTTGATGTAAGGATTAAACAGACATTTGTCGCGTGTCGGCGGTCCGTGAATACCTTTAAAATCACGAACGTCATTATCAATCGAATCTGAAATATTACAATAAATTCCTGATGTTGTTCAGCATAATTATTAGTATACATATGCTGTTTACATTTATAAAAAGACCGAGAGAGAAAAGAGTATGTCGAACTCATTGAAAAAAATATCGATCGTTAAATTGTCCGCGACGCGTGCCGGCGTGTGGTCAGTAGCTATACAATAAATGAAGTCGGGATATAAACTTTCTATTGTGAAACGAAGGCTTTCTATTGTGAATACAGGGCTCTTGTACTCCTGCGATTTTCCATTATTACACCCTTCATCAAGCGTCAAAGCCTCTCTTTATACGTTCTTGTTTTAATTAATGTATACACAGGTAAACATAAATTGGCCACTAATTACCCGTCCCCTAATTACCATTAATGTGTGAAGCCACGATAGAAAAGGACGCGGATCGAAGGATTTTACAAAGGCATTGTGCGCTATCAGAGGCGGAACCGAGAAAATTATGTCCGTTATAGGAGGTTATTAACACCGATTGGGGTACCAGAAGGGTGTCCGTTGTCCGGAGAACGGAGGTGTCCGCTATAAAAAAGACATTTATAACACAAAAAACGTTAGGGGGGACTGAAATTGTCCGTTATGTACAGTTGTCCGGTATATAAAGGTGTCCGTTAACACAGGTGGGACTGTATGTAATGAAATGTAAGTAAATTAAAAAAAATTACCTCATATTTCAAAGTGAAGAATCCACCCCTGTAAATAAAATTGTCTGTATTTTTAAAATCATTCCAATAGCCTCAATCACTTTATCTGTTATGTTTTAGTGTATGACTATGAAAGATAAATATCAATCAAAACTACAAAGAAACAATTCTTGCAAAGCTTTACTCTACTCTAACCACTGTACATACAAATGAATGAACAGAATTTGCTCCAAAAAAATCTTCAAAGCTCAATATGGGTCTCAGTATGTATGCATTAGGTATAACATAGGTATATGCAAAATAGATGTTTATTGGCATATTAGAACTTGTATTAGATATTGATAAAACTTTCATTTTTCCATTTTCAGATTTTTTAAATCAATAATTTCCTTTTTTTTTTCTTTTCTTCAATATGAACATCCATTAAATTAATAACAAATATTTATTTAAGACTTGACATTAAAAGCTGATACAGAAATTATGATCTGGAAGGGACTCCAACGCTCGCCTAATTTCAATGTGGAAGTTTTTTGTTTTATCTTTCCATGGGTTCTATATATATAACCAAATTATGCAATATGATAACTGATCTCAAGAAAATATATCAAGAAAAATGTAGCACTGAACACAACTAAACTGAAGAAAGGGTGGGGAGGGGACTTCCTTTTTAAATCTAATTACAGTGGTGTGAGGAATCTTTATATACCCTCCATAATCCTCAAGTGCATATGCCTGTATTATCGGCCATTTCTCTAGTAGCATCTTGTCGAACTCTCCGATCTCCAGACCACTGTGGCAGTATGGGATACCTATCTTCTGTAAACCTTCTACCATAGCAACGAAAGACGTCACCTTAAAATTCTCAGCAGCTTCCTCGTCTTCATACTATAAATAGCAATGATGAAATTAATATCAACTTATAATCGTAGGCAAGTACAAGTAAATTACTGAATACAATAGTAAACATAGTGTAATCAAAGATTACGAAGCTCACCTTGCGGCAGCAAAGTTCAATTTAAAAAATTCTCTAAATACATGTAAATTAAGAAAATCACTCAAGTGGAAAAAAGTAGGTCAAGGTCATTTTATGAAAGTTTGATCAAAGATACATCCAATATGCAAGTTTGGTACATGTAGCACTTATACTTTGCTCAATATTGGTCTTCAAAGGCAAAATCACTCAAGTGGAAAAAGTAGGTCAAGGTCATTTTATGAAAGTTTGATCAAAAATACATCCAATATGCAAGTTTGGTACATGTAGCACTTATACTTTGCTCAATATTAGCCTTTAAAGGCAAAATCACTCAAGTGGAAAAAGTAGGTCAAGGTCATTTTATGAAAGTTTGATCAAAGATACATCCAATATGCAAGTTTGGTACATGTAGCACTTATACTTTGCTCAATATTGGTCTTCAAAGGCAAAATCACTCAAGTGGAAAAAGTAGGTCAAGGTCATTTTATGAAAGTTTGATCAAAGATACATCCGATATGCAAGTTTGGTACATGTAGCACTTATACTTTGCTCAATATTGGCCTTATAAGGCAAAATCACTCAAGCGGAAAAAGTAGGTCAGATGCTGCATACGATGCATGGGTTCACCTCAGCATCCCAAGATGAATCACTTGTGAAAGTTTGGTTACTGTAGCATCGGTACTTTGTCAGATACTGAGTTACCCTAAAAACTTTAACCAGACATTGACAAAGTCATTCAACCGGAAAATGTAGGTCAGATGCTGCATCCGATGCATGGGTTCACTTCAGCATCCCAAGATGAATCCCTGGTGCAAGTTTGGTTACTGTAGCATCAGTACTTTGTCAGATACTGAGTTACCCCAAAAACTTTAACCGGACGTGGACACGGACGCCGGGGTTATAGCATAAGCTCATCTCAACTTCGTCGAGGTGAGCTAAAAATCATTCCAAGGAATGCATGTGTCACCTGCGAAACATAGCGACACTTTTGTATAGGGTGTGACACTCTAAGTGTGACAGACAGGCAGAGAGATGGACAATGGACAAAGTGATCCTTTGCTTCGCAGGTGACACAAAAAGTCGTAAAATTAAAAATTCTACTCTCATGCTGTCATTAAGGAGGTCTAGGACAGCCAGTCTTAAATAAGATCCTATCATTTAATTTTCATAATAAAACACCACTAAAGACGGTATGGCCGGATTGCAAAGTAAGTTTTTGTCACTAACTGGGTCAAGGTCAATAGGTCAAATAATACAGCATACCGTAATTGAAAGGTTTTGTCAGAGGCAACCAACATGTATAAAATAAAGTTTCTACTGCACACATTTCCATAGATTTTGCTTCAACCAGGAACTTTAACCAAAATCCTTAACTAGGTCAAAGTCCAAGGTCAAGGTCACTAGGTCAAATGTTACTGCATGAATTGAAAGGTCTTGTGATGGGCAAGCTTCATGTATGATATAAAGTTTCTACTGCATACAGTTCCATAGATTTTGCTTCAACCAGGAACTTTAACCAAAATCTTTGAGTAGGTCAAAGTCCAAGGTCAAGGTCACTAGGTCAAATGTTACGGCATAAATTGAAAGGTCTTGTCATGGGAAAGCTTCATGTATAATATAAAGTTTCTACTGCATATAGTTACTTAGATTTTGCCTCAACCAGAAACTTTGACCAAAATCTTTAACTAGGTCAAAGTCCAAGGTCAAGGTCATAAGGTCAAATGTTATGGCATAAATTGAAAGGTCTTGTCATGGGCAAGCTTCATGTATAATATAAAGTTTCTACTGCATATAGTTCCTTAGATTTTGCCTCAACCAGAAACTTTAACCAAAATGTTGACGGCAGACGGACGGACGGACGGACGGACATCGTCAATCTAAAGGTCGGAATTGCTTTGCAATCCAGCCAAAAATCATAAATGTTAGGCCATACAAAATTAATGTTTAGGTTGACGGGCACTTTTTGAGAAAAAAAAGTGAGGGAGGCAAGTTTTTTATTTTTTTTTTGCAAACGTGAAATTTGATGAAGGTATCTTTAACCAAATTTCTAATTCAAGTGTTTTGATGCTTAAAATACATTAAAACATAAATATAGTATGAAGTGGTAATGTTGAGTGCATTGATTAACAAGATAATCCAACGTCTTCTTGTAATATAGTAATTGCATTTCCAAATCTGAAGTTTGCTAGATATTCTGTGATTTGGTCACACTTATTATATGTATCATATGACAGAGACGATGTCCTATGATAGACCAGTATGAAGATGTAGACTAAATACATGTATGTTGTAGGGTACATCTAAATTATGCTTAAGTGCATGCAACTAAGTGAGTGAAAATTGTAATTGTTGCTCAGTGCTTAGACCGAAAATTTGACCCATGGCGTCGGCAAAAGAGTTACGATAAATGCAAAGAAACATGTCTGACAATTTAGTTTGAATTCTAACAACGATTACACAAGGGTACCCAATTGATTCTTATCCCTTTTCACTGTCGGACTCGAGCAAGTTGTCTGCAAATTTGAATTTCTATCCCGCGGAAAATTTTGAAGTTTCTGCTATGTGCTTAGGTTTTAATTGACCAATTTATTGGTAAAGAAATAAGGATCGCGTAGTATTTCTGCCCCTCCCCTTGATCCCATCACCGGCGTTCCCGGCTGATGCCGTAATATAAAAGCTCTACATAGCTTACTTTATTGATTTCCTTGTACACAATGCTGTCTCTAAATAAAAATTTCTTATGTCTTTGTCGAAAATTCTTGTGAAAATTAATCAATAATACACCGGGAAAGCCAGTTTACAATTCTACCATAGTCAATCTGACGTAAACTGTGAGTTCTAGACAAAAACATTTTCAAATTTCTAATAAATTAAATAATTTAAGTAATAAAGAAGTATATAATGCGCTTGCATATTATCACAACAGAGTCCAGTATCATTTTACGTTACGTAACCACGTCCGTGATATGGAATATACGCGTGGTCGAGATTATCGTACAACCAACAATTGAATACGGTAGCTTGGGTAAATAATATTATTTCATGTAAATAAGTATTGAGTTACAGCTTCACAATTGATATATTTTATGGAGTAAAGAATATGTAAACAAACAATTTGTATTAGCACGACGACGTTCAGTTGACGACTGTTAAATTATGGTAAAACATGCCATAAAAATCGTAAATGCGGCGGGTTTTTAGGCAATGCAGCGGTGCCAGTCAAACGAAATTTTAATTTTTCTTGGCCTTAAACATACTGTTTCTACATGCAAAGTTTCATCAATTTTTTACTGTTAGTTTTGAAGTTACGGATGTACATACACTGCCATCCATAAATAACTATACAAACAAGGAAATCATTCTAAATTCGTTATATGTTTATCCTAATTTTTCAATCCTGAACTTGAAAGAATCATAATAATTGGTTTCACATAATTCAAAATTATCTATTGTGATAAAGAAAATGTAAAAAGAAACTTTTTTCATCTGCACAATTTTTTTCCAAAAATTGTCATTTTTATACAAAAAAGTATAAAAATTCAAAAACTTCAAATATTTGGGTCAAGTTTGTTACAAATGATTTCTACGATGTTCATTATTAGAATTATACAGTAATGGATTTGAAACTGTTCATTTTATAACATTAGCTTGAGTAGAAATAGTGTATACTAATTTATGGATGGCAGTGTATATACCCATTGAAAGCCCCAAAATGGGCCGTAAATGGGCCATTGAAATTCGCTTTACATATTAGCCTATTTTATACGTACCTCATCGTCTGTCATACAGTGGAATCGTACATTTCTCCAGTGACTAACATACGGCAGTAAGTAATGGTAGTTGATAGGATTACAGTAAATATCTACTTCATTATGCCTAATCAAGATGATCAGATCTGTGGTAAAAGAGATATAAAGCTCAACTAAATGACAATGACCATGATATGTCCTGCATCAAATTTCACTCAATAAAATTAATCAAATAATGTGAATTGCTTTTACAATACGGAAGATCGCAAATACTTCTAAACAAGACTATACGTATGTTTTCGCGCACTCCTCGATTGTTCTCCATTGTAATGACGTCATCAATTTACTTGGGCAGAAAAGTTGCCCAAGTTTTGAACAATGGTTTAGGTAGGTGACAAAATGAAAAATCTGAACGGGCGCGCTGCACGCGCTCTATTTGCGAGCTAGCGTATTGTTAAGAAACCTCTGTAAATGTAAGTTGTACATGAACTTGGACTTACAATTTTCTCTAAATCTATTTCCAAGTTCTGTCAAATCCTTTCATGGTATGTTATACCCTTACTTCTTGGCTTAAATCACAGGGGTGAGGTATCATAGCTTGGTCACAAACCCTTTACTCTATAAAAACCCTTTCCTCTATATCCTAATTCAGATCATTTATATATAAAAGTTCATTCATATTCAAAGTTCTTTGACTTATACTCTAAGTGCGAGATATTTCCTATCAGAACTTCTTAACAGAACAGACAAATGGATAGATAGACAGACGAACATATGGTAAAGGTAAAGGTAGGGTGTATAGTCTCGTTTGCCTGAGCCTCACGCGACTTCTACAATCACCTCCCTGGGGAGACCTGTACGATCCAGTGCATTCTCAACTCCCTTGGGAGTATACAAGCAGAGCTGCCGTTTAGGCACTAATGCTTTTCATTCACACTGCAAGCTCATCTCATGTGCCAGGTACCTGGTTTACTCCTGGGTGGAGAGAGTGAAACGTACTGTAAAGTAACTTGCCCAAGGTTACAATGGTTTTGCACTGATCGGTGACCGTGATTCATACCCACGACCTATGGGTTCATAGCTCCATCGCACTTACCACTATGCTACCAGCACTACAAAGCTGAGAGCGACAATTTCCATAGTAAACATCCACCCAATGTTTGTTTACTGTTGGTATTACCATATAATTATGGTAATGTTTATTATATGTACATGTAACATCTTACCATCTATTGTTTCTTCCTCATAACCAGACCTACAAAAAAAGAAATTATTATCACATGGAATACATGAAACAGTGAGTAATGTCCTCCCATAGTAATAAAATAAAATTGTTAAATTTTCAATAAAGTTTCATTTAAATTTCTGGATACTTAATTAAACTTGGCTTGCTTTTCACAAATATCTATAAAACATATATATCAATAGCTGATTTTCCAGTAGATTCATAGGGCGGTCCGACACCAGACATCACAAAATTTGGCGATATTTTCATTGTGACGTCACAATCTGACCTTGAATATGTGACTTTGACTTTAAAGAATTACCTTGACCTTCAGTACATTGCATAACTACATGCACCCCTGCAAGTCTGATGGTAGTTATACTGTACATGTGGTTATTTTTGCTGGGGGGGGGGGGGGGGGGGAATTTAACGATCATAACATTAAGACGGTAAGCTTGGGGGAAGTATTCACGATTTACATTTATCTTCCATTGAAAGAATGCAGGAGGGTTATTTTTGCACAGGGAACATTTTTGCGCAGGGAACGTTTTTGCGCAGGGAACATTTTTGCTGAAGTCAACTGATTTGTGAAAAGTACCAACATGCAAAAATTTCTACTTTTACAGTATTAATGCATATAATAGTAATATAGACAAATATGAACAATGTAAAGTTAAGACTGACAAACAGATGGACATTCAGACCGAGGCAAGAGAAAGTGATGCCTACATGTTGTTTTTTCCTTTAAGGGGTCAAAGTAACAAACTATAATGTGTACCTCTCTAATTCTTGTTTGCGTACTTCAAAGAACCCAAAGAGAAGGTAGTGAATCAATTCATTGGTCCCATCATTATACCTACTGTCAATACCTGAAAAATCAAAGTACAAACAAATATGATCTATTATAGTCATATATACATGTATAGACTTGTCGGGAAAATACTGTAAATTGGTTTTTATTCGTCAGGTACCAATTTTCGCCATTTTCGTCAGTGCCTTCCTTGACGAAATTACGTACCGACGAATATAAATACTCCTGACAAAAAATAATGTGTAGTAAGGAAAAATTGAATCAGTCTCTAGGTAAACTTAAATATTAACCGGGAACACCGCGGAGGAGGGAGGAAGAAGCTGCAGTTTCCGAGTTTCAAGACATTGTTAAATAGTGTTATTACGACAGGCAAATGACAAATCAATAACACTGAATACGCACTCAAAGTAACATTTGTACTTCTAATTACCAAATGATATGTTTTCACAGCAAGCTAGGCAATATACATGTTTTCAATTGTTTGTTTACTGATAATTGTTAAACAAACAATGAAAACAAACTACATACGGCGGATTCGACGGCAGATCTAAATATGAAGACGAATTTACATTTTTAGGGACCCTTGGATGACGAATTTACGTACTGACGAAATAGTCATTTTAAACGAATTGACGAAAATTGGTACTTACGAAAATAAAGCAATTTACAGTAGAAAAGATTATGGTATAAGAATTTCTATATATAGGAATATGTCTGTCTAAACTATGAAATTTTCTAGCTGCCCACCCAGTCCATAATTTTTACATTGCTTGTATTTTATAAAATAAGGCTATGAATGAAAGTATCAGTGTCTGCATTAATTTTATAGGAAGACCACTTAAAATAAAGCAAATCCCAATATTCTCACTCAAAAATAAATCTATTTATTTCTATTTATTACCAATTTTCAAAATTGAATGTTCATCAGTTTCGAAGCAATAAAAGACAATTATAATTTACATAGAACATGCATAATCATTTCACATCCTGATACTTCAACATGTACAATAAACATACAATTAACACTAAATGAAACAAGAGCAGAAACTTATAACTGAAAACATGTAGTCATAAAATCTTGAATACATGTATAATAAACTATAGGTATATCATACCTAATACATCACCTGGTATTGTAAAATTAAAATGGATATTATATTATGATTATGTAAATGCTACATATGATAACTTAGTGGTTAATTAAGTCTCTCACAAAATACACCATTCAAATGTAAAAATAAAAGCACAGACATAATGGTGGTTTTAATTGACAGAAGAACATTGTATGAACTAGATTTCCGTGATTCTACCGATATACTTCAGGATCATGAGGATGGTATATGGGAAATTAAGTAGGTACAACTACAGGACAGACAATTTTTGTGTACAATTGTATTCAAGAACATGAAGATGAACAAACTTCATGTTTTTTATACAATGAATAATGACTAATGGCCCAAGTAGCATATAAGATACACATAGAGCTGAATATTACAAAAAAATATCAGATTCATAGAAGGGCTTCAAAAGTTGTGGTACCTTGAGTGAAAAGGGAATGCCACAAGCAAAAATATGTGAAATACATTTAAAGCCATAATTACTTGCCTTAAATTTTAACCCAATAAGTCTGTGTACATGGTATATGTCAATTTCCAAGTTCAAGGTCAATAAAATTTTAATACTATAACAGAAAAGTCTTCAGTTACTTCATTATGCATGGAAATTAGCATGATATTTTAAAATTGGTTTCTGGTCCTATCATATTACAGTGCTGTAGTGAAAACATGTACAAATCATTGAAATGTAGCTTCCCCCTTTTTAGTAATTTGTAGCGAATTTTCCCCCCTCTGGGGCATAATTAATCCCCTAAAACAGAGAGGATTTTCAGAGGTAATTTTTTCAAAGACAATTTCCATGTAAATGAAACTGTATTAAGTCCACCTGTTTTAAATGACCTTGATTTGGCATCCCCTTGAAGAGTTTTGAAGGCAGGTTTAACTGTATAAATATATATATATACACAACCAATGTATTCCCTTAAATGCAACTATTGATACGAACGTGTTCCATTTCTGCATGAAAACGCTCGTGATGTCACAATGCATATGATCTAAAGAAACATGCCACACAGAACACACAGAAGTGCATTTATTGCATGAAATGCGCTAACACGCATAATACATGAACGATAAATGCACTTGCTGTGTGTTAACTTGCATACCCGTAACAAAACACAAAGTAAGACACTTATTCTCGATGTGTAAACATCCATAAAAATGTACCTGTTATACAGAGTATAGCATCTGGTTGTTGAGGGTTTGTGTCACCATCTCTCAGAAGATTCTGTACACTTGCCAGTCGACTACCACTGAAATTTAAAAGCAAAATTGTGTAATGAAAATGAGAACTTTTCATGATCATTTGTGTGATCGGATACACTGCTACATGTAAAGTCCAATAAAACTCTGATTCAGTAAAGGTCATGCAT
Source organism: Pinctada imbricata (assembly GCA_033119305.1). Lineage (NCBI taxonomy): Eukaryota > Metazoa > Mollusca > Bivalvia > Pterioida > Pteriidae > Pinctada > Pinctada imbricata. The sequence continues at coordinate 8,902,298 of VSWD01000008.1, forward strand.
GTATGATGACATTATCATTATTATTTAAGGCTGGGCCGATATCATGACAGAGCGATCCTATACTGTACCCGGTACGTATTGCGATGCCACCCTTCCCTTACAGTATGTATGAGGATACTTTAAATGAAAACATTTTAGAAGAAATTCAAAAGACTTATTTAAGGAACTTTAAAAAAAAACTTGCATATTTGTCATGTTCCCCGCATGTTTTCAAGATGTTTGACAAATAACACATTATCTTTATCTTGTCATCTTTTATATTATTCCCTTTTCAACATAAACATGATAAATAAAGATGCACTCCAAAATGTTCCAACATGGCAGATTTGAACCATGCAGTCACAGCGTTCAATTATGTTGGCCCCTAAGCTTCTGTTTTGCATCTATGAAAATGTAGTCAGTCCAAAAATGAAAGCAAAAGAAATCTGAAAGCCAACTTTTATGTTATCTCCTACTCACCATCTGGGCAACTGTTAAAGGTCAAATCCTTTTTTTTTAAAGGATCCTCCAATTTAAAAATTTCTACCCTTGCTGATCATGTGTACATTATCTGCATTATGTTCAACAGAAAATAAATTCACCAAAAAAGACATTTATTTGAATGATTTTGCTTTCTTTATTATGTATCACTTATGATAAGGTGAGAAAAAATCGGTCCAGTAATATTTGATTCAGTCCAGTAAAAATTTGATAATTACTGGACCGAATGTCCAGTAATCCTCAAAAAGATTCGGTTCATTGTAAGGACAAGGAGTAACTGCCTAAAATTGAAGAAAAAACATTGTTGCCTTGAAATCAGGAAGAATAGTTTACCAACAGAATAGTTAAAACTTGGAACAGCTTGCCCAATGAAGTCGTTGATGCCAAACATTAAATCATCTTAATTTAAATATCAACTCAACATCCACTGGAAAAGGCAGGATATCAAATCTCAGCCGAAGTGTCTCATGCCATACAACATAGATTAACCAAAACACCAGAAAGGATCTAGGGAGTCGTTTGACTATTTGACAGATCTCATAAGAGATCGGACATTTAGAACGTATAAGTATCCGCATCGTATCAAAAAACGTATCGTGCCTATTCTACTAATCATAACGGAGAAAATTTTCGGATAAAGCAGCTGCAAAATAGGAAGTTTATCATATAAAGAGGGTAAGGGGGATGAAGAAAAAGATACAAACACACACAACACCCCCCCCCCCCAAAAAAAGGATATTAGCATTCATATGTACACATTGCATATATTGTTTACAGTTTAGGGTCATGAGGTGAAGGGGGATGATGTTCATGTATCTAATAGTATACAAAAGTAATAATGTGATTGCATTTAAAAGAAAATATGTGCGATTAGCAGAGCGGTCAACGCGTGAGCTGATGTAAGAGAGTGTTCGATTAGGACTTCGATTTAAAAGGGGATGTCACACCTTTGAAATACTTATAGATACATGAACCTAAATATTATTAAAAAAAAAAGTCATATATAAATATTTAAATAATCTTATTCTTTTTTCATGTACATTTGTAGTGTGGGAATTAATATAATTTCAATATATATATGAGGAAAATACAATGTAGGCATATATAGGACAATTTTTTTCATAAGTTTAGGATGTAAACAAAAATACTGTTCTTTTTAGTTAAATAGTTATAAATTTCGATTAATCGATCAATTAAGTTTGATTTTATGAATAAATGTATATTTTCATACACCACACTTCCCACAACTACATTGAAGAAATTAACTTTATAATAGGATATCATAGCCATGAATTCATAGACTCTAAATCATATTGAAAATAAAAGAATTCTAGAACAACCATGTCTCGTCTACACAAACTTATATGGAAACAGCAAGATAAAAATATGACGAAATCACCAGATCTTCATACATATTTCCTTCATAATTTTCACTGAAGCGAATCCTCAACATGTAAAATGCACACCATGAAGTTTTGTAGAGAAAATTCGAAGAACAACCGAAAAATAGTTATCTAAATTCGGCAATATAGATAGATCATTTCAGTCAGTATCACGTGACTTCAATAAAATATTTCTAACTTTTGTATTTACTAATGTTATGTTTAATACCAATAACAAAGAGCTCATGTGCTTAAAAATGGTATTAACAAAAGAAGTAATGAAGTAAGTTAACACAAATAAGCAACAGAGAGAACTTGCTTCACAGAATGTATTGTAGGTGGCGCTACAATCAATATCCGGTGGAAATTTGCTTTTCTCTTGTACCCAGTAATGTTCAAATGTTGTAATTAAAATTCCCATCTATTCATTTTATCATATTCTCATATACAATTTAGATTTTGTTAAAAAAAAAAGATTGTGCTAACGTCTGATGTATTGTACATACATTGTCTTCAAAGCCTTTCAAAAATTTATCATTTTTGGAAAGGCCCTGTCATGAAAAAAGATGGCCCATTGAAGTCTAAGTAGAAGGTTGAGCAAGTTTGCCTTCCCAAACAGAGATTGAGAAAAAAAGGTAAAAATTATTTGAACCAGTAATGATTGGTTCGGACCAGTAATCTTCAACATATTACTGGTCTGAATGACCAGTAATCCATCACAAAGTTTCGCGTTCTGTATACATGTAACATATCCCAAAATTTACAACAAAAGCGAGACATCAGTGATCATTTTACTTTCATTTTTGCAAATTACAAAGTAATCAAAAACGCTTTTATCAGGTTGGGGAAACGTACCGATCGAGCTAATATACCTCGATTGAGCTAATATACATGTACATGATTGGGCTAATCAATCTGAATATTTTCTGTGGTAAAAAATCCAAACATTCTCAAAATTATTTATTTGTGCAAAATCGCATTAGTTCCTTATAAAAGAAGAAATTTTTACAAAAGAAACATACTTGAAAAGTGAATAGTTACTGAGAAAATATACCTCTATTTTCCAGAATATACTTACCTTGGTTACCTTGGTGTCGAGATCTATGTTAGGCTTTGCCTCTCGGATCCATTTGTTACATTTGTTACAATTCTGACCGCTTCCGGTTCATAACAATTTGGATTAAATTTCAAATAAAAACCCTTCCAATGGGCATTTAGTTTGTTTTTAAAACTATTTACATTTTTGGCATCTACAACACTCGCAGGTAGGGAGTTCCAAGTATCTACTACCCTATGGGTGAAGCAAAATTTGCGGATATTGGTTCTGTTGTGTCTTTTAAAAATCTTTTTTTCATGGCCGCGTGTTGGGTTGGTATTTAAGGGGAATAGTTTGGCTTGATCTACTTTATCAATGTTGTTTAATATTCTGAATGTTTCTATCATATCAGCTCTGAGTCTCCTGTACTCTAATGATGGAAGGCCAAGATGCTTCAGACGTTCACTATATGAAAGGTTCTTTATGTCTTTACTGGGCAAGATTTCTCTAAATCTAGAAAGTTTTCAGGCAATCTTGCTTTTTAAATACATTGTATTGTTTCTTGATATAAAAGCTTGTGCGATTTTGCACCCAAATAACATTTGGAGAAAAAAGTTTTTTTCTCTGAATAAAAAAGTCAGACTGATTAGCCCGATCGAGGTACATTAGCCCGATCGAGGTATATTAGCTCGATCGGTACCTTTCCCCAACCTGTTTATCCAGTTTCCGAAGTAAGCCGCGAGGACAGTTTCATTCCCACCTCAGATTTTTCTTTTTATGCAATTTTTCATTTACCTTACAAAAGGTGTAAATGTTTCAAGTCGTATATGTCTTCTAGCAGATGAAGGACGTTTGAATTTTTTCGATGACATTCTAACGTTCGAAAGTTTCGGCCGCCATGAAAAATCAACATCCGGTCGCTTATGTACTGAAGTACTGAAAAGTTTTTAAAAAGCCAAACATTTGAACGAGCATCTTGTTCATGAGCAAGTTGTAATTTTGAAAAAAAATTATCATAAATGAAATACTGTTTTTTTTTTCAAATGAGTTTTCTATGATTTTTCTACATTTCATATTATATAAGCGGCCCAAGGTCATTCGGTGAAGGTCATTCTATGTTCATTTACCGGTAACTCGCCATGGCAGAGTATACTTTGGTTGTTGTTCGCCACGGAGAAAGTGAATGGAATCAGAAAAATCAGTTTTGTGGATGGTTTGACGCAGATCTTTCGGATACAGGCCTGGAAGAGGCCAAAAATGCTGGGAAGGTAACAATAAAAGTGAAATAGGTCAAATAACTAGGTCAAGGTCATTAGTTTTGTAAAACAATTACTTGTAGTGAATTGATGCCGAAATTTTAGACTCTTGCAATTTTATTGTTGTCTTATTGTCGGCCACGATCGGAGAGATGCCCATTCTGGTATGCACTTTACTGTGTGCAACCACAATCTTTGATTCGCACCAGAGTGCAATTTGAACTTAACCACGTGTACACTGCAAAAAGAACACAATTTTTTAATCGCTTTTGCTCCATTTAAATTTCAGCTACAGCTGTCCGCAAGGCTCACTTCGGAAAATGGAAAAACGCAATTAATTTGACAACTTCATGAATCATCATGCAAAAATTTAAATGAAAAGCAAGATCAGAGTCAATGATGTTCTAGATTTAATTTAATTTTTGCATGACAAAGTTATCAAAATCACGTTTATCCAATTTCCAAAGTGAGCCGCGCAGACAGTACGTAGCCTCGTAGGTGGAATTTTGAGCGCGAGTCTAGCTGTATTTGAGCATGCATGTCCGCCGATTAGTGGTGTTTGAGGGGGGTGCAGGACGTTTCGGTACAAGGACGTTTCAGTACAAAGGAAAAAGTCTTTTCGGTACATCGTACAAAGACGTTTCGGTACATGATTTAGGTCGTTTCGATACATGTTTTTGTTCCTGTACATTACCTCATTTTTTACTCTTTAAGTTCGAGGAAAAGCAGAAAAAAATGGAGGGGGGGGGTTGATCTTTCGTCATACATGATATGTATGCGACAAATTGATTTGAAATTACATTTGTAATTAGTTTTCTTAGCAATATTTTAGCAATTGATTAGGCTTATAAATGTCACGTATCGGACAAAATGTTTGATCACCAATAAATATAGAATTTATTTATCAAGAAAGAATTCTTAATTATTTAACTCGAATTTCAAATATTATCATAATCATAATACAGCAAAAACAACATTCTGAGGCTATATTTGATTAAATTCGTAATCAAATAGGTACTGAAACTTATTAAAACAAAAACAAAACACACGCTCATAATCACCCCGGCCATGTCATACAAAAAATATGTACCGAAACGTCTCTTACATTGTACCAAAACGTCTCTACTTGTACCGAAACGTCCCTGTACCGAAACGTCCTTGTACCGAAACGTCCAGCATTCTTTGAGGGTATAAAAGCCATAAATACTTCAAAATAGATTGTGAACCGATCAAATCGTGTAAATCCAGAAATCGTCTCCTTTATTGCTAATTGTTTTTCTTACTGTGATTTTGACTCTCAAACACTGTTCTGATTAAACTTTAATATGATCTGCATTTGATACTGGGGTTTTTGTTTGATTTCAGTGGGGTTTTTTTTCCAAAAAAGTTTGGTGATATGCGGCCCCATTCCCGCCTCTGGAGTATAATATTTTTCTCCTCCTGTCAGGAATTTCCCCCCATACAACGATTTTTTTTTTCTTCAGCAATTTTTTTTAAATACTGTGTAAAATTCAACAGAATCTGAATGAAATTGTTGCTAGAATATGGTTCCTTTAATGTACATGTTTGTACTACAAGTCATTCCAGTTATAATTTGATGCTGTCTAATACAGTTTTTGCATAAATCTTAATTTATTCACAAATTCCCCTTTTGGGTGGTTTGAACGCTTATTTTCCCCTACATATCAGCCCTGACCCCCTTGGCTTCCCCCAAATGTGAGAAAAAAAATCACTGGATTCAAGTTGATTTAATTAATTCTCAGTACTTACATATGCATCCTCAATACCATGATTACTAAGTACTCTGCATAAGGACATTTAACAGAGATACTTTGGTCAAATTATCTACTCTTAAACTCATTGTACATGATGTACATGCTGTACAGCTGATTTTTATAGTGAACCATGACAAATGTCAGTCGGGGAGCTAATAATTCATAACTAGCCTGATCGTCGGCTTCAGTGTTGTTTGTTGTGTGGACAAAACATTAACCTGGTCTATATCTCATGAACTAAATGGTAAGGGCTTTGAAAATTATTGCACATGTGGATTTCTACATGTACCAAACTTGCATATTGGATGTATCTTTTATAAAACTTTCATAAGATGACCTTGACCTACTTCTCAACTTGAGTGATTTTGCCTTTAAAAGCGAATATTGAGCAAAGTATAAGTGCTACATGTACCAAACTTGCATATTGGATGTATCCAAAGAATGACCTTGACCTACTTTTCAACTTGAGTGGTTTTGCCTTTAAAAGCAAATATTGAGCAAAGTGTAAGTGCTACATGTACCAAACTTGCATATTGAATGTATCTTCGATCAAAATTTCATAAAATGACTTTACCTACTTCAATTTCTGCTTGAATGATTTTGCCTTTAAAAGCTAATATACATGTACTTAGAAATATGTTTAAATTGAATTTTGCAGCCACGAGGTGAGCTTCGTAATCTGTGATTACCTTATATGTTTAACTTTTGATCTTTTGACCTTGGCATATTAGTTTGACCTACTTTAATCTGACATCTTATCCTGGCCATCTCTCACTATTCAAAAAAAAGAAAAAAAAAAGACGTTTTACCATGTTTACCATTTACTGTCAAAACCTACATGACAAGAAATGTTGTGACATCCTTGACAAGTCTAATATTTTCAACTACATTCAGCACTGAATTAGGTACGTGATGTAAGGATAAAGACAAAATATTTCTCACATCAAATTTGATATTCTAAATTCTGCAAGCATAACAGTTATTATCTTCGATACAAATTTTTTTTATAGCTGTTGAAAGAGAAGGGATACACATTTGATGTTGCTTTCACCAGCGTATTGAAAAGAGCCATCAAAACATTATTCTTTATACAAGAAGAGCTAGACCTTCATTGGTTACCAGTAACTCGTCACTGGAGGCTGAATGAGCGTCATTATGGTGGACTAACGGGGCTTAATAAAGCGGAGACGGCAGCCAAGCATGGAGAGGATCAAGTCAAGGTAAATACTGAACGGATGACTCTAGAAATATGTGTGTTTATGAAAAGTACCAACTATTATATATTTTATTTTATACAAATGTATGAATCAGTATGAAGTATTTAAAAATGGATAAAAAGTATATTAAAGTGTAAATCTTGTGAAATTGTGAAAAGTATCTTTGCGCTTAAATACAGATTCTGGTTGGTTGAGGAATTAAAAAGCTGCAAGGAAATTCATGTTTCGCTGCAGTTTTTTCTATGATGTTATGCATTCCTATGGCGATGTCGTAACAAGTAGTTGATTTCTAGCTCAATACTGACCTGAGCATTAGAATAGGGTTACCATTCTAGTGTTCTACAAAAACTGACACGATTTTGGTGAATCCCCTGTCAGACATGCTCAGCTTACGCCTCAAGGTAAAACTCAATTTCTGACAGGGGATTCGTCGATACCCTGTCAGTTTTTGTACAACAAATGCATGGTAAGCCCTAATTCACAGGGAATTGATTTTACGTTATATATACATGTATATACATGTACATGTATATATATACCTGTACTAATATTTCCAAAAATGTTTCTTTATCCATGGCTAGTTGAACGCTAGAATAATATGTAAATCTGTACCAACCAGAACAAAAAAATGTGGAAAAACAGGTATTCACATTTATAAGAGTCTTTTTCTGTTTGCCAGTTTACTGAAAAAAAAGTAATTTGCAGGCGTTATTGTACCATCCTATTTTGTCACCAATGTAACAAACATTTTTCCCAACATAAAAACATGGACAGTTGTGAAGGCAATGTGCTTTTGAGTTTTCGAAAAGAAATACGTGTACGGGTATATAAAAATATGTGCATACCTATAGAAAAAAAGAAACATGTATTATTTATATTGTTTATCATCATGATCATGAAATATTTTTTTTATTATTGTTTGACTTGAAAATATGCCGATCATTGATTGACTCAAAATATGTCTGTAGCTTCTGAATAAATCGCTATAACCACCTCCAGAGAGCTAAATTTAAAACATTTTCCATATTTATCCCAGTGTGACGTTGTAATGGAAACTGCATATGCATATATTTCTTGTCATCAGAGAATACCTATAAATTCCTTACAGTAATGGATGCTATCAAGCTAATAATTGTTGTATTGATCATACAATAAAACAATTTTAAAATTACCTTGTGTTCAGTAGATATAGCAATGAATAACATATTCTTCGGGCTGCTTTACTGCTATATCCGCCTCACACAAGAAAAGTAATTGCATATTGTATGAATATTTTCCTGAGGTGTCATTTTGTAATATTCCATGTTTATGATTGTACCTGTTTACGTAGATTTGGAGAAGATCTTATGATGTACCTCCCCCTACGATGGAAAAAGATCACCCGTACTCGTCTAGAAAGGAACGGAAATATGCTGTAAGTATTCGTTACATAATCAAATGTGGGAGAGCTTGCATTTTAGCTTGAGCAATTTCTCGTACTTTGGCATCACTTGTATCCAACCTCAATTAGAGCTGCAACGAGTCAGGAACTTTCCATTCGGTTCTATCTCGATTTTAAAGTCTTGATTCGATTTTTTTCGCGTCAAGTTATTTACCTTAAAATTCTCCAAGATTATTTGATTTTTCCTTGAATTTGTGACTAAATATGAAAATCTCACCTTACTTGTAAGTTTAATCACTCAGAAGAAAATTGCATCAACCTAATAGTGAATGCCGCTGTGGGTTTTTATACATCCTGTGACAGTGCTCGAAGTTGTACATGTAATATTAAATTTTCTCATTATTGGACACATTTGCATGCATTATAAGACTATTCGATTCAAATCGATTCTTTGACTTTGTGAATCAGGATTAGAATCGCGATGTGTCACTGAAAATCGTTGCAGCTCTAACCTCAATGGCAATTAGGTTGAGAAAGGCGTCCATGTTAAAGTGTGGCCATGTTCATCTCTATGTTTGATAAGAAGTACGGGTTAGCTCCTTGTTTCACAAAGTAAAGATGCTTCAGTAATTAAATCTGCTGTTGATTTATGTATTGCAAGCTGCAACTGACTTACATTTTCCACTTAACTGACTATGTGGATATTGAAGTAGCTAGTAATAGAAAAAGTACCACTGATCCAGTGACCCAGTGAAACCTTTAATATTCATCCTTAATCAGTATATGAAGAAGAATGGAAGAATTCTAGCTATAGGATAATGTTTAAATGCCACATTAATGAAACTTGCTGCAGTAAATCATTTGTCAAAATATAGAGCTGTCTTTCAAAATAGATCCTAACTTTCTATTTAAAGAATACATGTTTCAATATCAACAAATTATAGAAAGTTCCATATTATTGCGTTTGTGATATTTGTTTGAAGTTAATATACTAATACTCAGAAATCAAATGGACATTTCTTAAACCCTTAATTCATATTTTCAAATATAATTGTAGTCGTAAAAAGTATCAAACATGCACAATGAATGCACTTTTAGCAAGCTAAATTGACCTTAACCTTCTTTTGCCAATATTGAGCAAATGTATATATCATCAAAACCCACCTTTCACATTTAAAGAGCCTTTGATAAAAGTTTTCCTAAGTCAACCTTGACCTACAATGTTCTATAAATTGACCTTGACCATGTTGACCTCCCCCCCCCCCCCCCCTCTCCCCCTCCCCCCTTGGTTGATTTCGAGCCTTTAATTGCCAATAGAGGAGATATTGCAAGTTGTTCACAGACAGAATTTGCTTATTGATTTCATTTCTGGCCAGATTCTCCTAAATCGACCTTGGCCTTCATCTTGAATAATTTTGCTATGAATAGAGAACCCATTTTCTTCCATCTATTAAATATTCACATTTTTCTCTCTAGGCTCAGAAAAAATCTCGATCCAGCCTATTTCTTACGGATTTTACAGTGCAAATTGAAGACTGGCAACCGTTCTTGGTTATCTCTGTTCGTACATGACAAAAAATAGTTCCTCGGTTTACCCTAAATTTTTCAGTTTGGGATGTGTACAATTTTATGTCAAAAGCTTACGCTTTCTTATCTGTGGTATTTCACATCATTAAATTGAAGAGGCATGTGCCCTACAGCCTGTTAAAAACTTCGTCAAAAATGTTAATGGATCATTCCCAAGCAGAGGTATTAGTGAGAGGAAGGACGATAACTCTGTTTGGAGATTGTAGAGAACCCTATATGTATTCTCAATAGACAGTGGAAGTTGTTGAAATACAAGTCTTGTTTGTAAAATTCATTAAATGCAAACTCATAAAACATACCTCAGTTATTTTTATTGTTTACTTATTAAAGCCAAATCTAAATTGCCAAATGTCCAACTTTGCACCTGTCGGAAGACTAGTTATATTTAGACATCATCATCAAATAATGTATTGTTCATTTGTTTGACAGGTGTCATTGATTGCAACCTCATAATGTAAAATTTCTCCAACGGGCAATTGACAATCCAGCTATTGATTGAATTTTGCTGTCAGGATAATATGTAGCCATGAGATGGGATCTTAAATCACCCTACGTATGTATGTCTAATATTAAACTAATTATTTTACAGCATCTTGATGCCAAAGTAGTACCCCAATGTGAGTGTTTAAAGGACACAGTGGAGAGGGTGTTACCATACTGGCATGATGTTATAGTGCCAACAATCAAGGTATTTTGCATTTGTATTTATTTTAGTGGAGCTAACATTGTTCAGACATGGTTTTTCTCCGCTACCAAACTTGCATATTGGATGTATCTTTGATCAAACTTTCATAAAATGACCTTGACCTACTTTTTCCACTTGAATGATTTGCCTTTAAAATCCAGATACATGTACTTAGAAATATGTTTGAATTGAATTTTGCTGCCACGAGGTGAGCTTTGTAATCTGTGATTACCTATGTTTGCTGTTTCCACTAAAATGCTGTATGTTTGTGCTAAAAGTAGTACATGAAGAGTTCTTGTATAACTTTATAGGATTTGATAGGCTGCATATTAATTGTGCAAGGCCTACTGACGAACCTTTGACCTACCTCACCAAAATTTATGGACAAAATTTTTTCATCATATCTCAGTAATCTTGACAAATTCCTTATGACAATCTTCTCAGCATTTGACTTCTTGACCTTGATTTAACCTTCACAGATAACATGTTCTCATACACGAACATTTGTCACACATTAGATACATGCTAAACATGTCTTAAACAGGACAACCAAACTTTAACTTTCTCCATAACATATTATGTCAAAGCTACATGTATGTACCAAACTCCATCTTAGTATCTCTGTCAATGGCAAATTAGGTTCTGAAAACTGAAAATGACAGACAGACAGAGTACAGACAGACAAACAGACCAAGAGGAAATGCAATAGCTATTAGTGGACTACATGTAAAGCATATTTTAAACATATTGACATTTTTATGTCACCTGCAATCTAAGAGTGACTGCTCTGTCCGTCTGCTGGTAGTCACAATTTACTGTTTGGCATCTGGCCGTCTAGAAGTCCCACTCTCACATTATTATCGATATGTATGCATTATACATCTATCAAACTGGCAGGGATGGTCAAGCATCATGTACATGTAATTCAAGGACACCTGCTAGGTCAAGGTCACCCATGTGACAGGAAATATACCCGTTCTTGAAAAATTCTATTTTTGCTCTGCATACTTGTGCCAACAAAGAAGTATACGATAAGTATACAATAAGGCCACTTGTTTACCAAGCATGTCCTTTGACAATGAAATTATTTTTAGGCTGTTCAATGCAAGAAGTATTTCACCACCATATTCTGTATTAATGTCTACGGTTGTTGAAGACATTCAAGAAAGTTTACGAGATATGTATTGCACTCTCAGTGGTTTTAGGTGCATATGTTAAGCATGTGATGAAAATACGTAGTTTTAGAAATTTACATTTTTGTTTTGTAGTCAGGACAGAGGGTTATAATCTCAGCCCATGGTAACAGTTTGAGAGCACTTGTCAAATACCTAGACAACATTCCCGACTCAGAAATTGTAGGGATGAATATCCCCACAGGTTAGTAACTTTGCAAACTTAATATGAACTTATCGCTCGTACCAATGTTATTGTCTGTCTACATGTAGAAGATAGCTCTATCATAACCAGTGATAGCTTGGTTATTAGACAGATACAATAATAAATATATATGCACAACCATTGTAATTTCCTGAGATGAAACTATTGAAAGGAATGTGCTTGTATTTGGCATGAAAACACTCGTGACGTAACAATGCATAAGATATAAAGAAACATGCCACGACAGCTGTTCTAACCTGCAGGCTGAACCCACGGTGACCCGACTTTTAACAAAGTTACGAATATGCAACACACAGCAAGTGCATTTATCGCATGAAATGTGCTTGCTGTGTGTTGTATACCTGTAACAAAATACAAATTAAGACACTTATTCTCTCTATGTAAAATATCATTTCTTTGCTGACAATTCTTATTATCTGTGGCAAGCATAGAGAGTTTTGGAGGGAATTTACATGCACCATACACAAAAAGAACCTCTTCTAAACATCATCTTTGTTAATTTCAGGAATTCCCTTGGTTTACAAACTGGACAAGGACATGAAGCCTGTCGATCATTTCTACTTGGCCGATGAAGCCCAGGTCAAGGCCGCCATGGAAAAAGTGGCTAACCAAGGCAAAGTAAAGTAGGGAGACAGTTAGATCAACATATGGAGCCATAATTCTCATTATCAAACGACATGATCCAAATTTAGTCCTTTGATTTATTTATAGTCCTTAAATGCTTCCGAACATTGACTTTTATTATTATTTGTCTGTTGTTTTCTGTACATGCAAAAGTTTGAAATTCTCTTAAATTGAAACAGAAAACCAGTCTTATGTTGTGCTTGTAACATTTATCTTGCATTTTCTCAAGTTTTGCGGAATGTTGCTACATAGAGAAAACTTAGAAAATTTTCTTTACATAGGTTCAATATAAAGGTATTATTTGTTTTCATTAACTGCTTGCTATTTCGTAAGGTGGGCCAATTATCTCTCAAATTTATAACTTTTAAAGCATCCGAAAATTACTTTGTCATCAAACATGTGGAAGAAAACCTTGATTTATAAGTGATTTGATACCTCAGAAAGAACTCTTTTAAGTTGTCGGTAATTTCTTTAAAATAAGCATATTAAGTTTATACATGTATAACAATTATTTGATGTTGACATCAAAAGTTGATAGTTAAAAAAATAAGCATAATCTGACTTATCCACAGACAGGGAATCAAGTTTGTTTTTACTTTGTATTTATTTTTGTTAGAGTGAGATATTGTGGTGCTTTTTGTGTCGCCTGCGAAGCACAGCGACACTTAGGGATCACTTTGTCCGTTGTCCGTCTGTCCGTCCGTCCGTCTGTCTGTCTGTCTGTCCGTCTGTCTGTCACACTTGGGTGTCACACCCCATAACTTTTGATTGGTAAGTGATAGGGCTTTGATATTTCACATGTGTATTCCTTGTGACAAGACCTTTCTACACATATCATAATTTTTGACCTTGTGACCTTGACCTAGATATTTGACCTACTTTTCTAAAAATCTAATATTGGCTATATCTCTTGATTGGCAAGTGATAGAGCTTTGATATTTTACATGTGTAATCTTAGTGACAAGACCTTTCTAGGCAAACCATAATTTTTGACCTCGTGACCTTGACCTAGATATTTGACCTACTTTTCAAAAAATCTAAGATTGGCTATATCTTTTGATTGGTAAGTGATAGGGCTTTGATATTTCACATGTGTATTTCTTGTGACAAGCCCTTTCTTCACATACTATATTTTTTGACTTTATGACCTTGACCTAGATATTTGACCTACTTTTTAAAAAAATCAAAGATTGGCTATATCTTTTGATTGGCAAGTGATAGGGCTTTGATTTTTCTCTTGTGTATTCCTTTTGACAATACCTTTCTACACATACCATAATTTTGACCTCGTGACCTTGACCTAGATATTTGACCTACTTTTCAAAAAAAATAAGATTTGCTTTATCTTTTGATTGGTAAGTGATAGGGCTTTGATATTTCATATGTGTATTCCTTCTTGTGACAAGGCCTTTCTACACATATCATAACTTGTGACGTCATGACCTTTACCTAGATATTTGACCTACTTTTCAAAAAAATCTTAGATTGGCTATTTCTTTTGATTGCTATGTGAAAGGTTTTGATATTTCACATGTGCATTCCATGTGACAAGACCTTTCTCCACATACCATCATTTTTTACCTCGTGCACTTGCCCTATATATTTGACCTACTTTTCAACAAATCTATGATTGGCTATATCTTTTGAGTGGTAAGTGATAGGGCTTTGATATTTCACATTTGTATTCCTTATGAAAAGACCTTTCTAAACATTCCATAATTTTTTACCTTGTGACCTTGCCCTTGATATTTGACCTATTTTCAATAAAAAAAAAAGCCGCTTCGCAGGCGACACAAGCATTCCTTGGATTGCTATTTTTAATTACGTACAGTTACCTTCAGATGGCGCAGACAGATGGGTGCTTTTCTTGACCCACCATCCATCATGTAGAAATGAGAAATTTCATAAAGTACATCTATATCAGAATTGTCTTTGGGTGTTTTTAAAAATATTTATTAATCATTTTCTATCGACCTTGTGTTGTTTACCTTATGTATGTGAAGGAAAAAATCGGCATTTGACTATATACATGTAGAATAAAACATTATTCCATCATATGTATAACATAAAGAAATCCCATTTGTTTTTGTTCTATGGTTATACAAGTCTGAAATTCAGTGTACGTATTTACATGTACTACTTTCAAATTTTAGCATTTGTAATTCATGCATAAATTCTGTTCTGATAGCAGATAAATGGAATGACATAACATAATTTGGCAATCTTTGTCCTACAAGATTCTATGATATCTATTGTAAGATATTATTTATGAAAGGCCAGGATTTTGCTAATATATGTAAATTTCTATCATACATATATTTTGGAATCAGTGTCCACGCAACTAACTTCAGAAATCAGAAAATTGAAAGTTCTGTCTCATTTGTCTCAATATTTTCTAAATAAAATTCATATTGGGGGATAGATCTCAAACTCTCTCAACTAAAGGTGTAAGTTGTATGTCTGTACGACCAATACTACGCTCACAATGACAGAAAATAGATTTACATGGGGAGTTTTCTATGTTAATTTTAGCTTGACGTCGTTGACGTTCTCCATAGACTCAATGTTAAAAATCGGCGACATCACTCGGAAATTAACATAGAAAAGTTCCTATCTAAATTTTTTTTCTGTCATTGTTGGCGTAATATTGGATGCACAAACATATAACTTATACCGTTAGTTACGAGAGTTCAAGATCTATCCATCAATATAAATTTCAATCGGAAAATATAATGAAAAAGTAGACAAAACTTCAATTTTCTGAAGTGAGCTGCGCTGACAGTAGTGTTCAAATCTTGCGATGAATGACTGCTTGATGGAAGGACTTGTTCTGTGCCGTTTTTGGAGATTATCTGTAGAAAAATGGAATGTGTTTTATCCATATAGCATAATTTATGGACAAGATATTTTTGTTTTTGCTTTGTTACCAAATTGTAAATAATATTAATAAATATTTGAAATTAGTCTCTCCTTGTTTTCACGTTGATTTACCAACTGCTGAACTTGGAATAAAGTAAAGAAGATGTGGGTACATATTCTCAAGGACATGTCAACCAGAGTTCAAGGTCATACAGAATTGCTCTGGTAATGGTTCTCCAATTCTGTGGTTTGTTACACATCTTTTATGGCAAACTCTTTGAAAAACTCAAACAAGAAATCTAAAGTGAAGGGGTAATGTTAGAGCTTCATTAGAAACAAAATGCACATATGCAATATAAGAAAATATAAATGCTTGATCAAAATTGGTCATAATGGACATAGAGTGTATTTCAGTTGTTGCATGTACTATATTTAGTACAAGTAGGCGGGGTCCTTCTGATTTCTTGACCAAATGTTCCAGAGATTATCTTCGCTCCGCCTCCTTCTGACGTCATTCTCATAATCACTATCAACGTGATCATATCCGTAGTTTTGTTTCTTGTTGCCATATTGAGGATAAACTTTCTGAAAGTCCTTTTCAATCCCCCTGTTTAACTCCTTCAGCTTTATATTATTGGCACTGTCGCCCCTGCTGTCATAGTTGTGTTTCTTTGTTCTCACTGGTTTGTCTTTTTTATGCCCGCAGCATTTGTTACATCCTAGGTCACACATTTCCACACAGAGCTGGAACAGTTCAAACACGCTGAGAATAGACAGCCCTATCCAGAGTCCAAAGGCACCCCCGATATCTGACACAAACTGGGCCACCTGGAAAATCAATACATCTATTTGTGTTGTTGATCACGGAAAATAGAGTAATAGAAAAAGGATACGAATTTACTAATAGTTTACCTCTATTTCTGGTCGTTCTTCAATGCTTTCGTAGTTGAGGTCCTCATAATACACAACTAGCTTCAAAAACTGCAAGCTGAAAAGAAACGCCAACAAAATATAGAGATGCCATGGTAATGTCTATGTATTCGGGGGCATAGAATACAGTTTTGGCATGTCCGTTTCTTCGTTTGTCTGCAAAACTTTTACTTTGGTCACAACTCTTGAGAGACAGGGCTTTAACAATTCACTTGTGTATTTCTTGTGACAAGGGCATCCACGTTACCTTGGTCTAGGACATTGACCTAGATAATCGATAACAGCCGACGGGGGCATTTGTGTTTTACAAAAAAAATTTTTTTATTTTCACTTAAGGCTTGCATTATAATTGAAATATTCTCGAAAAAAAAAAACGTTTCTAATACGTCACCTTCTTTGCCTCGCATCCTGTCTCAGCAGCTGGCGACAATAGTCCACAAAGGCCGGGTGTTTTGATTTCTTCTCGCACACATTCTGGATGAGAATAGTCTAAAAAAAAAACTTTTTATGTTCATCTTAATGCTCACATAGTCGCCGGGAACCCACGGTTTATCATCACATTGCGTTAAATGTAATTAGCGCATGCGGAGAAAGGATCGTAAGCTTCCAAAAATGTTAGCTCATTAGCAGTATTGGTATTCTAGGAATCCTTGTACATATGGAAACATAGACAATAGAGATCAATACAAAACAAACCAAAATCAAGAATACCATTCAAAACAATGTCATCAAAACAGTTCATTTTGACCCGAAATAGCAAAATTACCGATGGCCAAATGTAGTATTTATTACGTTCTGCCCCTTTCCCTACTTGTACTATGGTCATATATTTACATATGCCCATTCATTTGTATAGAATTTACACTGTGATTATAGGAGTATAACCGCAGTGGCGTGGTTTGAACTATGACGTCATAGTAAGTTGGCTTGATTTGAACTTCGACGGTACGTAGTAACAGAGCCTTAGCAACGTAGTTGAAAACGTATTTTAACGTCATTAAAGCGTGAAAAACTTGAATGTAAATATATATAATAACTGTCTTTTGGAATGTGATTATACTGTGATAACCTACAATGGATCCAGGAATTATGTTTCTCATAATGCGCTAACGCGCATTATGGAACATAATTCCTGGATCCATTGTAGGTTATCACAGTATAATCACATTCCAAAAGACAGTTATTCTATAAATAAACAAAGTATTCAAATACAACGGAGAAATGATAAATCTAACGACATACGTAGAATAACAGTTTGTGCTCTACTGGCCGAAACAAACTTGGCGATGTCCCATCGTACAAGTATATTCTAATCCTATTTCTATACTTACCGTGTAATCCTCCGTTGGCCATTGACGCTGACTTATACTCTTGACGTACTGTTTCTCTCTGAGTATATAAAGAGAAGAAAATGTTTATTTCCAATTCTCACACTGATTCCTTTTGGGTTTTGTAAAAACTTTTTATTGGTATTAGTATAATTTTCTTTCGATTCTTAGAAATCTGTCTTAAAGTGTGTATATGCGTTAATGTCAATGAATTTCCACTAAGCATTGGAAAAGTTTGCACGTTTTGTTTCATGTTAAATCTCGGCATCATAAAAAGCTCTTGTGCTTCAGAATTTAGATACAACACAAAGGAGGGGATCTCCAACATGACTCGTTCGCAGTAACCACAGCGTAACATTGAAACACAGCAAGAGACAAACGTGAAAAGGAACACTTAACACGACATAAAACATCAAAGACCCCACATAAGCGAACGAGATAAATGGGCAATCGGTGCCGACTTGGGACCGCCATCTCACAGGGATTTATCGCTCTTCCCAGTTGCTTGATGTGCTATGGATTATTTACATAACCTGTAGTATAGGAGAGGGCATTATATAATGTTGTGGAAACTTTTGCCCAATCCTTTTTCTATTATTTGAAATAAAATATGATTAAACTAAAACCTATAGTATATTAAGCAAACGGGAAGCGCGATAAATCCCTGTGGGCCATCTGTTTAGTTAGTAGCAAATGGTGTGACAAAGTAGACTGAAAAGAGAAAAGGAATCCGAATACGGCATCAAAACACTAAACAAAAAAGACCAACATAAACCAACAAGACCAATTGGCAATCAGTGCCGACTTAGGACAGCCATCTGCCATTGTCCGGTTACATTGTGGTCTCGACGAAAGCGCGATTGTTGTTTATAAAAGCCTCTTCACTGTAAGATGACAACGCAAGACGGCAGAATACAGGGGTCTAACAAGCGCACAGATAGATACTAGTATGTAAATGGATATCAAAAACATAGGGCGTACGAAAAACAGCCCGTACTCTGCTGGCCGGAGCAAGCTCATGCATGCAATCACCGTCCGACCGTCATGCAAAGAAGACAGGTTTTTGAAGTCCTGTCGTAACAAGGTTTGGAAATGGCCCATCATGAAATTCGTCACTGCCATTCATGGCGCAAGTTTAAGAATGCGATGGTCAATTGTACGGCATACGCTTCTTGTACATGTTTGCATCATAGAGACCATGCAAAGTGTTCTGGTGACACGAGTACAATAACCACGGAATTAAAGGCGTTTGACGAATCTGACGCCTTTGTCTACCTCTTATCCGTCTTATTTTGTTTATTATGTCACCATAAAAGACAGGTTGTGATTTCCAATTTGAAAGTAATATACTCTGTTGCATGTACATAGGTCCGAATATCGAAAGAAGCTGAGATAAATATTTGTAAAAAATTCCAAATAGTTTATGAAAGGGGTTCCGTCGATCTAAATGTTTCTTGGTAATGTGTAAACTTCTATTGTGAGCATCCAAAACATAAGAACATGTTCTAGGGCAACTTGCAACAAGGTTATAGGCGGCACAGGCTTGCAATATAGTAGATTTCAAAGCTAGTGAAGAAAAACGGAACTGAAATCGGACGCATGCGTAGTCCTGAGATTTGTTCTAGGGTACAGGATGAGTCGAGGCATGCAAATGCATGACGCATGACGGCAGTCTAGAAACATCAATGTAAAGCCAGTGAATTTACCATGTTAAATCCAAAATTATCTCTTTTGTCATACACACTTGTATGAATGTCTCAGTTTGCATTTTTTATATTTGGCGTTTCTGTGTTTGTTATGTTTGCTTTGTTGAGTTGGAATTCTTGCTGACAAATTTCAATCTTATATATTTCAAAAACAGGATTGTCATTGGTCAGAATAACATCAAAGTACTTAGAAGTACCATGGAAACATTTCACATCATCATATTTTCTTTGCTTTGGAAGATTTGGGATGAATTCATTATTGCATAAAATATATTTTCAACAAGAGGCGCACAATGAGTACCCATAAGGATCCATACAACTTGTTCGTAGAGATTGACAAGTAACCAAATCTAACATAAAATGTACTTATATATGGGTTAGAAATACGAGGGCTGATTAATTCTTGTGAGACTCGTATTGAAGAATTTGAATTTTTTATCAGACATTTTGCATTATTTTTCTTCAGTATATATACACTTTTGCCACCGGTGTTCAAAGGCCTCAGAACCCACTGCAAGTATGACGTCATCATCGGACTTAATGTAGGTGCCAGAATAGCTGCTTTCAATTTTAGGAATAGATGAAGGTCTGATGGAGCAAGATCAGTTTACTAAGGCGGATGCTCAATCAAATGAAAGCCACAATCATGAATGGCAACCATGACAGTGACAGACTTGTGAACAGGAGCGTTGTCCAGGTGGAACAACACACCTTAAATAGTAGTGAGTTTTCTGCGGCGCGTACGTTTAACATTTATCGTAACTGTGTCAGAAGTAGGCATAGTATGTGTCATTGATTGTTTGTCCTTTTTGGAGATAATCTATCAGCAGAATACCTTCTGCATCCCAGAAAACCGAGGCTCACAATATATCAATCACCCCTCGTATATTCGCCGTTTTTTCAATCAAATATTACTGAGCCTAAAATGGACAACAATAATTAACATACATGTACATATATATGGTAAATATAACTTACATTATGTACTTACGAGCATGGACTAAAGCAGTTATCAAAGCAAGAAGTAGATCTAATACGTATGTCTTCCTCTACCTCTGCCTGACACCGAATTTCTAAAACAGAAAACGAAATAAATAAAAACACAAACACCTCAAATACACAAATTTTCGGCCCCTTGGCCTTTATCAAGTGTAAAAACGACGATTTTTTACACTTGATAAAGGCCAAGGGGCCGAAAATTTGTGTATTTGAGTGTTTGTGTTTTTATTTGTTATCATCCCTTCCCTCTGGAAGAAATATTTCAATCTAATGAAAACGAAATAGAAAAGAAATACATGCACTTGCAGATACGATTGAATTGAACCCTTCACAAATAGTTTGGTTTTTTTTTATCAAAAGTACAAATTGTTTTAAAAAAGATGGAGAAGAGATAATATTTTCTGAGGAAAACTGACAGATAAAAGAAATCCCCCCCCCAAAAGCAAAAAAAAAAAAAAAAAAAAAAAAAAAAAAAAAAAAAAATTAAACAAAATAAAGATCAATTTCAAAATTGAAGAGAATCAAGAGGTTACCTTCTTTTGATTTGCACAATTTGTAATCTTTTATCTGGTCGGCCATAATCAGTATTTCCTCCATTTTACCCGAATAACAGTCACATCGCTCCAGCATCAAATTATGTTCACAGACAGACAGACAGACCTACAGAATAGGGGTGTAACAATATATCGATATATTGCGATATTTAATAAATTCATATCGTATCGCGATACGAAATGCGTATCGCAATACGTAGCGGCCCTTATAGAATATATGAATAAATTAATTGAAAACAATCGATTCATGGTCCACATCTCCCACAATTGAAATGCAATCAAGTAGATTGGATGACTTGTGTATGTTCGTGGAATTCAATCAGAAAATATGAACTGTATGGACAAATATACAAAGAGGAATCTGATTGTACATGAAAAATTATATAGGTGAAAAGAAACAGTATATCGCAATATATCACAATACAGTCAATAAATATCGCAATATACTGCGATTCACTACTACAGAATGTTGGGACATGCATGTATTAGAATGAGTTAAAGAAGATCCTGACCATAATCTTAACAGCACTCACAATAGAGCATAAAACTGAGCATCGACGGACCCCTAGCAAGCTAGAGATGGGACCAGGTGCCTGGGAGGAGTAAGCATCACCTGTTGGCTAGGCCGCACCCGTCGTCGATGTTCACGCACGAATATGAAACAATATATAAAATGCATACAATGTCTGAGGTTATGTCCATATAGAAAGTGCTATGGCGACAATTTAAACGTCTTCAAATTCAATAGCATAATTTAAGAACAGATCAAAGTTTCAGCGTGGAACATACATGCAGGTTTCGGGTACTTAACCGTCGTCAAAGATCCTCAATCTAAATAATGTAATTTGACCAAAAAGTAAAATATGTCCAAAAATTACACCGAAAGACGTAGCAGGATGGGTGGGATATTATGCTACAGGACCCACTGTCTTAGAAATTTCACGAAATTTGGAAACAACTTTTCAAATGCGTTGAAGAGACAGATGAAGTTGATCGAACCTTGCTACATGTGCCCTCGGGGACTCCTGGTCCACCAGCAGTGACACTCACCAAGTGGTACAAATGTTAAACGTCTTCAAATTCAATAGCATCATTTAAGAACAGATCAAATTTTCAGCGTGGACAAGACATAGACGTTTCAGGTAAAAATGTCAGGGAACCTTTTTATGAGCTCCACACGGCAAAGGGCATAAGTGTGACACAAATGAGTTAAAGAAGATCCTGACGATAATCTAACAGCACTCACAATAGAGCATAAAATTGAGCATCGACGGACCCCTAGCAAGCTAGAGGTGGGACCAGAACTAGTACGCAATCACTACATTATAATGAAATGAAGGGAAAATGATAATTCTTTCTGAGGCGTTTTGGATGATCCTTAAAAAAATTCATCGATGCTTCACGTATCTTATACTTACAGCTCTTGTATAATTCAGATTGTGCGAGGTCTTAAATGTATCACCCGAACTGCAATTCCCGTGTGGAAGTCCAATTCTCTCAATGGAAACCTGTAACAGAATAGATGTACTGTGTATTGACATTGTTTAGATTGAGGACCATGTGCATAGTTTAGATTGAGGATCACTGCCGAGGGTAAAGTACCCGAAACGTGCATGCTGCAAATTTATTGACGAGGGTTAAGTACCCGAAACTGTGCATGCTGCAAATTTATCTGTTCATAAATGATGCTATTGAATTTGAAGACGTTTAACATTTGTACCACTTGGTGAGTGTCACTGCTGGTGGACCAAGAGTCCCCGAGGGCACATGATCAGCTTCGGTTGATCGTTTCTTCTACGAATTCGAAAATTTCTGTTATCAAAATTTCTTGAAATTCCTAAAACATGGATCCTCTAGCGTCATATCCCACCCATCCTGCTACATGTACGTCTTTCGGCACATTTTAAAAGAAATAATAACTTTTACAGGTTTTGCCATATTACATTGTTTAGATTGAGGATCTTTGACGACGGTTAGTACCCGAAACCTGCATGTCTGTTCCATGCCGCAAATTTATCTGTTCTTAAATTATGCTAATAATTTGAAGACGTTAAACATTTGTACATCTTGGTGAGTGTGCACTGATGATGGACCAAGAGTCTCCGTGGGCACAAGTTCGATCAGCTTCGGTTGATCGTTTTTTCTACGCATTCGAAGAGGTACTTTATGGTTTATATAGTAAAGTGGTCCCCCTTTCAGGGAAAAATCTTAAAGATTCATGAAGTAATAATGTGTACCAATATTTACTCTACAATGTACGCTTCTTATAAAGTCATTCATAATATTTCACTTCCTTTCTCAATTTCTTAGAATTTGGGCTTCAAAAATGGTACATTTTGCCAAATTTCTAGAAAAACGTCATTTTGGGGCTTATTTTCGACAAACATTCCTCATAGTTAGTATCGAGCGGGCTTCTGAACAACTTTTATATTTTGATATATCGTTACCCTTTGCACGTATCTAAAGTGCATGCAAAAGGAAAAATTTGTTCACGATCCCGCTCGATGTTATCTCAATGAAAATAATCCAGAATTATGCTATTTTTCGTGAAAAATGGACAAAATCACAGATTTTTGTGATATTTATGCAAATTTTTTGCAAAGGTATTGAACACTTGGACGCCAAATTCAAATTTTCTTAAAATTTCTGAAATTATATATTTCTTGTCTGTCCTTGATTATGCAAACTTACATTTGATTCTATCCACAGGAAAATTTTCTACGAGACTTTGAAATATGCATTAATCGACGTTTTCGTGAATTTCTTGATGACGTCATAATATTGAAAGTGTCATCCCAGTTCTGGTAAAGCTATCGGAAATTAATTTTGATTTAACTTCCAAAATCTTCATAAATGTATTGTGCTTACATATTGAAAAGATAAGATTAATTGTGTTTTAAACAAAGGCAGGATATTGGAATAAAAGTTGACACTGTCGCTAAAGAATTGCGATTTCTAGCCAATTGACTGTAGTTGATACTTAATTATTAGGAATCCTGTGGATGAATCTTTGTCAAAAACTAACAAAATTATCAACAATGTCCAGAGATGATTTCATGATCAAATGAGAAAAACTGAATTTATCATAAAAATATTACAAAGCTTTATATTTTCTAATTTTTCTTTCAAAAATCGTCCATTTTCAATGAAGTGGCATCCGCTTCCCTGTAATGTTAATATTTCAACGAATTCACTGTGATGAAGATTGAATTTTCTATTTTATACATGCAAAGTTTCAATGCGATACATTTGGTATTAATGTTTTTATTGCATTTTGAATACGAAGATTTGTGACGCCATTTTCCCCGATAACGTCGAAATGACGTCGTGGTTTCCTCGTGGATAAAACTCCCAAAGTCCACAATTTCTTCAAATGACGCCGGAAATTATTCAAACTTCACAAGGATACTCAAATATGTATATCAATCAGCGTATCAAATGTTTTAAGGAAATTAATACTGCACTTTTCCTAGGAAGTGAGAAAACAAATAATGCCGCCGCAATCTTGGTGTTCAAACCCTCCTTAAATGATGCTATTGAATTTGAAGACGTTTTACATGTATGCTGGAATACGAAAATTCAATTAACACATTACATCAATATTCATGGAGTTTATAAAACTACGATCTGAACCAACTTTATAGTACTTGTTATAGAGCTCACTACATTTTCAAATATTATCAACGTAAAGGAAGTTAAACACCTTAGCTTCTACCATCCCTTCAATATTCCTTTGCCACATTTATTCTCCTTAATAAATCATACAGTCGCTCACTATCGCCAAAATTAATAATTAAGAAATTAATTGAATGAGGGGTGATACTTAAAATTATTTTGGCTTCGCTTGTACTACCATTGATAAGGATTCTTAACCGAAACATGTACGTATGTCTGATGCACAGAATTTGCACATTTTTGTCCAGATGGCATCTCTCTGACTGCAGAGTTGGGATAATTAATTTTGTTCTTCTTTGTGAAAAGTCTATTTTGACTTACCAATCTAAGCGCCACGTTTGTTTCTGTAGCAGTGGATATGAAGAATCCTTGGTCGTGTGGGTAAGGAAATGTCCCCTGGGGGTGCACAACCACCCTGGCTCCGTATCCATCCGTTATACCTCGGAGGTATTCGGAATTCTCCGTAAGTAGTATCAACTCCAAACCTGGTTAGCAGAAAATTATTTAGGCCTAGATGAGTGGATTTTTCATGACAGTCTGGATTGCATGCTCTTTATCTATATAATACAGTGCGAAAAGTCTTACTCCTACTTAAGTATAGCTGAACGTGCTCGACTACACTAATTTTTCATTGTCTTGCCGATTGTCAATATACCTTTGCAAGCCAAGATTTCGATTAATTTCTTCTCTATAAGTAAAGGTTAGAAGGCAATTTAATAAGAAGTGACACTCAGCCCCTTCATATTCATGTAGAACAAAATAGACAGAATTTAAACTTCAACAAGATAAACGTCATCAGCAGAATCGTTTTACTGGCTGATGCAACTGCTCACGGCACACGAACGACCTGTGTTCGAACCCTGCTCAAGGTAAAATTTTGTGCTCAATTTCATCCATACGGACTTTTCAAAGCAAGAAATTCTCGATGAACCCGAAATACGAATAAAAAGAATAAGAACCTCGTCACATACGCAGAGTACAATGACCTCTAAATTAGAAACTATCATAGATATTTGATTTACTTAATGAAACATGGAGGAAACTAACGTAGACAAATACTTTAATTACTCTATGAGGCATGCAGGGAAAGTGCTTGCAAATATTTATCCTGAAGCTACGTCCCCGATGTGTAAGAACAAAGAATTCAAAGGTAGAATTAAAAGTTGAACTATGTTGACTGTTGTAGTTATTTTCATTACTTTGAAAGTTTAATCGTACATGATCAGAACGGAAAAATAAACGATACATCGATCAATTTTTGATTTGTTTGAACATTGAACACGTCCGATCAGAATTGTTATCTTAATCTTCTACTTCTTTGATGTTGTAATTATTATTATTTTGATACGGAATACAAATGGATGTTACATTTTTAATGATAAGAATACCATACTGGCTGGTATTTATAAGATAAAATCGGTAATTTGATATTCATTTCAAACTTAACTTAGAGGCAATTCTAAATTATAATGTGAACACCCCTTACTCAAAAGAGGAAATATATGTAATCAGAAACAATTACTATATACAGATGCATTGTACAGACCTCCTGTAGGGCAAAGCAAAGGGAATGTATTCATAATGTGGGTCAAGGCAGGGCTGTAATGACAGACAGATACCATACTCTAGACTGATGTATTGCGCAGTACCTCGTGTATGTAGAAAAAATGGACTGTCGTAAGAACAATAAGGACCGATATACATGTACATATACTTGCCTCCTGTGGGTCCTGAAGAATCGACCGTCATAAAGGGGGACTGTAATGTGAAACAGTTGCCATAATCCATAGACTGATGAATTGTAAAATTTCTGAAAGAATAAAAAGGTTATTCTCACAAAAATATTGATGTATAAACGTTTATGTTCAGATTCATTTTTGCTCTGAAACGTCAGCTATACCAGTCAAAGCTACATGTCTATTCCACTGTGCGAACTCTAGTTTAACTATACACGAAAGGTTATATATATATACATATGATCCATTACATGTATGGCTAATTCAGAAAAAAATGGAGGTACATAGATACGAAAGAAAGGAGGGGATCTCCAATAATATACTAGGTTGCAGCACCCACAGAAAAACTCAAAACACTCAATGCAAAAAAAAAAAAAAAAAAAAAAAACCCACAGAAAAGACATCCCCACAGAAAGAGGGACAAGGAACACCGACACACACAATAGTAACATGAAAAATAAAAGACCACACATAAACCATATGGCGGTAAGGAACAGCACCGTCAAACCAGGGAAAATTTACGATGTTGAATCCAAAATCATCTCGTTTGTATGTATCTGTCCATTAACAATTTTGATATTTGGTCCAACCAGGTACCTCAAAGTACCAATGAAACACACTTCATCTCAAAGGGAATCAGCCTGACACATATGTGCTCATATTCATACAAGCCAATCCAAGGAGAAAAGGTATCTTTACATTCGTTGAATATGAGTAATAGATAATAATAATAATTATTACTGAAGAGCATGGAAGGTCAATTTGTCATTTGATGTAAACAGTATGAATACATATTGCCTCGAATTCTTCAATTTAACAGTGATAAAAAGGGTCTGGGATTCTTTGCATTCAAAGACTGAAGTAAATCACGGTACGGAAAGACTGTGATGAAAGAAGCGAACCGCGGTTTTCTAGGAATTCAAGATTGTGTGTATTTTGCTCAAATTCTTATTTGTAGCATGGACCAGACATGCACGTTTCGGGTACTAAACCCTCGTCAGTGATCCTCCATCTAAACAATGTAGTACAGCCAAATAATGTGAAAGTAATTATGTCAAAAAATGTACCGAATGACCTACTGCACAAATATATTTTTCATCAACATTTAAAATCACATGTAATACCAATTAATGATACTCCCACCTTAAATATCAAATAAAATATGCCTTATGAGAGATCAGAAGTAACCTTGGGTGACCCTTTGAACTTTGACAAAGAGTAGAACTTACTTTGATGAACATTCTATTCCTTTAAAGGAGCAGGATATCAGCATATTGACAATATTGTGTCCTATATCCCTACGAAGGTGTCTGAGATAAAAACAAAAAAGTAAAACTGCTGTCATGGAAACCAATAACAAAATACAAATTGAAACTAAACATGAAATATGCATGATAGCTCGATTGATTATTAAAAGAAAATATCGAACTTTATCTTACCGGTTACTTGAAAATATTACCTTAAATACAATTGGGAAGCAGATATATATAGATTATGTCGTAAAAAGTCCTTTCATCCATGAAAAAATATTCGAGTGAGTGGACTTGTTTTTAATTTTTCTTAAGTTGAAATTTGTAATAATTTTAAATTTCAAGTTTATATTGAGTTTAAATATCATGTAAATTTCTTTCTTATGATACCTAGGCTCCCGTGAGAAAAGGTCTCGAAATGTTCGTTCTATTTTTGACTTTTTGTTCTCTGGACCAAGATTTCTACGGTTCTTTCTGTCAGAGTTGATGTCATACTCAATGTAATCCGTGTAGTTAAAATCATCAAAATCCTCCACGAATCGACGCCTTCTATTCTGTTACAAAATTAAAATATAACTCCTGTTTAGAATATGAATATTGTTCAATATTGCCACCATTCTCAATTTTCTAAATTAAAGTAGCCTTGTAATGTGGCGTCCTGGTAACAGGAGCTCGATGCCAACGATCCACAAGAATATCCGCCCCTACTTTGACTAAAGAGAGATGGGAAAGGGCGGGTACCATTGAGGGATTTTGGCATCGAGCTCCTGTGGTCCTGGTGTCCAAGGGAAAATCCGAATTTTGCAGTTGAAGAGCTACCATCATGATACCAGAGTCATACCCCATTAGGACCAAGTTTTGCATACAAAAATATGCTGATTTTTCTCATTTTTGTGTATATTCTTTTTCAAAATAATAGGTTGGACACATCCTTTCTCTGCTTTGACATACATGTACCCCTGGTGGAATTTTCTAGATGCACATGCAATGCTGTACCTTGTGGTGAGTGACATTCATAATTTCAGTAAGCAACCGTTACCTTAAACTGCTTTTTGTTGTATTACTAGTATCACGGCTTGTACTGAATTCAGCCGGGGCCTATGAAAATGCAGTATAATGGTCACTTGAAGTCCTACATTGACGCAGAAGTAGGTCTCTATATTTTCAAACGTCAATGATTACAAAGAAACCGTTACAAAATGGTTCTCGGCCTGCTAAATTAGGGTTTGTTCTTATCATATAGTTCGTCCTCAAAGTTACAAACATGCGCGGATCCAGCATTTTTAGTCAGAGGGGGTCCAAAATTGTAGGATGTCTACCTATCATGTAGGTATATTTTGGGGATCATGGGGAGGGGGCAACGTGCGCTCTAAGGATTGATTTTTTAGGGCGGGTAGTGTTAGCTTTCCTTTCACGTTTATTTTTATGAAGAATTGACGAGCGAAGCGAGCCTGAAAAATTTTTAGAGACTAAGATACGAAATATCAGTTTGTCTTGATTCGATAAAGATGATTATTTATAACATTGAATATTTTACTCCTTATATCGGCGAGCGGAGCGAGCCGAGAAAATTTTGATTAATTCACATTTTGTCTATATTTCATGAGAATAAATAGATAAGTCATTTTCCCACATAATCTGATAAATTTATTATCTTAAAATGACAAAATTTTGAAAAAGATTAGGAAGGTCACATCCTATGAAGTAAGGGACTAATGAAAATACGAGTTCATGAGACCCAAGACAGTTATATAAAACTATTTAGTATAAAAAAAAATGAAAATGATTAAGGAATTTTGCAGAAAAAATAATTGTGTATTTGTAAATGGCGATCGAAGCGAGCCGAAATTTTAGGTTTCAAAGCCTTTTTATGCATTTTTAGACCCCTTTCAATTAGAAATGGGCCAAAGCTGGACCCCATCTCCGAAAATCTCAGGGGGGTCCGGACCCCCGGTCCCCCCCTCTGGATCCGCGGATGACAAAAACTACACCTGTATGACAGCAACAAACCCTATAAGTAATAATATACGGGAGAGGGTTGGAGTAAGGATTTTGAAACATTTGGGCTTTGGCGTAATATTTTGGTAATTTTTAATTTTAATTTGAAGAGAACACATGTAAAGTTTCCCTTACCGAGGACGGATCAAGTTGATCCGGATCTACAGATTCTACAAGTCTCTGTAGCTTCCTGGATGCGTTTCCGGTGTAGGACCTCATAAACGTGTTGACGTTACAAATGGTCACGGCTGGTAGGACAAGCTCGTTAAATCCAAGGGACACCATCGTGATTTTAGGGAAGAGAAGGAACTGGTCCACGAGGAAATACATGTGATAAATCAAAGCCCCGATCGCCGATAACAGAAGGAGGGTCCATATAAGTTTGGCGGATTTCAGTTTGGCATTTTTAATGTAGGGTACCCCTTGCATGGAAGTCTTCTCGGCGAATCGCTCACATAACCGTCCAAAAGATTTCTTCCTTCCCGAAGAATCTACTGATATACCGTCATCATCCTGAAATCAACATGACATAAAATGCATGATTTACGAAAAGAAAAAAAACCCGAAAAACAAACAAACAACCCCTAACAACAACAACAACAACAACAAAAATATTCATCGGAAGACTGATGTATTCAAAAAGACCTATATGAACTCGCAGTATGATGAACTTACTCGTTCGAACTTTGTTTTTATTTATGTTTTTTCTTTTTGTTTGTTTGTTTATTTCTTATGAAGAACTTTTATATCAAAGTCGCAATCCACAATATAAATCCTTTTTCCGAAATTTTGACATGACATTTTCACGGTGTATGATAGTCATAGAAAGTCCTTGTCTTAGACAGCTAAATAATTGCAATTTAGGTCGTTTTACTTCATACGCGACAATGCGACAACGCAACAATGCGACAACACGACAAAGCGCGGCGCGACAACGCGACATGGCACAAATCAGCCACCATGCTTAGTAGGCTTTTTCTTCTGTTGATTAGTTAAATATTCAGTATTCCGAAATAACCTAGCTGCGATCGAGACGCGACACACGACAGCAGGATGATAAAAAAACATGTGTTTGTGAAACACGAATGCCCCCGTTGGCATCTTTGTCGGTAAAACAGCTGAAAAGTAGTTCACATTTTGAAGTCAAGGTCAAATTTGGTATCCATGGAAAGGTCTTGCCATTAGAAAGTCATATGTGAAATATGAAAGCCCTATCACTTACCATTCAAAAGTCATGGCTAAAGTTTAGATTTTCAAAAGTATGTCAAATTCCAAGGTGAAGGTAATAAGGTCAAAAATTTGTTATATATGGAAAGGTCTTCTCACAAGGAATACACATGTGAAATATGAAAGCCATATCACTTACCATTGATTCAAAGTTATAGGCAAGGTTAAAGTTTTTCAAAAGGTCAAACTCCAAGGTCAAGGTCACAAGATCAAAAATTTTGGTATCCATGGAAAGGTCTTGTCACAAGAAATACACATGTGAAATATGAAATCCCTATCACTTACCATTCAAATATTATGGCCAAGGTTAAAGTTTTTCAAAAGTAGGTCAAACTCCAAGGTCAAGATCACAAGGTCATAAATTTTGGTATGCATGGAAAGGTCTTGTAACAAGGAATATACATGTGAAATATGAAAGCCCTATCACTTACCATTCAAAAGTTATGGTCAAGGTTAAAGTTTTCAAAAGTAGGTCAAACTCCAAGGTCAAGGTCACAAGATCACAAATTTTGGTATCCATGGAAAGGTTTTGTCACAAGGAATACACATGTGCAATATGAAAGCCCTATCACTTACCATTCAAAAGTTATAACCAAGGTTAAAGTTTTTAAAAAGTAGTTCAAACATCGAGGTCAAGGTCAAAAATTTTGGTATCCATGGAAAGGTCTTGTCACAAGGAATACACATGTGAAATAGGAAAGCCCCATCACTTACCATTCAAAAGTTATGGCCAAGGTTAAAGTTTTTGCGGACAAACAGACTAACAAACAGACAAACAGACAGATGGACAGGCCAAAAACTATATGCCCGCGAATCTTCGATTTAATACGGGGGCATAAAAAAGAGTATCTGAGTTGACTACTACACAGTTTAGGGAGTAATCAGAACTAAATATCTTAAAATTAGAAAAAGGAGTAATCAAGAAAAAATTACTTTCTATCAAATCTTACTTTCACATAAATTTCTTTCATATTCATTTATGAATCATGTTTCTCAATTCGATCAAAAGGTCAAAATAAAATAAAAAAAAAAAAACATTTAAAAATTGTTACTTACCATGATGTGCATTTTCTAGGATATCCCACTTTGAGGACTCACAAAATGGACAAAATCAATGATTCATCATATCATATAGGGTAGGTATCGAGTTAGTTTGTAAACTTTATATTCTGGTTAATCGTATTTATTGAAAAGGAACGCAAAATCGTTCTGCGGAACGACAAAATAACTTTTAAAATGGATAAAGATTTTACCTCAGATCAAAGATGCCGCCGATATCCCGCTTGATTACATTACAAAATACGGCAAGCGTCATTATCCTATAATCAAAGAAATACAAATCATTTAATCACGACTGTTCAATAAACTACAACCGCGGGGAACAATTACAGATAACCGGACTTTAAAATAACGTTAAAATGAAAAGGAAATATCTAAATTACTTTTGGATGCAGATGATTTGTGAAGTAGGATCAATTTTGAAATAATTTGTTTCTGAATAACATAAACTAATCTAGGACATACCTAACTTGCCGACACCCCTTGCCGACATTTTCCTTTACTCGTACGAAGCTGAATTCATTCAATCTCTGGTCTCTGAAGGGAAAAGATACTTAGCTTCTGACTTCAACTTCACTTAAAGATATATAGACGATGTGCTGTCCATCAATAATCCAAAATTTGCGGATTTCCTGAGCAGTATCTATCCTTCAGAGCTTGAAGTCAAAGAAACTACAGAGACAAATAATTCAGCATCCTATTTGGACATAATGTTGTCCTACCACACTGATGGTCACATGAACACCTCACTCTATGACAAACGTGACGACTTCAATTTCAGTATTACAAACTTTCCTTTTCTGAGTAGCAACATCCCTTTCATCGCCTGCTTATGGCGTGTTCATATCTCAGTTGATACGCTATGCCAGAGCAAGTACGAAATATACGGATTTTGTTCTGAGAGCTAGGCGTCTTTCAGATAAGCTTCTCAGTCAGGGATATGTTTGTGACCGACTAACATCGTCACTGAGGAAGTTCTACGGTCGATATGGGGAACTCGTCATACACTATGATGTCCCACTCTCCAGAGGGTACCTGTAAAGTGCGAAACGAAACAAAAACGAAACGAAACAAATCGAAACGAAACGAAACAAATCGAAACGAAACGAAACAAATCGAAACGAAACGAAACAGATCGAAACGAAACGAAACAAAACGAAACGAAACAGATCGAAACGAAACGAAACAGATCGAAACGAAACGAAACAAAACATAAAACTTAAAGAAAATGAGAAAAAGAGGAAAATTCGCCGAAAACGAATATTTCAAGACAAGATCTTATTGAGGGGTAAGGGGGTACCATTCTCCTCCTGCCGCCTCCCCCCTCCCAGTGGGGGGAGTGGGTCTTGGGCGGTCAAGACAAATGTTTAAACTTTAAAGTGTAAATTGGTGCAATAGTGAAGTTATTTGGGTTATTTCCTTATTTAAACCTTGAAAAAAGAAATAGACCTGTTTAGATGAAAAACTAAGGTGAGCGAAGCGAGCCTGAAGTATCTGAAAAATGAATTGAAAATTGCGGCGAGCGAAGCGTTCGGGAAATTTTTTTAAGGTATATATAGATGAATTTCGTGGTAATTTTTAAAATTGAGATTATGTACATGAACGCATAAGAGCAAGATTATTTATATTAAAAGTAATTTCCTAATTTTTTTGGGTTACTGTTACCCTCCCAATCATCTGCCCCTCCTCTCGCCCCCTTCTTCCTTCCTCCCGGCCCCTTTCTCTCCCCTCCCTTTGTCCCTGTCCACTCCCTCATTATTGCCTTCAATCGTTAGTTCTTGTGGCTGGGTTTTTTTTAAAGAATCAAAGTTGACGATTAAAACATAATATATACGGTATATAGCACAATTGCATTTTAAAGGAGAATGATTGGGATGAATAACCTCGTCAGAGACGGAAAAATATTATTTAGCAGGGAGGAGTCCAGCGCAGAGGAAACGGAACTGTTCCGTTATGTGTATTTGAAAATTTTATCAGAAAAATGAGAACAATTGAAAACTGGGGGGCACATTTCGTTTGAAAAAGGATAAGATTTTTTTTCCTGAAATGTGCCCCCATCCCGTTTTATGATCTCATTACGGTGTAATAGCGTGATTTTCTTTCCCCTCCCTTTTATTCCTCTTAAATACATGAATGACATTTAACATTTACTTTTTTTAATTGTCAACTTTGACTCTTTCAAGAAACCCTCTCGGCACTAGTTACAAATGTAGAACTCTTGGATTAAGGCAATATTACATGCTGATCTTGTCTTGAAATATTCGTTTTCGGCGATTTTTCCTCTTTTTCTCATTTTCTTTAAGTTTTATGTTTTGTTTCGTTTCGTTTCGATCTGTTTCGTTTCGTTTCGATCTGTTTCGTTTCGTTTTGTTTCGTTTCGTTTCGATCTGTTTCGTTTCGTTTCGATTTGTTTCGTTTCGTTTCGATTTGTTTCGTTTCGTTTCGATTTGTTTCGTTTCGTTTCGTTTCGTTTTTGTTTCGTTTCGCACTTTACAGGGACCCCTCTCCAGAATGGTGGATGATATTCTGTCATAGACCATTTGAACCATCCAACCAAAGATTGTACCCTATGTCTCCCAAAATGGAAGTTAACGGATGTGACAGTTCTACCGAATTGAAGCGGCGGGTGTTGCATGCAAACAGGAGATGCTTACTCTTCCTGGGCACTTGGTCTCACTCCCATATCGTGATACGCTTCTTTTCATATGGTGGAGGTTTTTGTTTGTTTGCTTTGGTTCTTGTTTTATCCTGATTTTGTATGCCTTCGGTTTCTGATTTTCTGAATTATCGATTTTGTGCTGTATACATGGATATGGTCATTATCCATATTTGTCATTAAAAAAAGACCCCCCCCCAAAAAAAAAGAATTAGAAGGAAAAACCAGCGACTGACAAATATTCCCCCCCCCCAAAAGAACAATTTGATAGGTTGAAAGAAAAATAAACAGCAAATAAAAGAAAACTTTGCACCATTTATAAAGATTTGATATTTCATATGCTTGCATGTATTATGATGAATATTTTGGTACGGTATGATATGAGACAGCCAAAATATTCATCATGCTAAAGATATCAAACTTTAATTTATTTTCACAAGTTTAATGACGATAGTTCAATAAGTCCAAACAAGACTTGGGATGAAATCAAAACACTTGAAATCTCAAGTTGCAAACATAATTTTTCATTTTAAATTGTATCTTTAATCAAGAGTACATTAAAATGAAATTTGATATCTACTTTTATGTCCTTCAAATATCGAAAGCTGGTGTAACAGATTGCATTGAAATAGAATAAAAGATTTTAATAAATATATTTCGTAATCTGTGACCTAAAAACGCAGTTAGATCAGGCGTCTCGAAATTAGGTGAGAATTTGGAATAGAAGCGTAAATCAAATCTAGAAAACGTCAAAGTGGCAAATCGTTTCTTGCAGATATATTGTAGTTTTCGTGGGAAAATAGAATTAAACTACTTCAGAAAAGTTTAATATGTGATGTAGTCTATTTCAAAAGAGCGAGTCAAAAAGTGTATAGCCTATCATGCCACCTCCTCTTTTTTCGATCTAATTTCCCTCTAGTGCACTTAGACCAACGGTGTTAAAAGATCAGGACAAACTCCTTGGTCGAGATCCCAGAATGTTTTATGTAACCGATCGCTGATTGAAAATAGGCCACTTGTCCGAAATTGTCATAATGGCTGACAAAATGACGAAAACTGTCAGAGGTAGGCAACTTTCGCGCACTTTTTCATTGTTAGGTCACAATGAAATTGCGTCTTTTAACAGTGACGTCATGTTGTAAAACTACGTCAAAAGATGTTGACTCGGACATTTTGTGCTTTCTAACAAAATCGGAAATGGTCTATTGAGGTCGGTGTACATCTTGTAAACATTTCCATAAGACCGTAAATGACTTCCAATTTTTTTTTCAAATTTCACAACAGAAAGAAGTCGCTGAATGGCTTGGGGAGTTCGCAAGAAGTCCTTTTGAAGGAATTCACATTTAGATATTTTACCACTGGACGTTTTCTTCCTGAATCCTGATGGCAGCTCTCAGGCTGGTCAAACATATTTGCATAGAATGCCCCAGTTATTGTACTCTCTTGGGTAAACAGTCCAACATACATATTGTAATACCGGCTTTTGAGTCCCAAAAATACTTAAAGTGCCTCTACATTACAGGATGTTTTAAGTCCATCATATAACAAATATGAATCGATTTGCGATTGCATAATTAATTTGCAAAAACTCCTGCGTTTTAACCCCGTATTTTGTGATTTTAGTGTCCATTTACACCTGCAGCGGAAGATAGCCGAGCGTCTTATCGCTAAATCTTGCTGCTGACCACATGTGTGGTGAAATCGTCATGAGTGAAACAGATAGCATTTCAGATAGTAGTACGAAGCATAGATGAACAGTTAATTTAACAGAATATTCTACAAAAAAAAGAATTGAAATAATGATAATTATTGTCCCATTTACTATGTAGTGTTTTGTACATATTCAAAAGTAATGGTCAAGGTTAAAGTTTTTGATAAGTAGGTCAAAGTCCAAGGTCAAGGTCACAAGGTCAAAAATTTTGGTATCCATGGAAATGTCTTGTCACAAGGAATACACATGTGAATATCAAAGCCCTATGACTTACCATTCAAAAGTTATGCACTAGGTTAAAGTTTTTGTGACTGACGGACAGACGGACGGACGGACAGATAGACGGACGAACCGGTTTTAATGTCCCCGCGCTTTCGCGAAAGCGGGGGACAAAAAGCACTATTTTCCCTCCTGCGAGCTTCTTGTACTAAATGTGATTTCACTAAAGATTTGAAGCTGCTTTTGTTCGTAACACACTTTACTTCAAGAGGAAGAGAGTTCCAGTCTAATATATATCATAATAGTAAAAGTTTGAATTATTTTATGCACCCACGCTTGGAACATTAAAATTTAGGGGTCCCTGTAAAGTGCGAAACGAAACAAAAACGAAACGAAGCAAATCGAAACGAAACAAATCGAAACGAAACGAAACAAATCGAAACGAAACGAAACAGATCGAAACAAAACGAAACGAAACAGATCGAAACGAAACGAAACAAAACGAAACGAAACAGATCGAAACGAAACGAAACAAAACGAAACGAAACAGATCGAAACGAAACGAACCAAAACACAAATCTTAAAGAACTTGAGAAAAATTGATGTAAGTGCAGAGAACTAGCACGGATGTCAATATCTGCATATATCACTACCTTCAACCATTAGTTCTTGTGGCTGGGGTTTTTTCAAAGGGTCAAAGTTGACGATTAAAACATAATATATACGGTAAATAGCACAATTGCATTTTAAGGGATTAAAGGAGAGTGACCATGAACGGGATGAATAACCTCCTATGCGGAAAAAATATTATTTAGTAGGGAGGAGTCTAGTACAGAGGAAACGGAACTGTTCCGTTTTGTGTATTTGAATTTTACCAGAAAAATGAGAACAAATACTGGGGAAGGGGTACATTTCGTTTAAAAAAGGATTAGATTTTTTTGCTGAATTGTGCCCCCCCCCCCAGTTTTATGATCTCATTACGGTGTCATAGCGTCGTTTTCTATCCCCTCTCTTTTATTCCTCATGAATGGCATTTGACATTTACTATTTTTAATTGTTAACTTTGACTCTCTCAAGAAACCTTCTCGGCACTAGTTACAAATGTAGAACTCTTGGATTCAGGCAATATTACATGCTGATCTTGTCTTTAAATATTCTATCTCGGCAATTTTTCCTTCTTTTTTCATATTCTTTAAGTTTTATGTTTTGTTTCGTTTCGTTTCGATCTGTTTCGTTTCGTTTTGTTTCGTTTCGTTTCGATCTGTTTCGTTTCATTTCGATTCGTTTCGTTTCGTTTCGATTTGTTTCGTTTCGTTTCATTTCGATTTGTTTCGTTTCGTTTCGATCTGTTTCGTTTCGTTTCGTTTTGTTTCGTTTCGTTTCGATTTGTTTCGTTTCGTTTCGATCTGTTTCGTTTCGTTTCGATTTGTTTCGTTTCTTTTCGATTTGTTTCGTTTCGTTTCGTTTTTGTTTCGTTTCGCACTTTACAGGGACCCAAAATTTAGATTAGATGCCCCCTTGTGTTGCTATCATTTCTGGTAAAATTTTTCATGTAAATATACAGGTGCTAGTCCATGAACAAT
The DNA here is from genome assembly GCA_033119305.1 of Pinctada imbricata. Taxonomy (NCBI): domain Eukaryota; kingdom Metazoa; phylum Mollusca; class Bivalvia; order Pterioida; family Pteriidae; genus Pinctada; species Pinctada imbricata. Next base: position 8,940,609 of record VSWD01000008.1, read on the forward strand.
GTAGTTGTCGTACTCTGTCAGCTATACAAAGTGTATTTACTGCTTTAAAGACCTTGCAATCAATAGAATCTCTAGGAACTAGATTTTGAACAAATCTTAAAGTCTTGTTTTGAAGAATCTGGAGCTTCTTTTTCAGAGATTTTGATAAACTTTCATACCATGCAGATGAACAATAATCAAAATAGCACTGTATGAGAGCAGATGCCAGGGTTGACCTTGACCTATTGTTCAGCCAGGATCCATTCCTATACAGGAACTTTAACATTGTGTTGACCTTTTTGATGATCTCGTTTATAATGAGATCACATCTCAGATATTTATCAATCGTAATTCCAAGATGTTTCACATGATCAGTTGCTTTAATGTGACATTTGACCTCGAATTGACCTTCATTTTTGAGTTTGCGATTAGGGCTGAACAGAATACATTCAGTTTTGCCGAGATGCAAGGATAGCTTATTGTCAATCAACCAATCAGAGCAGTTCTCAAGGACCTTACGAAGGTTCGATGATATGACCTTGGGATCTCTGTGTGTGTATATAATAGCACTGTCATCTGCATAGTGTCAATTTACAGTCCTCATCTATGCTGGTAGGAATATCATTGACATAGCATAAGAATAAAAGAGGGCCTAAAATACTCCCCAGGGCACTCCACAGGAAATTTCCTTAAAATATGATAACAACCCCCATACCCTACTACTTGAGATCTACCAGTTGAATATGATTTAAACCAAGTGCTATCTATCCCCATAATGTCTAACTTATTGCATAAAATATCATGGTCCACTGTATCAAAGGCTTTTTGTAAGTCCAACATAATCATACATGTAGTTGACAAATATGAAAAAAACCATATCCCTATCAAGAAGTACAAAATCGTTAATCGAAAAATCATCTAATCAAGGGCATACAATACCAGGATAAAACCAGAACCAAGGCAAATGAACAGAAATAATGAAAATCTACCAAATTGTTTCTGTTATGTTAAAGCAGTATATTTATAAGATGTGATTTTAAATTTAAAAAATCTACCATATGGAAAGAACTGAACTCCCTGCGAAGGAGTGAGATCAAGTGCCCAGGAAGAGTGAGCACCTCCTGCTTGCATGCACCACCCGCCGATTCAGTTCGGTCACAACCGGAAACTCCCACAAAGGAATCCTAGGTTTACACTACGTTCCCGCCGACCACGGCAGTCACGGCGGCCCAAAACGTAGCACGACGTACGATTTTTGTCAGTTTTTATCTTGGTATAAGTACTGATAGGTCTCGTTACGTTTTTGCACGGTCTATCAAGGTATCCGTGACGCGCCGTTGCTCCTGAATCCTGGACACCAGACGGCGCACTACGTTTCAACCTACGGCTTGTTACAGACGTTTGTACGTTTCCTCACGACCTGTCACGCTCTGATAAGGTCTGTCACGCTTTGTTACGATCCAATCAAGTTGGCCACGTCTACCAAGTTCTGTCAAGGCTCACTACGATTAAAGGTGACTGCCGGGGAAAAGAGACACAAAAAGCTGCAAAAAAGGGTTTGGCTTGTAAAACTTTTTGTGTGACCATGTGTACCGTGATGGAACGTGATGGAACGGCTAACACGCTCCTTAGCTCGCCTTGAGAAATCGTGTCACACCTGGATAAAACGCGCATCCACCCTAAAGCGGCCACATCTAAACGGGACATAATAAGATTTAAGCGAATTACCATCTCTTTATCAAAGCAGCGCTAAATAAAGTTAAAATACTATTTCATGGATGATTCTGAATATTATGATAGCATTTTCCTACACCTTTGTGCACTGAGGTGTGAATTACAGTGGTTATGCCGAAATGGAGAAAGCACACATAGTAAATGAGTTAAAGAAGATCCTGACGATAATCTCAACAGCACTCACAATAGAGCACCAAATTGAACATCGACGGACCCCCAGCAAGCCAGAGGTGGGATCAGGTGCCCGGGAGGAGTAAGCATCCCCTGTTGGCATGCCGCACCCGCCGTCGATGTTCATGCACGAATAGAAAAAGAATATATAAAATACATGCACTGTCCGAGGCCACGTCTATATAGAAAGTGCTATGGCGACAATGTCAGGGAATAATATTCAAAACACTTACTGTCAAACCCCTCGCGGGGAACTTTTTTACGAGCTCCACACGGCAAAGGGCATAAGTGTGACACAAATGAGTTAAAGAAGATCCTGACGATAATCTCAACAGCACTCACAATAGAGCACCAAATTGAACATCGACGGACCCCCAGCAAGCCAGAGGTGGGATCAGGTGCCCGGGAGGAGTAAGCATCCCCTGTTGGCATGCCGCACCCGCCGTCGATGTTCATGCACGAATAGAAAAAGAATATATAAAATACATGCACTGTCCGAGGCCACGTCTGCATGTCTGTCCGTCATACAAATATAATATAAATGTGTCATTGATCATAGCGATTCGTCTGTCTGTCTCCCGCATACATTACATTCCCATTTTGCTGCATCGAAAGCGCTGTCTGTGATAAACGTGAAAGACAGTAACTCAACTTCTCTAGGATCGTAAATTACTGAGTCACTCTTTTGCTTCCCGTTCCCATACAGACACTGTCCCAAGTTTTGTTACCGTCTGTAACGTTCTGTCACGTTTCGTTGCGTTCGACCCGTTTTGCTACGGTTTCTAAAGTAGGCCATCTGAACCGTGGACTGCCGTGACAAATGTTTCGAACAGTCTAAAAAAATTTGCCCCGTCAGCCCCGGCAATCACGGCTAGTTACGTTTGTCGATCCCGTTCCCATACGTTGTCTCACGGTCTCTACGTTTCGTCCACGATGGCTTGAAACTTGGCCTCCGTGGTTGCCGGGAACATAGTGTAAACGGGGGTGGGGGGAGACAAACGTATGAATTGGTATGCCATATCATAACTCTGGACAATGTGACGTCATATGTGCTACCATTTTCCCATATCGACCATAGCTTAGAAACAGCCAAATCACAAAGGAATATTCAACGGGTTCGATTTTTTTTCTGCATGATTTTGTGAATGATTACCAGCAACAGGACATGTTTATTCTTCCCTGGGACATGTGGGCGCTGTGGGTGCTACAACCGAGTGTTTTTGGAGATCCCCTCCTTTCTTCTAATCTCATCTCCATAGAGGATGAACGTTTGCTCCATTATAAAATATTCTAGTTGTATTTTTGGTTTATTATTTCAGGCGTGGTTATTATTACATTCCACGATATTGTACATGCAAATTAATAATATTTCTTTTGGAGTCTGACGCTCGGTTTTGTGTTTCACTTTCATTCAATTATGAATTGCCTCTTTTCCTGGGGATACGATCCTGAAGTCGTCAAATTATCAAGCAAATGAGGGATCTCCAACGATACTCGGTTGTTATACCAATGACAAAACACCGAAACACGTGTACAAGTAAACACACACAAAAAAAAAAAAAAACCAAGCACATAAGGAGACACAATAGAGGCAATGAACACCAAACAAAAAAGACAAATAGACAATCGGTGCCGACTTGGACGAAAGTAGCCCCAGGAGTCTCCGAGGGCACATGCAGCCAAGTTCGGTAAATTTCGGTTGATCGTTTGTTCAATGCATTCGAAAATTTCTGTCATCAAAATTTCTAAAACTTGGGTCCTGTAGCAGCATTTCCCATCCAACCTTCTACGTCTTTCGGTACATTTTTGGACATAATTAAGCCAATTATTACAAAAAAAGCAAGGAAAATATGATGAAGTGAAATGTTTTATTGGTACTTCTAGGTACATGTATCTGGATGATATTCTTACTATCGACAATCCTGTTTTCGAAAAGTATAAAAATGTCACTTATCCACAATAATTGACTCTAAAAAAGACAACCGTTACAAACACAGAAGCACAATTCTTGGACCTAAATATCAACATTGTGAATGGAGGGATTCATACAAGTGTTTGTGACAAAAGAGATAATTTTGGATTCAACATAGTAGAAATTACAAATTACCAAGTAACTTTAAGGTCAAGGTTTTCGCTTTCACAAACTAGTAATTTATAAAAGACTTTCTGGAAATTTTGCAAAAATTATTGTCAACTTCTTTTGAAGTTCGGACCCATTCAAGCAGCAGAGTATATTACTTTAGGTACCGGTATTTCAGAACTTGAATTTTATGGTGACATAATCAACAAAATAAGGAGGATCAAAGGTAGACAGAATTACCATCGAAATTGTGTTAGTTTTATACTGTGGGTATGATCCTTCTGTCACCAGACGGACAATTGGCTTGGCACTGGACCAATCTACAGTCTTGTACTGGTCAGCGCATTCTTAAGAATTGTACTTTGACTGGCTGTGACAACAGGACGACGAAATGACGGGCCCTGTCCAAACCTCTTTAGAAAATACAGGGCCCCAACAACATGCCCTCTCTGAATCTCAGTCGGGACTCCTCGGGTGATCACACGCAGAAACTGTATATCGTACGCTTTCTGTTTTTATATCCATTTACATATACATATTCATCTGTGTGTTTCTTGGGCCCCTGCGTCATGTTTTCTGTTTGTATGTTTTTTTCTTACAGTGAAGAGGTTATTTTACACCACACTTGTACATTCTTCGAGTCCTCTGGGTAATCGAAGAAGTGGGCAGGTTGTGCGCACGTAACCCTGGATAACCACAACAATTGTTACTTGCGTAGTAGATGGCCGTCCTAAGTCGGCACCGGTTGGCTATTGGTCTCGTTGTCTAGTCTTTTGAGTTTAATGTTTCTATGTCGTATGTCTCTTTTTTCTCTTTTACTGTACTCCTCTTCTCTGTGTTTTCTCCGGTTTTTCATCAGTTGCCCATTGGTCTCGTTGGTTTACGTGTGGTCTTTTGTGTTTCATGTTTCTACGGTGTGAGTTGGTGTTACTTGTCCCTTTTGCGTCTCTTTCTATTGGTGTCTGTTCTGTGTTTTTTCATTTCGTGTTTTCATCATAGCAATGACAAATATGGATAATGACCATATCCCTGTATTCAGCACAAAATCGATAATTCAGAACTCCCGATATGGGAGTGAGACCAGGTGCCCAGGAAGAGTAAGCATCTCCTGCTTGCATGCAACACCCGTCGCTTCAATTCGGTAGAACTGTCACATCCGGTTACTTCCATTTTGGAAGATATCGAGTACAATCTTTGGTTGGATGGTTATGTCCCAATAGGATGCTGAATTATTTGTCTCTGTAGTTTCTTTGACTTCAAGCTCCGAAGGATAGATACTGCTCAGGTAATCCGCGAATTTTGGATTATTGATGGACAACACACCGTCTATGTATCTGTAAGTGAAGTTGAAGTCAGAAGCTAAGTATGTCTTCCGAAATGGAAGTTACCGGATGTGACAGTTCTACCGAATTGAAGCGGCGGGTGTTGCATGCAAGCAGGAGATGCTTACTCTTCCTGGGCACCTGGTCTCACTCTCATATCGGGAGTTTGCTTCTTTTCATATGGTGGAGGTTTTTGTTTCTGTTTGCTTTGGTTCCTGTTTTATCCTGATTTTGTATGCCTTCGGTTTCTGATTTTCTGAATTATCGATTTTGTACTGTAGACAGGGATATGGTCATTATCCATATTTGTCATAGAGTACAATCTTTGGTTGGATGGTTCAAATGGTCTATGAAAGAATATCATCCACCATTCTGGAGAGTGGGACATCATAGTGTATGACGAGTTCCCCGTATTGACCGTAAAACTTCCTCAGTGACGATGTTAGTCGGCCACAAACATATCCCTGACTGAGAAGCTTATCTGAAAGACGCCTAGCTCTCAGAACAAAATCCGTATATTTCGTACTTGCTCTGGCATAGCGTATCAACTGAGATATGAACACGCCATAAGCAGGCGATGAAGGGATGTTGCTACTCAGAAAAGGAAAGTGTGTAATGCTGAAATGGAAGTCGTCACGTTTGTCATAGAGTGAGGTGTTCATGTGACCATCAGTGTCGTAGGACAACATTATGTCCAAATAGGATGCTGAATTATTAATACCTGTTTTATTTTCCCTTCAAATGAGTGGTATATGCCCATTTAGAGTTCTTGGAGTAACCATCTTATGCAACGTGATGCTACACAGTGAACATGGACTTGCTGAAAATCGTTTCCCACCTTCATGTCACTGACGAATTAGAGCATATATAACAACAATGATACGGGATCCATGTTGAAGCATTTTTATTTAAGACATAATTTAAGAATGGTCGAAGAACTATATATATATTACTACCGTAGTGTATTTCAAACAGTATAAAACAGAAAGTATATTTCCCCCTGAAAGCGAATTTCTCAATCGTAACCTGACATACGGTCACGAAAACTCATCCGATGGGTCACTGCACCTGAAATTTAGGCTAATAAAAACCAATTTATTAGCGATAGATATTCTGTAAAATTTGTATTATTTTGAAAATCTTGTAGATACTATTATTCTTCGTTCGAACGCAATTGTCGATATAAACATGTAAATAAGAGTGGATTGTGCATTGACTCTGAGTACATGTAGCTCACATTTTACATTAGTATTCGCAATAGATTCCAGTGAAAAGTAGGCGTCGTGACTTCCGGGAAGTGAGCTTTCCTGATCGACATTGGGCTTACGACAATGCTTAATCTTATTTTTTTTACAATTTCAAGGTAAAAAAGTACTAGTTTTCAAATAAACATCAAAGAAGTACCTAACCGTTATTCAGTCTCAAAGTCGAGAAGGCAAAGCAAAATCGTAAGAATTCCCACCGAAACGGTTGCGAAACCCCGGAATGAACAACATTCCGAAGTGAGACCAGGTGCCGGGGAGAGTCGGCGTCGTAAACTGCCATGGAGCTGGCTTCTGGACATTATTTTTTTCAAAATCGGTGTAACAGATGAATGTTTGATGAACAGCTGAATTATTACTGTAAATTGGTTTTTATTCGTCAGATACCAATTTTCGTCATTTTCGTCTGTGCCTTCCTTGACGAAATTACGTACCGACGAATATAAATACTCCCGACAAAAAATAAATTGTAGTAAGTAAAAATTGACTCAGTCTCTTGGTAAACTTAGATATAAACCGGTAGCACTATGGAGGGGGAGGACGAAGCTGATTTTAAGGTTCCGAGTTTCAAGACATTGTTAAATAGTGTTATTTGTTATAACATGACTGTACGTATACGACGAAAGTCGCAAATGTACTTCTTATTACTAAATAATATGTTTTCACAATAAGGTAGGTGATATACATGTCTCTAATTGTTTGTTTACTGATAATTGTTAAACAAACAATGAAAACAAACACATACGAGTAAGGCGGATTTGACGATTTGACGATGGATCTAAATGTTAAGTTGGCATTTGTATATACGAATTTAGGGACCCTTGGATGGCGAATTTACGTACTGACGAAATTGACGTTTTTAACAAATTGACGAAAATTGGTACTGACGAAAATAAAGCAATTTACAGTATGTGCTCTATTTTGATTGCGGCTAGCCAAACAGGGGATGCATACTTCTCCCGGACACCTGGTCCCACCTCTATCTTTCTAGAGGTCCGTCGATGCTCAATTTTGTGCTCTTTTGTGAGTGCTGTTGAGATTATCGCAAGGATCTTCTTAGTTAAATAAGATCCTGACGATAATCTCATTTGAATAATAAATCCTGATCAGTGTTACTTCAAGACAAGACTATGCAGAGATAGTGCCACCCCTTCTGTTCTTTCAAAGGTTCAGATTGTCTGGGGATTTTTTTTTCGTCAAAAGTGAGACTTTGTTTAGAAGGCGCAATTAAATGAGGCATTACGTTACAACCAGTTGAGGGTCGGTGCAAGACTGTTTAATTTAACTTCAATTTTTTGATTTCACAAATCAAAATATTTTAAAGCACAAACACCATTGTTTAATAGATTTTCTGAAGTGATTCTCCAAAATTGCATATGAGATTGGGTGAATAATATTGTAGCAAAAATACAAATAGAAAATATGAAGATTCCAGGGTATTATTTGGAATATCATTAGCCATGCTGGTAGATATGCACAAATAAATCCCAAAGATACACTGAATAATAATACAGCTAGTTTTATGTTAGAAGTAAGAGATGGGTAACTTTGTCTGGACCTTTGTGTCTTCTCGAATATGTTTTTTCCTTTTCTTCCTCCTTGTTACAACATTTAAGTAAATGATTGAATACAAGGTTAAAGTCGTTACGGCGGAAAATCCAAATACTGATGCGGAACCATACCGAAAAAACTGTAAAAAGCTCTCACTTATGTAACCTTCGTTAACCTCACATGTGCCAACATCATCCATGTGTTCCTTCATGTATGCTGCATTATTGGAATTATGTGTTCCTTTTTCAACATTCGAAATAAAGAGAGTAGAATTCATAGTGAACGCATTCGAACTTCTCTCATTTCCATCTTTAGAACAATTGTAGTAATCAGTGCTGTTACCATGGTTTTGGGTCTTTGAAAGATGATGTTGAATTGATGTTAATATTCCAAAAACAACACTAACAGAAGTTATAATTCCAATAAGCAGGTATGTTCTTGTCTTTGTTATTCTTCTAGAGAACGGCATGCAAAAAGAAAAGAATCTATCCGAAGCAATAGCAACCATCGTTAACGCTGCAAAAGGAATTACACTTGTAAGCATAAACCAGCTGCACTGGCACAAAAATTCACTTCTTACTTGGTTACGATTGATTTCCAACCACAATACCAAAGGAATAGTGACTGAACAAGTGAGAAAGTCAACGGCTGACAGTGTTCGTATGAAAATGTATGGTATATAGTCGATGCTTGATGACAATAAAAAACAAATGTCACCAAGTTCCCAACACTTCCAAATATAGCAAATGTAACTAACATAAGAATATAACCTTCCATTTCAGAATTTGTTTGCTTTTGGTTTAAGATGTATCAACTAATTGCTGGTTTGGACTATCCTATATTATACAGCGCATAAGATCACAATCAGGATAATTCCAACAGAGTACTTTTTAAAAAAAGAGTATCCAGCATACATTTGTCTGACCAAAATCCACGATTATTCTTATCACCTAATATATTAGTTAAATTCTTACATATACCAAAAATGCAAATGAGAAATTGAAGTTTATGTTTAGAATTGGACTCTAAATTGCCCCACGTTCAGACAAAATTAAACAAATGATATGTTATTAGTATATGTTAAGGTTATATATTACTGTCTCCGAGGGCGTAGCACAGCAATAGTTAGGCCATCATACAGTTATCACCAATGATTAAATAATACTTCCTTGCTAGTTAATGAAAATTACTTATGGTAGTCAGTCAACGACTCAGTCAATTATTAGTTCAACCAGTAATCTAATTATTGTTACACAATGAAAATAATTGCACCTGTAGACCGTGCAACAATGACCTATAATTCATTTTCGAGTATATCTGACACCAGATTTGTTAGGCCCAAGGGTATAAATGTCAAGCTATATTGTGATTTGATTGATAAACGTATTGACGTCTTATCTCTTTATGTACGATTTATTGTTGAGATGAATAAGTATTTTTGCTGTTTTTTGTATAAAGTGTCAGTAAAACATGAACCCGAAATTAAAATTTATGAAAATTTGACGTACAAAACCTCGGAAAGGAAAATCAGACATCAGAATGAAAACTAGGGAAAAAGTTATGTAATCCAGTTATCTAAAAGAGAAAGCATGACCTGCTTGGTCTTACAACAATAAAGCAGAGAAGGGTTCAAACCTAAATTCTAATTAATTCTGTTGGTTTCACGCATTCTGATTGGTCCAAAGCATTTTCATATAAAATATAACGACGAAATATATGTCGTAAACCGATTCACTTGACATATTTAAAAATGTATTACTGCGTTAATTTGCGAGTTACAATCTTTCGCGCAAGTTGTTCGCAAGACATCATCATTCTGTTATCTTTGGATCAAATGACGTCATTGCGTAACGTATAACTATGGTTATGGTCTTGTAAACAGCATTCTACGCGTATAAACAACATAACAAGTAAGTTTAAAAAAAAACTTCCACGCTGTTTCTTGTTCAAACTTAAATTTCTCGCCATTGTGATGATAAAGAAGCAGTTTATGCATTTTAGATTATGGAGCGCAGTTATTTCTGTTGGTCGCTGTTAGTCCTCCTTAGCAACGTCACTTCTAAAAGAACATTCGGATCCCCTCGCCCTTTATTTGTAACGGCATAAAAAGACTCTCATGCAAATGGTGGAAGGTTTTACATCAAATCGATGTAAAAGTAAAAAGACACGTTTTCAACATTCAAAATTCTTCAACTTGAGTGAGTAATGTTGTGAGAAACATATTTGTCAGTTACGATCCAGTGTTGGAACTTGTATTTCATGATAGATTATAACAAAACGAATAGATCAACGGGGAACTATTTTTAAAATTGCGCCGTCTGACATCCGAGTCTTTTTCGAAGGAAAAGGTCGAGGCTGATCCGAATGCTAAAAGAAAGGAGTTGATCTCCAACAACACTCGATTGCAGCACCCACAGCAAAAATGCAAAAACACTCCAGAGGTCTCGAATAACGCATAATTGTGGTGTAAAATGACCTCCTCAATGTAAGATGACCATTCTTAAATGATGCTATTTAATTTGAATACGTTTAACATTTGTACCACTTGACGAGTGTCCCTGCTGATGGACATGGAGCCCCCGAGGGCACGTCTAGACAAGTTCGATCAACTTTGGTTGAGCATTTCTTCAACGTATTATTTCTTGAAATTTCTAAAACATGGGTCCCGTAGAATAAGATTCCACCAATCCTGCAACGTCTTGTGGTACATTTTTGGACATAGTAACTTTCACACTCATTGCTCATATAACATTGTTTATATTGAGGAACACTGACTAGGATTAAGTACCCGAAACGTGCATTGTTGGTCCATGCTGCAAATTTATATGTTCTTAAATGATGCTATTAAATTTGAAGACGTTTAACAATGTACTGACTAGAGTTAAGTACCCGAAATGTGCGTGGATTGTCCATGTTGCAAATTTATCTGTTCTTAAGTACAGGTCCACGTAAGGTTCAGGCAGTTGAAAAACCTTAATTTTTTTTTTGCAGAACCTTTTTCTCTTGAAGTGTGTTCAGATCAGCCTCCATATGAATGTTTTGAAGGATTGTTCCTCATACTTGGCTGGTGAAGAAAGTTATATGGGTAGCAAATTTGGTTGAATTATATATAGAAAATTTTCCTGCCATTTTTCCCCCTTCATAATCCTTTAAAAAATTGAGGTGAATATCACGCTTCACCATCACTACCTTGAGAATGATATAATCTAACACCACCACGAAGGAGGGATGGCGATTTCTCAACCCGAGTATATAAATTTTGCAAGTCCATCCCTCCCTCGTGGTGGTGTTTGATTGTTTTTCTCCCGCGTTATCGACTATCTAGAGTGTCTGTTATAATCACCAGTTTGCCTTGCTTCCATAACCTCGCTTTGATAGGGATGACGTCAGAGGGTGAGATCGATGACGTCAGAGGGTGAGATCGATTTATCTCACCCCAGGGAAATTTGAGAGTTCTCAGTCTCAAGTGGGAGAAATAAATATCATATGTTTGATTCGTACCACATATATGTCTCAAAACAGAAATGAAAAGTTTTTAAAAAAAAAACTTTTGTTGTATCACCCTGCCCGATTCTTACCTTTACTTAAATGGTTAACATTGTACCATTTGGTGAGTGTCACTGCTGTTGGACTGGAAGTCCCCGAGGGCACATGAAGCAAAGTTCGATCAACTTCGGTTGATATTTTTTAGTTTTGCTGTGGGTGCTGCAGCCAAGTGTTGTTGGGAATCCCCTCCTTTGTTTTTCAACGCATTCGAAAATTGCTGTTATCAACATTTTTTGAAATTTCTAAAATGTAAGTCCTGTAGCATCATATCCTAGCAATCCTGCAACGTCTATTCCTACATTTTTGGACATAATAACTTTCACACTCTTTGGTCATATTGTTTACATTGAGGATTACTGACGATGGTTAAGCGTCAGAAACGTGCATGTCTGGTCCATGTTGCAAAATTATCTGTTCTGAAATGATGCTATTGAATTCAAAGACGTTTAACATTGAGTGTCTTTCTACATCGGCATATCTAGGCGTGAGCGGGGGTACCCAAACCGTTTGGGGGATTCCAAGCTATATGTTTTTTTTTAAATATGCGGAAATCGGGAAACAGCATTTTAAGCAAATTTCAGTGGGATATGAGAAAAATCATTCGGCCCTGTAGAATTCCAGGGATCCTGAGCACCCGATCCGATAAAGAATATGTTCTATAACAAAAAAAAAAAAAGTAGAGCTAGTATTGTCCCGTAATATTTGGAGTGAATATTTCAATTATTCAGTGATTAAGAAATTTGAACTTTATCTTCAATGAGTTTTTAAAAAAAGATGCGAGTTTTCCCAGTGAGCTGGTATGAGCTTGTCAGGTACGAATATTCCCAGGACGAGTGTGTCCTAAAAGAAAACTTATTTACATGTATCTTTTCTGTAGAAGGAGTTCCGATAATTTGAAAAAAATGACTCGGACTTCAACAGGAAAACGATTTAATACGGATTGAAACGAATTATTTGACAGTTCGAGTTAGCTTTTATCAAACTTCGTTTGATCGTTTCTTCAACGCATTCGAAAATGTCTATTATTTAGATTTATTGAAATTTCTGAAACGTGGGTCCTGTAGCATCATATCCCACCCATTCTGCTACGTCATTTGGTACATTTTTGACATAATAATTTTCATACTTTTTGGCCATATTACATTGTTTAGACTGAGGATCACTGATGAGGGTTTAGTACCCGAAACGTGCATGTCTGGTCCATGCTGTAAATTTATCAGGTTTGAAATGATGCTATTAAATTTAAAGACGTTAAACATTTTAAGCTAATAGGGAGAAGGCTATGAGGAGTAATGACAAGTTATTGTACATGAAGATGGATTATGATAAAATGAACCCAGTGTGTATAACACAAGACATATAATTAAGGATACACATGTAGACTGTCCCGCAGTTCTAGTGAGGCTCGAACCAGTAACCTTTAAGTAGCTGACCCGATGCCTTAACCGCTAGAACACGGCGCCCATAAGTTCATGATTAATATTTTGGCATTGTCTCTATGCGCATAAGAAGAAAAATTCATATATTCCAAATATTGACCATTAAAACCATAAATGGGGATAAATAGATTCAGAAATAAATGATAGATCATAATTGTCATTATATTTGACATTTTATTGCATTTTTCATACACGTGGCATAATTGGTTTCGGAGGCTATTATTTCTTATCCGGATATGCCTTTGCTCAAATGTTAGAATCGTCTATAGGGAATATATTGATCGTCGTTACAAACATGTATGAATTTATAAATGTTGCTACTGAGGATTTAGTGTCACTACCTACAAAACTAGCAATACGAATGGGAATAATTTTGAAATGGAAGGCTTCATTTACATGTTAATTATATACGCTGTCTTTGGAAGCATCGGAAACTTGGTTACATTTGTTTTCTATTGTCATCAAGCATCGACTGTACCATACATTTTCATACGAACACTGTCCGCCGTTGACTTTCTCACATGTTCAGTTACTATACCTTTCGTATTATGGCTGGAAATAAATCATTTCAAAGTAGGTAGTGACTTTTTGTGTAAATGTAGCTCGTTTATGCTCACAAGTGTTATTCCTTTTGCAGCATTAATGATGGTCGCTATAGCTTCGGATAGGTTCTTTTCGATTTGCTTGCCGTTTTCTAGAGGAATAACAAAGTCCAGGGCACACGTGATAATCGGAATAATAACTTTTATTAGTTTGACATTTGGGATATTATCATCACTGCAGCAACATATTTCAAAGATCCCAAGTAAACATTATGGTAATAATTGCTACAACTGTTCCATGGCTGTGAAAGAGAGTCGTCCGAATTTGCCCGGTTTGAATGTCACTTTATTTAAATCAAGTGATCTTCAACTTATTAAAAATGGTACAAACAATTACCTGAATGAAACAGAAATAATAGAGAACAGTTTTGATTCTGGCTTTTGTCAGCGCAACAGAGGTTACATAAGTGAGAGTTTTTCCCAGATATTTCAGTATATTTATGCGTCGATATTTGGATTTTCAGCTGTTACAACTTTAATTTTGTACACCATCATTTACTTTAAAGTTGTGATAGCATGGAGGAAAAGGAAACATCTATTCGAAAAATCACACGAAAAAAGATCGAATTCTTCTCATACAGAGAGTGAACACTCATCAAAATTTAAAAACCGATCTCGTACTTCTAACATAAAACTAGCTATATTATTATTCAGTGCATCTTTGGGATTTATTTGTGCTTACCTACCGGCATGGTTGATGCTATTCCGAATTTTACCACTGAAACTAGATATTTTCTATTTGTATTTTTGCTACAACATCATTCACCCCATCTCTTATGCAATTTTGGAAGATCGCTTCAGAAAATCCATCAGAAAATGTTTTTGTGATTGTACGCGTTAATGTGCAAGATTTCCGCCATCAAATGAAGAACAGGGAAGGAATTCCAGCATGACCGCCCTGCACTCACCCAGCGGAACAAACTCACAAGACAGTGACACATACATGACATCAGGCAAAACTACAAATTGCAAAAAGACACAACAATATTCACTAGCACATCATACAAAACAATCGAAACAGACATACATAAACATCAAACATTAATGACAACACATAAAAGGAAGGAGGCCAATGTGCACCCGGTGCCAACTTTGGGCGGCCATCTGCTAAATATTAGCAAATGGTGTGTTTATGCGGATTACGTGCGCACAACCCTCCTACTTATCCGGATACACAGAGGTATCAATAGACGCATTATTGTTGTATAGACATAAAATTTCTCACTGTCAGGTGACATCACAGACAAGATAGTTAGATTCAGCGTCCTCTTGTAACACAGATACAATGTAAATGGATCTAAAAAAAATTATGGCATGCGTATAAATGTCTGTGCTCTGCTAGCTGAAGCGAGCTTAAGATCATTCACCCGAGAAGTCTGACTAACTTACAGATAGGACAGAGAATCAGGATCCCGTCTTCTCTGACGAGATTTGAACAATGCCCGTCATGGAATCGCGTCGTCGTGGTTGGCCAGTGTGCAACATTGGGAAAGACATTGGTACAAAACTGTAGATTGATCCTGTGCCATGCCCAGTGTTTTTGTGATGACTTTAGGATTATATCCTCGGTAAAGCATGCGACCGACCAATTTCTTACATTTTTTTGGTTGAAGTTTGATCTGCCTTTGATCCTTCTGATTTTGTTTATTAGGTCACCGTAAAAAGAAGGCAATGAAATTCCCAGTGATACATACTCTGGTGCTGAGGGTGTCCCAAATTTTTAAAGCAGTTCAGATTAGATATTGTAAAATTTCCAAAAAGATTTTACAAGTTTATGTTATCTAAATCCTTGACTGATAAGTTTTTTTTTGTAAATTATATATTTCTATCATGGAAGTCCGAAACATGGGAGCAAGCTCTAGCGTATCTGATGAGCTGAGAGATGTAAATGCCGTACGATGGCATCTTCAATGTCATTCAATTTAGCCTTCAGTTAGGTTACCAAGAATAATTCCATTGATTATCTGCTCGATGTGGACTTGTACGCATGTTTTTTTTTTATTTTGAAGGTGAACCTTATATTCATGAATAATAGTGAAGACATCGATCAGTGTAACATATATAGTACTTAGGATATCTTCTCCTTATCCCACTTCTGGCAAATTTCTTGCAATCTGATTGTTCGAGAAGAACCGAATATTATGTTGTATTATGTTATATTGTTCTAATTCTTGCTTCTACTAAGACGCTTTACGCTGTTGACGTAATCGAGATGATTTAAAATACGTTGTAAACCAAAAGGCATCAGCGGGATAAATTCTTTATACAGTGTTTTACAGGGGGATAGTATAAGTTATAAGGTTAGTTAGTGACCATTTACAGAGATTTGTCGGGTTGATCAAGGCCACAGAAGGCGAGGCGAAGATGAGCCTTCCATGGGCTTGATCAACCCGACAAATCTCTGTGGACGGTCAGTAACAAAGCTAGTAACTGTTTTATTTTGACGAGGACCAAAAACTCCGGGTTTTTTTTGGTTGCAGAAAATTGCCGTTTCACGACTCATTTCACTTGCAAATTCATTTTATATGGCAATGGCGGAATTGCTGACAGTCTATAGAAATTTAGACGGCGTGTGCGTGACTGGATTTCTGCTCCCTGATTTGTTCGAACTAGTCCGTGGCAAAATGATAAAAAAACATATTGGGTCGATGAAAAAATTGCTTTGGGAGAGGCGGAGACAATTTTTCATCGATCCAATATGTATTTCTGTATCCCCCCTGTAAAACACTATATAACTGATATCATCCCATCTCTGGTAAATTTCTTTGAAGGTATTGAGTTGGAACCCTTCGGCATTATCGCAATCTGATTGGTCGAGAAGAACCTGTCCAAATATTATGTTGTTTTATGTTAATGACAGGATATTGTTTCAATATCCTGCTTCTACTAAGACGTTTTACCCTGTTGGCGTCATCGAGATGCTTTGTAGTATGTTGAAACATCCACAAACCAAAAGCTATCGGCGGGATAAATTCGTTTTACAGGGGGATATAAACTATATTGGGTCGATGAAAAAAAAGTTGTATTGGGCTCTGCTTTCTAGTGCTGTATATTGAAATAATTTGTTTTATTACATTATATTTTGCTTCAAAACTCAATATTTTCAATACAATACGCACCTCTACATTTTTCTCAAATAAGTCATAATAATGAATCAATAAATGGAGTTTTTATGTTTTAATCAAAGATAACTTTACAAAACAGAACAAAAATAAACAACAAATGGATGTTTTCCATTATTTCAAAAACAAAAAAGGAATAAAAAGATGACAATGGCAGGTATGGAAAGTGTTCCTTTGTCTACCAAAGAATTCTGGTTCGTGACTGGTCACGTGAAAATTCCGTGAATCGCGAATTATACGCCCATGAACACAAAAACTAAGGCAGTCATTTCTAATATTTATTTACATTTCTCTAAATATTAGACATCCTATTTCGCACAAACATCGCAAACACAGCGAATTTAAACGTCAAAAGTATTATAACGTTGGCAAATTCTCCCTAAGTTCAAAATTTGGACGTGACGTCACATTGGCAACATGATTTATCGGAGTATAATTTCATTTTTGTACTGTAGAAACTTTAATTGAACTTGTCTGTCTTAACGTTGATGTGATCAGAGAAGATTCAGAAGAAATATGAAAATAAGAACCATATACGAATTCAAAGTTAAGGATTTTATTTTCTTATCAAATGTATTGAAAGTATCGATACTCAGCATTTGTGTATGGATACGTATTGAAAATCTCAAAATATCGATACTCTTCAATATTCCAATATCAATATACAGCACTGCTGCTTTACCCCGCCAAAACACCTTTTTCATCGACCCAATATCCCCCTCACCCTGTAAATCACTCTATGACTAATATCATCTTAATTGTGGGATATAAGAAACACCATCGTTCTTCATGACACTTGAATGTACCCTTTAATGCATCACAATTTCTTATGTGAAGTCTATTCAAGTAGTTGGCCTATTTTTATCATTATTATTATTATTAGTTTTAATTATCAATTTCTTGACAATGGGCAATCCACGTGTATTTATTATCAAGGGCGTTCGATCGAAGGATAATGTTCAGTGGCACGTGAATTATTAAAAAGAATGCAAATTCTAGGGAGAATAAAATGCTCATATCATCACTATTTTCAGACTTGAAATATGAACCGACCTTGGTTTTCCGAGCAGGAGAATTAATTGTCCACTGAGAATCGATTTTTTAAAAATATAATATGAATTAAACAAGTTGTATCAAGGGCATCCCAGAGGCGTGACATTATCATTTCAATTATACAGACGTCACTTGATAAATGAAATGAAACGTCACTGGAACAGGTATCACTCAGTGAATGAAAGCCAAACACAAAACACAAACACAACGAAAGTCAAACACAAACACAATAACAGTCAACACAAACACAATAACAGTCAACACAAACACAATAACAGTCAACACAAACACAATGAAAGCCTAACACAAAACACAAACACAATGAAAGTCAAACACAAACACAATGAAAGTCAAACACAAACACAATGAAAGTCAAACACAATGAAAGACAAACACAAACACAATGAAAGTCAAACACAAACACAATAAAAGTCAAACACAATGAAAGACAAACACAAACACAATGAAAGTTAAACACAACGAAAGTCAAACACAAACACAATAACAGTCAATACAATAACAGTCAACACAAACACAATAACAGTCAACACAAACACAATGAAAGCCAAACACAAAACACAAACACAATGAAAGCCAAACACAACACTATGAAAGCCAGACACAAACACAATGAAAGTCAAACACAACACACAAACACAACGAAAGTCAAACACAAGCACAACGAAAGTCAAACACAAACACAATAACAGTCAACACAAACACAATAACAGTCAACACAAAACCAATAACACTCAACACTAACACAATGAAAGCCAAACACAAAACACAAACACAATGAAAGTCAACACAAACACAATGAAAGTCAAACACAAACACAATGAAAGTCAAACAAAACACACAAACACAACGAAAGCCAAACACAAACACAATAACGGTCAACACAAACACAATAACAGTCAACACAAACACAATAACAGTCAACACAAACACAAGGAAAGCCAAACGCAAAACACAAACACAATGAAATACACACAAACACAATGAAAGTCATACACAAACACAATGAAAGCCAAACACAATGAAAGACAAACACAAACACAATGAAAGTCAAGCACAATGAAAGTCAAACACAAACACAATGAAAGACAAACACAAACAGAATGAAAGTCAAACACAAACACAATGAAAGCCAAACACAAAACACTAAACACAATGAAAGTCAAACAAAAACACAATGAAAGTTAGACACAATGAAAGTCAAACACAAACACAATGAAAAGACAAACACAAGCACAATGAAAGTCAAACACAAACACAATAAAAGTCAAACACTAACACAATAAAAGTTAAACACAATTAAAGTCAAACACAAACATAAGGAAAGTCAGACACAAACACAATGAAAGTCAACCACAAACGCAATGAAAGTCAAACACAAACACAATAACTGTCAACACTAACACAATGAATGTCAAACACAAACACAATGAAAGACAAGCACAAACACAATGAAAGTCAAACACAAACACAATAAAAGTCAAACACAAACACAATGAAAGACAAACAAAAACATAATGAAAGTGAAACACAAACACAATGAAAGTCGAACAGAAACGCAACGAAAGTCTAACACAAACACAATAAAAGTTAAACACAAACACAATGAAAGTCAAACTACAAACACAATAACAGTCAACACAAACACAATAAAAGTCAAACACAAACACAATGAAAGACAAACACAAACACAATGAAAGTCAAACACAAACACAATGAAAGTCAAACACAGACACAATGAAAGTCAAACAGAAAACAAAACTTCAGAATCTGAAACTCATTGTCAATGGGCATACTTGTAAAACTTTGAAAAGTAAAAACAAAAATAAGGAGATACCGTTGTTGTGAATTGAATTCTCTTGTGAAAACTTTTGTGAAAATAATTCGAAAATTGTTGTGAATTCTGATGTGGAAACTGTTGCGAATTCTGTTGTGAAAATTGTTGTGAATTCTGTAGTGAAAACTGATGAGAAAACTGTTGTGGAAATTGTTGTGAATTCTGTTGTGAAATTGCTGTGAAAATTGTTATGAAAATTGATGTGAAAACTGTTGTGAAAACTTGTGAAAATATCTTGTAATTTCTCTTCACTTATTCCGAACGAGGAAAAGATCTTGAACAATGCTCTGTTGCATTGACCTCAGCGGAACACATACACACATCAATTCATAGAAATCGGACAACACTTTCTTGATGAATAATTTCCACATATCCCCCTTTAAAATCAAAATTCATTATTGACGGCGCCTTACATATTCATATAGGATCAAATAATCAAAAACAAAGACATGCCGTCTTACATAACATAATTACATAATTTTCATAACATAATGTTGTCCTACGACACTGATGGTCACATGAACACCTCACTCTATGACAAACGTGACGACTTCAATTTCAGCATTACGAACTTTCCTTTTCTGAGTAGCAACACCCTTCATCGCCTGCTTATGGCGTGTTCATATCTCAGTTGATACGCTATGCCAGAGCAAGTAACAAATATACGGATTTTATTCTGAGAGCTAGGCGTCTTTCAGAGAAGCTTCTCAGTCAGGGATATGTATGTGACCGACTAACATCGTCACTGAAGAAGTTCTACGGTCGATATGGGGAACTCGTCATACACTATGCTGTCCCACTCTCCAGAATGGTGGATGATATTCTGTCGTAGACCATTTGAACACCTGGTGACCTTAGTATAGTCAAGAACGACAAGTTGAGAGAATTGTTAAAAAGGGGTCCTAAATACAGAGAAAGTATGTCCTTTACATGGAACCAAAATGTCAAAATTATCATGGACTCTTATGAGGAATATGCAAGACGTTGGGCAAAGAAAGAGGATGTACATCTCGACACCCTTTCCGAATGGATAAAATCAATCAGAGGGTTACTTTTATCTAGAATTAATCGATTAAAATCAACTGTGAACACCAGATTCGTGTCTATATTTAAAGACCCTGATGTTATCACAGAACTTACCTACCTCCAAGAACATTATGTCATCACACCAGCGGACAAAGCCTCAAATAATTACACATTTACTTGCAAAAAGTACTATTTCGACAGTCTAGTTTAAGAGTTGGGTTTAAATTCGACACCTGGAAATCCCACTTACACCCCAACAAACCTTTCTGTCTCTGCAAAATGGATAACCACAAATCAGCTCTTGCTTCCTTTGGCTTCGACACTACCAATTTAGATTTAGATTTACCATACTTATACTGCATACCTAAAATGCATAAGAATCCGTACAAACAACGTTTCATCGCCGGTTCCTCAAAATGTTCTACCAAATCTGTATCGATCTTACTCACCAAAGTTTTATCTTAAATCAAATCTGGGCTACAAAAATATTGTTCGACAGTATACTGTAAACGGGGAAATGATTGCGGTGGTTTTATTTTCGATATGTTCGCGGTTTTCGAATTTTCCGCGAACATTAAACCACCGCAATAATTTTCTATAATAGACAAAACAAATAATAGAGGCAAAGATGTTCAAATGCATTTGATGCATGAAAGCTTTTGAGCAGGTTCAGCTGAATCGTTCAATTTTCTAAACGTGGTTTTCCTCTACGTTGGTAAAATAGTTTGTACATTAAAGGGTATCGACAACTTAACTTTCGATGCATCTATATTTTTCTAAAAAGGAAGATGACACACATATCGCGCTTAAGATTTCTAGTGAAAACGCACCCAGTTAATTAGTTTCAATATACTTTTCCGTATTCTTTTATTATTGATATTCAACCGTTTCTGTGTAATTATCCCTAATTACTACGTGTTTGTCATTAATTAACACGTGAAACACTTAAAACTACAAACAACAATCAAATTACACGTGAGCTTGTGCGACGAAATCTTTATAGATGTATCAAAAGTTTTTTTTTTCTTCTTCAACTTTCGGTATCGCGAAATTAAAACCACCGCAATTGACTACATTCGGAAAACCGCGAACTTTTAACACGGCGAAATTAAACCCGTTTACAGTATTCTCGCAGTGGTATCAACCAGATGTGGATTTTAAAGAATTCGAAGGAACTTTTAGAACATCTGAAATCCACTCATTTTAGTAGAGTCCATTCGATCAAAGCCTTTGATTTTTCGACACTTTACACTACAATTCCACATTCTAAATTGAAAGAAAGACTCGCAAAAATTATAAGTAATGCGTTTACAAGTAAGAACGGTAATCGCAAATACAAATTTATTGTTGTTAACTATGACAAAACCTACTTTGTAAAAGAAAAGTCAGATTCTGAAAATAAGTACACTGAAACAGACATTATTCAGATGTTAAACTTTCTGATCGACAACATTTTTGTGGTGTTTGGAGGAAAGGTCTTCCAGCAAATTGTCGGAATTCCAATGGGGACCAATTGTGCCCCACTCCTTGCCGACATTTTCCTTTACTCGTACGAAGCTGAATTCATTCAATCGTTGGTCTCTGAAGGGAAAAGATACTTAGCTTCTGACTTCAACTTCACTTACAGATACATAGACGATGTGTTGTCCATCAATAATCCAAAATTCGCGGATTACCTGAGCAGTATCTATCCTTCGGAGCTTGAAGTCAAAGAAACTTCAGAGACAAATATTTCAGCATCCTATTTGGACAAAATATTGTCCTACGACA
Source organism: Pinctada imbricata (assembly GCA_033119305.1). Classification (NCBI taxonomy): domain Eukaryota; kingdom Metazoa; phylum Mollusca; class Bivalvia; order Pterioida; family Pteriidae; genus Pinctada; species Pinctada imbricata. The sequence continues at coordinate 8,963,121 of VSWD01000008.1, forward strand.
CTGATGGTCACATGAACACCTCACTCTATGACAAACGTGACGACTTCAATTTCAGCATTACGAACTTTCCTTTTCTGAGTAGCAACATCCCTTCATCGCCTGCTTATCGCGTGTTCATATCTCAGTTGATACGCTATGCCAGAGCAAGTACCAAATATACGGATTTTGTTCTGAGAGCTAGGCGTCTTTCAGATAAGCTTCTCAGTCAGGGATATGTTTGTGACCGACTAACATCGTCACTGAGGAAGTTCTACGGTCGATATGGGGAACTCGTCATACACTATGATGTCCCACTATCCAGAATGGTGGATGATATTCTGTCATAGACCATTTGAACCATCCAACCAAAGATTGTACTCTATATCTTCCAAAATGGAAGTAACCGGATATGACAGTTCTACCGACTTGAAGCGACGGGTGTTGCATGCAAGCAGGAGATGCTTACTCTTCCTGGGCACCTGGTCTCACTCTCATATCGGGAGTTCGCTTCTTTTCATATGGTAGAGGTTTTTGTTTTTGTTTGCTTTGGTTCCTGTTTTATCCTGATTTTGTATGCCTTCGGTTTCTGATTTTCTGAATTATCGATTTTGTACTGTAGACAGGGATATGGTCATTATCCATATTTGTCATCCAACCAAAGATTGTACTCTATGTCTTCCGAAATGAAAGTAACCGGATATGACAGTTCTACCGAATTGAAGCGGCGGGTGTTGCATGCAAGCATGAGATGCCTACTCTTCCTGGGCACCTGGTCTCACTCCCATATCGGGAGTTCGCTTCTTTTCATATGGTAGAGGTTTTTGTTTGTTTGCTTTGGTTGCTGTTTTATCCTGATTTTGTATGCCTTCGGTTTCTGATTTTCTGAAATATCGATTTTGTGCTGTATACAGGGATATGGCTATTATCCATATTTGTCATTTTTCATAGTTTTGCGTTGTCTAAGATCCATGTATTTTACTGTCTTGTTTATTATGGCATCTTAGAGTGAAAAGACGTTTTGCTTATGCAGCAACTGTGTGTCCTTGGAAACCACTCTGTATCGAGATAAAAGGAAGGGTAAATTATACGCACATTATCCGAATAACCACACATTTGGTTCTCATATGTATTTACATAGGTTTTCTCTTACTTGGGGTCCCTGTGTATTTTAAAAAATGACGAAAAATAAAATTTCTATGGAGATTTTCTATAGAAATATGACTAAAATCCATGATGTCATTGTTTACCATTGTTGATATTGAGAACAATATGGCTGATATAGCAGCGGGCTGAAATAAACTAGTGAAAGTGGTAAAAAAGTAAAAGAAAATGTTATACCTAATGACATTTTAATTGACAAGTCAGGATACATGATACTATAGAATATATTATATTTAATATGTTAAAATCAATATATGTGCTATACCTCAACCAAAACATATTCACTCGGAATATAGACGGAAATCATGTCTTATAATGAAAATAAAATATTTTAGTCTATTTTGATCAAGGTATGGAGCGCGACTTGATTTCATGAAATTTTTAAATACATTTTTCGATATCGCATACTTTTGTTGTCTCTCTTGCTATCCAGTAGTATTACTTTGTTGTTGGAAATCTCTAGCGCATGGTGGAAAGTAAAGTTTGTTCTTTATGTCCTTAAAATACGATACGGAGATACAAAGAAACAATGGCTGTGGTAAAATTTCACAGATTAAAATGTTCTCAAACACAAACAACATTGCTTTATAGATTGTCTGAAGCGATCTTCTAAAATTGCGTATGAGATGGGGTGTATGACATTATAGCAAAAATACGAATAGAATATATACCTGTCATGGGGTATAATTTTGAATGCCATCAACCATGCCGGTAGGTAAGCACATATAAATCCCAAAGATGCACTGAATAATACTACAGCAAGCTTTAGATTAGATAGAAGAGATTTGTCATTTAATGTTGACCCTTGTGATTTCTCGAATAAATTTCCCCTTTTCTTCCACATTATTACAACTTTACAGTAAATGATGAAGTACAAGATTAAAGTCGCTACAGCGGAAAATCCAAATACTGACGCATAAACATACCGAAAAAACTGTAAAAAGCTCTCACTTACATAACCATTGTTTACCTCACATGTGCCAACATCATCTATGTGTTCCTTCATGTATGTCGCATTGTTGGAATTATGTGTCCAATTTTCAATATTCGAATTAAAGAGAGTAAAATTCATAGCAAACGCACTCGGACTACTCTCATTTCCATTGATAGAACAATTGTAGCAATCACTGATGTTACGATAGTTTATGGTCTTTGAAAGATGATATTGAACTGATGTTAATATTCCAAATACCGCACTAACAAAAGTTATAATTCCAATAGCAGGTATGCCCTTGTCTTTGTTATTCTTCTAGAGAACGGCATGCAAATAGAAAAGAATCTATCCAAAGCTATGGCAACCATCGTTAACGCTGCAAAAGGAATAATGCTTGTGAGCATAAACCAGCTACATTTGCACAAAAACTCACTTCTTACTCGGAAATAATTAGATTCTAACCACAAAACAATGGGTATAGTAACTGAGCAAGTGAGAAAGTCAACGGCAGACAGTGTTCGTATGAAAATGTATGGTACAGTCGATGTTTGATGGCAATAGAAAACAAATGTCACCAAGTTCCCGACGCCTCCAAAGACAGCGTAAGCTACTAACATAAAAACGTAGCCTTGCATTTCAAAATAAGGGCTTTTTATTGTTTTTAGCTAGTTCCATTAACCTCTAGGTTACACTATCCTATCTTTAAACAGCACATAAAATGACAATCAGAATATTGATCATCCGACGAGCAAGTCCCAATCCGACAGAGTGATCAACATATTTTTGTCAGACCCATGATGCATAGTATGCTTATCCTCTTTACTGAGTACTATTATATCTAACAATATCAATGGAAATGAGAAATTAAACCCTATAGTTATAGCTGGAATATAAATTGCGCCTCGTGCATACAAAATGTAACAAATAATATGTAATCAGAATATTGATCTATAATCCATTTCCGAGTATATCTGGCACCAGATTTGCTAGGCCCGATCGAGGGTAAGACAAATATGGATGATGACCACTTTCCAATGCACAGTACAAAATCGATAATTCAGAAAATCATAAACCGAAGGCATACGAAATCAGGACAAAACAGGAACCAAACCAAAACAGGAATTATACTGTCAAGCTATATTCACAGTGTAGGAACACTCCTGTTCACGACCAGTGACTTGTACTAAGCCTTTTTGATTGGTGCCATACCATTCATGTGCGATAAATTGGTACCATACCATACATGTACGATAAATACCTTTAAATTTTATTTAATAGTATTTAATAGAATTACTGAAATCCTATAAGTATATCCTCCAATGTTATAATTATGTTGTTTTATACCTCCTATAATGAAGTTGAGGGAGATTTTGTGTGCAATCAAATATGATAAGTACAGAACTCTTGTAGTGGTTGCTGAAAATCGCACAGTACGTGTTTACTGATTTTTCATTATTTAAGCTTTATTTCTATAAATACACAATCAAGTTTGTATTCATGGAGTACTAGGTTATGCAAGCTTTCTTTAAATGTGGAACTTGTCGCATGTCGCAGTGGACATACCAAGGGACTCAAAAATCACAATTAAACGATATAATTCCTCCGTATACCATTGATTTTATTGAGTTGCAATTTCATGGCAATCTAAATCATTTAAATCACGGAGGACTACCTGTCCATGAAGTATCAGTCTCAAGGAAATGTTCTATACTGAATCTATAGTAGTATACCTTCTAGTGCTTACGCGTAAGACGGATATTCAATTGGCAGATGTAGATCTTTCGCTTCGGAAATCGCAAAAAAACCTTATTTCGTACAAAAGCGTTCCTACACCGTGATATTGTGATTTGATTGATGAATGTATTGACATGGTATCTCTTTATGTTCGATTTATTTTTATGATAAATAAGTTTTTGCTGAGAATGCAGAATCAAACAACAGAACCAAAACATAAAAGGCAAATGGAGATGCGATCAAGTGCTATGAAAGGACAAGCATATCCTGTTTGGTCTTACAACAATATCGTTCAAAAGCAGAGGAGCAAACCTTAAATATCATTCAACATCATGGCCAACAGGATAATATATATTTTCTTGGGTAGTCGTCCTCAGAACGAAGTCGTCATAATTTTAGCTTGGTCTGCTATAGCGTTTCAATTGCAAAATGAGTACACCATAGGCAAAGGACAAATGAATGCTACTTTTATGGAAAAGGAAATGTGTAATTTGGAAGTTAAAGTCGTCCCTTTTGTCATAAATTGGAGTAATATTAAAGTACCGAGGTGACCATTCTCGTCAAAAGATAACATGAGATCGTCGTACATATAAAGCCAAGTTATTGCTTTAAGGAGGCTCAATAATCGTTTGACGTCATCAGATATTGAGTGCAGTACTTTTATATGTGGCCTTTTTTAGTTTTCGGCCTTCAAACTCCTCCATAATTCGCTTGTTTCTTGACGGATTCCGACATGTTTGGTATCGATGGAAACAGAAAATTACCATCTACAATCTGAGTGTAATAAATATTTAGTCAAATGTATCGATTGATTTATATATACAAAAATATCCCGTAAGTGAGACACCCTGGCTAACGCCGTAAACGTATCGTTTTTAGAACGTCATCGGCGGAACTGTTGCCTATGAACAAATACTTAATTTCATGATAAAACAAGATATTTCTTGGAGATTTTAGCGATATTATAGATAAGATATTTCAAGTTTGGTTTCTCTAATAATCTTTGGTTTAAAGAATTTTTCTTCAATTTTGTCAACTTTCGTACTTTGCAACAAGATGTTATCGAATAAAGTTTCCCTATTTGAAAAATTTAAGCGAATGAATTTTAGTTTTAACCCTGCTTTGTTCAAAGATATATCCATTTCACAGATAACTGCACGCATTATCGAGAACGAGGGAGGGGATTGACGTCCACTTATTGACCTTGAACGTCAAAATGTTTAAAAACAATCCGTTTACTTTAGTTCTATTTCTCTTATATATATTTCCGTATCTCTAAATAGGATGATGGAATCAGATATGAAATTTTGAACAAAACATTTTTTAAAGCTTTGACCCTAACTTGAACTTTATTTGACAAAACTCATTTAACTGACACTAACAAAACATGAAAGGTGAGTTTATAAAAGAAAAGGTCGAATAACGCTTAGCCAAGCACATGTTACTCTCCTCTTCTTGTTTATTTTTTCGACAAATCATTTGTAAACTTGTTTATTCTTATTTAATTTCGATGATAAATGATAATTGTGTAAGTATTCTTAATTCCTTGTATCAGAATTTGAAACTTTCACTGAATGTTGGGAAAGAATAATCTCGACTAGGAGTATCTGATTTCTAGCTCGCCTGAGCTATAGTCATATAGCGCGCCGTCCGTCCGTCCGTCCGTCGTCTGTCGTCCGTCCGGCATAAACCAAGTAGATTTTTACAATATGGAAACGAGGTAAAACGGAATGTCTTGTACTTTTGTTGAACGATTAGAGTCTGATCTTGAAAAATATGTCAATTATAACAGTTTTAACAAATATTTTCATCGTTATAATGTCAACTAAGGGAACAGGGCATTTTAATTTGACTTGTTGCAAATTGTTACAAAATCGTTACTATGACAACCAAATATTTTAAATCAGAATGAACGATAACATGTACTTTTTTATATTTCTTTTCGAAGGACAGAGTTTGTCGTTGAGAAATATGTAAAAGAAAATAACTTCTGACAAAGACTTCTGATCACTTTGATGTCAAATAAGGCTCCCGAGTCCTTTTTTTTTAGATTCTCATTTTGGGGTGGGGGTACCCAAAGTGTACTTTTCTGGAACAGTTTTAGCTATTTCACTCTTTGAAATCATTATCTATAAAGAAATATACATATTTGATGATATTATCGTGAAAATGATCACAAGAATGGTTTCAGTCTGGAATCATTATCAATATATCATGGTTTTATCTATCAAAATTCATTGTTTTGCGACATATCTCGGGGTTGGTTTACATATGTATATTCAGAGGACCACTGGTCAGTCAAATGGTCGATGATATGTCATCTTAATAACAAATATAAATCATCAGATATCAATGTTAAATAAACAGAATATTTTTTTCTCCTCTGACAAAGAATTCTTGGATTATTGAGCCACCTTAAGAGGCCTCTTTCAACTCTAGCTCGCGCGGATATATTGGGCTAAGGTTTATTTGATGAATGAATTGAGTGTGTATCCAGATAAGTGGAAGGGTTGCGCATATTTTATTCGGAAGGCGACACCACTTTTATGTGCATTAATGAATTATATTTATGAATTGAAGATTACGTCATTATTCCACATTTAATCTATCTAAGGTAGCGACATCCGCAACTAATATCGTTTTATTAGCAAAGATTACTGAGTTTAATTTCTTGATATAGGCGTAATCGGAATGTATTTTGCAGTTTTCTCATCCTAACTTCTGATCGCACGGTCATATTACGCTTTCCTTTTTGGCGAAACAGGTCTATATGGTAGCAAAGTTCGTTTGTCCGTCCGTTCGTCCGTCCATCAGTCATATTGTCTATGTCAAAACGTTGGTTAAGCTGTTGCGTATAAGGCAGTGTTATTTACCAAATTTGACTTTTTCTGCACGGCCTAAGTGACGTGTGTTGCTAGCGAACAGAAGATGCTTGTTCTGCCTTGGCACCTGAACTCATCTCTATAAGGGATTCACATTTGCTTCATTGCAGGATATTGAAATTGGTTGTATTATTTGTTGTGGAATGCATTATTCTTTGTCGGTGTGGTGGTTTCCAGTGTTCGATGTGTTTCTATTTTTAAAGTAGCAGATTCCACAAGTCATTATTATGCTTGGCAGGCTTTAGGAGCAATGGAAATGCATTTTTGAATTACATTGTAAATCCATTTTTTAATCTAGCTTATTCAAGTTAGCGTCATTTCAGATTCAGATGCATAAAAGTCAAGCACAACAAATCGTTCATTTTTCATCTCATTTCATGTTGCGCCAACATTACATTACTTAGCTTGAACAAAGTTACACGGAATAATACGGAACGCACCAACAACGGATACGGGTAACCACATCTCCCCTCTTCAACAGAGTTTCTCCAACATTATGTTTGAGAGACAGATGCGTTGTTGATGTAGCCCATTAATTAATGTTGCACATAATACAATCTTATTTATGCATATATCAAATATTAATGACATATTCCACTGGTGGATTTTCAGGCTACATTCTGGTATTCAGATCTAATGATTGATAATTTTTGAAGATATACAATCAGTACCTGAAATTTTCCAGTAATAATGACATATAATTGAAGCGACGGGTGTTCCATGCAAGCAGGAGATGCTGACTCTTCCTGGGCACCTGGTCTCACTCCCATTTTCATTTGGTGGAGGTTATTGTTTGTTTGCTTTATTCTTCTAAAGTTTCTGAATAGTAAAAACAATGTTATAAACGCATAATTCCATATCAGTTTGTATTGATGTCAGACCTCTCAGCATAACATTGCCTTTATGATTTAGCATATCATCACATACACATATATTTGAACACAATGGCATATTGAAGCATTGTAATGATTAGAATCATGTGATGATTAATGAATAAAATCAATATTCAATTGCTAAGTTTTCAACTTATCAAATATCAAGATGAATATATCAAAGCACCTATAAAATCATATTGTCTTTTTGATTTGATTATACTTGATTTGATTATATTTGTTCTTAAATGATGCTGTTCAATTTGAAGACGTTTACAATACAATGTACTAATCATAGTGTCATTCATTTTAGATTGTCGTTATAGATTGTCATATAAAATAACTTAATTCATTCATAAAAGGGCAAATAATATGAAACTTTCATTCTTTCCAAATCATATCAAACATATCTAAATCAAATTGAAACACAAAATATCTGATAAAGTGTCAAAAATCAACCCTGAATGAAAGGTGTGTGTTTACTTAAAACTGAACTCTGAGCTTTCTCATTCAAACACTCTAAAGGTAACCACATTGAATTCTGCTCAGGCTCACCCACAAACTGGACAAGATACTCAGTTTCACCATTATTTTCACGCCGACACTTTTCTAACTTTAAAATATGGGGAATTTGTCTCACCACCAGAGGAAATATTGGACGAAGAACGGAACCGAACACGCTGTGGTCGTTTAATAAGTGTAATAATCACTATCGCTTGATGTGTGATGAAGCTCCTTTTGAACTCTATCCGTAGAAATGTCACAACCACACTTAATCACCTCTGATGTGCTTGTAGTTTCCCATAACGAATGATGCTGGACTTGACTCTCTTGACATAAACTTAGCTCACATGAACAACAGAAGGTTATATTTTGTTGGTGTCCTTGAAGCGAAGTTTCATTGTGTGATCCGAGCACAACTCGTGCTCAATAAAAGGTCCTTGATATTTGTCCTGGAATTTCTTGCCGATGTTCACTGGGATCCTTCCAAAGATAAACAAAGTATCCATGTTGTATTATGTAAGTACATTTATATTCTGATTACTCCTTAAAGCTTTGCCCCATCTTATACTGAGCTTTCAATCGCTGATCAAGTTTCTCCATATACGACTGATGATTCTGCGGCAAGGGTTTAAGCGAGTCCTGCGCAGTTGGTCATAGAAGAAACTGTGGACGACACCTAAAGACTACCTCATATGGTGAGTATGCTGAACTAGCGTTCACTGCGGAATTGATTGAGAAAACATATTATGGTGAGAATTCCTCCCATGTTTTAGGATCCTTACGAACAAATGAGATCAAACGTTCAGCGAGAATTTCATGAGAGCGTTCGCATGCCCCTAAACAATGGTGTGTGTGTGTGTGGAGGCGTGAATTCCGGTTGTACTCCTAACATCTTGCATACATTTTGAGTAATCTAAGCAGTGAACTATGTTCCATAGTCCATGATCAATGTTAAACGTCCTTAAATTCAATAGCATCATTAAAACCTGATAAATTTACAGCATGGACCAGACATGCACATTTCGGGTACTTAACCTCGTCAGTGATGTTTCACATACTCCGAACACTGTAAAGAATTTAAACATTGCGGTTGAAACAGACAAAGCACTACAAACTACAAACACATTACTCGTTAATGGTGTTGCCTTCAAGAATTATCTGTACATGTCCACTATTGTTAGTTTTACCACTATAGGAAATAGGCAGTGGTCCAAAAATGTCAGTTTTCAACACCTGAAATGAACAAGACGGAGTCTGAAATGCAGTGATACCACTCCTCTTGTGTGACGTTACGTGATTTTCCTCCGCTGACAGTCCTCACATGATCTTACCCGGTCCGCAACGATGACATTCCTTAGAAGAAATAAGATCCCTTGAGCTTATCAAGAGTGTCACTAATGAGCTCCACGAGGTGATTTGTGTTTCATTTTTATAACAGAAGTCCACAATATTTCTGGAAAAACAAGCTAATATGGATTCAGAGTTTCAGCTCTGCGAGATTTTGCAAATTCTCGAATTCACTAAAATTCCATAATTCAATATATAATCATCTGATTCTAGAAAAATCCTCCTAGCATCATTCAGAGATCTTGGAAGTGATCCATCCTGTAAGTGAGGGATCAAGGGGCGGGCGTAAAGCATTGTCTGATAGCTGAAGCTGCTGTATCTGCTGACGAGTAAAGATCAAGCTGTTCATTATACGAAGGGCAAACACGGATCATCACACGCATTTTCATATGAAGTATCTTCCGCACTCTGACGTCCAACAGAGACATCTATATCCGAATGTATTTGATTATAAGGAGAATTTGAGCCACTGAATCCTTCTCAGTAGCAGCCGCTAAAATTTATTTCTAATGTGAAATCAACGTCTCTGAGAACTAATGGCGAACCACGCCATGACCTAGATGTCGTCTGCTACGCTATGAGAAGTAGTTCCCCATCGCATAGATGTTCTGCGCGTAAAGAGAAAAATATTTCAATTTTTTGAAGTATTTTATGCAATAATTGATTCAACAGCAACAATTTTTATCATTAATATTGAATCAACAAATGACCGATACTTGAAAGATCACACTTGTCACAAAGTTTAGGTGATTAGGCTAGTGTATCGGCCAAGCAGATATATTTACGTAGAAACCCCTCCAAAGTTGACCAATCGCATTCAAGCAGAGCGAAATGACACATGTTATCATAAAACCCATTTATGAAATAACTTTATGAAACTGCATAATAGGCAGGATATGCTAAACATCTCTTCTATGATCTCATTCCGACTAGGAGTTCGCTTTTGCTCATCTATAGAATGTTATATTAGGTTGCTTACGTTTTCCTCGTCAGGTTTTTAATTGTCCATTACAGCCTTCCTTTTATGGTGACTGAATATATAATATAGTATAGTACAAGGAGGATCAAAGATTGGCTAAATTTTTATCCAAAATGCGACAGAATCAACAATCGTCTTATATACCGTAAATATGATCCTGGCGACGCTAGAAAGATACTGTGCATGGTATTTGACCCAGCTACAGCCTTGTACCGGCGCATTCTAAAGAGTTGTACGATGACTGCGACGAGAGGATTCCAAGATGTCCAAATCTCGTCACGATGACAAGACTCTGACTACTGATTGGTAGAAAATCGGACTCCTCGGGTGATTGAATTCATTAGCTAACTCCATCCAACAGGGGCAGAATTCGAACACCTTTTCGTACGCCCAAGTGCTTTTGATATTCATGTTTAATCTGTTGGTAACTTGGGTTCCTGCGTCCAGCTGTTATCTTTTTGTCGTCATCTTACAGCGAGGAGGCTAGAATATACATCTATGGTGCATTTAGGTGACAAATATGGATAATGACCATATCCCTGTATACAGCACAAAATCGATAATTCAGAAAATCAGAAACCGAAGGCATACAAAATCAGGATAAAACAGAAACCAAAGCAAACAAACAAAAACCTCCACCACATGAAAAGAAGCGGACTCCCGATATGTAACCGTTCAAGTTTGAGCGTTGAGCGCATGTTATCCTGATAACCACACCATTTGTTATGAACAGATGACCATCTTTAAAAATTGGTTCCTCCTGTTGTCCATTTGTCTCTCGGTTTATGTATAGTCTTTTTTAGTCCCCTACCTGTAACGCCGAAGGGGACTCTGTCCGTCAGTCCGTCTGTCCAATTTTTAGTTTTCCAGACTTTTTTCTGCAAGGCATACAGATATTCAGATGAAATTTGATACACAGCTTGGTCTTGGATAGTTACAGAGCAAGTTTGACTTTCGTCACGCTTGACCTATTTTCGAGGAGTTATGCCCCTTGATTACTTGCAAAATTCAATTTTCGACAGTTTTCTGGACTTTTCTCTGCAACAAATAGAGGTTTTCAGTCTTGGATCGTTACAGAGCAAGTTTGACTTTCGTCACGCTTTACCTATCTTTTAAGGAGTTATGCCCTTGATGACTTGGAAAATTCAGTTTTTGGTCAGTTTTCCGGATTTTTTTTCTGCAACGGATAGAGATATTCAGGTGAAATTTGATACTCAGCTTAGTCTTGGATAGTTACAGAGCAAGTTCGACTTTCGTCACGCTTTACCTATTTTTCTAGTATTTATGCCCCTTGATGACTTGCAAAATTCAGTTTTCCAGACTTTTTTCTGCAACAAATAAAGATATTCAGGTAAAATTTGAAGCTCAGCTTAGTCTTTCATCATACTTGACCTATTTTCGAGTCAATAAAGGAGATAAAACCTCTGAACTGAGCTGCACAGACCGTAAGTTTAATTAAAATTAATGTTTAATTGAAGAGTTCTTTATAGGCAGAGTTGCAGACATAAATATATGCCGCCGGTAGGGGACTTACATCGCTCAGCGATCATAACATTTTTGTTTATTGTTTTGTCTTTCGTCCCTGTTCTTCCTTGTCTCCTGTTAAGTTTACAGGTTACTTTGTGTTTTGAAATTTGAATGTTTTGTTGGGTTGTTACAACCGAGTCCAGTACGTTGTAGATCACTTCCTTTCTTTTGATGATTGATTTTGGGTTTCAGAATAATGCAAATCATACTAAATTCATCAATAAGTTTATTTCCTATAAGTACATAATATTTTCTAATAAACACCACAAACATGTAAACAATACACAGACAATTTTTCGATTTTTAAAAGACATAACATACAAGGATAAACATTTCGGCCGTCCCGTGCTTCTAGTAAGGCTCTAGTCAGCAACCGTTCAGTAGCTGGCACGAAGCCTTGGCCGCTCCAACAGGGCGCCCACAAGTTCATTATTAATATTTTGGCATTGTCTCTATGCGCCGTAAAAAAGCATAACTGTTACGAAGATACGATGTTGATAACATTCTAAATATTATTAGTTGTTGGTTTGTTACTGACCGTCTACAGAGATCAGGTCCGATAGAAGGCGAAGCGAAGCCGAGTGTTCGATGGGCTTGATCAACCCAACAAATCTCTGTGGATGATCAGTAACAAACATAATAACTGTTTTATTTTGTCGACGACCACAACCTCCGTTTATTGGCGTTTCACATCGCCTTTTATATTCAAATTCATTGATACTGAAATGGCGGAATTGCTGACACTCTATAGAAATTGTTAAACGTCTTTAAATTCAATAGCATCATTTAAAACCTGATAAATTTACAGCATGGACCAGACATGCACGTTTCGGGTGTTAAACCCTCGTCAGTGATCCTTAGTCTAAACAATGATATATGGCCAAAAAGTATGAAAATTGTTATGTCCAAAAATGTACCAAAAGTCGTAGCAGAATGGGTGGGATATGATGCTACAGGACCCACGTTTTAGAAATTTCAAGAAATTTTGTAACAGAAACTTTCAAATGCGTTGAAGAGACAGACGATCAACCAAAGTTGATCGAACTTGGCTACATGTGCCCTCGGGGACTCTTGGTCCACCAGCAGTGACACTCACCAAGTAGTTCAAATGTTAAACGTCTTTAAATTCAATAGCATCATTTAAAACCTGATAAATTTACAGCATGGACCAGACATGCACGCTTCGGGTACTAAACCCTCGTTAGTGATCCTTAGTCTAAACAATGATATATGGCCAAAAAGTATGAAAATTATTATGTAAAAATGTACCAAAAGTCGTAGCAGAATGGGTGGGATATGATGCTACAGGACCAACGTGCACGTTTTAGAAATTTCAAGAAATTTAGACGGCATGCACGTGAAGCGATTTACGCTCTCTGATTGGTTCGAATTAGTCCGTGGCGAAATAATAACCAAATGGGGCTAAATAGACTCAGAAATAAGTAATAGATCATAATTGTCATTATGTTTGACATTTTATTGCATTATTCATACACGTGGCATAATTGGTTTCAGAGGGTATTATTTCTCATCGGGATGCGTTTGTTGAACTGTTAGAATCGTCAATAGAGAATATATCGTCATTATACATTAATTTACAGATGTTGCTTCTGAGGATTTAGTGTCACTACCTACAAAACTAGCAATACAAAGGGAGACAATTTTGAAATGGAAGGCTTCATTTACATGTTAATTATATACGCTGTCTTTGGAAGCATCGGAAACTTGGTGACTTTTGCTTTCTATTGTCATCAAGCATCGACTATACCATACATTTTCATACGAGCTCTGTCAGCCGTTGACTTTCTCACTTGTTCAGTTACTATACCTTTCGTATTATGACTGGAAATAAATCATTTCAAAGTAGTTAGTGACTTTTTGTGTAAATGTAGCTCGTTTATGCTCACAAGTGTAATTCCTTTTGCAGCATTAATGATGGTTGCAACAGCTTCGGATAGGTTCTTTTCGATTTGCATGCCGTTTTCTAGAGGAATAACAAAGTCCAGAGCACACGCGATAATCGGAATAATAACTGTTGTTAGTTTGACATTTGGGATATTATCATCACTGCAGCAACATATTTCAAAGATCCCAAGTAAACATTATGGTAATAATTGCTACAAGTGTTCTATAGCTGAGAAAGAGAGTCGTCCGAATTTGCCCGGTTTGAATGTCACTTTATTTAATTCAAGTGATCTTCAACTTATTAAAAATGGTACAAACTATTACCCGAATGAAACAGAAATAATAGAGAACAGTTTTGATCCTGGCTTTTGTCAGCGCAACAGAGGTTACATAAGTGAGAGTTTTTCCCAGATTTTTCAGTATATTTATGCGTCGATATTTGGATTTTCAGCTGTTACAACTTTAATTTTGTACACCATCATTTACTTTAAAGTTGTGATAGCATGGAGGAAAAGGAAACATCTATTCGAAAAATCACACGAAAAAAGATCGAATTCTTCTCATACAGAGAGTGAACACTCATCAAAATTTAAAAACCGATCTCGTACTTCTAACATAAAACTAGCTATATTATTATTCAGTGCATCTTTGGGATTTATTTGTGCTTACCTACCGGCATGGTTAATGCTATTCCGAATCTTACCACTGAAACTAGATATTTTCTATTTGTATTTTTGCTACAACATCCTTCACCCCATCTCTTATGCAATTTTGGAAGATCGCTTCAGAAAATCCATCAGAAAATGTTTTTGTGATTGTACGCGTTAATGTGCAAGATTTCCGCCACCATATGAAGAACAGGGAAGGAATTCCAGCATGACCCCCCTGCACTCACCCAGCGGAACACACCCACAAGACAGTTACACATAAATGACATCAGGCAAAACTACAAATTGCAAAAAGACACAACAATATTCACTAGCACATCATACAAAACAATCGAAGCAGACGTACATAAACATCAAACATTAATGACAACACATAAAAGGAAGGATGCCAATGTGCAACCGGCGCCAATTTTGGGCGGCCATCTGCTAAATATTAGCAAATGGTGTGTTTATGCGGATTACGTGCGCACAACCCTCCTAATTATCCGGATACACAGAGGTATCCATAGACGCACTATTGTTGTATAGACATAAAATTTCTCACTGTAAGGTGACATCACAGACAAGATAGTTAGATTCAGCGTCCTCTTGTAACACAGATTCTATGTAAATGGATAAAAAAAAATTATGGCATGCGTATAAAAGTCTGTGCTCTGCTAGCTGAAGCGAGCTTAAGATCATTCACCCGAGAAGTCTGACTAACTTTCAGAAAGGACAGAGAATCAGGATCCCGTCTTCTCTGACGAGATTTGAACAATGCCCGTCATGGAGTCGCGTCGTCATGGTTGGCCAGTGTGCAACATTGGGAAAGACATTGGTACAAAACTGTAGATTGATCCTGTGCCATGCCCAGTTTTTTTGTGATGACTTTAGGATTATATCCTCGGTAAAGCAGGCGACCGACCAATTTCTTACATTTGTGGTTGAAGTTTGATCTGCCTTTGATCCTTCTGATTTTGTTTATTAGGTCACCGTAAAAGGAAGGCAATGAAATTCCCAGTGATACATACTCTGGTGCTGATGGTGTCCCAAATTTTTAAAGCAGTTCAGATTAGATATTGTAAAATTTCCAAAAAGATTTTACAAGTTTATGTTATCTAAATCCTTGACTGATAGGTTTTTTTTGTAAATTGTATATTTCTATCATGGACGTCCGAAACATGAGAGCAAGCTCTAGCGTATCTGATGAGCTGAGAGATGTAAATGCCGTACGATGGCATCTTCAATGTCATTCAATTAAGCCTTAAGTTAGGTTACCAAGAATAATTCCATTGATTATCTGCTCGATGCGGACTTGTACGCATGTTTTTTTTTTTTTTTTTTTTGAAGGGGAACCTTATATTCATGAATAATAGTGAAGACATTGATCAGTGTAACACATATAGTACTTAGGATATCTTCTCCTTATCCCACTTCTGGCAAATTTCTTGCAATCTGATTGTTCGAGAAGAACCGAATATTATGTTGTATTATGTTATATTGTTCTAATATCTTGCTTCTACTAAGACGCTTTACGCTGTTGACGTAATCGAGATTATTTAAAGATATGCTGTAAACCAAAAGGCATCAGCGGGATAAATTCTTTATACAGTGTTTTACAGGGGGATAGTATTAGTTATAAGGTTAGTTAGTGACCATTTACAGAGATTTGTCGGGTTGATCAAGGCCACAGAAGGCGAGGCGAAGACGAGCCTTCCATGGGCTTGATCAACCCGACAAATCTCTGTGGACGGTCAGTAACAAACCTAGTAACTGTTTTATTTTGACGAGGACCAAAAACTCCGGGGTTTTTTGGTTGCAGAAAATTGCCGTTTCACGACTCATTTCACTTGCAAATTCATTTTATATGGCAATGGTGGAATTGCTGACAGGCTATAGAAATTTAGACGGCGTGTACGTGACGTGATTTCTGCTCCCTGATTTGTTCGAACTAGTCCGTGGCCAAAATGATAAAAAACATATTGGGTCGATGAAAAAATTGTTTTGAGCGAGGCGGAGCCAAATTTTTTATCGATCCAATATGTATTTCTGTACCCCCCTGTAAAACACTACATAACTGATATCATCCCATCTCTGGTAAATTTCTTTGAAGGTACAGAGTTGGAATCCTTCGGCATTATTGCAATCTGATTGGTCAAGAAGAACCAAATATTATGTTGTTTTATGTTAATGACAGGATATTGTTTTAATAACCTGCTTCTACTAAGACGTTTTACCCTGTTGGCGTCATCGAGATGCTTTGTAGTATGTTGAAACATCCACAAACCAAAAGCCATCGGCGGGATAAATTCGTTTTACAAGGGGATATAAACTATATTGGGTCGATGAAAAAAATTGTATTGGGCTCTGCTTTGTAGTGCTGTATATTGAAATAAATTTTTTTTATTACAATACAATATATTTTGCTTCAAAACTCAATATTTTCAATACAATACGCACCTCTACATTTTTCTCAAATAATTCATAATAATGAATCAATAAGTGGAGTTTTTATGTTTTAATCAAAGAAAACTTTAGAAAAGAGAACAAAAATAAACAACAAATGGATGTTTTCCATTATTTCAAAAACAAAAAAGGAATAAAAAGATGACAATGGCAGGTATGGAAAGTGTTCCTTTGTCTACCAAAGAATTCTGGTTCGTGACTGGTCACGTGAAAATTCCGTGAATCGCGAATTATACGCCCATGAACACCAAAACTAAGGCAGTCATTTCTAATATTTATTTACATTTCTCTAAATATTAGACATCCTATTTCGCACAAACATCGCAAACACAGCGAATTTCAACGTCAAAAGTATTATAACGTTGGCAAATTCTCCCTAAGTTCAAAATTTGGACGTGACGTCACATTGGCAACATGATTTATCGGAGTATAATTTCATTTTTGTACTGTAAAAACTTTAATTGAACTTGTATGTCTTAACGTTGATGTGATCAGAGAAGATTCAGAAGAAATATGAAAATAAGAACCATATACGAATTCAAAGTTAAGGATTTTATTTTCTTATCAAATGTATTGAAAGTTTCGATACTCAGCATTTGTGTATGGATACGTATTGAAAATCTCAAAGTATCGATACTCTTCAATATACAGCACTGCTGCTTTACCCCGCCAAATACACCTTTTTCATCGACCCAATATCCCCCCCCCCCCTGTAAATCACTCTATGACTAATATCATCTTAATTGTGGGATATAAGAAACACCATCGTTCTTCATGACGCTTGAATGTACCCTTTAATGCATCACAATTTCTTATGTGAAGTCTATTCAAGTAGATGGCCTATTTTTATCATTATTATCATTATTAGTTTTAATTATCAATTTCTTGACAATGGGCAATCCACGTGTATTTATTATCAAGGGCGTTCGATCGAAGGATAATGTTCAGTGGCACGTGAATTATTACAAAGAATGCAAATAATGCTCATATCATCACTATTTTCAGACTTGAAATATGAACCGACCTTGGTTTTCCGAGCAGGAGAATTAATTGTCCACTGAGAATCGATTTCTTAAAAATATAAAATGAATTAAACAAGTTGTATAAAGGGCATCCCTGAGGCGTGACATTGTCTGATCAATTATACAGACGTCATTTGATAAATGAAATGGAACATCCCTGGAACACGTATCACTCAGTGAATGAAAGCCAAACGCAAAACACAAACACAATGAAAGTCAAACACAAACACAATGAAAGTCAAACACAAACACAATGAAAGTCATACACAAACACAATGAAAGTCAAACACAAACACAAACACAATGAAAGTCATACACAAACACAATGAAAGTCAAACACAAACACAATGAAAGTCAAACACAAACACAATGAAAGTCAAACACAAACACAATGAAAGTCAAACACAAACACAATGAAAGTCAAACACAAACACAATGAAAGTCATACACAAACACAATGAAAGTCAAACACAAACACAACGAAAGTCAAACACAAACACACTGAAAGTCAAACACAAACACAATGAAAGTCAAACACAATGAAAGTCAAACACAAACACAGTGAAAGTCAAACACAAACACAATGAAAGTCAAACACAAACACAATGAAAGTCAAACACAAACACACTGAAAGTCAAACACAAACACAATGAAAGTCAAACACAATGAAAGTCAAACACAAACACAATGAAAGTCAAACACAAACACAATGAAAGCCTAACACAAACACAGTGGAAGTAAATCACAAACACACTGAAAGTCAAACACAAACACACTGAAAGTCCAACACAATGAAAGTCAAACACAAACACAATGAAAGTCAAACACAAAAACAATGAAAGTCAAACACAACCACTATAACAGTCAACACAAGCACAATAACAGTCAACACAAACACAATAACAGTCAACACAGACACAATGAAAGCCAAACACAAAACACAAACACAATGAAAGTCAAACACAATGAAAGACAAACACAAACACAATGAAAGTCGAACACAATGAAAGACAAACACAAACACACTGAAAGTCAAACACAATGAAAGACAAACACAAACACAATGAAAGTCGAACACAAACACACTGAAAGTCAAACACAATGAAAGACAAACACAAATACAATGAAAGTCAAACACAAACACAATAAAAGTAAATCACAAACACAATGAAAGTCAAACACAAACACAATGAAAGTCAAACACAAACACTATAACAGTCAACACAAACACAATAAGAGTCAACACAAACACAATAACAGTCAACATAAACACAATATCAGTCAACACAAACACAATAACAGTCAACACAAACACAATGAAAGCCAAACACAAACACAATGCAAGTCAAACACAAACACGATGAAAGTTAAACACAATGAAAGTCAAACACAAACACAATGAAAGACAAACACAAGCACAATAATGTAAAACACTAACACAATAAAACTTAAACACAATGAAAGTCAAACACAAACACAATGAAAGTCAGACACAAACACAATGAAAGTCAACCACAAACGCAATGAAAGTCAAACACAAACACAATAACTGTCAACACAAACACAATGAAAGTCAAATACAAACACAATGAAAGTCAAACACAATGAAAGTCAAACACAAACACAATGAAAGTCAAACACAAACACAATGAAAATCTAACACAAACACTCTGAAAGTCAAACACAAACACAATAAAAGTCAAACACAAATACAATGAAAATCTAACACAAACACAATGAAAGTTAAACACACTGAAAGTCAAACATAAACACACTGAAAGTCAAACACAAACACACTGAAAGTCAAACACACTGAAAGTCAAACACAAACACACTGAAAGTCAAACACAAACACAATGAAAGTCAAACACAAACACAATGAAAAACTAACACAAACACAATTAAAGACAAACACAAACACAATAAAAGTCAAACGAAAAAACAATGAAAGTCAAACACAAACACAATGAAAGTCAAGCACAAACACAATGAAAGTCAAACACAAACACAATGAAAGTCAAACACAATGAAAGTCAAACACAAACACAATGAAAGTTAAAAACAATGAAAGTCAAACACTAACAGAATGAAAGTTAAAAACAATGAAAGTCAAACACAAACAGAATGAAAGTTAAACACAATAAAGTCAAACACAATGAAAGTAAAACACAAACACAATGAAAGACAAACACAAAAACAATGAAAGTCAAACACAATAAAAGTCAAACACAAACACAATGAAAGACAAACACAAACAGAATGAAAGTCAAACACAAACACAATGAAAATCAAACACAATGAAAGTCAAACACAATGAAAGTACAATGAAAGTCAAACACAATGAAAGTCAAACACAATGAAAGTCAAACACAATGAAAGTACAATGAAAGTCAAACACAATGAAAGTCAAACACAATGAAAGTCAAACACAATGAAAGTACAATGAAAGTCAAACACAATGAAAGTACAATGAAAGTCAAACACAATGAAAGTCAAACACAAGCACAATGGAAGTCAAACACAAAACCCAACTTCAGAGTCTAAAACTTATTGTCAATAGGCATACTTGTAAAACTTTGAAAACTATAAACATAAATAAGGAGATACCGTTGTTGTGAATTTTATTGTGAAAACTTTTGTGAAAATAATGTGAAGATTGTTGTGAATTCTGGTGTGGAAATTGTTGTGAAAATAATTGTGAATTCTGTTGTGAAAATTGCTGTGAATTCTTGTGGTAAAAACTGATGAGAAAACAGGAACGGAAGAAATCATGTCTCGCTGGCGAGGGTTGAATACCCGAGGCGTACATGTCTGGTCCGTGCTGTAAATTTATCTGTTATAAAATGATGCTAATGAATTTGAAGACGTTAAACATTTGTACCACTTAGTGAGTGTCACTGCTGGTGGACCAGGAGTCCCCGAGGGCACATGTAGTCAAGTTTGATCAATTTCGGTTGGTCGTTTCTTCAAACGCATTTGAAAATTTCTGTTTACAAAATATTCTCAAACTTCTAATACTTGGGTCCTGTCGCATCATATCCTATCATATCCCAGCCATCGTACTACGTCTTTCGGCATATTTAGGACATGGTTTTCCCAGATTTTGGCCATATTGCATTGTTTGGAATGGTGATCGCTGGCGAGGAATGAATACCCGAGGCGTGCATGTCTGGTCCGTGCTGTAAATTTATCTGTTATAAAACGATGCTAATGAATTTGAAGACGCTAAACATTATAATGACAAAAATATATTTTTTGATCAAGGTATGGCGGGCGACTTGATTTCATGAATTTTTAAAGACATTTTTGAAATCGCATACTTCTGTGCATTGCTATAAAATCAAAATGTGTATCTGATATTTAAAAGTTAAGGAGAAGATCCCCTATACATGACGTAGCAGTGATGGAGAGATGAAATAGATGGTTTTCCATAAGCCAAAATGTGCAAGAGTTATCTCCCGTCGGCGGCCATATTGTATGGCAAAGCAGCAAATCTCTGTATGTATGTACCATTTTATGTTGAAAAATTTATTAATATGGAACCTGAAAATTTAATTTATTTCATACTCTTGCGAATCATTAAAGTATACTTACTTCAAAGTAGTAGTTTTGGTTCTGTGGCGTCTTAGGAAAACTATCTACACATGTATGCTTGAGACGAGAAAACGGTTACAAAAAGACGGAGACAACTCGAACACTCTCAAGACAACGTACATTAAAAGATAAAAGAAACACAATATATAAGAATAATTTCCTACGAATCTTACATTTCCCGTCTTTAATACAGTATATGATATTGTTATCTGAATTAATAATTTTAATCGCACGAATTGTCCAAGTTACCGAACCTGCTCCTTTTATCTTCAATAAATTATCTAAAATGTCCACTACTCTCTGAAACATAAACATATCCTACTTCTGATAAATTCTCGAAAGCGTTCTTCCATTAATGCATAAGAAATTGGATGGATAATATTATAACAGAATAAAAGATAATAGATGATGTTATTATACTCTAAAACTTTGTACGTCATCAGCCATGCTGGGGTGTACGCACAGATGAATGAAGGAAACACTGAATAACAGAATCGCCAGTTTGATGTTGGCCTGAAGTGAGCTTCGGGTTCGTCTGAAAGTTTGAACAGAATCACCTTCTCTTTCAGATTCTGTAGTGCTTGAAAATCTATTTTGATTTACTGTTTCGAATAGACGTTTTCTTTTCCTCCGCCCCTGTACGACTTTAAGGTAAATGATAGAGTACATGATCAAAGTTATAAGGGCAGAGCATGCAAATAAAGTCCCATACACAAAATGGAATACCTCTAAGAATGTTCCACTTATGTATTCTCTGTTGAGTGTACAGATGCTTTCTGTTGTTAAAAAGTTTTTAAAAGTAGATATATTTTGTAAATGGAGTGTTTCATTTCCCAGCCGAGAACAATTCAAACATAAATTTTCTCGACTAGCTGCCATTGTGGAAATTCCATGATGTAGTGAAGCAAAGATTCCTGATATCAAACTGGCAAAAGCAATCACTCCGATCATCATATAAGATTTCACCCGAGATATTCCACTGGAAAATGGCAATATAATAGAGCAGAATCTATCTGTTGCTATGGCAACCATCATCATGGCCGAAAACGGTGTAACGCTCGAAAACAGAAACCATCTGCATTTGCACAAAATTTCATTCCTTATAAAGTCATGATGATATTTCAACCAAACCGTCGACGGAATGGTTAAACAACAAGTTAGTAAATCAACAACAGACAATGTTCTGATAAAAATATATGGAACACTTGTCGGTTGCCGAATGTAGAAAACAAATGACAGAAAATTACCAGCACTTCCCAAAACGGCAAAACAGATTAACATAATTATATACCCTTCCATTTTCATCTTAATTCAACTATGCTTGCATTCAGTTCAGGCATAGCGAACAGTATCAAAGTGTTCCAAAATGTTAATTCCATTTGCTTTGATATCTGACATTAATTTAATTTAGCAATAATAATCTCTCGAGGTCTCTGCCCACTTTGATTATGATAGATTAAGGATCAGCACTGATTCCCATAGGTATTTCCCATAGATCTGAAACCTAATTGATATAATGCATAAAACCGTGTAAATGTACTTTGAGGGTTCAAAAACTCTGATGTGAAAGCTCATAAAAGATACAGAGTAGATATATAAAATGATGGCGATATAGTAAAAAAAAAAAAAAAAAAACTGGCAAAAGAACAAACATGCATAAAACAAGAGAACTGGGACAGGAATGTACACAAAGTCACAAATGTACCACGTCAAACAAGGGGTGGAGACAAATAGAATAATTATATAAAAATGCAATGATCGCTGTGCGATATAAGTCCCCTACCGGTGGCAGAAATTTATGACTTGCATCTCTGTTCATCAGTTCATCTTCTGCAACAACAGCCAGGAAAAGTCTGGGAAACTGAATTCACGAAATTTGCTAAGTCCAAGTTAAACTCAAATCTGCATCACACTATAATGTATTCACATACAAAAAATCAGCTCATTATCTGCAATAACAGGCATGAAAAAGTCCGGAAAACTGAAAATTTCATGAAATTTAATAAGTCCAATGGCCATAACTCTTGTAAAAATAGGTGAATCTAAAGCAAACTCAAACTTGATCTGTATCCCATTGAGATATATCCACATACCAAAAATATGTTCAATATATGCAACAACAGCGGAAAAAAGTCCGGAAAACTGAAAATTTTCATAAAATTTGCTAAGTCCAAGGGCCATAACTCTTGTAAAATTAGGTCAATCGAAAGCAAAATCAAACTTGATCTGTATCCCATTGAGATATATCCACATACCAAAAATATGTTCAATATATGCAACAACAGCGGAAAAAAGTCCAGAAAACTGAAAATTTTCATAAAATTTGCTAAGTCCAAGGGCCATAACTCTTGTAAAATTAGGTCAATCGAAAGCAAACTCAAACTTGATCTGTATCCCATTAAGATATATCCACATACCAAAAATGAGTTAAATATATGCAACAACAGCGGAAAAAAGTCCGGAAAACTGAAACTTTCAGAAAATTTGCCAAGTCCAAAGGCCATAACTCTTGTAAAATTAGGTCAATCGAAAGCAAACTCAAACTTGATCTGTATCCCATTGAGATATATCCACATACCAAAAATGAGTTAAATATATGCAACAACAGCGAAAAAAAGTCCGGAAAACTGATAATGGGACAGACGGACAGACGGACGGACGGACAGACAGACGGACAGACAGACCGAGAGGAAACTAAGAGTCCCCTTCGGCGTTGCCGGTAGGGGACTAAAAACGACCGACAACCAAAAGTGAAAACATTACTCAAACATAAATGAACCATTTGCTATTTACGTAAAGTTGGTTGCAGTTATAAATACACAATGGTCTCGCTAGTTTACAAATATGCAGTCTTTAATGTTAAGTGGTTTATCTTTCTTGTCTTGTCCCTTTTGAGGTTGTTTTACACCACAATTGTACGTTCTTCGTCTGGGTAATCGGAAAAGTGAGAAGGTTGTGCGCACGTAATCCAGGATAACCACACCATTTTTTACTTGTGTGGCAAATGGCCGTCCAATTTAGTCGGCACCGGTTACCCATTGGTCTCGATGATATATGTGTAGTATTTTGTGTTTGATGTTTAAATGTCGTATGTCTCTTTTTCGTCTCTAAATGTGTGCGTCTTCGTATTTTGGCATCGGGTGTTTTGCTGTTTTGCTGTTGGTGCTGCAACAGGGTCTGGTTGGAGATCCCTTCCCTTCTTTTAGAATATCTTATCCCCTCTATGTTTTCCCGTGTTGGGAGTGTTGGTGTTTTGCTGTGGTTGCTACAACCGTGTCCTGTCGTAGATCATTTCCTTTCTTTGACATAACAAAAAGAGGAAATAGATCAACGGCATCATTGTACGGGCTGTTGTACGGAATTCATTGAAGGTTGCCCCATCGAAGTGAATTGACTTTAAAGCTTTGTCGAATTTTGACAATTACTCTACTGTAAAGTAGACATCACAAATTTGAAGTGTAGACTATACAAGAAAGTTCACGAGAAAAACAAAGATCTTCGACAAAAGGTGATCCAATGAATGGACAGGTACAACAAAGACTTTCAAAAAGTGCGTTATTTTCAGGTTCGAAGAAAGTAAGTGTGAATTATATAAAGAAATAGGAAATATCCCAAACTGCCTTTTTTTGACATAAAGATAAAATGATGAATCCCCATCACTTATTGTTCAATTTAAAGTTACCTTGCCCTTTGAACAAAGCCGTTGTAGTTTGAGCTTGTTTTTGAATAGTGTATGAATTGCAAAATATAAACACCATAGGCAGGAAATGAAGGAATAGAAATTATTACTTAGCATTTTTCTAATTTTGAAATTGAAGTCATCATGTTTGTCATAATTTAGATAAGTATTCAGATATACATTGTCGTCAAAAGTTAAGATAAGATCTAGTAATACGTTTCACTTTAAGTTCATATAGACAAAATGTGCTTAGGTAATCCGAAGAATGCGAGAACGTCATCAATGTATCTGTATGGATATTTTACTCTGCTCCGAGTGATAATAAGTATATCAAGTCTATGTTCCGTTATTTTTGTTTTTAAAAGTATTTCATTTTTTTGTACTTCTGTGTTTTGTAGGGTTTACTACCACTATGGCGTTCCTATGTCCGTGTTTTATCAAAGCTTAATAGAAAGAAGATAACATGTAGCTAAATGTTATGAGAGTCATCAGACAATACATGAATAGGAATGTCCAGAAACAGACGAAATCAATTCCAGCAGCAACCTTCCTCCAAGTGATATCATCAGTTAATTCGTCCATATTATTTTCATCATTTGAATCGCCGTTTTTCTCCCCCTCCGACTGAATTTTATTCCGCTTCAAAGAACACTGCAATCTAAAGGTTATTCTAAGGAAAGTTTTGTATATTCCTGTTACTTTGGATTCACCACGGTGACAAAGCCTTAACTGTATGGTAGTTATAAATAGGACAACAACCCCTAAAATAATCTGTAATAGGAGAAAGACCCCTAATATTGATGTGTTCTCAGAATTGCTTGGCAGAACAGTACTTATAATTGTTAAAAACACTGCGAGCGAGAGAAATACAGTGACGGAATAACCAGTTTTCTCCCCTGATTCACAGGGTATAACGAAGACAAGGCCATTAAGCAAACCCAAAAATATGATTGGTAGAATAAAGTTGATGACGTAGAAAAGAGGTTTCCGTTTCAGTTTGAAAGTGAAAGTAATTCTGGATTCACGTGTTTCCTTAGAAACCTCGTGAGTAATTTCCTCTATGTCCCAAACACTATTTTCTTGGAACTCGTCGTCGTATGTAATACCATGTTTACTTTTCTCGATGGCAATTTCCTCCAATGTGTGAGTCCAAACAATGAAAACGATGTGGCATGTTTGCTTGTCGAAAGGGTAGTACGTAATATCTAAAGAACAGCGACTTTCAAACACTTGAAACGGCGTCCATGTTACCTGGCCCTCATTTTCGACTTGAATGTAATAAAATTTCCCTCCCATTTCCACGAATCTCTGAAAGCCATTTTGAAGCACAATATCCGGTTTCCAAATGTCGTTCTGCGGGACGAAGATTTTAGATAATCCGTTATGTACCGAACTGTCCCAGGTTAGGCCCAAGTCAGTCCATTCAATCTGTAGGTATCCTATCGTTACGAACTTTTCCTCAAGCTCGTTTATCTCGTTAATTCCAAGAAAGTTAAAACTTATGTCCAAGAACAGTGAATCGTTGTGGTACTCAAGCGGCAGTATTCTCTTGTCGTAAGCATTTGTTGTAAAGATCTCGGTGAATACGTTTTGAACATCCGCCTTAGACTGACCCTTTGTGGAAGAAATTAATAAAACACTGCATAGAAAAAATAATGTCACCATTTTGTTCATTCTTTTTTTTAAGGAAAATGTAAGTATGGTCAGTTGCTCCTTTGGATGAGTATACCATTAATAAATGACAAAGTGTATTTACATCCATGTAGCCTTTTTATTGATTATCATTAAATACTTAATTATACAAAAACATTAAGAGGAATATTTATGGGTGAAACGCCACGTCTCCATTAAAGAGCATAATCATACGTAAAATTGAAATTAAAGGTTGAATAAAGCAATCAAATGGATTTATTTAATTCATTACGCTTTCTTAAAACCCTGAATGGAAAAATTGCTTTATTTGACCATGATTTATGACTTTATCATGACTATTGTGACTATATTAGCTTTCCTCAAAATCATTGGTTGGTAAGTACGGTGGGTATTGGGACTTTAATGCTAAAAAGTTCTATTCAAACAATTATTACTTGATAGAATTTTTTTTTAAATCAATCACCGTTGAATATAAATCGAATAAATAACTGTTGTTCAAGTTAATCCGCTGATTTAGAGTAGTGTAAATTATCTCCCACAGAAGAAGGAGAAAGAAAGGAAGGAAATCCCTGTTATGCATTTAACTACGTAGACAGCCAATACGCAAGATCGCAAATGCAGCACGTGCAGCGTGTCCGGTCTGATTTCTATTTAGTCACCTACCTAAACCACACTCTCTTTCACATTGAGATTCATAAAATCTTCTGAGATACTTATTGTCAGTCAAGGAACGTAACTCTCCATGGGAGATTGCCTAAACCATTGTTCAAAACATGGACACCTTTTCTGCCCAAGTAAATTGATGACGTCATAACAATGGAGGACAATCGACGAGTGCGCGAGAACATTCGTATAATCTCGGTTCGAAGTATTTGCGATCTTCCGTATTGTGCCTCACATAAAATTCATATGACAAGAGTATCATGTAAATTTCACATGAAAGTCCATGTGAAATTCATATATATTTCTATTGAGATATATATGAAATACATTTTACATGAATTTCACATAAATGTACTTCACATGAATTTCATATGAATTTTCTACGTTACATTCATGAAACTGAAGTTACATAAAGTATAAGTCGGAAACGTCACATGTAAATTTCACATGTAAATTTCATGTTCGGGCTCGTTTAATATAAATTTCATGTAAACTTTTATGCGAAATTGAAGTTACATGAAATATATGTCGATAATTGCACATGAGATTTATGAAAAAAAAGCATGTTTATTTCATGTTCGTATTCGTTTCACAGAAATTTTTATGTGAACTTTTATTTAAAATTCATGTATTATTCACATCCAGTCTGTGATCTACAGAAAGCTTCGAGCAGAAAACAAGAATAAAACAAAACTAAAAAAAACCAAACAAATGAATAAACAAACCAAAATGAATAAACATCGAAGAAAGTACATATAAAAAACGATGTCTAATTTTGAAAACTTTTATCAACAATATAGTTTCAAATGTTAAACGTCTTCAAATTCAATAGCATCATTTAAGATCAGGTAAATTTGTAGCATGGACCAGACATGCACGTTTCGGGTACTTAACCCTCGTCAGTGATCCTCAATCTAAACAATGTAATATGGCCAAATAGTGTGAAAATAGTTATGTTCAAAAATCTACCGAAAGACGTAGCAGGATGGGTGGGATATGATGTTACAGGACCCACGTTTTAGAAATTTTAAGAAATTTGGTAACATAAATTTTCGAATGCAATGAAAAGACAGACGATGAACCGAAGTTGATCGAACTTGGCTACATGTGCCCTCGGGGACTCCTGGTCCACCAGCAGTGACACTCACCAAGTAGTACAAATGTTAAACGTCTTCAAATTCAATAGTATCATTTAAGTACAGATAAATTTGCAGCATGGAACAGACATGCACGTTTCGGGTACTTAACCCTCGTCAGTGATCCTCAATCTAAAGAAAGTAATATGGCCAAATAGTGTGAAGATAGTTATGTTCAAAAATCTACCGAAAGACGTAGCAGGATGGGTGGGATATGATGCTACAGGACCAACGTTTTAGAAATTTTAATAAATTTGGTAACAAATTTTCGAATGCGTTGAAGAGACAGACGATTAACCGAAGTTGGCCGAACTTGGAAGATCAGAAGTCATCTTTGTTGGACCTGTTTTTTTTTTTTTTTTTTTTTTTTTCTTGAATATTGAAAAAAAGGTTGAAGAAAATGAGTTTCTTATCGAATATGGACCAGGAAAAAAGTTCTTACAGAAGGAAACAATCCGGGAGGAGAAAAGCATTCGGAGCGAAACGTCCCGTTCATCATCACGTGACAAATCTGACGAAATTGGCTTAGGTCATTATCAAAAATTGCAGCCAAATCTGAAGCATGAAAAATCAGAAAAATATCGTCTGATTTTCAAATAATTTTTCGATGACAATAAAAACAAGTAACCACAAATTCAAATCAATATAATTTGCAAACAAATAAGCATGGCAAATAGAGTTTTAAGAATCGTAAAGTATGTCAACTAGGTAAAACTTGTCAGTAGTGTAACGTATGCTTTAATACCATTATTTCGACTTCTGATGCAAACAGCACAAAAGGAACTTTGTAGTCAAGTGAACGGCTTATAAATCTATCTATTTCTTTTATTCCTGCTAGTTTTTCATGATCAGTTTAAATTTCTATGCTCATGCAAACTCAAAATATGGACAAATGCATGAAGCTACAAGATATTTAATGAGTTTAAATTGGAACCGATATATTCCTTAGAATTGGTGTTCCTCATTTTGTATAAAATGAATTAGATTCTTTTCTCAACAATGAAAATAAATCAGATATCAGAATTTTTACGGAAGTTATTCAAAATATAACCCTCGTTACACCAGTGATTCTGACGATTACACCAATGACAATTTTGTTACTCCACTGACATCGAAATTTATCATATGTTTTTCATGCTTTTAATACAAAAGGGACATATCACACTTGTTCATAAAGTACAAAATGTCCATGTTTAAGATTATTTGCAGTAAAATGGATGAAAGTGATCTGTATTAAGCTATATTTTCTATTTTCTGTAAGCAGTGTAACACCAATTACAAGAAATATAACACCACTGACAAAGTCATATTAAAGATGAAATATATTCGAGTTACAGAAAGAAAATGACAAAATAAAAGTATTGGTATGAGGAAAAAGAAACAATTCAATTGTTGTATTTTTTAAATCCTAAGTAATGTCTACATGAGACTATAAATTTTCAAATACTAAAATTTGTGACACCAATGATTCAAGTTGTAACACCATTGACTTAAGGTGTTCTTATTACCAAAATTGTTCTCCTGATATTTTGAATCGTAAATTTAAAATGTAACAATTCCAATTAGGAAACAGTTTTAATTCATACGCCTCCTACCGACAAACCCGAGGGGACTATTATCTTACTCTCTGTATGTTAGTCTGTATGTCTGTCTGTCCATTATTTTAGCCAAGTTTTCAATACTTTTTGTTCTGCAATGGACTAAGATAGTGAGCAAAAATATAAAACAATGTACCTGTTTTCGTTTTTGGTAGGTACACTTGAGGTTTCAGTAGGGTCACAAGTGTCGGCCACCACTTTTAGAAAAGTAAGTACCCCAATACAAAGTATTTTTGCTGCAATATAGAATATAATGTTTGTTATGGGGTTTTTTTTGCATTTTCATGTCAATTATTTACTTGGTTTGAGAAAATAGAATTATCTTCAAAATAACCGAAACAAAATCTGTCAGGAATTATTTGAATTGATCAACACTGACAAGTATTTGATATTCTGGGTGTGCACGTCTTTTGCACTAAATTTGATTACTGAGGTCATAGAAGTCACTATCTGGTCTTTTATTTTTTCTTCTGTAAACAGTAAGAAAGATCCAAAGAGTAAAAATGGCTAAGACAATAATGGTTATAAACTTCAGACTCCGATGAGTGAAAATACCGGTACAATGTAAGGTATTTTTGTTGTGTAGATTATTTATAACCGTTCTGTTCGGTGCTCTCATACCTATTCTGTCGTATCACTTTCGTTGCATTTAAATTACTAAGGTATACTTGTAAACCACACGTAACAACATTCTTTATTCTTATTAGAGTACCACTTCACGTGTATAACACCGGTGCCACCCTATTAACTGGAACATGCTTTTGGTGTCCACCACGGTCATTTACATGTATGTTTGATATGTGTGATATTGCCACCTAAGTAAACATGAAATCTCTTTATTTTATTGATGTTTAGGTTCATGAATTATTTGTCTTTCTTTTTCTTCTATTTTCATAATTTTTGTGTGTGTTTGTTCCTTGTGTGCCGTCAAATTGAAGTGTTAACGTGTTTATTTTTTGTGGATGTTACAAGGGGTTTTTGTGAAGATCACCTTCTCCCTAAATATCTATTCTTTACGCGATTTCATTCCATTCATCTCACAATTATTTCTGGTTCTCGAATGATGTGATAGTCATTGGTGTAACAGGATTCAAAACATAATGCTTTTAAGAAGTTAAATTCTCGGAAAGTTTGATATTGATACTTTGATGAACACATTACATACTACTGATCGTATTTCACTGAAAAATTATAATTTTCATTTATGACATAGAAGACAAAATCCAGAAGAAATGGCAATATGTCAATGGTGTTACTCGGTCTGTCAGTGGTGTAACACAACTGGCATTATCGTGAAATTGGCTCTCTTTAAATAGATATAACCTACATACGTTTAATGCTAAACACAACATTAGGACATTTATATCCTTTGAATACTTCATTTTCAAAACACAATGAAGATGCAATCACATTTAGACTGAATTTGTCACTGGTGTAACGAAAACTGTAAATGGTGTAACTATAACACCACTGACCGTATCACCAATGATGTATTCATCATTAAGTTACAATAACTTCTATAAAGTGTTGTACCTGGACTTTGTAATACTTTCCATAAACATTATGTTGTATCAACGTTTGCAAGGAAAATGTACACCATGCTAAGTATTATACAATTGATAAAAATAAACGTAACACTACTGACGTGAAACAAATGTACGGTTCAGTTAACCCTTAATGGAACCGTATAATCTTTGTTTCAAATTATCTTGAAAAGAGTGGACTTGAGAAAATAAATGACAAGATATTAAGTAGATAAGGAGTAGGTCTTTGAATACTTTGAAAAAGCAGAAAGTGACAATATATGACTAATAAGGTGTTTGTTACACCATTGACAAATCTTTTTTCTTGGTGTACAGTCCAGGTTATTTCGAGGAAATTTAAGATAAGGCAACCAGTATTTATAATATTTCTTACGTATTTGTTCAATCTTTTACATGTTTATTATAATAAACTCATAATATCACAATTGCAGTTAACTATTTTGACAATACTTTATTGCAAAGAAGTCATTCAGAAAATTCTGAAGCCAGTTGACAGCAAAATTTGCCATAAAATGGACCTTCTATAGGACGGAATGAAATGATTTCCTCATTATTGAACAAAGAAAGTGTGCTCATGTGATAGATTCCATTGTGAACAATATCATAGGATAAAATTTTGGTCATATAACTTATATAGAAGTGTGGCAATTGTCTACTGACAGAAAAGGCTGCAATTTTTGATATTGACTCGCTTAACTCTTTCTCGGAGCGGGCCACGGATAGCTACGGATCGAGAAGAATTTTACATCCGTAGCTATCCGTAGCAATCCGTAGCTCGATCCGGCACTAGTCGTGACAAGTCGTCGCTATCCTTGGCAATTAGTAGCTATCCGGGATGGGACAGAAAATGTTTGAACATGTTCAAAATTTTCCACGACTCCGATACGGATAGATTTTTCGTAGCAGAGTCGTAGGGGAGTCTAAGCAACCCGTAGCGGAGTCGTAGCTATCCGTAAAGAAGTCGTAGTAACTCGTAGCAATCCGGGACTATTTTTGTGATAAATATAGCAATACGACTCTGCTACGGATTGCTACGATTGCTACGTAACGACTCTCCTACGGATTGCTACGACTCACCTACGGGTTGCTACTGATAGCCAAGGATTGTGTCTTATATCAATTTCAAATCTATTAGTTTTCTGTGCGTTTTTCGGTCAATATATGAGTTAATACTTCAACTAATCAATTTCAGGTAATGGTATAAAGGCATGTATAAAACCTCAATACTGTTATAAAACAAGTGAGACCATCTCAATTTGAAAATATTAACTGTTTTAGTAAATAATTATGGTTTAAAAATACATAGGAAATTCAAGCAAGGCCTACCAATCCGTACTGAAGTCTTGGCTATCCTTATGCGAATCGTGGCTATCCGTACTCGAGTCATGGTAATCCTTAGCAATCCATACCTATCCGTATTTATCCGTAAACGTGTCGTATCAATCCGCATATATCCGTACGCGTGTCGTAGCAATCCGTAGCAATGTCGGGACGATATCGGTAGCAATCCTTAGCTATCCGTACTCGATTCGTATCAACCCGTAGCAATCCGTACTGGAGTCGTAGGTTCATGGTTCATCGAACAATTTGCGTCCCGGCTCGCCACGGATAGACATTTTTTTGGAGTCGTAGCGAAGTCGTGGCACGATCCGTGAAAGTGTGAAGGGGGCTTTATGCTTCGGAGGTGACTGTTTGATAATGTAATTTACATCGTCTTTTGACATTCCCGTTAATGTATATGCTACTAGAAATGGACCATCGCAAGCGCGGGAAAGATTGTATACGTCGGCATGTATTTAGATACGTTATGTATGATTCAAGTTTGCAATATTATGTGCAAAGGTATTCTGCTTAGATTTATATTGTTTGGCACTGATATGATAAATAAAACACGTGAATTTGAATTAATATAATTTTCATTATCATATGTAAGCGGATGACCGTAACCAATTTAATTGTCATCTTAATTACTAACGAACTTACGATTGAATTTAAATTAATTTCATACAAGTATTTAGAATCGCGTTTATCCAGTTTCCAACGGAAAGTAATCACAAACCCTATATTTTGTTAGAATTTCATAAGAACGTAAGGATAACGACAAGGAACAAGTTATTTGTATATAAAAGTGTCAAAAAGGGAAATATAAGAAAGTGTCCACATCTGAGTTTGATATTGATCCAATGGAGTACGGCATGGGAAAAATTAGCAAGGGAGAATGCAATAAGTATTAATGAAAAACATATCTGACAGTATTACTGCTCTTAGGGGTCTTCTCAGACCGTTTATGCCCCCTCCCCCGAGCTAGAGAACACATGGAACAAGTAGGAGCGAGACAAGTATTAGCTTTCCAAAAAAGCTTGGTCGATATCAACATCTCTTTAATCCCACCACAATTTTTTTTTCGTCGAAAGGGGGTGCTGGATCCGCCACTGAATTTGGAGGGAAATAAGGGGAAACTTCTAAAAAGTTCAAATTTTGTGACTCGTACAGTCTTGTCGACTTTTTTATCGCTCATTAATTTCTTTGTTTCATTTATCAATTTGTCTTAGGTAAGAAAATAAACAAACAAACAAAGTGGTATATCCTTAACGAGAAAAAGCTTAGTCGGATGAACGGTTAGAACCTTTTTAGCCACTGGCACCCCTGATACGTTGTGATCGCGTATTTCTTTGTTGCAATGGATCCAAGGATCCAGAAATGTCGTCCATAGGAATTTTGAAGGCATAGGGTTCACTGTAACACTCACTAATTGGTACATGTCCTATTTTGTGTTGTGGATAAATAAGTGGGAGGTCATGGGAATGCCTGTCTCTGGTCACGTGTTTTTCACTAGTCATGAAAGTGGGAGGTCATGGGAATGCCTGTCTCTGGTCACGTGTTTTTCACTAGTCATGAAAACGTTTCTTTCATAAGGATTATTCAATGATGCATTATTGAATCTGACGGACTCAATTAGGAACTTTCTCCTATTGACAGCATCCGGTCTACAAATCTAGTAAGGTCGATTTCTTGAAATCGACCAATGATTGAAGTACTAACAGCGAGTTAAGAAAACGGAAATTTTTACTTTACGTGAAAACGCTTTAAGATTGATATATATTAATATCGAGGGGAAATGTTCAAATATGACAGTACTGTTCGGAAATGATTTTTTTCTTCCTACCGTTTCTGTACCATAGTAATTAACACATTTAATTTTTTTTCATGCACAAAGTCCGTAAAACCTACACTGGTCAAGTTCGAATGATACAAGAGCCATAATCTATATGCGACACATAAATTTATGATTGAATGATTAGTGAATTTTTAACTATATGAATAGAAATCGCCGTTATATTTAACATACTCGACCCTCGTTGAGAAAAATGAATTGGTCAATTTGTAAGCATGATGTTGCTTTTTTCCAATGAGTGCACCAAAAATGATGTCTAATAAAGCTAGGTTTTTGCGTAGTGCTTTTCCTTCTGTATTACCTTTTTAATTTTCCAACGATTCTATTTCACCGTTTGAAAGTAGAAGGGAAATTTCCGTTTTCTTAAAAACTTGTTTAGTACTTTTTTTAATCACCTCTGAGAAAGTCCGCCCACAACGGGATTCAAACCTATACTCTCCAGAGAGCATGTACAGCAGGATGTCCGGCACTCTAGCTTCTAACTGAGCCATGATACCCCTTACTCGAATGTTTTATTGGAAGATTGCGAGTCGTATTTCAGGAAATGTATATGGAATACGGAATTTGTGTCGAGGCGAAATCATGAAAAACGTCTTCGAGAATCGTTTTACAAAATTTATGGTACTTAAAAAGTCGGGAATTAAGGTATCCGATGTACAATATGGCATATTCCCATACCTTACTATGGATGATACTTAATAAATTTGCAAGTTCATTGAAAATATGAGAACAAACGTGACAAAGTCGCCATTTTCTGCATTGAAAGGGGACAAAATTTGGACATTTTGAACTGTGACCCACGCAAAACGATTGCCCGAATTCTTTCAAACATTAGCAAAAGATGCATGACATCAGAATTAATTAATATTGTTATTATGAAGAACATTGTATGTAGGGAAGTAGTGGGGGTAAGGTGAGACTACCACCTTAAAGAAGATCCTGACGATAATCTCAACAGCACTCACAATAGAGCACAAAATTGAGCATCGATGGACCCCTAGCAAGCCAGAGGTGGGATCAGGTGCCCGGGAGGAGTAAGGATCCCCTGTTTGGCTAGCCGCACCTGCCGTCGATGTTCACGCACGAAAATGAAAACAATATCTAAAATGCATGCACTGTCTGATTTTATATGTCTATATAGAAAGCGCTATGGCGACAATGCCAGGGAAAAATATTCAAAACACTCACTGTCAAACCCCTCGCGGGGAACTTTTTCACGAGCTCCACACGCAAAGGACAAAGGAACAAATACTTAAATTATAGAAATCATGACATGGCTACTAACGAGAGAAATGAGACAGCATTATGCTAAAAGTAATAAGAGTCATTACTGCAT
Organism: Pinctada imbricata; assembly: GCA_033119305.1. NCBI lineage: Eukaryota > Metazoa > Mollusca > Bivalvia > Pterioida > Pteriidae > Pinctada > Pinctada imbricata. The sequence continues at coordinate 8,999,458 of VSWD01000008.1, forward strand.
ATACAATAAGAAAACCCCAGAAACAGACGTAGTCTATCGCAGATGCCACCTGACTCCATGCGATCTTCCTTGACGATTCCTCTTCTTCTTTCTTTTCCTCCTTCAAATCATCTTCCCTCTCATCTATATCAATTTTGTTTTTTCTTTTCATTGCGCATTGTAATCTTAGTGAAAGTATCGTTAATTTCATGAAAATTCCTGTAACTGGGGATTCCCCGCGATGACATAGCCGTAACTGTAGAGTAGTAATGAAGAGTACCATAACACCTAAATAATCTGTAAAAGGAGGAAGACCCCTAGTATGGATGTGTTCTCAGAATTGCTAGGAAGAACAGTACTTATAATTGTTAAGAAAACTGCAAGGGAAAGAAACACTGTGACAGAATATCCAGTTTTCTCTCCTGATTCAGACGGTATGACGAAAACGAGACCGTTCAGCAATCCCAAGCAGATTATTGGTAGAATGAAGTTGAATGACATAGAAGAGAGGTTTTCTTCTTAGGTTGAAAGTGAAAGTAATTCTCGATTCCCGTGTTTCCTTGGATACTGCGTGAGTTACTTCAATTATTTTCCAAACACTGTTTTCCTGAAACTCATCCTCGTAAGTGATTCCATTTTTGCTCCTCTCAATCGATATTTCTTCCAATGAGTGACTCCAAACGACAAAAACGATTTGACACGTCTGCTTGTCGAACGGATAGTATGTGATATCGATGGAACATCGACTTTCAAACACTTCGAATGGCATCCACAGTACCTCACCGCCATTTTGAATTTGAATGTAATAGAATTTGCCGCCCATTTCCACGAATCTTTTAAAGCCATTTTGTAAAACAATGTCCGGTTTCCATATGTCGTCTTGTGGTACGAAGATTTTCGTTAAGCCGTTATGAGCCGAAGAATCCCACGAAAGTCCGTTGTCGAGCCATTCAATTTGTAGAAATCCTATCGTTACAAACTTCTCCTCAAGTTCGTCAATCTCGTTTATTCCAAGAAAACTAAAACTTACGTCCAGAATAAGGGTTTCGGTATAATTGTCAAGTGGCAGTACCCTTTTGTCGTAAGCATTTGTTGTAAATATTTCTGTGATGACATTTTGACAATCTGTTTTGGTTTGCGATTTTGACAAACGTACCAAAAAGGCAATAGCAAAACTGAAACAAAATAAAAGTATCTTCATTTTGGTAATAAACCCGTAAGTGTGACCAATGTCAGTGCTATGGTAAAATGACAGTAGCAAACAATGCCGTGTAAGCCCTTCGGTATCGCATTAGATATTCGCCAGAAAGGATATATCTCAAGAATTAACAGAAGAAAAATTCAAACTCAAATATTGTATCGACATATCGATGTAGTGTTGACATAAATTATTACGACCTGCTTTCTTGTAGAAAGCAGTAATGATTTACTTTCTCGAGTTTTTGTATCTTACTAAGTAGCTCAGATTAAATATTATCGGGACAATTAGACTGTTAAAGACACGCGTGGACATCTACTTTTAAGTTCTCAACCATAAAAAGACCAAATTATAACCAAAGTAAATAAAGACGACGTCGTGTAGATATTCAAAACCTACAAGCTTTTGACATTGATAAAAAGATAATTTGGGGTATATATAATAACTTGATTATGGATATTGATTCTTTGACACCAAAAGTAGTTTATGATCCAACATGGAACGTACTTTTTAGACTTGTAATTTAATATTAAAAATTACCGTTGTATCTCAAACCCCTAGCTTTAAGATCGCTACATACGAAAAACAGCCCGTGCTCTGCTGGCTGAAGCGAGCTAATACATCCTGTAGCATCATATCCCAGCCATTTTGCTATGTCTTCCGGTACACATGTATTTAGGACATAATTTTCACAGATTTTGGTCATGTTACATAGTTTAGATTGAGGATCACTGACGAGGGTTTATTGAACTTTCTTATCGATAGCATTTTGTGGAGTTTGGAGGAATGGTCTTTCAGCAAATATTGGGAATTCAAGTGGGAACACCTTTAGAATATTTTTTTCTATATTTATATCAAGCCGCGAGTTTGTTCAGTCTTTGCTCTCTCTCTCTCTCAAAGACGCGCCTAGCATTCCAATTGTATTCCAAATTTTGCTGATTACCTTTACTTAGCATAATCTATCCAAGTGCACTAGAGTTGAAAGAAACCACTGAAAGCATGTTTCATAGTTAGATCTCATATGATCTTTTTGACGAAAATGGTCACCTGAATACTTCGATATATGACAAAGATGACGACTCCATCTTCAAATTTCCCGTTCCTTAGTAGTACGAACGTAGCATTCCTTCTCCTCTTGTCTATGGTGTGTTCATATCACAATTGATACGTTATTCCAGAGAAGCTCAAACAACAACGATTTCGTTCTGTGGACAAGAAGAAGAACAGAAATACTAATGAACCAATGGTACATTTACGAGTGACTTACCATTGTAACTGCATTTTTTATTTTGAACGAGACAATAGAGATATTAGATATATTAGATCTTGGCTTGTATTCATCGCCAAACAAGACATACTTACCAGATCTATGCATTAAGATGTGCATCGAGACAGTCGCCGAGTTTGACAGGTTTCCGTGGGGCTGTTGCGTGCGGTCAAGGGCCGCTGGCTCTCCCCGGGCACCTGTGTGTTGTTCAATCGGGGTTCGCAGCCGTTCCGATGGGAATTCTCACGATTTGGCCTTGCCTTCTCGACTATGAGACTGAATAACTGTTAGGCTACTTCTTTGATGTTTATTATTATCAGGAAGATAAAAAAAGCCAAATGTAACAATTTACCAGATATGACTTTTTCTATGTTGCTAGCAAACAGGAGATGCTTACTCTCCCCGGACACCTGATTTTATCTCTATTGGGGATCCACTTTTGCTTTGCAGAATGGTGTTATTAAAAGTTGATTGTATTATTTGAATCTCCATAGAAGTTTGTGTTACATCGAATTTCATTGTAGGTGATGTTTTTGTGCAGCGTCGCACAGAAGTAAATTGCTATGGATCTAACTCCCTTCTGATAAGTCTGAAATTGTGTATAAAGTTTACTAATATTTAAGCAAATAGAATGTTCAAATTGATTTTGTATTATTTCATTGTTCATTGTGTTTCTATATTGTAATGGCAGATTCCATAAGAAATCATCATGTCTGGCAGGATTTCCGATCAATGGTATGTGCACTTTCAATTGTAGTTTACATCTAATTTCCTATCGAATTAATTCCGGATGGCGCCGGTTTTTTTTTTTTTGTAGTTTTCTTGTTCTACATTGGCATACCTTGGTCTATGAGCAAAACTTCCCCTTGTTTTGGGAATTGGATGGGCTTTTTGACTTCCTTTTTGGTGCTTACCTACTTGGATACTATACTTGCATTAGATATAATTTTTTTTTCTAAAACAAAGGGAGTTCTCCCGTATAGCATTGCTCTGTCATTTGAATGTAGTTTGGCGGAAATTTTAGGCCAAGTTTAGACTTTTGTTCTTCATAATTTCATATTGCTTGGATTTCATCTTTTTCGTACTCGATCATCACTGATGAGACATAACTTGTTAAAATGCGCATATGGTGCACTGAAATTTTATAATATCTACAACATATATTTCAATATTGACAATTCTTGATACTCTTCTTCTTACATGGATTGCTAGGCATGACAGTACTTATGATTTACACTGCAAGGGAAATAAACATTGCACGACGGAATACCCAGTTGTAGACCCTGAATGTAGATAAGGTGTGGATTTCATCATAAGTCGTTGGCGTCGAGCTATCATGTATATGGTGATCACATCTGTTGGGAATAAATATGTTTACAAGACTATCAATTAATCATTCCGCAGAAGTCAACTTTTTTATAGTTTCAGAAGCAAAGATCTATGATTCTTGAAAATGCTTTAAATATCGTAAGTACAAATGTACCTACGCAGCTTTAACCGAGAATGTGTCTGAGCTCAACTGCCAAAGAACAACAATTGTCAAAAACAAAACAAAACAAAACAAAGCAAACAAACAAACAAACAAACAAACCAAAAACAATACACCATTTAGGAATGTATACATGCTTAGGATATTCATCTCAACAGTGATACGTTAAGAAACCAAGGAAATCATGCGATGTGCACGCAAAGCCGAATATAACGTATAGCAATATAGACAAATACAGCATAGTTATCCGGATTACAGGAAAAGAACCGTCAGTCCAACTGGTGATACATTTTGGTGTCTTGAGATGAATCACTGGTCACGATTTTCGATCATTCTAGCGCATGTTCAGTCTTAAAACTCATCAAGTTAAAATGGTCCAAATATTTTTTTACCTAAGTATTATTCTTTAATCCATTGTGAAATTAGATTCATTGTACAAGTCAACCATTTGAGAGAAAAATATAAAATTTTACCTAGAATGACTTCAAATACGTGAAAATGTCAAATTCTACTTCACAGTACTTGCTTAACGAACGAGACATCAGATTATTTATGTGCATAAAAAGCAAGTCATTGTTCAATGTTTTGGGAAATTGATACTACTAGATTAATTCAAATTCAACTCTTTCGCATAAACCTGTAAGAGATTATAAAATTACAATCAAGATATCAATTATTAAAGGAAGACAACATATAACTAAACGTGATAAGTGTCATGAGGGCATAAATAAAAAGAAAAATCCAAAAACAAACAAAGTCGATACCGGAAGCAACCTGACTCCACGTGATCACTACATCATCAGACAATCTGTCTGTCTTTCTTAAATTCTCATTTGAATCTTCTTTTTTCTCATCTGAATATATTTTATTCTTCTTTTTTAATGGATTCTGTAAAAAATGCACAAATTTTGTAAACCGACCGTATAGGCCAGTAACAGGTCTGTCGCCCCGGTGACACAGTCGTAACTGTAGAGTCGTTATAAAGAGAACTATCACTCCTAAAATAATTTGTAAAAGAATAAAGATCCCCAAAATTGACGTGTTCTCTGAATTACTTGGTAGAACAGTACTTATTATGGTTAAGAACACAGCAAGAGAAAGGAACACTGTTACGGAAAACCCAGTTTTCTCTCCTGATTCTGCGGGGATTACGAAAACAAGGCCGTTCAACAAACCAAGGCTTATGATTGGCAGGATGAAGTTGATGACGTAAAAACGAGGTTTTCGTTTCAGTTTGAAAGTGAAAGTTATTCTTGACTCTTGCGTTTCTTTGGATACTTCATAAGTAACATCAACTATGTCCCAAACGCTATGTTCTTGAAACTCATCGTCAAAAGTTATCCCATTTTTACTTCTTTCGATTGCTATTTCTTCCAGAGTATGTGTCCAAACAACGAACACAATTTGGCACGTCTGTTTGTCAAAAGGATAGAAAGAGATATCCAACGAGCAGCGACTTTCGAAAACTTCAAACGGCGTCCATATAACTTGACCTGTATTTTCTACTCGAATATAATAGAATTTTCCACCCATTCCGACGAATCGTGTGAAGCCGTTCTGTAGAACAATGTCCGGTTTCCATATATTCTTTTGTGGAATGAATATTTTCGTTAGACCGTTGTGTTCTGTTGCATTCCAGCTGAGACCAAGGTCCGACCACTCGATCCGAAGGAATCCAATAGTTACAAACTTTTCCTCCAGCTCATTTATCTCGTTGATTCCTAGAAAGTTGAAGCTGATATCCAAGAACAGTGAATCATTGTGATATTCCAGAGGTAGCACTCTCTTGTCATATGCATTTGTTGTGAAGATTTCAGTCACCACATTTTGGACATCAGCCTTGGATTGCGCCCTTACAAGAGATATAACCGACAGGCAAAATACTATCGTTTTCATTTCGATCCAATATATATGCCAGGGCTTTTTCTCTTTTTTTTTTTTTTTGGTTTTAGAAAATCGCACAAATAATTTGTGGTTTAATTGATTTTATCGTTAACAGTGGCCCATCGAGTCAAACAAAAACAACCATTACAATATTTGTTGAAAAAGGATATTTCTCAACCAAAGAAAAACAGAGACCGGTCAAACCCAAATATTTAACAGTACGCATTGATGGTATGTTGACATAACTTATTACATAGGGCTTTTCTTGCGAAAGGAAACGTGGTTTTATAACTTATCATGTCTTTACAATTCAGCAATCTAAATCCCTTAGGAGAAATCGATACTTTTCAATTTTGTCATTTTATCCTCTCTCTTTTCTTTTATAAAAAAATGGCAATCTATGCATGGAACTAATATCTTATGTCAATTTAAGGAATATCGATGGGTTTTCATTAGTGTATGGACAACTTGAACAAATACTCATTAGTGGAGATTGTTTCTGTTTTGTAAACTTGGCGGCTTGCTCAGTGTACATGTAACACAGCCTTAATTTGTAGGAAGGGACGCTGAATTACAGTCAAAGTTCGTAGGGTGAAATTTCACTTATCACATTGCTTTTGTGAAACTTAAAAAACCAAACATAACAAAAACATAACAAAAAATAAAACCCCAACCAAACAAACAAACAAAGCATCAAGAAATATTATTGGACCCCCCCCCCCCTTGATGAATGTAATATAATATACTGGAAACATTTGAACCGATTTTCAATACATGTATTTTGATTCTTTGATAACAAGTCTGTTTCTAATCTAAAAAGTAAGGGAAAATTTATGAGCCCGACACAATAATGAAAAATAACTTTTCTCTGATATCTGACCTTGCAGACATGACCTTGATTAAAGGTTATGACACATACTAATAAATTGGATCCCGGGCAATATTTTAAAATCCATAGAGAATTTTTGTTATTTATATCATCTATTATTTGCTACAAAGTTTTAATTAAAAAGAAGAAAAGAGTTCAAAAGCTATGGGCGGTACACAATTTCACAATTTCCCTTCACTTTAATCATGAACTCAGATAGGGTCATTGATCAAGATAATGTCCTATGTTACAATTATGTTAATTATTATCCAGTCGATACAGTTAAAAAAGACATTAATGGTATTTATACTGCTTGAAGATGGTTGTTCAAACATCATGAAAATGCTTCGAATTTATTCTTTTCTGTTAAAGATATCACGGAATAACTATTTTTCATTCCATTAAATTTCTTTTCTTTAAAACAATTCTCATATTATATTGATGATTTTTTTTCAGAAAATGCGACGCTGAGCAGCTGAGGTTTTTTCCTTTTTTCAAACATTTTTTTCATGAAAAAACATTTTCAAAATGAAACTCGTCAGAGAGCTAATTTCTGAAGATACGTTTTAAAAATAACATTATTATCAGTAAAAATAACGTTGGTCGAGTTTGAATACGTGGCTCTAGTATGTACTTGTATTTGTATTTTTCAAATAAGATTTTAATATCGTTTGTATAACAAAAGCAGGCGGAAGAGTGTTTATATTAATTATTAAAGTGACCACGAGTCTTTTATTTGATACCGTACAATATCAAATACGAGAACATTGGATGATCAGTTTTACTTTTACAGATTTCTTTCAGAATTTTTTGGGAATTAGACTTGGCGACACTATCAACATCATCATAGCATCTTCTCTTCCAAAGCGCATTGTATTCTGCTACGGGCTTCGTTACAAAACTGTTCATATTGTCCGGATTTTGGAGCAATTCGTCAAATGTGAAATTCCTAACACAATACAAAGGAAGACTGACAAGGAATCCACAAAATACAATATGTCTGTCGTCTTCTATTCAAATAGCCCCCCCCCCCAAAATGTACTCACGATAATAAAGATACCTCGCTTTTCACTGTGATCGCGAAATTTGAGACTGGCGAAAAGTTCTGGTTATGCGATGGGCTAACTTAGACCGACATCGTAAATGTATGTTTTTCAAAAAAAAAAAAAAAAAAAAAAAAAAAAGGAAAATTCGCAGCAAAGTCTAAACACAATCAACCCATTACTAAAAATGCAAATACACCGCCTGTAAACGATAAATAAACTATATAATAAAGTAAGAAAAACAGATAATCCATTTCGGACACAACGTCGCTCCATTGTACGTCAGCTTCTTCATCACATGACATCTCTTTGTGCTCATTGTTGATTTCAATAACAGTGTTTTCATCGGACACGGCGTTTTTCTTGCATCTCAACCTCCGCGTGCAGCGTGCGAGTTTTGCGCAACATCCAGTCGTGGGGACTGCGCTGGTACGATGTGACAACCGCAATTGTAGAGTCGTTATGAAGAGAACGATAACCCCAAAGACCACCTGAATGAGCAGATATACTCCGAGTATGGACGTGTTGTCAGAGTTGGTTGGTAGAAGGCTACTGATGATCGTAAGGAACACAGATAACGAGAGGAAGACCGTAATAGAGAATCCAGTTTTCTCTCCACTCCCGGCGGGAATCACAAAAACAAGTCCATTCAATAGTCCAAGAAATATTACCGGGAGTAGTATGTTGATTACGTAGTAGAGAGGTTTCCGCTTCATATGAAAACTGAAGTTTATCCGAGACTCTCTTGTTTGCTTTGACACGGTGTAAGTGACATATTGGATCTTCCAAACACTGTTTTCCTGATAGTTCTCGTCGTATTCAAATCCCTGAGTGCTATTTAGGATCTCCACCTCTGCCACACTGTGACTCCACACCACAAATGTGATGTTGCAAACTTGCGAATCGAATGGATATTTAGATGTATCCAGCGAACATCTGCTCTCAAAAACCTCGAAAGGGATCCAAATTACTAGGCCCGCACTTTGGACTTCTACGAAATAGAATTCGCCGCCAAGTTCTACAAAGCGTTTGAAACCGTTCGCCAAGACAATGTCGGGCTTCCATACATCATTCTGGGGAACGTATATTCTTTCAAGGTTATTGTGATCGATAGGACTCCAACTCAGACCCTCGTCTGCCCACTGTATCCATAGGAACCCCGTTGTTACAAACTTTTCGTTGAGTTCATCGATTTCATTGATTCCGAGGAAGAAAAAACTTATGTCCAGAATAATAGGATGATAAATATCGGGTCTGGGTAAAATCTTTTTGTTGTAAGCATTTGTCGTGAAAATTTTGGTATAGACGTTCTGGTAATCAGTTTTGTTTTGTGAATAAATTTCAATAATTCCAAGATGTAGAAAAACGAAAAAGTGCAAAATTCGCACCATTTTTATTAAATAGCTAGCCCACCATGCCACATTTGTGTAGTGTAGCCAACAGGGTACATATCTCTATGTCCTCGTATTTTAATGCGATTTAAGCGCTGTAAAAACATATTTTGTTAATTCATCCAGATTATGCATTATTCGCAATATATTGAAAGGTTACAAGGTTAATCCCGATTGTCCCACATTTGGGAAAAATCATATCCCGATTGTCCTACATTTTTAAACAAACACATGCATAATGATAATACAAACATTCAGGTTATAGTCTATTTTATTGTTGTGGGTTTTTTGTTACACTTTTGAAAATGATATTAATATGATCAAATACCGAGACATTCTTTATTATTACTCATAAGAGACACCCCCCTTCCCCTGTTAACTTTTATTCTGGCTAAATGTTCTTATGCATTTCTCTCTCTCGAACACTTTTATATGGACTTACATTTACTCTTTATATTTTCATAAATAAGCCTAATATTTTCTCAAAATAAGTAGTTTTTGCATAAAATATTTCACTCCAAAGACATGGTCGATCTTCATTTTTGGCACCTTTATTGATTCAATTATAATAATCAGTGTTTTTTTTTTGTATCAGGAATTTCATTAATTGTAGAGTATGGGATAACTACTGAAAATATTAAATATGAATCTACTATTGATAAATACAATCTAAGACTTATGGATTCTACAGGATTAGTTTCGTATGCTGTATTTCATAGATTTCATATTGTGATCAATTTTTATAATTATAGTTCAGAAATTGCACATTTCAACTGAAATAGCATATATACTTGTACTTTAAAAATTGTATATGTACAGAACATTAGTTTCGAAACGTATGCAATATAGTGATGAAAAGATCTTTATGTCAATGAAAAGTTTTCACTTTACGTTTCAGCAAAAATTTAGGCATTTGCATTTTCAAATAGATTATTATGACAAATATTGATAATTATTTCATTTATTTCTAAAACTCCATTAATTCTTAGTTTTCATAGGAATGTGACAATTCGGACAATTGTCAGACACTTTCATATCCGATTTTATGCTATTTCATAACTGTCATTGATTGCATCTTCATCCTTTCACATTTTTTAACGATCACACGAAAAAACTTCGTTGTGATACTGTCATGATTCAAAAAGAAGTATGGTCATGAGCTATACTAGAGTCAGAACGGACTCCAGACAGACGTCGTCCTTTTGAAGTCATTTGAAGAAACTTATTTTCAAAATTCTGTGATAATTATAAGTATTTTAAGTATTTTAAAAATCTTGCATCTCAGTTGCTTAATCACACCGTCTTTTGACCCCTTTCGCCCCTTTGAATTTGTCAATATTAAAATAGATGTTCTATATTACCAATTTATTGTACTAGACACATGTTTCGGATATTGAATTCTCGTCAGTAGTACTTCATGTCAAACAGTTTAAATAAAGCCAAAGTGTATTTTCCTGGCGCCATCTACAATGTCGCGCAGGGGGAAGTCGCCGCGAGAACCGTCCTTTTTTAATCTATATACATGATTTTTAATATCCAAAAATCCTCCGGTTTTTCCTGAAATTGATATAGATTGACAGCTTTAAAATTCGGTGTCCCGAAAATGGTCCAAAAAAAAAAAAAAGAAAAAGAAAAAAGAAGAAAAAAAAAAAAACCTGCCAAAATATAGGGTCACAAAAATCGGTCTACAAACCACATCTCTTAGTAGATTTCATGGGCGGATCCAGGATTTTTAGAGGGATGGTCCTAAAGTCCGAAAAAAATGAAGAAAAGAAATAAATAAATAAAAGCACACCAGAAAGTACATAACATTCATGCCTTTAGTTACAAAATCATGAATCAGACTTTAACCTCCACCCTTTGATCTCTGAATGAGATAATTGCCGCAATTACCTAATTAACCTGCACACCATATCCCGATTGTCCCACATGACTTTTATACCTTTTATATATAAATGTGGGACAATCGGGATGACACCATATTGAAAATAGTTACGGTAGACCTTTTAAATATGTAAAACAAACTTTGTTTATAACAAATGTCTTACGATAATTATTGCAAAAGCAAGGTCAGTTCAAGTATAAATGATACCATGTCGCCAGTTTCTATATCGGAATATTTTTTTGATAAGATTTTCATTACAAATCATTGTAGTAAATCAATTTCACCATAATTATATCGCGAATTATGTCATTATGATGTCATTGAAATAGACCCGCTTACCTGTTTCTTACCAAAGGTGTAATATTTTGCTAAAGAAATTGTAATTTAGGGAAGTAAAGCGTAATATAGACAATTGATCGTAGTTTGGGGGAAAAAGCATCGTTTTTCCCCCAACTTTGGCCTTTTTTTAAAAAAACAAATCTTTAAATCATTTACGCAATTGCTTATACGATATCAAACACTCAACTTTGACAGTGTTTTTAATATTTTCCCTGACATGGTCGCAATAGCACTTTCTATAAAGACATAACCTCAGACAATGCATGTTATGTAGATATCGTTTTCATTTTCGTGCGTGAACATCGACGGCGGGTGCGGCTAGCCAAACAGGGGATGCTTACTCCTCCCGGACACCTGGTCCCACCTCTAGCTTGCTAGAGGTCCGTCGATGCTCAATTTTGTGCTTTATTGTGAGTGCTGTTGAGACTGTCGTCAGGATCTTCATCTCATTACAAAGAAATTATGTGCGCGAGTTTATTTGTTGTATAAAAATCTTTCTGCTAGGAATTATGTTATAGGCGTAAAATTGAGCAGCGAAAGCGTAGAGCGTTATTGTAAAAATTACCCCAAAATCGTAAAAGTAGGCAGGTCTGATGGTCTGAAAGTATGATGCATATTTTAAGGGACGTATATATACGTCCCTGATTATTTTCAATGAAAATATGCATCATCCTTTCACCAAAGGTAACTTACTTTCAAAGCCTGATCACCAGTCAAGGTCAGATGTGACGTCATAATGGAGACACTTGAGTCACTATTTCCATGACCTTGCACGATTCAGTTTGGAACAGAATGACACAAATGTCATACCTGACATTTAGAAAGTGTCTGTCTGTCTGTCTATGTATTGATCTTGAGAATATGGTTCATTCCAGTCTGACGGATGTACATAGAATGCAGTGTCTGGTTTGTTTTGACCTTTTGACCTTGTAACCCTCTCTCCAAAGAAAAAATTTGTGTAGTCTGATGAATGTACCTTCATTTGTGTCTCCATGGTTCACATCATGGAATAGCAAATGAGCTAAATAATACTCTCTGAAAATTTACCTTGACCTAAATAAAACATGGACATCTTTATACATACTTTCTTCAGGAGAAGGTGGTGGGATGGGGGTTATGAAAAATATTTAAATAATATAAAATTTCAAATGACATCATAGATACAACTTACTTTATTAACATAATTATGACAATCATAATTATTCATGAACACTGAACAGCTTGTCAATTCTCAACATCAATGATTTTTACATTTGCAAGCACTCAAATACATCATAAAATGAAATGTTTCATGTAAGCTTAATGAATACATCGGGACATTCGATAACAAAACAAGACATGTGTTTAACAATTATACTACTCATAGTTTTCACCGCATCTTTCTTTCAAAACATACGTACATGGTTTATGACAAAATGGCAGCATACGTATAATTGGAATAATGATATACTTCCATTTTCTTGTGATTTAGGATAAATATCACCAGTATAATTCTTTTAATATTTTGTAATTTTTAAAAATGTGGACCGATAAATTTAGCAATTTAGCAATTTGTGCGAGTAACTCGGCTAAATGAAGATTGAATACAAAGAGAAAAACCTTGTTTGGAGTTCCATCATTATATATCTACACCAAAATAAGTCATTTTTTATTGACTAAACTAATTCTCCTTACATGACCTCATATCTGGGTCAATAGTATACCAAAGAACATGCACTGTTCAAAATTTAGTCTTATAAGTAAAGTACAAATAATAGACTTACAATTGTAATCCATTTTTAATGAGCTCTATGGTCTTCAAATTAATTCTAAAATTAGTTACATGCAACTTCAGGTTCCATTTTTAGATATACATGTACATGCATTCTTTAGTAAAAATCTAAATATGCAAATATATGAAAATCAGAAAAATAAATCTTGGATGCATACAACACTATTTCATTGGATGGTTTTAGTCAAAGCAGTTTAATTCATTTCAAAAAATTATTATAATTTTCATAAATTAGATGTACACTCTTCAAATTATGCAATACATTTGTATAAAAGGAAATCAAGAGCTGTGCATTTAAAAGCAAAATTATTTTTTGGTCTTTTCGTCAAGTCACAGCTTGATAGTTTTGTAAGAAAAGAAAATCATTTCATTTCAGTGTGTATATAAACTTTTTTAGTTTAAGTAATCAACGTAAAAAAATATGCATACTTTAGAAATGTAGTTTTCAGAAATCTATAAACTGAAGGTTGAAAATATTATTGATATAATTAAACAATCAACAATCATTGTTTTTAAAAATATGATTAACATGAATTCAAAGACAAGTTGAAAATGTTAATAATATTTTTTTCAAGATAGTATGTAATGAATGAGCATGCTGAATTCTTACATAACACAAAATTATTTTTCATCTGACAAAAGATATATAATTCTCCATATACAAATGATACTTTTTGCATTCATGCATGACAAGATGTATGGTTTCACTTATGAAAATCCTGATCTTTAACCATGTTAACCAATCAAAATCTAGATTTCTAACCAATCAAAATCCTGATTTTTATGTATTCCTTCATGGCACATGACACAATCATTACATATTGTAACAAATTACAAAAGCTCATATTTACAATACATGCGTTATATAACTTCACATACATATCTTGCTTACTACATATTTATAAACAACCTTGAGATCTATTTAAATCATTTGCTGAGAAATTTACAATGTATGTAACTTCTCACAAATTTTGCACTGTGTTGAAATCCCTAAACAGTATTATATATCAGGCTTAGAGGAAGAGAAAATTTTCAATATCTAAATAAAAGTTGAAAACGTCATGCAGAATCCATCGATGACAGAAACTGACCTTGACCTATGAGACCCAAATTATTAAAATACCGTGCCGTCCATGTAAAGTATCCAGATATATAGTTTGGTTTGTGTCAGGAGGGTTTTGAGTATATCATTTTGTCTATATTTCCAGACTATGACCTTTGACCTCTTGGCCCCAAATATAAATAAAGTATCTTTAAATCCTGTTAAGTATACGAGTATCCAAATTTGTCACTTGACAATGATTACGTAATAGAACATGGGTCATCAATGGTCAAACATTAGTCTATAGATAGTAAATGCATACAAATGAAATGGTCCTGCCCTTTTTCCTTGACTATTTAATGTCTTTCCTAAAGTATATTTTTCTTTCAACATGTCTCGGATTTATGCCATGATTTCTCTATTGAAAATTTCTCTTAATATATAACTTTTCTCCCATCATTTTCAAGACTTTGATAGAACCAAACCAGTCTGAGAAGGCAAATTTAACTTGGTTAATATTCCTTCAAACCCTTTTCATGTACACATAATACATTGTATGTTATGAAGAAATAAGTCATTAAGTGATCACAAAACATTTGACTTTGATGGTCCTGACGTGATAATTAACATCTGACAAAGATAATAATGCAAGTCATTACAAGCGAACAATTCCGTCTTGTGTCATATTTAAGACTATCATCCATTCATACTAAGATCTTCTGCTTATCTGCAAAATTCAAAGCTGAAGAAACCTTCCTTCCAGCTTATGTAGCATCACGAACCAAGATGTAGAGAAACCCAATACATAAACGTACAAATTTCATACACCAAGTAAGTTATGTAATTCATCATCATCCATAGCCGGGTCTGAATCTTCTTCATCGGCCGATTTCGTTGGTTCTTTTACAGTTTGAACTTTGACCTCAGGTTCGACCTTTTTTGTAATTTCTACATCTGGTTCGGGTATTTTTGCCTCAGGGTCGCTGGGAGATATTGGACCTTTCTCCTCCACTGGATCCACCTCTGGTTCGGGTTCTATGATCTTGGATTGTACCGCCATGATAGCTTGGATTCTGGCATCTAAATCTATCCTCTCCTATAAATATTATGTAAATATTACATGTATAATAAAATTTTCAAGCTGTTGCTATAAAGGTGAAATTAATATTGAATTAGATGGTAAGTGTGCAAGGCATATAAGTTGTGTGTTTTATACATTTTTTTTCAATATGAAGAGTTACATTTACTTCTAAACTATTTGTGACACCATCAAATTTCGTGGAAACCAGCATAGGAAACATGTGCTTTAAAAACCAATTCTTTTTATAGGAATTCAACTTTATCATCATGGATTTAGATACGATACCATCCAAAATGGAAAAGAACTATGAATATTGAAAAGTCAGAATTTACACAACAAACCTTTTCGTCCACTGTCTCATCCTCTGCCTCATCTTGAGCCGCTGACTTTGACTCATCTTTCTCATTTTTCTGATCTCTGTCCTTCGAGTCTTTCACTAATTTATCTTCATTATCACTAGCTGATATATCCATAGCATCCTCCTCATCATCATCGTCGTCATCGCCATCTTGGGATGTCTCATCGTCTATTATGGGTAAAGGTAAACTAAGAATATTTGACGTATATTTTTTAGCAGGTCTCGTTGATAATTCCTTCTTACTAGATTCTTCCTCACTGGCTTTCCCACTTTCTTCTGCACTACTTTCCCCACCTTTGGATTCCTCCTTTTGTGAATCTAGTGTATTTTTAGCACTTTCACTTTCTTCTTCCGCGGTTGAATTTGATTTCCCTTCCTCCAGAGAATCAACATTGGATAGACTTGGCAGCCGCGGCCAAACTTTGCCTAGTTCATCTTCCCTATCACTATCTGAAGGCCAGGATTCTAACTTAGCCACTACTTCCCCTGTTAATTGCTCAATCCTTTTAGTTAATTCACTATCACTCGCTGAGATATCTAAACCAGAGTCTGTAGTCCTTTCTCCTGCTATATCATTACTTACACTTTGGTCTAAAACATTTGTACTATTATGATCTGTAGAAATATTTAAACTAACGTTTCCCTCGTTGATATCACTTTTCCTAGTACTTTGGTCCCCAGAAAAATCTGAAAAGTTGTAAGTGTAGTTGTAGTTAATCTACTAAAAGTTATGTGAATTACTTTTTCTTTTACCTAGTCTAATTTCTTATATGATAATCAATAAAATATGGATTTCATCAAATTGTGTAAATAGAAAAACATTATCAAAAAATCATTCCAAGGAATGCATGTGTCGGCTGCGAAACATAGCGACACTCAGGAAGCACTTTTATAGGGTGTGACATCCAAGTGTGACAGACAGATGGACAGATGGACAACGGACAAAGTGATCCCTAAGTGTCGCTATGCTTCGCAGGCGACACAAAGATGGAATATTTTCATATACATGTACGTGTACATGTAAGCATAAAGTTAAATTTTACCAAAAATTGATTCACCTTCTGTGATTTCATTTTCCTTGTTATATTCTCCTTCTGGTTTTGATTTCTTGTGATGCATCATCTGAAATCCAATTATCACAAAACTACATAACATTGTACTTGTCATCTTCAAAAGCTAATGTTTCCATTTGCCTTTCCTTATTTCCAATTGCAGAATGACCTACAGTAGTTTGATTGTTTTGTTTTTTGTTTTAGTCAAACTGAATCATTTTGAATTAAAGTTTATATGTATTAAACTATGCCAAGAACATGCTGTAGATATAGGTATATGTATATGTATAACAGAATGAAGCTATTCTATAACCATGTAATTATGTAAATAACTTACTGTCAGAATATCTGTATCCCCTTGGAGGAAGAAGTTCTTGAATTTGTGATAAATGACTTCAGCTTTCAACTTTATTTTGTCACTTCCCTTATACTTCCTGAGCTGTGTGTAAATATTAGATATAAAAATAGCAATCCAAGGAATGCTTGTGTCGCCTGCGAAGCGGTTTGATTATTACTCTAGGAAGTGAATCAAAATTCTTGAAAAGTAGGTCTAGGTCAAATATCTAGATCAAGGTCAAAAGGTCAAATTTTATGGCTGTGTAGAAAGGTCTTGTCACAAGGAATACACATGTGAAATACCAAAGCCTTATCACTTACCAATCAAAAGACATATCCATTCTTAATTTTTTTGAAAAGTAGGTCAAATATGTAGGTCAAGGTCAAAAGGTAAAAAAATAATGGTATGTGTAGAATGGCATTGATACAAGGAAATAATTACATGTGAAATATCAAAGCCCTATCAGCTACCAATCAAAAGATATAGCCAATATTACTTTTCTTGAAAAGTAGGTCAAATATCTAGATCAAGGTCAAAAGGCCAAATTTAATGGTCTGTGTAGAAAGGTCTTTTCAGAAGGAATACACATGTGAAATATCAAAGCCCTATCACTTACCAATCAAAAGATATAGCGAATCTTATCTTTTTTCAAAAGTAGGTCAAATATCTAGGTCAAGGTCACAAGGTCAAAAATTATGGTATGTGTAGTAAGGTCTTGCCACAAGGATTGCACATGTGAAATATCAAAGTCCTAACACTTACCGATAAAAAGATATATCCATTCTTAATTTTTTTTGAAAAGTAGGTCAAATATGTAGGTCAAGGTCACTAGGTCAAAAATTATTGTATGTGTAGGAAGGTCTTGTCACAAGGAATACATATGTGAAATATCAAAGCTCTATCACTTACCAATCAAAAGATATAGCGAATCTTATCTTTTTTTCAAAAGTAGGTCAAATATCTAGGTCAAGGTCACAAGGTCAAAAATAATGGTATGTGTAGAAAGGTCTTGCCACAAGGATTGCACATGTGAAATATCAAAGCCCTATCACCTATCAATCAAAAGATATATCCATTCTTAATTTGTTTGAAAAGTAGGTCAAATATGTAGGTCAAGGTCACTAGGTCAAAAATTATGGTATGTGTAGCAAGGTCTTGTCACAAGGAATACACATGTGAAATATCAAAGCCCTATCACTTACCAATCAAAAGTTATGGGCTGTGACACCCAAAGTGTGACAGACAGACAGACGGACAGACGGACGGACAGACGGACAGACGGACAACAGACAAAGTGATCCCTAAGTGTCGCTATGCTTCGCAGGCGACACAAAAAGTTGAATAAAACCCTCTCCTCTTCTTCAATTTGTCAAAAATACTTTGGCTACCCAAAGAAATGTCTCATTACAAGGAATACACTAATAATACAAATGGAAATATGTAAGCTCTTGTACTAACCGTTAGGTCACACACATCATTAAAGTTTCAGATAGACAAGCTAGCAGATGTTAAAATGGGACAAAAAACAATATAATAGTTGATCCTTGATAATAGCATAAAAACAACCTACCATTTTGATGGTTTTAAGAATGTCTGGGTTTTTCTTCAGCATGACTTGGTTGACGGGTAATGCATCTAAATCCTCCATAATGGCCAAACATTTGTCCACATCCTGTAAGTAAAGCAAAGTAACACAATATTGTTCTAATTTCTTTTAGACATTTCTTTCTTTAACAGCAATTCTCTGTAAGAACCAAAGAATTTCAAGACATGTTGGCACGGCATGTCATGGATTTTTGAGATTTTTGGTATGGAAGTTCAATATGAAGCACTAGTATGTAAATAAACCCCAGTTTTTTCAAAAAGGTTGTCGTTGCCATGGTAACCGTGCCTGAAGTTTCAAAAATCGGGAAAATCTATAGGACCAGGCATATTTGTAGGCTTCGTTACCATGGAAACGGGTACTTTTTTAATCTGAAATTGCTTTGATTATTTTCTTTTAATCCTTATTATTATGCATATATGTAAAGTTTTTTACATTCATCTCGGATGCTTTGTGTATACAAGATGAATAAAACACCGCTAAAGACGGTATGGCCGGATTGCAAAGTAAGTTTTTGTCACCAACTGGGTCAAGGTCAATAGGTCAAATAATACAGCATAAATTGAAAGGTTTTGTCAGAGGCAACCTACATGTATAAAATAAAGTTTCTACTGCATACAGTTCCATAGATTTTGCTTAAACCAGGAACTTTAACCAAAATCCTTAACTAGGTCAAAGTCCAAGGTCAAGGTCACTAGGTCAAATGTTACGGCATAAATTGAAAGGTCTTGTCATGGGCGAGCTTCATTAATAATATAAAGTTTCTACTGCATACAGTACCATAGATTTTGCTTAAACCAGGAACTTTAATCAAAATCTTTGAGTAGGTCAAAGTTGAAGGTCAAGGTCACTAGGTCAAATGTTACGGCATAAATTGAAAGGTCTTGTCATGGGCAAGCTTCATGTATAATATAAAGTTTCTACTGCATATAGTTACTTAAATTTGCCTCAACCAGAAACTTTAACCAAAATCTTTAACTAGGTCAAAGTCCAAGGTCAAGGTCACTAGGTCAAATGTTACGGCATAAATTGAAAGGTCTTGTCATGGGCAAGCTTCATGTATAATATAAAGTTTCTACTGCATATAGTTACTTAGATTTTGCCTCAACCAGAAACTTTAACCAAAATGTTTAAATAGGTCAAAGTCCAAGGTCAAGGTCACTAGGTCAAATGTTACGGCATAAATTGAAAGGTCTTGTCATGGGCAAGCTTCATGTATAATATAAAGTTTCTACTGCATATAGTTACTTAGATTTTGCCTCAACCAGAAACTTTAACCAAAATTTTTAACTAGGTCAAAGTCCAAGGTCAAGGTCACTAGGTCAAATGTTACGGCATAAATTGAAAGGTCTTGTCATGGGCAAGCTTCATGTATAATATAAAGTTTCTACTGCATATAGTTACTTAGATTTTGACTCAACCAGAAACTTTAACCAAAATGTTTAAATAGGTCAAAGTCCAAGGTCAAGGTCACTAGGTCAAATGTTATGGTATAAATTGAAAGGTCTTGTCATGGGCATGCTTGATGTATAATATAAAGTTTCTACTGCATATAGTTCCTTAGATTTTGCCTCAACCAGAAACCTTAACCAAAATGTTGCAAGGTTGAAAATTTCATAAAAGCACCAATTTTTGAAGTCCAAATTCTAGTTATCCAATTAGTATCATCTTTGAACTGTACATGAATACAAAAAATTAATTGGGCTAAATTGATCTTTTATTGCAAAGCAGCATCAAATTTAGTTGCTATGGCAACAATCGGCTGAAAGGTTTTCATACGATGAATTTAAACACAGCCTCTATCAAACGATCTACGCATGATATTGGAACAGAAGTTCATGTATACATCTATCAGAGGCGTTTTGATATAAAATTGACCTTGAAAATATTTCAAGGTCACCCACTGAATTTTCAAGGTCATTAAACTTTAAGTGACCAGATTTGACGAAAAATCCTGATTTTTCATAAAATGAAGGTGTCAATATTTTAGAAACCTTGAAATATTGAACTTAACAGTTATTTGCCATAAAATGATAAATGTATCACTTATTTCTTAGAACTATTGATTATGTTTCTTCACATCATCGAATATCTAAATTCTTGGTGAATATTTTGATAAAAAAGGGACGAAATCTGTATTTTTCTTGTTTTTTGACGGAAAAGTATTTTCCTATTGAATTGCTACAATTCAATAAATTCTAAGATTTGTCTTTCTTATATTCATGTGCTTTCATAATATATATAACCTATGAAAATATTCAAATAAAAAAATCACTAAAATCGGTAACAAAAAAATTAAAAAATCAATATTTTATGCAAAATTTGAGTCTCAAAGTATAAATGACCTTGAGCATCAAGCCAATGACCTTGAACATTTTAATTGTTCTTATGTAAAAGATATAAGTCATATCTATACATGAATACATTTTGACAATCTTATGTAACTCTAAAGAGGAATAAAATCAATTTCAAAGATAGTATGAAATAAGCAAAAAGGTCTAATGTTGCTATGGCAACGGTCTTTGACAACAGAATTTAGGTAAAATTCTTAAATACCCACTCCAATTTTTCGTTCATTTTATTTGTCAATAAACATACATTTCCATTGATGAAAATCACTAGTCTCCTATTGGTGCCTTTTGTGATATTTAAGCTTGAAAATGGTCAAAAACACACTAAATTGGCCCTTATTTTCACCTCTATTTTTTGCTTCATTTTGACTTATTTTGGCTTAATACAATAAGCTTCCTGTAATTAATATCACATATCTAAGTGTACTAAGCAAGAATGGAAGTAAGGAAGAATAGATTATATAAAGATGAACAAGCTGTTACAGTGGTATCCATGGCAACGAAGTCTCCGGAGCTGGCTTATTTCATGGTCCCAAAAGTGATATAAATAGAATGACCTCGTTACCATGGCAACCAGAGGTCACATTGGCCGAAAAGTGTTATTTTCATGGTCAGTACTTAATATATACCCATTATACCGAAAATCATCAAAATCCATGACATGCCGTGCCGAACGATTTTGGTCCTTACAGAGAATGGCTATTAAATAGTATATCACATCAATTCTATCCTTGTATCAATATGTCACATGTATATTGAATCTGTAAAGACCAGGGCAGCTGTTTTGTGATATTGCTGTTTTATACAACATACATGTATACAAACGTACATACAAAATATTAAAGTTCTATTGAATTCTTTTATCTTTCAAAAGATATGTGCTAGGTAAGAGTTTTTGATGAACGGTTAAAAGGACAGAAAGATAGACTGATAATTTCTTCTAGGATCACATCCCATGACCATCCCTGCAAGTTTGATGGAAGTGCGAGGGCTGATTGATATGTTGTGAGCCTCGGTTTTTTGGGATGCAGAATGTATTTTGCTGATAGATTATCTCCAAAAAGGACAAACAATCAATGACATACTATGCTTCACTTCGGACACAGTTACGGGAAAATATTAAACTCAAGCGCCGCGGAAAGCTCACTAGTTAAAGGTGTGTTGTTCCATCAGGACAATGCTCCTGTTCACAAGTCTGTCACTGCCATTCATAATTGTGGCTTTAATTTGATTGAACATCTGCCTTTTTCACCTGATCTGCTCCATCTTTCATCTATTCCCAAAATTGAAAGCAGCTACATGTATTTCTGGCACCCACTTTCAGTGCGATGATGATGTCATACTGGCAGTTGATGGCTTTCTGACCAGTCAAGATGAGGAGTTCTTTAAAAGTGGTATTGAGGCCCTTGAACACCGGTGGCAAAAGTGTATAGATACTGAAGGGAATTATGTAGAAAAATAATGCAAAATGCCTCATAAAAATCAAAACGAGGCTCACAACATATCAATCAGCCCTAGTATGATGCATATCAGTCTGCATATGAATCAAGTTATAGCCATTTATGTGAAAGTTCATATGACTACCAGACTGATGGACAGACAGACAGACATTAAAGACACTGGACAAAATACTCCCTCTTGCTTTGCAGGCAACACAAAATGTGAAAAACAAATCAATAATACCATACCGTTGACCCTTTCTGGACACAAGCCTTTATTTCTGTATCCATGGCGGTCAGTTTACCCTCTGTCTGTATGACTGAAATGACAGTAAAAACATACACATTGTACTTGAACTTGACATCACACGACAAGTTTTTTTAGCATATTTAAGGTAACATAACCATCAAACCAGATCAAATAACCATAAGGCCATATCAGAGTGACATCTGTTTGGCATAACCAAGTGAATTCCACTAGGTCAAAGGTCAGACTTATGGGAAAAATATCTTGGCATTAAAGCGGAAAAGGAGTTATGATGGCTGTGTAGAATGTCGGCAGTATGATACAAAAGCCAACATGTTCAGAGAGTCAAATAAGAGAATATTTATTGCAACATCCTAGATCAATGATGTCAAGGCTAATGTCTTTATAGCAAGCGGAGCTCGCTGCAAAGGCCCGAAGGGCCTTTGCGAGCGAAGCTCGCCCTTATGGTAACGCGTATACACTTACCTTATTGAGAAAAATGCTGAATCAAAGAATGAGAATGTACTACTATGCTTTCAAAAACTTTCGTCCCCTCGCAGACAGAGTTACTGCGGAGATGCTGAATATTGCCATTTAATTTTTTTTTTCGACTCCGAGTATACGTATATGTTATACTCAATTTTTGTTTACAAGTTAAATTCATTGACATAATTTATCGTAAAGCAGATTACGAAATAGCATCGACAACTCGGCGTAACCGCGGAATCTTTTTAGGAAAGCCGACATCTCCGTTTGAGTATTTTGTTTACTGTGCTTCTATGACGTCAATGACGTCATCGCGCCAAATTCTTAATGTCACTTTGACGTTGTAAGATTTTCCTTTAATGGACGTATTTTGCTTGAACGCTTCTAAAAAGTCAATAATCCGGCCAAAGTGTTCCCATAGGCGATTTTGTGTTCAATCCGGATGGCTTAACGTTATTAAGTTTCTCAATCCAGAACACTTCTCGGGTTTTACGATAGTATTTTGAGGCATCCGAACATTTCTCCAAAAATTATAATTTTGATGTCCGATATAGTTGTCTTTATTGAAATTTTATGAAACAGGCTTTGGACGATTGTATCTGACAACGGCGAGATGTTTTTTTTTCTTTTTGGGCGATATGCAATGAGTTATTTATTTTCATTCAACCATTTTACTACAAAATTAAAATGGCTTGAAAAAAAAAATCACATGTAGCCGGGAAATATAACCAGGTTTGTTTATAAATCCTCGGTCTGACCAGTTCTAGCTGAGCTCTTTAAACTAGATCGTTGATATAAGGTTACAAAATCATTCACCTTATGTGTTTGCTCGTATTTTTCTGTAAATTTGACCCCCACCCTCAACCTAATCTAATATTTGCCGGTCTAGGCCAAAACTGGAATGTACAAGGAACCATATTTTAAGCCCCCCTTAAAATGTTCATCTGCTGGTCTAGACCAATTTTACAAAGGCCTCTGTGTTTCCACTCGCCTTATACTGCCTTTTTTTTTTTGGCAATCATCAAACAGAAAGTATTGTCAGATAGGATAAACCGTCATAGTCTAAAATAATTTAATATATAATCATATTTATTTTCTCTCCGCTCGCACAAAAAGGCTTTGCCTTGATTCATATTATTGACATCTAATTTTTGAACCAGAGACGGAAGAATATTCTTTATAAGGCCATACAAAATTAATGTTTAGTTTGACGGGCACTTTTTTAGAAAAAAAGTGAGGGAGGCTTGTTTTTTTTTTTGCAAACGTGAAATATGATGAATGTACATTTTTTGTAATTTATCTTTAACCAAATTTCTAATTCAAGTGTTTTGATGCTGAAAATACATTAAAACTTAAGTATAGTATGAAGTGGTTATGTTTAGTACATTGATTAACAAGATAACCCATAACAAGATAACCCAACGTCTTCCTGTAATATACTTATTGCATTTCCAAACCTGAAGTTTGCTAGATATTCTGTGATTTGGTCACACTTATTATATGTATCATATGACAGACGATGTCCTATGGCAGACCAGTATGAAGACGTAGACTAAATACATGTATGGTGTACATCTTATTTATGCTAAAAAGGATCACCAATCTCTATAACCGTTGCCCTGTGTAAGGTTAAAACTTCAAATGACGTTAACATTTTGTGAACTACTTTCAGGTGCAACTAAGTGAGTGAAACTCATAATTGTTGCTCAGCGCTTAGACTGAAAATTTGACCCTTGTCGTCGGCAAAAGAGTAGGGAAAATACAAAGAAACATGTCCAGGGATTGGGATGGCCCATTATGATAGAAAATGGCCCATAAAATCGGCAACTCGCTGCGCCCTGGTGCCATTATTCTAAGGCGTCCATTTTTTTGTTTTTTAAATCTATTGAAAGTTCTGTTCTCGTATCTACATGTAAGTTGTAACGTAGATCTACACCAGGAGCAGTAATACAGAGATCACAGCTTTCTGTACATGGCCAGTCAGAACTCTAAGGCACAAAATTCTTCTGTTCACTGACAATTGAAAGGTCCTTTGCTATTTTGATACAATATTGATTTTTCTCCGACATCTGCGCCTGAGATTTAAATCTCCAACGTCCACTTACGTATCTTATCTACGTTAAGGTACTTGTGTATGCGTTCGTCCGTAAAATTATCATGTCATTTTTTAAAAGTGGTCAGTCAATGGGTACAAATTGATGTAATAAAATTTGTACAAAATGTCTTCCCTAATATCAACAAAGCTGAAAATGAAGCTGCCCATCCGTGGACACAAAAAATTCAGGAAAGGTGGCTGAAAGTTTGGTCTTGGCTGTTCTGTGATCCATGCAAAAAATGTACTGTAAATTATTCATTGGAAATGGTCAAATTGGGAATCTCGCGACAAAAAAAATGTGCTAACGTCTGATGCATAATGCATGCATATGCATAGCTTTTCGAAAATTGATCATTTTTGGAATGGCCCTTTCGTGAGGAAAGATGGCCCATTGTTTTTGAGAATGGCCCATTAAAGTCCAAGTGGAAGGGACCGTCGTCCAATTGAGTAAGTTTGCCTTCCCGATCACAGCATGTCTGACAATTTAGTTTGAATTTTAACAATGATTACACAAGGGTATCCTGATCGATTCGTCATCCCTTTTCACTGTCGGACTTGAGCAAGTTGTTTGCAAATTTGAATTTCTATCCCTCGGAAATTTTGAAGTATCTGCGATGTGCTTTAGTTTAGTTGACTCGTTTATCCGAATCGAAATTAGGATCGTTTAGTATTTCTGCCCCTCCCCTCGATCCCGTCACCGGCTGATCAATCTGACATAAACTGTGAGTTCTAAACAAAAACGTTTTCAAATTTCTAATAAATTAGATAATTTAATAAAGAATAATGCTCTTGCAGATTATCACAACAGAGTCAAGTATCATTTTACGTTACGTTACCTCGTCCGTGATATGGAATATACGCGTGGTCGCGATTACCGTACAAACAACAATTGAATACAGCAGCTCGGGTAATTTTATGTAAACAAGTATTGAGTTACAGCTTTACAATTTATATATTTAGTGAAGTAAAGAATACTGTAAACAAACAATTTGTATTAGCACGACGATGTTCAATTGACTACTTTAAAACTATGGTAAAACACGCGATAAAAATCGGAAATGCGGCGGGTTTTTAGGCAATGCGGCGGTGCCCGTCAAACGAAATCTTAATTTTTTTTGGCCTAAATACTCACAATTAATTTTTTCTTTCTTCTTTTGTTCAAACTTTTCTCGCTTTTTACGCTCTTTTTCCTCTTCTCGTTCACGGCTGTAATAGAAATGCATGTGTATACAATGAATATAAGCCTTTTTAAAGTTTTGATAAAAAACCATGTAAACAGCAATGTCGAGGACAAAGAAAAATTGGTCTGTTAATCATAAATTTTCCTTACTATTTTCTTTCCCTCTCTCTTTCTCGTTCCTCCTTCCTTTCTCGTTCCTTTTCTTTCCTTTCCCGTTCTCTTTCTTTCTCTTCCCTCCTTTCTTTTTCTTCTTTTCTCTTCCTGTCTTCTTCCTCCTTAGCTGCTTGAGACTTTCCTTCTTGTTTGTGAACTTCTCCCTGAAAGTCATAAGTGAAACTATGTAACTTACAGATGAGTACATATATGACTGTCTTACTTTTGGTGTTCATGTATAACTCTGATTTGTCAAGTGCAAATTCTAGATTTTCGATTCTCAGAAAATTTGCAAGTGTCCAACCAGAATTCTACATCTATGAACACCAAAAAGACAGAAGTTTAACATGTATTCTAAATATCAGACATCCTTAATTGCATGGGCATTGCACATTGTGCATGTTAGTGTCAAATGTTTTTTTTTTTTTTCGGTAATCCTCCCAACATTCAAAATTTGGACGTGACATCACAATAAGCAACCCGATTTATTGGAATATAATTCTCGTTGCCTACTGGGCCTTTAATATTGGAAATCTACTAGTACTTGCTGGATCTTAATGGACTCGAGATCTGTTATATGCTGTGCATCTCTGATCCTGCTCTATACTATAACTTTTACACTCCGCTTCCGGACCATAACAGTCGGGTATAAATTTTAAAGTTAAAAGATTTCTACTGAATATTCAATTGGTTTTTAAAACTATTTACAGATTTACATGTGACCACTGAAGTAGGGAGTACTGTATATATGGTGCATAAACTTTCTCATGAAAAAGTTGAACAAATTTTTCTGAAATTTACTACAGTTGGATGATGTAAAACTAAATATCATTCCAAGGAATGCATGTATCGTCTGCGAAACATCGTGACACTCAGGAATCACTTTTATAGGGAGTGACATCCAAGTGTGACAGACAGACAGACAACGTGATCCCCAAGTGTGACTATGCTTTGCAGGCGACACAAAAATATAATTAGACTTACTAAATGTAAAAACATCTACATGTATGATGCGACTTTGGTACATGTAACTCTTATTTCATTTACACGTACCTTTTGATTGGCCTGGCTGTCATCAGTCTCCATTTTGTTTGTTGTATCTTCACCATTGTCCTCATCATCTTCATCGTCAGAGACAATCATTCTTGATTTCCTTGAGCTTGGTTTTTCAATTTTCACTTCCTCTTTTTCAGGGGATTTTGACTTCCGATCAGATAAATGTAACTGACTTTCATCAAGTTTCTCGACACTAACCGTAACTTGTAATGTTCTAGCACTATCAACATTGTCAAAATCTGATTTCTGCTTAGAAGCGTCCACTTCTTCCGTTTCGTTTTTACCATCGTTTATATTATCACTTGATTCTGATATTTTCCCTCCACCTTCATCTGACTTTTGGGAAGATACTTTTTCATTTTTCTTTATATTTTCACTAACGGCTTCCGTCTTTTTGTCAGATTTTTCAGCTTTTGGAGTATGAATTTTATCCTTGTGATGATGCTTGCCTTTTTTCTCAGCATTATCCTGAAAGTTATGAATAAATACTAAGTATGATGAATATCATCATAGAAGCACTCGTACTCAAGGAAAGACTGACAGATAAAGCCTTTTCTACAACTTATAATTTGTCTAATCTAATAAGTGAGTAGTAGCTTGAGAGTCGGACCATTAGCCTGCATAAAGCAAGAAACCTGTCAGCAGAAGCATTTCAACTATTTGATGTTAAGTCATTGAAACCCTTTTTATTCTTTTTTAATCATGATCATATTTTTATAAATCAGCAAAAAAATTTATATAAATCAAAAGTAAATACATACATGTATAGGCAGTCCATGTGGAATAGAAAAAAAATTTCACATCTTTCAAAGATTTACATTTCCTTTTTCTTCAGAGTACATACATGTATATAATTACGTTATTCATCTACTGTATAAAAATGTATGTTTACCTCTTCATCAAAGAATTTTTTCCGTTTCCGTTCTCGTTTTGGCGATTGGGACTTCTCATCATCATCATCCTCGTCTTCTAAATCTCTCTCTGCAGCTTTCAGCTTCTCTTCATGCCTTATCTTCTTTACTCTTGCTTCCTCTTCTTTTTTCCTCCTTTTTTACATATCAAAGAAATTTTCGATAACACTAAAGAAATATTTTTTTTCAAATATGTCACCAAAAGGACTTTTCAGTGCGAAAAATGCCCTCAAAATGCCATCAAACTAGTTGGTTTCAATAAACCTTCTTCATATTACAGCTTGACTTGCATTTTAGACACACCAAGACCCGACATCAATACTTTTGACGTTATTTCTAACTGTGACGTCACAAGTCTGCTACGATGTCACAGTTAAAAGTTACTTCAAATCTTGTGATGTCGGGTCTTAGGATGTGTAAAATGCGAGTCAACTGCAGTAATGTGATAATTGTCTGTTGATGGTTAGTTCATATGGCACATTTGCTTAAATGTTATTTTGCTTAAATGTTACATTAACTTGTTTAATTGATATCAATATAGCTTATTCATTACATGTACAACTGTACATCATTTAAACTTCCAATTCAAACTTAGATACCAGATTAATAAAATCTTGATGAGACACCATTGGATAATAGTTTTTCTCTTAGAACCTTGACTGGATAAAGTACAAATGTATGTCCAAAAGAGAACAGAGTTTTGCAAAACAGTCACATTAATAATTACTTAAGTGACATCATAATAGGGGAAAATACATCAGCGAAAACCAAACAGATTACTGAATGTTATTTCTTAAATCATATATGAACAGAAAGTTTGAAAGATCAATATATACATGTCGATCTAACTATATTAGGTTCCATCAATGTTATACATGTAAGTAACACATAGCTTTCATTAAAGCTGAAGTGGTACAAATACGATCCTTACTTTTCTTCAGCTTCCTTTAACTTTCTCTCGTTCTCCTTCTTCCTTTCTTCATCTCTCTTCTTCCAGCTACTTATTTTTTCTCCATCAGAATCATCACTAATAAGTTTAAAGAATTAAGTGTGATTAATAATGATGAAGTAGTCTGTAAATGTGGTTATACAATTAAATTAAGGAGCTGTTAAGATAAGGGCCGTATTTAGCCCTGAATCTCGTGACTTATTTCTCCCGCATGGCAAATCGTATACAGAAAAACATGAATCATTATTGAAATATAATGCATTTGCAGACCTTTTACATGTTTTACATTATGTTAAGGAACTCTTAAGGTTGTAAAATTAAGGTCGAAAAATGTTATGATCGCTGAGCGATATAAGTCCCCTACCGGCGGCATATATTTATGTCCTGCAACTCTGCCTATGAATTACTCTTCAATTAAACATGAGTTTTAATTAAACTTACTGTCTGTGCAGCTCAGTTCTGAGGTTTGATCTGCTTTATCGATTCGAAAAAGAGGTCAAGCGTGACGAAAGTTGAACTTGCTCTGTAACTATCCAAGACTTGCAGAAAAAGTCTGGAAAACTGACAAAACTGAATTGTGCAAGTCATCAAGGGGCATAACCCCTCGAAAAATAGGTCAAGCGTGACAAAAGTCGAACTTGCCCTGTAACTATCCAAGACTAAGCTGAGCATCAAATTTCACCTGAATATCTCTCTTTGTTGCAGGAAAAAGTCCGGAAAACTGACAAAAATTGAATTATCCAAGTCATCAAGGGACATAACTCCTCGAAAAATAGGTCAAGCGTGACGAAAGTTAAACTTGCTTTGTAACTATCCAAGACCAAGCTATGTATCAAATTTTCACCTGAATATTTCCATATGTCGCAGACAAAAGTCCGGAAAACTGACAAAAACTGAATTTTCCAAGTCATCAAAAGGACATAACTCCTCGAAAAAAAGGTTAAGGGTGACGACTGTCAAACTTGCTCTGTAACTATCAAAGACCAAGCTGTGTATTAAATTTCATCTGAATATCTCCATCTGTTGCAGAAAAAGTCCGGAAAACTGACAAAAACTGAATTTTCCAAGACATCAAGGGGCATAACTCCTTGAAAAATAGGTTAAGCGTGACGAAAGTCAAACTTGCTCTGTAACTGTCCAAGACCAAGCTGTGTATCAAATTTCATCTGAATATCTCCATCTGTTGCAGAAAAAAGTCCGGAAAACTAACCAAAACAGAATTTTCCAAGTCATCAAGGGGCATAACTCCTCGAAAAATAGGTCAAGCGTGACGAAAGTCATACTTGCTCTATAACTATCCAAGACCAAGCTGTATATTAAATTTCATCTGAATATCGCCATCCATTGCAGAAAAAAGTCAGGAAAACTGACAAAAACTGAATTTTCCAAGTCATCAAGGGGCATAACTCCTCGAAAAATAGGTCAAGCGTGACGAAAGTCATACTTGCTCTGTAACTGTCCAAGACCAAGCTGTGTATCAAATTTCATCTGAATATCTCCATCCGTTGCAGAAAAAAGTCCGGAAAACTGACCAAAACACAATTTTCCAAGTCATCAAGGGGCATAACTCCTCGAAAAATAGGTCAAGCGTGACGAAAGTCAAACTTGCTCTGTAACTATCCAAGACCAAGCTGTATATTAAATTTCATCTGAATATCGCCATCCGTTGCAGAAAAAAGTCCGGAAAACTGACAAAAACTGAATTTTCCAAGTCATCAAGGGGCATAACTCCTCGAAAAATAGGTCAAGCGTGACGAAAGTCAAACTTGCTCTGTAACTATCCAAGACCAAGCTGTGTATCAAATTATATCTGAATATCTCCATCCGTTGCAGAAAAAAGTCCGGAAAACTGACCAAAACACAATTTTCCAAGTCATCAAGGGGCATAACTCCTCGAAAAATAGGTCAAGCGTGACGAAAGTCAAACTTGCTCTGTAACTATCCAAGACCAAGCTGTATATTAAATTTCATCTGAATATCGCCATCCGTTGCAGAAAAAAGTCCGGAAAACTGACAAAAACTGAATTTTCCAAGCCATCAAGGGGCATAACTCCTCGAAAAATTGGTCAAGCGTGAGGAAAGTCAAACTTGCTCTGTAACTATCCAAGACCAAGCTGTGTATCAAATTGCATCTGAATATCTCCATCCGTTGCAGATAAAAGTCCGGAAAACTGATATTCGGACAGACGGCCGGACAGACGGACAGACTGACGGACGGATGGACAGACAGACTGAGAGGAAACTAAGAGTCCCCTTCGGCGTTGCCGGTAGGGGACTAAAAAGGTAGGGGTGCTCGGATAGAAAATCCGATAATATCGATAAAAAACGTATAAATTTTTGAATAGTTTATCTAAAATGGATAAATATAAGCAAAAAATGTTATGATCGCTGAGCGATATAAGTCCCCTACCGGCGGCATATATTTATGTACTGCAACTCTGCCTATGAATTACTCTTCAATTAAACATGAGTTTTAATTAAACTTACTGTCTGTGCAGCTCAGTTCTGAGGTTTTATCTGCTTTATCGATTCGAAAAAGAGGTCAAGCGTGACGAAAGTTGAACTTGCTCTGTAACTATCCAAGACTAAGCTGAGTGTCAAATTTTACCTGAATATCACTATTTGTTGCAGAAAAAAGTCTGGAAAACTGACAAAACTGAATTATGCAAGTCATCAAGGGGCATACATTTTGTAACTCCTCGAAAAATAGGTCAAGCATGACAAATGTCGAATTTGCCCTGTAACTATCCAAGACTAAGCTGAGTATCAAATTTCACCTGAATATCTTTCTTTGTTGCAGGAAAAAGTCCGGAAAATTGACAAAAATTGAATTTTCCAAGTCATCAAGGGACATAACTCCTCGAAAAATAGGTCAAGCGTGACAAAAGTTAAACTTGCTCTGTAACTATCAAAGACCAAGCTATGTATCAAATTTTCACCTGAATATTTCTATATGTCGCAGACAAAAGTCCGGAAAACTGACAAAAACTGAATTTTCCCAGTCATCAAGGGACATAACTCCTCGAAAAAAGGTTAAGGGTAACGACTGTCAAACTTGCTCTGTAACTATCCAAGACCAAGCTGTGTATTAAATTTCATCTGAATATCTCCATCTGTTGCAGAAAAAAGTCCGGAAAACTGACAAAAACTGAATTTTCCAAGTCATCAAGGGGCATAACTCCTTGAAAAATAGGTTAAGCGTGACGAAAGTCAAACTTGCTCTGTAACTATCCAAGACCAAGCTGTGTATCAAATTTCATCTGAATATCTCCATCTGTTGCAGAAAAAAGTCCGGAAAACTAACCAAAACAGAATTTTCCAAGTCATCAAGGGGCATAACTCCTCGAAAAATAGGTCAAGCGTGACTAAAGTCAAACTTGCTCTGTAACTATCCAAGACCAAGCTGTGTATCAAATTTCATCTGAATATCTCCATCCGTTGCAGAAAAAAGTCCGGAAAACTGACAAAAACTGAATTTTCCAAGTCATCAAGGGGCATAACTCCTCAAAAATAGGTCAAGCGTGACGAAAGTCAAATTTGCTCTGTAACTATCCAAGACCAAGATGTGTATCAAATTTCATCTGAATATCTCCATCCGTTGCAGAAAAAAGTCCAGAAAACTGATATTCGGACAGACGGAGGGACAGACGGACGGACGGACAGACAGACCGAGAGGAAACTAAGAGTCCCCTTCGGCGTTGCCGGTAGGGGACTAAAAAGACATCAAATATGTCTACATTGTGTATCAGAAATAGGTTTCCAACGTTCTACCTCCTTTAATCGGTAAATAATGAAATCCCGAACTTAAAATACGGTCTTATTCTTCATTCAATGGCTACAATGTAAGCCTTTTAGCGCGAAATACACATTGACGGAGAAATGAACATCACTCTTGCTTATTTCGTTCCTAATTCTTGTATCTTTCATTCAATCATATTGAGTACACAATGTTTGATGGATCAAAGAGGAAAAATAGTCAAATGTGCTATATTTAATGGTCAAAAAGATCGATTCTTCAAAAATACCCCCTCCCTTTCCATTTTTAGTTTTTCGTCTCTGGGGTAGTGTTCCCCCCGGAGATACAGAACCCCACTTTGCCAAAAAATTTGTATCATGGATACACATCTCCAGTAAAAGTGGCTTTCTGTATATCCGGGGGGAACAACGTTCAATAAAACTTTTCTGTTTTCTATTGATTTCTATGAGAAAAAGATAAGTTTTGACCCAAAAATTAGCAACATTATGCAAAACAGATAAGAAAAAACTTCATATTCTGATGGGATGCCGTATAGGTATACATTTTATCAAAAAAGGTTCTTGAAATTTCAATTTTCAAAATTCCACGTTTCAGGGCTGATTTTACGCCTTATCTTAACAGCTCCTTACTGCATATATTAATTCACGTATCTATTAATAAATCATATTGCACGCATAAAACCACATCATATTTTATTTAAAACAAATATATGTCACAGAAGTTTTCATTATGAAAGACACTGATGAGGAGATTCAATGTAAAATATATTGAGTCATGAGCCACACTGAAAGTCGTAATATACAGGTTTGGAATTCGGTACAGGACACGAAAGTTGTCACGTTAGACAGGTTGTCGCTATATACAGGTTAATTTGATAGGAAAACAGGACGAATGAAAAAGGTCGTCTAAAGCAGGAAGTCGCTAAAAAGAGGGTCAATTTAAGACAGGTTTGACTGTATATGCAAACTAATGTACCTGTCAGCACCCTTCACAGACTTGAAGTTTTGATATTCATATAATACATGTTCATCTACAAGTGATTATTTTGCTGTTTTTTTCATTTAATGCTTTAAGGTGTATACATGTATTTATGGGTTCCTTACCTATCACTACTTAGGGAATCACTATCACTTGATGCTACTGCAGTGCTTGCTTGTTTTTTACCTGCAATATAAATATTACGGATGTTTTCAGAGAGGAATGTCAAGTCAGTTTGAGTTATTGGTACATCACTACCCTACAGCAAAATTACATCATGCACTGAATTCAGAAGATGCTTGTGCTACACATACTAGTGATGTTCTTTTAAAGTAATCAAGCAGAGTAAAAAATGTAAGATCTGATTTTAAGTAAATGATAAACAACAAGACATGACATGACATTATGTGTGTTTAGTTAAAATGATGTGTAGGTACTCTAAATTTGCACACTTGTATAGATTCTAGGTAGGTCTGACATAGGGATAAGTGCACCTTTTCCTGTAAGAAAACTCCATAGATTTGGTGGAAATACTTACTTGGTTTCTTTACGGTTTTCTTTGGTTTTGGTTTTTCATCCTTCTGATTTTTCTGGTTACCATCTGGGCTAGTTTCTTTCTTCGTCGCTTTTTTCCCTTTAGGTGATATCTTTTTCTTAGGAGTTTTGACCTCTTCTACTTCAAAATCCTAAATAGTAAGTCAAAATAATACCCATTAAAATCCTTAGATATAAATGAAAGTCTTACTGCATATGGAATTGCATTTCATTTTAAGAAGACAATTAATAGATTACCTCAGACAAAAATTTTACCAAATGCTTTGTATGGTAATTTATCAGAAATATTCTACTCAACAAATTTTTGAATTTGCTCATGAATCACAAGGGGAAAGATGACATAAGACAGGAAAGGATGAAAAAGAGACTGTGCAAATCTTTTCTTAATGGTTATTGAGTACAAATCATCAAGGAGAATATTTTCTTACAATTTGGACAATTTCATCCTACGTTTTCTCATCTTTCTATAAGTTAACTTATTGCACATCCGACATTATTATTTGTAATTCTTTCTAAGCCATGTCACATTTATTTGCAGCTTTTAAAAGAGGTTGCTATTGAAGTTGCCTAGCACTTACTTCAGTCTACACAAATCCTTTTTTCAAACAAAAGCTGGAAGATCATTTCTGCTAGATTTTTGTATAGTTTATTAGTGAAATTCTACTAGCCTGGCAAATTTTTTACTAGCCTCAGGCGTCGGGCTAGTGAGTTTTAGTAAAGATTATTACTTACAAAAATTCTACTAATGCATGAGTTACGTGTACATTGATACATGATATTGTGAGAAAAAGAAAATTTCACAAGTTCCAGGAGGGACAAAGAAGTGTCCATGACAACTGATATCCATGATGAGGCAAACTTCCTTTAGACGTCTTTGTCCCTCATGGCTCAAGATCATATTACATTGTACTAGTGTTCTCCAACAACATTATTTGTAATTGTAAAGACCACAGTTAGACATTCTTCGCTTGTTTTTTCTATTTCTTTACATACTACCTCTGGCTGTTTTTTTTTTTTTTGGGGGGGGGGGGGGGGGGGGGGAGTCTGATTGTTTTTGTTGCAACCTTGTGTGTATTCATTTTTCCTTAAAGAAAGATTTAGTTCATAAACTAACACCAGCCTCTTACCTCATCATCTGGATTATCAGAATCTGACTTTAAATCATCTTCCTCCTCCTCCTCTTCTTCTTCTTCCTCCTCTTCATCTTCATCTTTTGTTTCTTCTAGCTTTGCTTTCTTTCTTGGTTTACCCTGTGATATGGCGTGTGTGTACAGTATACATAGAAAATTCAACAAAAGATTTATCTGTTCAACTCTAACTCTTAAAATTTCTAGTAAAGTGATCATTGAACTTCTTTATTTTATAATACATGTACATGTATTTGTATAACAAACCTGGCTGTTCAGGGGGTTATTTATTTTCCCCAAGACATACACATGAACATACATGTATAACATACTTTAGTTGTTGTGAGAGCTTACCCCTGTTGTTGTCTTCTTTCTCTTTTGTGGACCTTTTGACTTAGGTGCTGGTTTCTAGAATAAAAATAGATTTTTTTTTGAATTTTGTTCATTCACCCAAATGAACATTTTCAGAGTTCCTAGTCTAAAGCTTTTCTCCCTATACATAACTTGCCTATTGATTTTTTTGTTTTCAAACATATTCACAGTTTGTTCATACATGTATTTCCTTTGCAAATATTTGCCACAAGTTCTTATCTGTCGTATCAAAACCACAAATAATTGTTCACCTTATACATTTACCAGTCAGATACATTTACCTGTTTACAATTTCATGCAAATTTACATGTACTGTATAAGTAGAATCAATCGGGGTGTACTAACCTTCGCTACTTTCGCGGTCAGAATCGTAACGCAAAAGTTCGTCTCAATGAATATGAATACAATACGCATAACTCAAAACTAGCAGGGGCGGCTCAGCAAATCATTGTCCGATGCGAAATGGTTTACTTTTATAAAACCGTGAATGAAAGTACCAACTAATGATTCTACATATACAGTATGTGTTGAGATCTTTCACTATTACACATTGAAGTAACAAGGAAATCCATCCAAATGGTTCAGAGCTGCTATGACAAGACTTAGCAAAGACAGAATGATGTAAAGAAGCCAGGTACAACCATACATGCCCTTGTTTTATTTCATGAAAGGTGAATGAACAAAAGAGGATGTGAATATAAAAGAGAAAACTTATTAGATTTACTTGGGAATCACGGAACGTAACTTAAAGCATTCATTTCCTAGATGCAAGAAAAACAGAAAGGTAGATATCTTATTATCTACAAAAGTACTGTATGTGTACTTATTTTAGCGCAACCAAATTTTAGCGCAAAACGTGCAAAAATGAGCAAATTGACATATAAGGCGACAGAAATTTAATTCTTAGTTTTACAGATTCTATTTTCTCAAAATAGGGTAGGAGGAGGGAATAAAAATAAAATCAGTAAATTTCAACATTTCATGTTTTGTGCCACGATCACGATCTTAATTCAGCTTGTTAATCATGTTTTCAAAACCGCATTCTCTAAAATACTTGCATGATAAAGATTAAGGGAGAATGAAAAGTAAAAATGTTATGATCGCTGAGCGATATAGTCCCCTACCGGCGGCATATATTTATGTCCTGCAACTCTGCCTATGAATTACTCTTCAATTAAACATGTACATGTATGAGTTTTAATTAAACTTACTGTCTGTGCAGCTCAGTTCTGAGGTTTTATCTGCTTTAGCTTTATCGATTCGAAAAATAGGTCAAGCGTGACGAAAGTTGAACTTGCTCTGTAACTATCCAATACTAAGCTGAGTATCAAATTTCACCTGAATATCTTTATTTGTTGCAGGAAAAAGTCTGGAAAACTGACAAAACTGAATTGTGCAAGTCATCAAGGGGCATAACTCCTTGCAAAATAGGTCAAGCATGACAAAAGTCGAACTTGCTCTGTAACTATCCAAGACTAAGCTGAGTATCACATTTTACCTGAATACAGTATCTCTATTTGTTGCAGAAAGAAGTCTGGAAAACTGACAAAAACTGAATTGTGCAAGTCATCAAGGGGCATAACTCCTCGAAAAATGGGTCAAGCTTGACGAAAACAAAACTTGCTCTGTAACTATAGAAGACCAAGCTGTGTATCAAATTTCACTTGAATATCTCTATTTGTTGCAGAAAAAAAGTTTGGAAAACTGACAAAAACTGAATTTTCCAAGTCATCAAGGGGCATAACTCCTTGAAAAATAGGTCAAGCGTGACATAAGTCAAACATGCTCTGTAACTATCCAAGACCAAGCTGTATCTCAAATTTCATCTGAATATCTTCATCGGTTGCAGGAAAAAGTCTGGAAAACTGACAAAAAGTGAATTTTTCAAGTCATCAAGGGGCATAACTCCTCGAAAAATAGGTCAATCGTGACGAAAGTCAAACTTGCTCTGTAACTATCCAAGACCAAGCTGTGTATCAAATTTCATCTGAATATCTTCATCCCTTGCAGAAAAAAAACCGGAAAACTGACAAAAAGTGAATTTTTCAAGTCATCAAGGGCATAACTCCTTGAAAAATAGGTCAAGCGTGACAAAAGTCAATCTTGCTCTGTAACTATCCAAGACCAAGCTGTATATCAAATTTCATCTGAATATCTTCATCCGTTGCAGAAAAAAGTCCGGAAAACTGACAAAAAGTTAATTTTCCAAGTCATCAAGGGGCATAACTCCTTGAAAAATAGGTCAAGCGTGACGAAAGTCAAACTTGCTCTGTAACTATCCAAGACCAAGCTGTGTATCAAATTTCATCTTGATATCTCCATCCGTTGCAGAAAGAAGTCTGGAAAACTGACAAAAACTGAATTGTGCAAGTCATCAAGGGGCATAACTCCTCGAAAAATGGGTCAAGTGTGACGAAAGTCGAACTTGCTCTGTAACTATCCAAGACCAAGCTGTGTATCAAATTTCATCTTGATATCTCCATCCGTTGCAGAAAAAAGTCCGGAAAACTGATATTTGGACAGACGGACAGACAGACCGAGAGGAAACTAAGAGTCCCCTTCGGCGTTGCCGGTAGGGGACTAATAACCAGTAATCTGGAAGAGGGGAAGAAAAAAATTTACAATCAGTTCATTTTATTTTTTTTCCAATTGTGGTAAAATTAGGGTCAGCAGATCGTAAAACTAAGAATTAAATTTCTGTCGCCTTAGTGTAGTCATGAATTAGTGCACGACATGTTTTCAACATTAATCTATAAAAGTTCAATAATTTAGCACAGTCTTGAATTAGTGCAGTCTTTATAGCACTAAAATAAGTACACATACAGTATATAAGTACTTGGCAGTTGCATGTACATTACCTCAGTATCCACTTCTTCTGTAAGAACAGTATCAGCTGGTTCCTCACTTTCTACTTTCACTTGCTAAAAAGTCAACATACACAAATTAATTGAAAAATGTGCATGAACCATATTAAAACTCAGTGTAAAGAAGTGCTATAAAGATGGTACACTTGTTAAAACATGTTACAAGCATTTTGATAAGATGAAAATTAAATACCCCCCGCAGCAATATTTTTTTGAAGTTACCTTGGGATCAAGGTCAAGCGTCAATATTATTGAAATCCATTTACATTGGAAGGAGTTTTGCTCTGGACAAGGTTTTACTAATGATGTCTATTGTGACCTTGACCTTTTACCTATGACTTTGGTTCAAGGTCATGACATACCATTACATCCTAAGGAACATTATTGTGAAATATTATTGAAATCCATCCACAGGGGGAAAAGCTATTCTCTGTACAAGGTTTTACTAATGATGTCTATTGTGACAATGACCTTTGACCTATGACCTTGGTTCAAGGTCATGACACACCCTTAGGTCCTAAGAAACAATCATGTGAAATAATCCACAGGGGAAGGAGTTATGCTCTGGACAAGGTTAGACTACTAATGTCTATTGTGACCTTGACCTTTGACGTTGGTTCAATGTCATGAAACACACTAGGTCCTAAGGAACATATCTGTGAAATATAATTGAAATCTATCCACAGGGGATAGGAGTTATGCTCTGGACAAGGTGTAATGGATAGACAGACAGACGGACAGGCAGGGTAATTCCTATATACATGTAACCCCCCAAATTTTGTTTGCGGAAGGTATAAAAATTCACCACACCTTTTAACTAAATTATCTTTTAAATGCTTATTTAGGCATCCTTGTTTCATAATGTAAAGAATTATTAATTCATTTTTTTTTCTCCATCATACAAGTAGTTGAAGTACTCAGTCTTCAAGAAAATTTCAATCCCTAGGCCTCTAAACTTTTATTGGGCTAGAAGAAATTGTCTAAAAATGCTAAAAATCTATGCAAATGGCTAGTACATTTGTCTGGGGCTAATGGTTAAAATAATTTCTTGTCAAATAAACATTTTTTGTCAAATAAACAGTTCTTTTGTTAAATAAACAGGACTTTTTTGTCAAAGAAACAGGGTTGTTTTACGTCAAATAAACATTTTTTTTTACATGAACAAGGGCTTTTTTTTTGT
This sequence comes from Pinctada imbricata, assembly GCA_033119305.1. Taxonomy (NCBI): domain Eukaryota; kingdom Metazoa; phylum Mollusca; class Bivalvia; order Pterioida; family Pteriidae; genus Pinctada; species Pinctada imbricata. Next base: position 9,039,745 of record VSWD01000008.1, read on the forward strand.
CAAACAGTTTTTTTGGTCAAATAAACATTCTCTTAATGAATATCTGAATAAGTTAGGTACAAGGCATATACATAGTACCCTTACATTTCCCATAAATACCACATCTGGATTATTCTCTATCTCCCATAGTCCTTCATTAAATCCAAGTCTTTTCTGTGGTTTTGCATATTTCTCTTTATATTTCTCATATGGATAAATGTCTTTTGTGGCAAGAAAAGCTCTGAAATAATAAAAATACACATTTTATTTTGACTCAACCTTCAAAACTGATGCACAAAGCTTGAGTATAATATGGTACTGTTTATTATCAATTTACCATGAACTTATTTATGTAAAGCTCAGGCATCCTGGTGATGTCTTGTATACTAATTATCAAAATCTGTGACATTTCAGTGGAGGAATGATACATGCACTGATGGGGCACATCAATGCCCCCCCCCCCTCCATCAAAATAGCTTTTAAAAAGACTTAAATTCATTAAATCTACAGGAATGCAACTACATTGTATTTGAAACAAATTGATATTGATAATGCTAAATAATCATGTAATCACATGGTAACAAGACTGGTCTATTCATAAAAGTCTCAGGGCCAAAATTCTAATTTAGAGCTTGAAACCAATGGTAATCTGATCATTAAAATCATAATAATCCAGGTCTGGGTGATCTGTATGACTGTAAATATAATTACCGGTACATACATGTATATTATAAACATTAAAATTCTCCTAATACTTACGTCTCATGGGTTCCGTAGAAGAAAATGGGATATTTGTTCTTTGGTACTTTCACAGCACTGGGAGGGACTTTATCAATCTGTAAAACGATAGAAGCTATGAGAGTACAATAAAACATTGGGATACATGAAGAATTTTTAAGATAATACTATAGTTACTGTAACTTATACATCAAGACTTGTATAGTAATAATCAGAAATCTATTTTCAATTAGAATTACTACTACTTGTGGTCAGTGTTCTCACCTACATGAAAAGTTAAAATGGAACGTCAAAGATGTGCTTACATTTGTACCAACCATCAAGAAGACTAATTTTGCCCTCCAAAAAGCCATCTAAGATGGAAAAAAAGAAAATGTCATCCAGTCCATATTGGTTACTTGGAAATCATCTGGTTTATTATATAGTCTATTTATATTCCCACTCTCATTGGCTGAAAATTGTCACGTGTCGAGTCATTGTCACATCATATTGACCTGAGAGGGGCGATTTCATTAAATAACACTACATGTACTACGAAAACTCTTGCTTCCGGTTTACCATGGAATATCGAAAACATGCGAAATTTATATCTATGATGTCATTAATTAACATCCTCTGGTAAACAGCACCAAGAAGGCTGAAGCTGAGCTAGAAAATCCTTGAATTTTGAACCAATCTTAGAATTACAACGGATTTTGACAGTGAAATAATCTTCAATTGACTCATTCAATGTTTGCTATATTACATTCAGGATAATACAGCAACAAATTACACTTGATTCAAGACTTGAAATATTTTTTAAAAGAAAAGTCGATGCCAATTATTTTCGAAAAGGTACCTTTATAAATACTAATTTATTAAGTCCACTATATATTAAAAAATTGTGGACTTTTCACTCAGTGAATATGGTGTGATATTTCCTTAATTTAAGTTTGAAAGAATTGGCTAGTACATATTATCAAATTATGGTCTTTTTATGGGGTGAATAATGAATATGGTGTGATATTTTCTTAATTTGAAAATATTGACCAAGGCGACAGCCGAGGCGAGGTCAATATTTCTAAATCAAGAAAATCACACCATATTTACCTCGTAACAAGTCCATAATGGTATAATATACATGTATCATAAAACTGACCAACAAGCAACATCTAAAATAAAACATGGCACTTCCAATCAAAGAGACAAAGTGAAAGTGGTGAAGGTATGGAAAAATCTGGCCGTATCAATGATAATAAAGCTAACTACACGTAAGATGAAACATGATGGTCTATATTCTATTAGAGTAAGGCTTAGTCATTTGACTAGAAAACCTGACGAATTTGCCGAACATATCCTGCCTTTTGATTTTGACTTTACATTTTCATTATTTCTGCGGCCGACACATAATATCCATCCCAATTGTCAAGTACTTTTTCTGAGACTAACTCATATCTCACACTATATAACTCATATCACACACTATGATTTATATGAATGAGAATGGCATAGCTCAGTCAGTCTGTTGATTCTTTGGTAATAATGCATGACTCTTTGAGCAGAAGCACGCAAGAAACTTGCCAGGTGTTTTGAAATTTTTGAAATTAAAATTACAATCATGAAATGTTTATAAGAGTGGATCGATATATTCTCACGAGGGACCGAAAATCATAAAGACATGCACTGGAACATTTGATTACATTACGAATAGACTCGCCAAAAGGCATCGGTCATTTCAACTGGCTATCGAGACGAAAGCACCGGTCCGAACGTAATTTTGCCTGTCAGGACCGGCGGACCAATGCTATTGGGAAAGATTGACGTAACCCTAGACTGGTATTTCAGAAGGGACTGTAAATCAGGTCCTGTGTTCAGATTGGTGTAGTTCCAGGTCCGCTGAAGAGGGAAGCATTCCAAAATAATATACATCTTCAAATGATATACAGTAATATGCGATTCCGACCCTTTACACTACTCTTTAGAACCACCCAGTGCAGAACCGATGAAATCAATGGTAAGGTGGAAAATGACACCATTTTAGGCAGCAATTTTGGGCCTTCTCCACTTTGGCCCTGAGGTTGTCCATATGAGGAGAATCAGCTCTACAGAGCAACTGCCTTATTGAGAATGTCCTGTTTCTCAGACTGTTTTGTAACCACAGGAAATGTCTGGCAAACTTCATTATATATTACTTCAATATTTCACCCTTCTAACAAATTGTTTCTATTTGGTTGCCGGAGGTTTCTGACAAAAGCTTGTTTGGACTCCAGAGGTTTTGGACAAAACCTAGTTGGGTGTCAGAGGTGTTTGCCCTCATGTTTTATTGGAGGTTTCGCCCAATCTTCGACGAAATACCAAGCTTATGTCACTCAGGTATGCATATCAATGAGCATGACAAATTTTATGAAAACTTTGTACACCCGAAATCAATGGGGTCAAACTTGATTTTGTCCAAAACCTCTGAAGTTTTTTTGCCTGATACCACTGTAGTAAACTGGCACTTATACTAGACTTGGCCAGTGGGACGTCTCTTTTGCTCACTTGGTAGAGCGTTCAAGGGTTTTTTTTTATTTTGGGGAAGGTGCCTGTGCCTGTCCCATTTTGGAAAGTTTGCAACATTTCATTGAAATTGGGAAAATTTTTATACAAATTCTCACCACACTATAACCCTAAAGTATCATTTATTAACACTACTAATCCATTGGTTTGTTTGAATTGAACAAGGGATGAATGAAAAACTTAAAGATGCACTTAGAAATAGCACATTTGTGCCGACTTCCAAGTTTTTAGTCTTATTTTTTCAGGTGATTTTTTCATAATTCCTTTTTGGGATTCATTTAAGAGTGAATTTTTGGGAAAAAATAGAGGAAATTTGGCATTGGGAAGGGGCCGAAATTCGGCCCCAAAATAAGGAAAAAGAAACCTGGCATTAGACTGAAGATCAGAAGGTTGCGAGTTCAATCCCAGGTGGGGGTAGTCTCATGTTTTCTACAATGGCGCCCAATGTAAATCCCATGTAGAGGTGATGGGTAGGAGGGTTGTCAAGGAGGGGAAGGAAGGCCCAAAACTGAAGAGGGAGGAAAGTGTCGTAAACTGGTGCTTGTACTAGACTGGGCCAGTGGGACGTCTCTTTGGCTCACTTGGTGGAGCGTTAGATTAAAGATCAGATGTAGAGCCGAAACGAACATTCGAATATTCACGAATGAATAGTTTTCAGCGAATATTCGAATAGAAAATTTGTATTCGAATATTCGTTCGTATACATATAGTAATGTAATTATACAGAAAATAAGGAAACATAAAGCATTGTATAACTTAAGTTTACGAGACGTACAGACACATAAACAGATAAACGGATATCAATCTTGAGCAAACGAATGACCCGCTAATGTTCGCACAACTGGTACTGGTCAGTACCTTACATATTATTTTTAACATGCATAGGGCTGTCATGTGTCATTTGGATTAAATCAATAAATGATAAAGACGCTTCAATGTCTTGCTGTAACATAGATTTCATCTGATAATATTTTCAAGCGAGAGTGACACCTGAATACCTAAATTTGCATGACATGTACCCTGTTTCCCCCTTCCTCCTCCTTTCCTATTACTATTAGAAAAGAATTTATAAAAGAAAAATTGCTGTACATTGCTATAACTTTCCAACATCTTTTTTTGTCACCCGTAAATCCATAGTCCGTTTTGACCGGGTCGGGATGCAGTGATTTTTTTACCTTTTTTAAAAGCCACCTGTACCTTTTCATTTGGGAAAATATGCGATATTTTAGAACAAATTGGGAAAATATAGAAACAAAATTTCTTTGAAGAATAATTTCTAGTACATTGTTTACATACAGAAAATAGACCGAGGTAGAAAAGTATAAGAACCTGAGTATCACTATCATGATCGGCATTCGATTGTCCTTGTCACGTGGAGGTGCGTGGCCAATAACTATACAATTTTCATATTAATTAAAAATCTTACTTACAGACGTGAAAAATCGAGATCTAATCGTCCTATAGTACTTCTTTAATATACGTTGCCGTAAAATGATTCGTCACGCCGTGTTGAAATCAATCGAAATATTTATCGCGTATCTTGTTTAGTGACAGCTTTTTAAAGGACAACGTAATTTCCTTTAGTACACGTTCAGTTTTCATACTTTTCATACTAAGTTAAAGAAACTGAGATACAACATTATTTTACGGTAAGTAGGCGGCGATTTTACCCAAAGTAGAAGGCGAGAAGTCGCTGGTCACCGGCTCTTAATGAGAACCTTGCCGGGGATTACTTTTGTGCACGTTTCGTGTCAAATTCAATCAATTCAATCTGGAAAACAATTTTGATCTCCGTGTATTGGGAAAATATGGGCCGATTTTTGGGAAAATAAAGCTAATTTTTACGAGGGGAAGCCACCGATATTCGGCGGTAAATCCAGCCAAAAATAATCAGTGGGATGGGGTCACTAACACTTAGTGCATAACGCAAGCTTTTAACATGCGTACAATCTACTGTCCCTGTATGATTTCCACGTTGTCACGTTCATGAAGATACCATGTACAATACTACCACAGGAGTTCGATGCTAACGATCCACAAGAATATCCTAGAGAGAGATGGGAAGGGCAGGTGTCATTGAAGGTTTTTGGCATCGAGCTCCAGTGAATACTATCAAGTCCGGTGAATTGCCATTTTGGACCATGGCCTGATGATGATTACGGGATTACGACGTTTTTACCATGTTTACGCAGAGATGCATTAGTGTTTCAGGGTAACAATTGTTTAAACCAAACCTAACTCTTTATTGTACAAGGAATTTTTTTTTCAATGAAATCCATTAGTCAGAAACATAATTTTGTGGATGCTCTTAAAGACCTTACAAGTTATAACGAATATTCGAATACGAATCGAATACCTGTCATGAATATTCGAATAGCATTTTCAGGTAATTGTTTCAGCTCTAATCAGATGGTTTCGAGTTTGTTCCCAGGTGTGGTACTATCGTGTTTTCTACACTATTTAGAAATAATAAATAAGGGCTTAGCTGGGTTTGTCGTAAACCTCTTTCACACATAAAATAACCAAACAGAAACAATCTGTGTGGGAAGGTGAAATATGACATGTTGTAGACTAAATAATGCAGTCTCTCCGCTGCCGCTAAAAGAGACTGAACCCCACCACATTTGTTAATATAGAACGAAGTCTGATGACCAATCAGAACGAAGGATACAAAATATCACGTGATCAACTTTCTTTATCCTTTGTTCTGATTGGTCGGTTCTCCCAACTTTCGATTTGCCTGATTAGTTTGGTAGGAAGTTAAAAATTGGCAAAAAATGCAATAAAAACGTCAGGTGGGTAGAGATAGTTAGATAAATGTTTTCTTTAGTCCCGTCAACAAGAAAATCAATATTTCAGACCTTCAAAATGGAAAAATCGTTGGGCAACAATTTCGTCCGACTTCGTTCTGTAACAACCATAGTGGGGTTCAGTCTCTTTTAGCGGCAGCGGAGAGACTGGATTATTTAGTCGGCAGTGGCTCCGGATACGAACGTTCGTATCTTTAGACCTATGTCTCAGCGTACGAACACAAATCGTAGTGAGCTTCTGCATACATCTTAAATTTCAATTTGGTTCGTTTTTTTTTTTTGCATCTTGTGTTCAAATTGTATCTTTTTTGTGACATATTCTGAAAAGTTAATTAAGTAAAAAGCACGGAGTTGCATCTACATGTACGTATTTGTTATCGTCTCAAAACTTTCAAAAACTTCAACTTCCGCTGGAGCGACAGAACGTCATTACGTGCACACAACAGCTAACAATCACTATAATGATTGACAGCATAGAAAATAGCCTCTTGTCCCGGTTGCTAAATTGACCACTTTCCAGTTCCGCGCCACCTAGCGGCGAAGTGCTGAAAACAGGGTGTCATGGCCGTATAGACGGGCACAGGCATATGCCGCTTCGTTTATTGATGTGTTAATTTCGGGCAGATAGTTCTCTTCTATCTTAATATTATCGTTTATATATGCCAAGACAATCGCTTTAATATGTCTTGATATATTTCTGACATATAAATATGGTGCTTTTGACAAATTTTAATCATTAATAGCAAAAATTAATCATGTAAAACGGGGCAGTTTCGATAGGTTGTGGAAGTTATTTTCTGTCGATTATTTCAAAATACGAGACAAGAAATCATTCATTTGATTAATCTTAATCTCAGTTCTTATTACCGACTCTTATTATACACGTGCACCCCGTGTATATACACAGCCAGTCAATTATGACAAGTGTCATCCAGGTAGATATCGGCGCCTACCTGTGTGGAGTCAGCAATACGTTCATGCATGCTGACACAATGTCTGGAATGGTCAGATAAAAATACTAGTATAGAAGTATATTATTATATTCATTTTAGAGCGTCTGTGTATTTATTTAAAATTTATATATCACCACGATAAACACATACCTTCTACTTTTTTATTATTATTATTCAGTGTACACGGGGCACTATGTTTTATACGCAATCCTACCTTCCCCTCTGAGTCTCTCTCCTCATCAGAATTCAATTTTCATCTATAATCATTCTTGTCAAATTTAAAGATGTAAGGAGATCGTTAAGAAAAGAAAGAGGTGCGGGATAAACACAATATCACATTTAAAATAAACGGGCCAAATGAAAAAGTGATCCAGTATTTTCTTTTTTTTTCAAATTTCTTTATTTTTCGAACTATAATTTAAACAAGGAATCTTAACATATTCATTTATATACCATGATCATCCAGCCGTATATTAGAAAAAAAAACAGTGTTAGATTCTCCATTATTTGTCCCCTATCGGCAACACCAAAGGGGACTCTTAGTTGTTTTAATGGGGGGGGGGGGGGGGGGGGGGCTCTTACGCATTTAAAAAGAAATTCTTACTTCACTATTTTTTCATTTTTTTTCACAGATGTTTCAACTTTATTTCCTATTGACTCGTTATTTGTTTGTCTTATTTCATTCATTAAAGAAACCTTCTGTGATTCCTTGAGATTTTTTAAAAGAGCTTTTTGAATATGACATTTTTTTAGCTCAGATCTTTAAATCAAAATACATTATCAGATAAAAAAACATTTTTTTATATCAATTTGAATAAGGAAGAGAGAGAAAAAAAAAGACGAAATAAATAAAAACAAGATGAGGAAAAAGATAGTAATTACCGTAAAAACTCTTCCTTGTGAACAGGGTGCAATGAGAACGTACACTACACGTGTACGCTGACCGCAGTCCGTGTACATGCAGCAAGTATATATGTTAACATATTCAAAAGTTTACATATCTAAGTATATTTTGAAATGAAATTTTCTCTGTGAAAATAAGAAGATTGGATTTATTATGAAGATATTCTTATTGTCCCTCTCCCATGTCTCCATATATCTTATTTGAAACGGCCGCACGGCCATATCACGTTCTGATGATTTTCACACCTGGCAGGTAATGAATATACATACCCTGCACGGTTGATTGGCATGTGTGTACTTGTCAAAACAACGATTTGTTAATCTGTTAATTGGGATGATACTTTTTAAGAAAATGGATTAGCGCAATGGGCGTAGAAATACGAATACGAAGAAAACCAACGATAATTTGTGATTCATACCACGGAAAAACTGGTTTTAAATTTACAAATAGATGTTTAAATATGCAGAACAAAAAATCATTTACAGCATCTTTTTCTTTCAGCAAACATCTATAAATAATAATAAAACTAATTAGTCGGGTAATTTAAAAGACAAATAAGAAATATCCATCAAAATATGTTAACTGATATATAACGCGATTGAGGCGTGATGCCCGTCTATACGGCCATGACACCCTGTTTTCAGCACTTCGCCGCTAGGTGGCGCGGAACTGGAAAGTGGTCAATTACAGATTATGCAGAATAAACTCGTATACCTTGATATGGTTACAAAAATCAACTTTTTATTTTGTTATGGACACATGACCCGAGTCACGTGACAGTTACAGACCAATCAGAAACATGTTCGTATGCCGAGATATAGGTCTAAAGATACGAACGTTCGTATCCGGAGCCACTGCCTATTTAGTCTAGACATGTTGAAGCTTAACCTCCAGCATAACAGTTCTCATTCTTCATTTCTCTATATTCCAAAAAAATAGCTCATGTCATTTCCTCTGTGCTATTTTGAATACATAAAGATAAAGATCGTCGACCCTTTCACACATACCCTTGCAGGCCAATGAGGATAGCCCTTCATTTTAGCAAATATTTTGTCACCAGGCTGGTATGTCACGTTAGCCATTGTTGCTAAGATATCTTAAGAATCTGTCGGAATTGATGCAAAGGAAAGGAAATGCTAAATCAAGCTTTCTGATACTGAAAATTGGTAAAATTATGATAAGTTATTCTCTTTTTTGTCCATTCCATGTAGGCTGCCATTACTGTTCAACTCTCGCGATATTTCGCGATATTTTTTCTGAGGCGGGAATCCACAGGTACTTGAAAATCCGGCAATGTTTTCTATGAGGGGGTGGAGAGGGTCAAAGGGAAAGGGAGGGGAGGAAAGGGGGCGGGAGGAGGGAGGGGGAGAAAGAGATATGATTGGGAGGGTACCAGTAACAAAAAAATTAGGAAATTACTTTACAATTTGTGCATAATCTCAAGTTGCTCTTATGATTATATGCAGTGGCGGATCCAGCGCCCCCTTTGCCGGGGGTCAAGGGGTTAATTTTTCCGATTTTGACTAAAAATGGGCCAAAATATACCTGTTTTTGGAAAATTTTGGGTCAGTGCCGGGGGGCGGGCGCCCCCTCCGCACCCCCCTGAATCCGCCACTGATATGCGTTCATCAGTGTACATTATCTCAATTTGAAAAATTACCGCGGCTTTATATACCTTAAAATTTTTCAGGCTCGCTTCGTTCGCCGCAATTTTCAATCCATTTTTCAAATATTTCAGGCTCGCTTCACTCACTTTAGTTTTTCATCGAAACAGGTATATTTTTTCAAGGTTTAAAAATGGAAATGACCCAAATACAGCCATTTGCAGAGAACGAGCACCATATGAGCGATTCAATCAACAATTATCTTGCCGGTTCAAGCGGAAAATGATCTCACCTGTCCGTTCTCTAATCTGAGTATAACGGGTCTATATTGTGTCACCTGATCAACCGCTAAAGCAACGAACAGAAAGTGCTATTAGGATTTGAATGATATTTATTTTTTCTTGCTCTTTCAGTGTTATATACAATTTAATGAAATGATTGAATTGCTTCAGAATAGCAAATATATGTGCATTAGAAAGGATGTAACAGGTGACCGAACAAATATAAATGCATATGCCATTTCTTTGTTATTTTCTGTTTTGCGTCCTCGTGCTGGTACTGCCTGGTAGGTTTTAAGCCCAGTCATAAAACAAAACAAAATTAAAATAATGAAATCTGTGAAAATTAAATGTGTTTTCTACAAAAATCGAAGATAAATTGTTAGATTTATCTTTTTCCATGTAGTAACCAAAAAGCACTGTTATAATTCAAGACATTGCATTATATCTATCATTCTTTTGTGAACTAAAATATGTTAATACAAATCAAATGAATAAGTTTCTGTCGGATTTCATAGTCACATTATATGAAATTGGAACCTTGTTTTATATGCTTGTTTGTTTTTCTACCTTGCTGGCTGGTAGCTTTCTCAATTTCAAAAGGACGCAAAACAGAATAAAAACAAGAAGTGGCCTTAGCAATATTCACAACAAAATAATTCACAATTACATACTCAGATATCCGAGATTCGTGTAGTAACTTTTACAATCAACTGGAGAAATTTGTGACACGCTTTTGAAAATTGCATATTCTAGATTAGTTTCAATCAATTGTTTAAATTCATTTCGTTGCATGATTTGTCTAATTTTGCTGAAAACATTTTCCACGGGATTAAGATCTGGCGAGTAAGTAGGTGTAAATACATATTCGATCCCGAATTGATCTAAAAACACAGAGAGCGCATTTCCGCCACTGTAACGATGAACTGGCGCATTATCAACGACTACTATATCCCCGGGAACCAAGGCGTGGTATCCCTCATCCGTATAGGAGTCTATAGCTTGGTCAAAAAAGTTTAAATACTGGATAGTATCAGTAGCACCATCAACAATATTACAATGAACCAGGCCGTTTACCCCGATCATGAGGTTAAGTGTTAAATTGGTAGATTTGGCTTTTGAACTAACTTCTACGGCTCTTTCACCCCGTAGTGCATGTCCATATATAGGACTACAGTCGCGAGAATTAAATCCAGCTTCGTCGAAATATTTGATACGATGAACATCTTTCTGTGATAAATAGTACATGAGAGCCTCGGTATATTTCAGATTATCACTTGTGAAACGTTCTCTAGCTGGTTTGCACAATCGTTTTCGTGTAAATTCACCTGCTGGTAGATTTTGTTTTAAAGCACGAGATATCGTTGATTCATGAATAATTTTATTGCAATTTTCCAAAAGTTTATTATGTATTTCTCTCAAAGAAATAGATGGTCTTTCCCTTTTTAAGAATTCAATGTAATGTAAATCATTTTGATCCAGCGACATTGTAGACCCTTTGGTTGGTCCTTTAGGTTTTGATTCAACGTTTTTGTCATTTATCCAAGACAACCATGCTCTTGTTACACAATTTTTATCAATCAATAATTCTTTTGATACCTTAGCTTTAATTCCCCGCGGTATACTCCCTGTATCATCATTTGCACCATAGTCTTTTAATTTTGAAATAATATTTAATCGAAAATCAGCACTAAGGCTTGTTCCAAATTTGTATAATCTTCCCTTTTTGGATTTTGACATTTCCATTTCTTGTTGAGCGGACATGTGTACCTTAACAGTAACAGTGTACGTAAACTATCAATATATATATATAGATGTACATGTACCATACATGTATGATAAAGATCTACATGACCTCATGCTGTGATAAATTGACCATAATAATTACATGACAGGAAGTTTGACCGATGTATCGATATTTAAATTCCGCTGTGGTGTTGTTTCGTTTTGTGTAAAATTTTATTGCCGCGTCTATTAAGGGATTATCTTTCAGTGGCAAATAAAAGGGAAATATGAACAGGGGCCCATGTATATTTACATTGATAAAAATCTTCTTCCCACGAACTTACATCCGCACCTGAATTTGAGAACTTCATTTGCTGGGCGTACATGATGTATTCCTGCAGATCGTTTAACTTTTAAGGAATAAAGCTTAAAATTTACGTTATGGCGAACATAGTAGATGCTACTAGGCTGGACGTTAAGGTTCATTTTCAGTCGCATGGCAGAGAACGTTGCATGTATGTGGAATTTGAAATGATGGAACTTCAGAATTTTGGATTTTGGGGATTTTGCAGTAAACTTCGGAACGAAGTTCCTGCCCTTCAGAACATGCATGCAGAAATGATGAAGATTACATTTCGCGATGATCAGGGTGATTGGGTCGATGCTGGCGAGAAAACTTTTTCGAAATTTTTGGGTGCAGCAGTTTATGACTCTAAGTTCGGGCCTAATCCGCGGATCAGTGTAAAAGTCTTTGAAGGCTCGCCAATGGTCAGCAACAAGTCTTCCGACATACGTGTATCACACAATTTAACCACGCCTGCGAGGAAAGGCCTTAACTTTAATAATGCACAAGCTTATTTAAGTCCGATACAATTAGACATAAAGATCAAAGATGACGAATATAAGAATCAGAAGTTTGAATATGAGGAGCTATGCGCTAAAGTGCAATCTCTGCAAGATCAGTACAGTGTAAGGGTTGCAGAAGATAAAACCATTCCTCTTTGCGGAAACTGTCATTTGCGCATTTCAAAATCGCACAATAAGCGTAATTGCAAAGCTACACAGTGTGACGATGTACGAATTTGTGGAAATCTCGCTTCTCACGAGAACGCAAAGCTCGAACTTAAGGAGCTGACTTCTGCTAGGGATAAAGCTGAAGGTCTGATGAAAAAGCTCAAAGCTGAATTAGACGCTAAAATCAAAATGGAAGAAATTGTAAATCAAAGTTTTGAGGCAAAGATAAAACCATTTTTGATCAATTCCAATCAAGGAAAATATCTTTTTGATGGATATAAGGAGAGGTCCCGTCTAATTCTGGCCGACACAGCTATCCTTAGAAAGCATTATAAGGGTATTATCCCCACTAACATTGAAAATGAATCAAATAAATGGCAGGAAATAATCAAAATTTTCGAAGAACGACACGTTCCCAAGCAGAAAGTATCGAATCCAGTTCGCCAATTATTAGAGGCAAACCCTGTTCATAATGTACAGTTTCCTCAAATTCCCAATATACCGATGACCTCATTTCCTATGTCTGGACTATCCCCATATCAGTACATTTGGGCCTATCCTCCCATGGCTCAACCATCTACTATCGCGCGCGGAGCAGCCACCGCAGCTTTAGGCTGTCCAAACAGCGCTCCATACGAGCCTGTAGCTGGACTTGGGACAAACAGCCCGTCTGTTCAGCAGCTCACAACTGCAGGCGAAAGCGATACATTTCCTGATGATTCCCGTCAGCTTAATACAACTATACCACTTGAGCCAAATTTCGATACAATGTCAAGTAACCCCTGGAACGACATATAACTTTTATCATTTCTGATCTGGACTTAACACTTTTAAGAGGATTCTAAAATTTGACTTAAAGTTTTGTTTTCATCAAATAGGGTACAATGTAGTCCACAAGATAAATGGACGGAGTTTCAATTTGAGATTGAATTTGATTAGTAGTTTGATACCAGAACTAACATGACTGTCTGTCGTTGATTTGTCTCTCTCTTTTTTTTTGGGGGGGGGGGGGGTTCTTTTTATTAATTAATGGATATTTTTGTTTTGTGTTTTTTTTTCATCGGAAATGGAAAGATTCAATTTATATCCAATATGATTAAATAAATTTCCACATATAATGTCTTATCAAACTTCTTTCTTTTGGGATAAAGGAATATCAAACGCATAAACAAACAAGTCTGTCCTATGTCTCGACTAGATGGACATGTCAGAATTTATTCTAACACACAGGCGCTCGATATCCGCCTTTTTGTTGTAAGAGAAATGTAAGGGGCGGATGTCATTGAGGGTATTTGGCATCGAGCGCCTTTTTCTTTTTAGGAATATGGTATAATTGTGTAAGTCTCCATTAACAAGGCAATCGCGAACTCCCGAATGGAGGCAGAACCAGGCGCCCGGGAGGAGTGAGCATCCATCAATATTTACAATATCAATATTTACCAAAAAACTGATTATAAAGCAAAGATTTAGCATTATTTCGCATATTGTGCTATTCAACAAATCTCTCCGTTAAATGTCACGCGCGATTGCTTGGATGCCCAGTCCTTGTCATTACCAGGTATGATTACCGTTAGAATACTTTGACAGCGCTGTTCTGAAAAGCGTTCACTCAAACGCTAACTTGGTGCTCCTTCTTTGCAATGGGCTGTAACTTCACTAAATTGTACTAATTTACACTTTTAAGTTTAAACATTTGTCTTGAAAGACGTACCCCCTCTTTACACGTACCATATATAAACATTTTAAAGAGGGGGACACGGGGTCATATTTAAAAGAAACGTACCTATTCTGTACTAAAATAAGTTATTACAGTCAGAAATAGCCCCCCCCCCCTCTCCCAAAAAACCACAAGAAGTCACATTATTACATCAAAGGCAGTGGCGGATTCAGCCGAGGGGGAGGGGCACGGGGGCACATGCCTTCCCCCGACAGTGCCCAAAAGGGGGCACTTATGGCATGCTTTTGGAAGCATTAAACTACTGTTTCCGAAATAAATCTATGACAGTCAGAAATAGTCCCAAAGCACCCAGAAACCACCGATTTGAATAAATTTTCCTAAATTTTCTCGGAGATATAAAAAAGTCGGAAAGGATGCATTGCTGTCAAGTCCATCGTCTTTACGTGAACGTTCAATTTTCGTAAACAACCTACATTGCAGTGGCGGATTCAGCCGGGGGCACGCGCCCCCGACAGTATCCAAAGAAGGGGCACTTATAAATGACACGCTTTTGGAAGCATTAAACTACCATTTCCGTAATAAATCTATGAAATTAGTCAGAAATAGCCCCAAAACACCACAGAAACCACCGATTTGAATAATTTTTCTAAAAATTTCTCCGGGATAGATAACAAAGTCGGGAATATGTCCATTGGCTGTACGTGGACGTACACACGTTTCGGAAACAACCTACATTGAATCATGTTCATATCGAATTTTCTTCATCCGAGGGACATTGACACCTTATTTCTTGACCAAATCTTCGATACAACCTTCTTTAAAACTGCCAAGTTTTTACTTTTTCAAGATTGTTTTAAATTTGAGGTCATGATCAATCTTTTTGAACTACAATTAAAATTGTTTTGGCCAGATTTAGACCGGCTACCTCCAAGAATTTTGCAAAGATGAAAATGCATGCTTTTCTTTATTTTTAGAATCGAATTGCCAAGAAATAATTTAAAAAAACCTTTCAATCTAGCGATGCAGGGAATGGGGCACCCATGATCTCTAGTTTATGAATGAAATTTATCATTTACTTATTTTCTTTACCTTACAAAAATTAAGAACAATCGCGGATCTAGAGTGATGGTAAGGGGGTCAGGTCCCGCCTTGAATTTGCAAAAAACCTTTGATGCTGATTTCCCCCCTTAGTTTTACGTGAATTTACCGCTGGACATCCCATGGGCTGACCTCTCTGTCCTTTCAAAACTTCTCTTGATCTGCCCATTTCCTTAGGAGATACTGAAGATGTTGACTTCTGCTTGCCATGTAAGAACAATACAGTATCAGAAAATGTCGAAATTTTTCAAATACATGTATATACTAATTATTGTTACTGATGCGCGCCAAATCCCTTCTAAATTCAGTTCAAATATGCTTCAGATGCCACCAAATTGCTTCATTTTTTTCAAAATTTTCTCGGGGGAAACCCCCTCCCGTACCCTTCCCCACTCGGCCCTTTGGGCCTCGCAAGTGATTCCCTTAAAAAATTGTATGTGCCCCCGGCAATTTGGGTTCTGGATCCGCCCCTGAAAGGACTATATATGGTTTATATAGTAAAGTGGCCCCCTTTCAGGGCAAAACCTGAAGTTTTCGTGAAGTAACGAATTTGTACCAATATTTATTCTACAATATAGGCTACTTATGAAATGATGCATGTTCTTTAATTTCCTTTCTCACTTTCATAGAATTTGGGCTTCAAAAATTGTATATTTTGCCAAATTTCTGGAAGAACGTCATTTTGGGGCTTATTTTCGACAAACTTCCTATCAGTTAGTACCGAGCGGGCTTCTGAACAACTTTTATATTTTGATATATTGTTTCTTTTGTACGTCTCTAAGTGCATGCAAAAGGACAAAGTTGTTCACGATCCCGCTCGATGTTATCTCAATGAAAATAATCAAGAATTATGCTGTTTTTTGCGTTTTGAAAAGAGTAAAAAATTCATGTTTTTCTTCATTTTTAGAATCGAATTGCCAATAGATAAACCTTTTTATCTGCCCGATGCAGGGAATTCATGGGGCACCCGTAATCATTTACTTATTTTCTTTACCTTACAAAAATTAATGAACAACAGGGGCGGATCCAGAACCCCGACTGCCGGGAAAGGGGGGGGGGGGCACATACAATGTTTGATGGGAATCGCCTATCCGAAGGGCCGAGTGGGGGAGAGTATAGGAGGGGGTTTCCCCCTGCCATTGGTGGGGGTTCGGGGGCCTCCCCCGAGAAAATTTTGAAAAAAAAGAAGCAATTTCGTGGCACTGATTTGAAGTGTATTTGAAATGAATTTAGAAGGGATTAGGCACGCATGATTCAGTCAGGGTCGGAAACGATGATTTGTGTATTTAAAATTTTTCGACTTTTTCTGATGCTATATTATTTTTGAACGGCATGTAGTCAGCATGTTCAGGATTCTTAAGGAAATTGGCAGATCAAGAAAAGTTTTGAAAGGGCAGGGAGGTCAGCCCATTGGGGTGTCCAGTCGTAAATTCACGTAAAATAATGGGAAAAAAATCAGCCTCCATTTTTTGCAAATTCCTGGCAGGACCTGACCCCCTATAACCATGACACTCTAGACCCGCGCTTGTTTGTTAATTTTTGTAAGGTAAAGAAAATATTTCCTTGACAAATAAGGCACGGTCCATTTGATATTCAACGGGGTAGGGGGGGGGGCTTGGGTTTTTTATCGGAAAAATATTTTTGCTCTGGATTTTGATGAAAAAAATAAATTTGCATATGGTGTGACAGAAAAAAATAATCTTGCACTTACAAGTAATCTGAATTTGAAGAATAACCATAAACTTCGCTTTAAATTCCTGAAAAATTTTACTTTATATAAAATTTTTTGGCTAGCTTCGCTCGCCATACTTGTCTTCTTTAATGGCAAGTTCATATTAAAAAATATCAAAAGTATACATGTGACTGAAAAAAGGGACTTTTTAAAATTATGAAAATAAAAAGATAAAATTTATATACATGTACAATCTTGGAAGAATTTAATTAAGTTTTTCACTAGTTTAAATTTCTAAATTTAAATATTTGTCGAGAAGACCCTCCCCTCAGGCCCTATTACATGTGTCTTTTTCTGACTTTAAATTTTGAGAAAATTTCAAGTGAGAACATGACTACTTCATGTTCTCACTTGAAATTTTCTCAAAATTTAATGTCAGAAAAAGACACATGTATATGATGTTACATGATGGTATACATGATGGTTACTGAAAGTTATATCACATAGTAAAAATCTTTTATCTCTCTCTGTTTAGAAGTGAATACAAGTTTTACATAAAGATTTAGTAATGTTTAGAGCAATTTAAGAAAAAATAAAGAATTTCTGTTGAAAAAACACAAACACAATCAATTGTTAGAAAAAAATTTCCTTGTTCCGCGGGGCGAAAAAAAAAAAAAAATCTTGCTCAGACAAAATACCCAAGCCCCCCCCCCCCCCCCCCCCCCTCAGAATATCAAATGGACCGTGCCTAAGAGATCACAGCCGGGTGCCCCATTCCCTGCATCGTCCAGATAGAAGGGTTTGATTATTTATTGGCAATTCGATTCTAAAAATAAAGAAAAACATGCTTTAATTTTTCACTCTTTGCAAACTTCTTGAAGTCAATTTTTAAGTTATCTTAAAAAAGTAAAAAACTGTCAATTTTACAGAAGGTTATATCAAAAATTTGGTGAAGAAATATGTGTGTTTTATGCCTTGGATAGGACTGAACATTATTCCCGAATCATCCGGCATATATGAAGAAAATTCGATATTAACATTCCACGTACAGACGATGGACATGACAGCAATGCATCCTTCCCGACTTTGTTATCTATCCCCGAGAAAATTTTGGGAAATTTATTCAAATCGGTGGTTTCTGGGGTGTTTGGGGGCTATATTTCTAACTAATTTCATAGATTTATTTCGTAAACAGTTGTTTAATACTTCCAAATAGCATGTCACAAGTGTCCCTTCTTTGGGCACTGCCCGGGGGGGGGGGACACGTGTCCTGTGCCTCCCCGGCTGAATCCGCCACTGAAGAAGTGCGGATCTAGAGTGATGGTTAAGGGGTCAGGTCCGGCCTGGAAGTTGAAAAAATGCTGATCTTTCCCTAGTTTTACGTGAATTTACAGATGGACATCCCCCCCCCTGGGCTGATCTCCCTGCTCTTTCAAAACTTTTCTTGATCTGCCAATTTCCTTAGGAAATCCTGAACATGTTGACTTCTGCATGCCGTGCAAAAACAATACAGCATCAGAAAATGTCGATTTTTTTTTTTTAAATATACAGTATCGTTGCTGACACTGATTGAATCATGCGCACCTAATCCCTTCCAAGTTTAGTTCAAATACGCTTCATATGTCACTTAATTGCCTCATTTTTTCAAGATTTTCTCGGGAGAGGCCCGAGCGCTGATCCAGAGAGGGTCGGGGTCCGTGTCTCCCCAGGAATTTTCGAAGCATTGCCGCTACATTTTTTTTTTTATTAATACACATATTTCATAGGATTAAGTCCCAATTCCCCTTCAGTTGTCATCATTTTTGAAATACAATGTATATATCATAAATTTGTATTAGAAATCTTTCATTTTGATAATATGTTGCCGTCGGCATACATACATCATGTACATGTGCGTTATTTTCAAATGATGCTGCGCTTTCCTATATACAACACCTAAGTCAATAAACAAGGGCACTAAGGAAACGAAAAGAAACTGAAAAAGACACGAATAGTGGAAAAATTTTGCTGGCACGCTATCGCTCGCCATTGAATTTTCACTTCATAGTAATTGATTAAATTGAAATACAACAAATGGCGAGCTTAAAACATGTCTTGGAAAATAAAAATTAATATGTTTTAAGCTCGCCATTTGTTGTATTTATATATTAGAACAAACAATCAATTTAATCAATTACTATGATGTGAAAATTCAAGATTTTAAGCTTTTTGCTCGCCATTGCTCTCCAGTTACCTGTTGTATTAATAATTAGAAACAGAACTGACAATCATCAATCAATAACTTTATTTTCTTGCGCGTTTTTTTTTTTTTTTTTTTTTTTTTTTTTTTTGTTTGCTTTTCAAAAAAGTAGGACTTAAGGACCCCCCTGAACAATTCCTGGATCCGCCAATGAGGCCCCTCAAACCCCCACCAATGGGAAGGGGAAACCCCACCCCCACTCCGGCTTTCGAACCTTGCAAGTAGTTCCCATAAAAAATTGTATGTGTCCCCCCTCCCGGCAATTGGGGTTCGGGATCCGCCCCTGCTGGCAAGACCTAGTTTTGACTTTGATCTTGGCAAGGATTAGAAGGTTTGTATAAGTCCTTGGCCAGCATAAGAAACTTTAACATTGGCTATAACCAGGGACGTATCAGTGGCGGATCCAGAGTGGCTAGCGGGGGGGGGGGGGGTTGTATCGACCCATAGGGTCGATACGAGGCACGATCGATTCAGTGCCAAGCGGGGGAGGGTACGGGAGGGGGTTGCCCCCTCCTGTAGGTGGGGGTTTCGGGGGGCCTCCCCCGGAAAATTTATGAAAAAAATGGAATAAAATGGTGCATTCTGCAGCACATTTTCTCCTTACCTTCTTTAATATTCAGACCATTTTTTCCACTCAATTTATGTGGTTAATAAAGATTTCTAAATTAAATAATTTCTCCTTTACTGCTGGCAGGGGCGTAGCCAGGGTGTTTTCGATGTGGACATCTATAAAGAAGGGTTGGACCAGGAACTTCAGCTGTCCGGGGGCACAGACACTTTTTGGGGGGATGACTTGCGAGGCCCGAAGGGTCAAGTGGGGACAGTATGGATATATGTTACCCATCCCCTTGAAAGGGGTCCCCCGTGAAAATTTTGAAAAAAAATGAAGCAAATCGCTGACCTCTGGAGCGTATTTGAGCTGAATTTAGATGGGATAACGCATATAATTCGATGTCAGCAGACGATGAACCGTATCTAAGAAGAAGAAAACTTGAGATGTGCACATGACATTCCCTAAATACTTATATATGTACGTCCACATAAAGTCTTTCCAATCGACCGCTCGCACTTTGTTAGCGATCGTTGTATCATGCGCGGATACAGCATTTTTGGTCAGAGGGGGTCCAAAATTTAAGGAAGTCTACCTATCATGTAGGTACATATATATCGGTGCACATGATGGGGAGGGGGCAATTTTGTTAGCTTTCCTTTCACGTTTATTTTCATGAAGAATTAGCGAGCGTAGCGAGCCAGAATTTTTTTTAGATATGAAATATTAATTTGTCTTGATTCGATCGAGATGATTATTTATAACATTGAATATTTCACTCCTTATATCGGCGAGCGGAGCGAATAATGAGAATAAATAGATAAGAGATGTTTCATTTTCCAAATAATCTCATTTTCCAAATAATCAGACATCTTAAAATGACAAAACCTTGAAAAAGATGAAGGAGTTTACATCATATGAAGTAAGGGACTGATCAAAATATGAGCTCCTGAGACTCAAGACAATTATATAAAATTACTTAGTATGAACAATTGATAATAATTAAGGAATTTTGCAGAAAAAATAGTTTTGTATTGTAAATGGCGAGCAAAGCGAGCCGAAATTTTAGGTTTCAAAGCCCTTTCATGTATTTTAGACCCATTTCAATTAGAAATGGGCCAAAGCTGGACCCAATCTCCGAAAATCTCAGGGGGGGGGGGTTCCAGACCCCCGGTCCCCCCTCTGGATCCGCGCATGGTTGTATTGAGTTCTAATGAAACACGAGAAAATTACGAAAATGCATTGAAATCGGTGGTTTCTGGAGTGTCTTTGATCTATTTCTGAACAGTAGTATACTATTTCAAAAGACCCTCCCCCTTCTTTATGGCATGCGTGAACCAGTTAAATAGGTCACGCATGCGCACAGTATGTAATCTTTAATGAATTGAAGTTTTGCTGTAAATCAGAAGAAGAACTGGGGGAGGCGCTCTCCTGTTTTTTTCGCGAGACGATGTGGACGTTTTTGCGTACAAATGTACGCCTGGCTTCGCCCCTGGCTTGTTGATTTGTCCTTGCTGTAATATGTACTTAGAATATTGGTACGATATCGAGTAAAAAATGTTGAGTATCATTGGGTTTTGGCTTTGAAAAATTGAATGCTTCATTATAGGCCCCCGGAGCATATTCGAGCTATATACAAAGTTATATATTTGCCCATTTTTCCGGTTATTTCAAAGTATGTTTTAACAAAATTTGTAGATGGCAAAAATACTCAAACCGGGTATTTAAGGACATAAACGTGTAGGTTTCGATCCCCGAACCATTTACATTGATTGTTTGACACACGTACATGTTTTCCAAATTATTTGAACATGTTCATATTATAGTATTTGTTAGTGTTAATTTTCGGGAATAAAATAAACAGAAAACCCAACTCTGCGACATACATAACAAAAACTTCGCGATTGTCTGTACGAATCCACAAATATGCCAATTGATACGGTATCGAATCGATATGCGATAGAATGTATCAGAAAATTTTTGTAAATTTTGTTTCAAAATAGTGAATTCTGGTGGACATTAAGCAATTTTTTTATTACTCAGTTTGCAGGGTTATTTCCGAGTGTTAATGTTACCAAAAAAAAAAAGGGAAACCGGGGGGGGGGGGGGTTCCCGAATCCCCCAAACCCCCCTAAATCCGCCCTTGCGTATTGATAATATATACATCTGAATTCTTTATATCAGGGATTTATATACGTCCCTGTTTATATTGAACCAAAATTTGCTTCACATGCTCGAGGTTTTATTATTATTATTTTTTTTTTTTTTTTGCTTCCAATATCCAACTACGATTTGATGCGATGTATATAATAATGATAACTATGATTATTTATCTATTTATTTATTTCATGAAGGTAACTCATTTGGCCACATGCAGGCTTATATTCTTCAAGTTCCAAATGCATTCATCGTCGGAAACGTACGCTCGGTCATCTCAGGTGAGCTTGCATGAATATGAAAATTTGGAATTATTTCCAATAACTTCAAAAGAAACGATATTTTCCAATCAAATTAAATTCAGCTCTTTGAGGGATGAACTGATTATTTTCAATAAATATTGTATTGTTTCAAGTCCTCGTGAGTAAAGTAGCCGGAATATAGCATGCACATTTTGGTTCCTCGTGTTATGTGCCTATGTGAATGTCAAAACCCATAACGGCACAAGAAAAATCCGACAAGGACTGAAGGGCTCAGCACAGTTGTCAGTTGAAATGAATTTCACGAGAGAAGTTATTAAATGTACCGATTTTTCTGCAAGAAAGCATAAGAATCAGAGGAGAAAGGACACTGAAAAGACTCCTTATATAAATCATCCTATTGGTTAGCTATTTTCAGAACTAGAATGAAGCATATGAATTTTTGTTATAGTTATAGTTGTAAAAGAGACACTTATCATTATCCCCTCGTAACCCTGTTGTGGAGGGGCTATGGCATCGCTGTTGTACGTCTGTGTGTTTTTGTGTTTCTGGTTGTGGTGTCCAGATTTTCTTGTGAACAGTATAGAGGCCAAAGCAATCATCATAGAAACATCAAACATTCCACAAATTAATGTTTCCCATGAGAAGAGAATTAACCCTTTTTACTTTCAAGGTCAAGGTCACAGTGGACTTGGGCTAAAAATCCTTGTGAACAGCATAGAAGAATAGGCAATCTTGTCCGATTAGCAGACCTATGACAATGTTTATAGTGGAAGGTTTGGTGATTGCCTTTTGTCCAACCTTCCACAAATGTTTCCAGAGATGTTGAAATTAACCGGTCCGACCGGCAAAACCGGTTAAAAATTGAAATGACCGGTTGGTAACGCCAGCTCACCGGTCTGAATGACCGGTAAAAATTCTGAGGATACGTTTTCTTTTTTTTTTCATATCAATCCACTGCATAATATTTAAGGAAGTATTGTCCATTTAAATAACACAGTTTACGATTTTATCACAGTAGGATAAATATTGATTTCCGAACATGACATTATCATGGTAGTCATTGACTCATACATGTATGTGACATTGTCCGATTTAATTAAAAAATCTCTTTTCATCGGTGTATTTCAAAAGAAATCAGCTAAATGTCACTTATTGTCCGATAGATTGTCGACAACGCATCTTCCGAAAGTCTTGAATTTGAAGAAGTTTAACATTGTTACATCAAAATGCACAGAATGTTTCGCATATTTGCAGTAATGAGAGCTGCCAATTGTAGTAATTTGCAAATTTTTCTGAATTCTTAAAGTTTGAAAACGGAAAGTCCGACTTGTTAAAACACAAGACCATGCACATTCTCATTTTTTTTTTCAAAGGGATGGGATGGGATGTTCCTTTCTGTTATTTGAGGATGCATTAAATTCGCAGATATAAATCGAATCAGCAATTAAACTCTTCTGACAAACTACGTGAGAATAGTTGCCATAACTCAAGACATTAGACAAAAATTCGCGGATCGTCGATAAAATCTTAGTCTTGTCTCAAAGCGTTGGTTCCCTCCCTCGTTGATTTCCCTATCAATGCTTAGACTGCCTTTCTACATATTTCTATTTCTTATAAAAATCTCCATTATTACTATAAACTATTGGCATATTGTTTTAATAAATAAAAACATTCAGAGAGACACTACGTATTTACGCAAAGGTTGATCGCACAGCGCAACGTGTAATTAAAGTTCTGCATTTAATTTCGGTGACATGTGTACATTTATCGATTTATTGAAGGGTGCTGGTGCCGAAATAAAAACCAATTAATTCATTCTTGTTCATCTCGAGAACTTTATCTTCGTAAAAAGTCTCTCTCTCATTTTGTTGTTCATTCAATACGCATGTAGATATATATATGCGATGGACTCATGAATTGACATTAGATATAAAACATGCAAGTTTAATAAAAAAAATTAAAGATTGAATAAAAGATTTAAGATATTCTTTCTTTTTTTTATAAAAAAGGTCCTGAATTGTAACAAACGGACAGTACAGTTGGACATGCAGACAGACGGCACAATATTTAAACATGACTGTCTAAAAACAGGATATTTAAATGATAATTTAATCGTATTTCATTTTGAATTAATCAAACTGAATACATCATTTTCATGGTGTAATGTATTTCATAATATACAGTATATACATGTACTGCAGAAATTAACTTTTTTTTTAAAAAAATGTCGGACCAGTTAAAATTCTTTCGGACCGGTTGATTTAGGACTAGTACCTGTCCGAATGACCGGTTCATTAGAAAATATTTCAACAACTCTGTGTTTCTCATGGGAAGAGGGTGAACCCTATTGATTGTTAAGGTCAAGGGTTAAAGGTCAAAGTTACAGTGGAGTTAGACTTAAAATCCTTGTGAAGAGCAAAGAATACAATGCAATCATCATAGGTCCACTAAATTAAACCTTCCAGAAATGTCCTCCCTTTAGAGAGGATGAACCCTATTGATTTTCAAGGTCAAAGTTCTAGGTCAATTTCAATTTTGGGCTATGCTTCTCTAGCTGAATAATCAAGGTATCTACTTTTTATAGTCCTAGAAATAATAAATTATTATCAGTATGTTATTAATGGTACAAAGTTTGAAGCCCATTTCCAGGGGACAAATTTACCCAAATTTAAAAGTTGTCCAGAAACCTGCTCAATGTCAGTCTAAAATACTGGGAAAATATAGGTGAAACTAACTTTTTTGTGCCCCAGAAATCAGAGATTCAGGGACTGGCACTGTCACTTGGTCACTTTACAAGTACCTGGCTAGTACCAGTTAATGTAAGGAGGTGTAACGATAAGGGCTGGATTAAGCCCTGAAATCGTTCGATTATTTCTCGTGCGCTTTCCTTCCTTTGAAGGAAAAATATGTTCATGATAAAAATATTATATATTAGAAGATTTCTCATAAGAATTTTATTTTAAAAAATAGCAATCCAAGGAATGCTTGTGTCGCCTGCGAAGCCGCTTATTCTAGGAGGTGGATCACATGGTTCAAAATTATTGATATCACTATAAAAGTCTTGTCTAATGAAATTCATATGTGAAATATCAGACCTCTTACTTACCAATTGAAAGATATAGTCAATCTCAAATTTTCAGAAAATAGTGTCAATCATCTACGTCAAGGTCACTACGTAAATACTTTGGTAACAAAACAAAGGTCACATCATAAGAAATATATGTGTGAAATATTAAAGCCCTATCACTTACCAATCAAAAGATATACGCAATTCTTAGAAAAAAGGTCAAATACATGTATTAAGGTCAAGATTCACTAGGTCAAAAATTATGGTATGTTTCAAAAGGTATGTCACAAAGATTACACTTGTGAAACATTGAAGCCCTATCACTAACCTATCAAAAGATATAGCGAATCCTAACTGTTTTGTAAAGTAGGTCAAATATTTATGTCAAGGTAGAAAATTATGCAGAAAGGTCTTGTTACAAGGAATACACAAGTGAAATTTCAAAGCCCTATCCTTTAACAATCGAAAGATATATACAATCTAATTTTTTCTAAAGTAGGTAAAATATGTAGGTCAAGGTCACAAGGTCAAAAATTATGGTATGTGAAGAAAGGTCTTGTTACAAGCAATACACATGTGAAATATCAAAGCCCTATCACTAACCATTCAAAAGATATAGCAATTTTTAACTTTTTTAAAAAGTAGGTCAAATATCTAGATCAAGGTCACATGGTAAAAAATTATGGTATGTGCAGAAAGGTCTTGTGACAAGAAATACACAAGTGAAATTTCAAAGCCATATCCCTTACCAATCAAAAGATATATACAATCTTAATTTTTTTTTAAAAGTAGGTCAAATTTGTAGGTCAAGGTCACTAGGTCAAAAATTATGGTATATCAAAGCCCTATCACTAACCATTCAAAAGATATTGCAAATTTTAACTTTTTTTCTAAAAGTAGGTCAAATATCTAGGTCAAGGTCACAAGGTTAAAAATTATGGTATGTGTACAAAGGTCTAGCCAAAAGGAATACATATGTGAAATATCAAAGCACTATCACTTACCAATCAAAAGATATAAGCAATCTTATTTTTTTTAGAAGTAGGTCAAATATGTAAAAATTATGGTATGTGTAGAAAGGTCTTGTCACAAGGAATACACATGTGAAATATCAAAGCCCTATCACTTTCCTATGAAAAGTTATGGGCTGTGACACCCAAAGTGTGACCGACAGACAGACGGACGGACAGACGGACAATGCACAAAGTTATCCCTAAGTGTCGTTATGCTTCGCAGGCGACACAAAAATGATGTAGAAGATTTGATGATAATGGCTTGAATAGGTAGGGGGTAACAATGTCTGAAACGTCAAATAGCAAACAAAATATGCAAAAAATGCCTTTTTATAGAAATTTTAGGTGTTTTATGGTTTAATGCCCTCTCATTTTAAAAATGAAAAAGAAAAAAGTATCTACGAAACCAGTATGTCAATGTAATCAGTAAAATATGCAATCCGGAGACTGAAAACCGTTATATTTTGTACGAAACAGCCACATTGTAAGCTTTCAGGCGCAAAATACACACTGTGTAGAAATAGACATCTTTATATCGTTTATTTCATTCGTGTATGTTGTATTATTTAATCGGAATCCACTCAGTATAGATTGTTCCATTGTAGAATAAGAAGAAATGGGGAATTTTTATCTATCTAACCGCTTTTAAGTCAGATTCTTAAAAATAGCCCATCCCCCCTTTTTTCGTTTTTCGTCTGTGGGACATTGTTCCACCCCGAGTTACAGAACCACACTTGGTCAGAAAATTGGTATTAATTATATATACACTTTTGGTAAAAGTGGCATTTTGTAACTTGGGGTGGAACATTGTTGTAGAAAACTTTTCCATTTTCCATTGATTTCTATAGAAAAACCGCTCATTTTAACCCAAATATCGGTATTGTTATTGATAATTTATTCAAACAGACATTAGATTCAGATATGCATTAAGTTAGTTGATATTTCTACTGAAATATTTCTTCGAATTTCCCATTTTGAAATTTAGACTTTTCAGGGCAGATTTTAAGTCTCATCGTTACTGCTCCTTAGCAAAGAACTGTTGGACTGTTAAAATGATATGAAATTATGTCGGATGTTTTGAACACATCTTCTGATGAGTGATGACATGAAAAATTTATAAACATGTAATTATAACCCAAGATATCTGAAAACCGCAATAGATCAGATTTTGAAATAAATTCAGAGGGTAAATTTCATAATTTGCATAAGTATAACATATCAAAATCAATTTACAAAAGAATTATCGCAAAATATTTTGGGCTATAAGTACATGTATAGTATCAATTTAGCTGGAAACTGGTACTGTTGCCATGGAATACTCGTCAAATTTCAAACCATCATTAAATCAACAAAATAGTCAAACTTTATGGAGTAAATATAAGATAATTCATCAAAGTAGTATGTACATGTAACCAGGTTTGAAACTTGACATGGTAAATGGTTACCTACAATACTACTGATGAATTGTCTTTTATTTACATAATAATTATACTGTTTCAATGAAATATTTTGTAAAACACACATTTCATTTGCAGAAAAATTCCTAAAATTAGCTGGGAAATTGTACATTTGTAATCTTGTAGTTTGATCTTCTTTGAAAAAACTTCACATGTGTATGCCTTGTGACAAGACCTTTATATGGATACCAAAATGTTTTACCTTATGACCTTGACCTGGAGTTTGACCTTCTTTTTGAAAACTTTAACCTTGTCCAGAACTTTTGAATGGTTAGGGCTCTCATATATTCCACATGTGATCTGCTTGTGCCATGACCCTCCTACTGGCACCATTTTTTTCCCTCTGACATGACTTTGAATTAAGAGTTTGACCTTCTTAGGAGAAAACATGTTTTTTAATGACTAAGATGTCAACGGAGGTATCCTGTGTTTCACAAACAAATCTTTTACCTAAAGTAAAGATCTATATATACTATCAAGTCATTTAAACTGTCCATTAAGACAGTGTTAGTATTGTGGTAGATAGCCATACACACAGTGTGTACATTTATTGGGAGTCACTCACAGGAGCTCAGCGCCAACAACCCTCTCCTGTGGATCAGTCACTCCATACTTAAAAAAGTTAGATTAACAATTACTTCTCAACCTGAAAAACTTGGGAGATAATTGTAACTATTGATATCTATTTGCTAATTTTAAATGTTATGTTTTACTATATATGAATTTTGCTCTAGTTCATTATTGTGTTACATGCTGAAATAAAAAAAAGAGAGCTGCAATTAAAGATATTGTTTTCTTTTTTCAGGGGTGGCCTACATCTTAACAGAGGAGGGAGGAATATCAGATTTACAAGTTATTCAGGTTACATTACGATATTATATAAAATAAAGCCCGGTGGCATCTTTGTTAGTATGAACACTATTTTCTGTTAAGTACATGTATGTGAGGTCACTGGGTTAAAAGGTCAAAGGTCAAGGTCACGAGGTCAAAAATTTTGGTATGAATGGAAAGGTCTTGTCACAAGGAATACACATATGAAATATGAAAGCCCTATCACTTACCATTCAAAAGTTATGCCCAATGTTAAAGTTTTTGAAAAGTAGGTCAAAGGTGAAGGTCAAGGTCATGAGGTCAAAAATTTTGGTATCAATGGAAAGGTCTTGTCACAAGGAATACACATGTGAAATATGAAAGCCCTATCACTTCCCATTCAAAAGTTATGCCCAATGTTAAAGTTTTTGAAAAGTAGGTCAAAGGTCAAGGTCAAGAGGTCAAAAATTTTGGTATCAATGGAAAGGTCTTGTCACAAGGAATACACATGTGAAATATGAAAGCCCTATCACTTCCCATTCAAAAGTTATGCCCAATGTTAAAGTTTTTGAAAAGTAGGTCAAAGGTCAAGGTCAAGGTCACGAGGTCAAAAATTTTGGTATCAATGGAAAGGTCTTGTCACAAGGAATACACATATGAAATATGAAAGCCCTATCACTTCCCATTCAAAAGTTATGCCCAATGTTAAAGTTTTTGAAAAGTAGGTCAAAGGTCAAGGTCAAGGTAACGAGGTCAAAAATTTTGGTATCAATGGAAAGGTCTTGTCACAAGGAATACACATGTGAAATATGAAAGCCCTATCACTTCCCATTCAAAAGTTATGTCCAATGTTAAAGTTTTTTGGACAAACAGACAGACAAACAGACAAACAGATAAACAGACAAACAGACGGACGGGCCAAAAACTATATGCCCCCGAATCTTTGATTCCGGGGGCATAAAAAACTTTGTCTTTTATTGTTCTAAAGTGTAACTTCAGAATAGAAACTGTATTTACATGAAAAAAAATTACATGTAGGTAATCACAGAGTACGAAGCTCACCTCTTGGCAGCAAAATTCAATTTAAGTAAACATATTTCTAAGTACATGTGTATTGGGTTTTAAAAGCTATATCAGTCAAGCAGAAAAAAAGTAGGTCAAATTCATTTTATGAAAGCTTGATCAAAGATACATCAAATGTGTATGTTTGGTACATGTAGCACTTATACTTTGCTCAATATTGGCTTTTTATGAGCAAAGTCAGTCAAGTAGAAATAAGTATGTCAAGATCATTTTATAAAAGTTAAGATATATCCAATATGCAAGTTGGTACACGAAGTACCTATACTTTGCTCAATATTGGCTTTTAAAGGCAAAATAACTCAAGCAGAAATACATGTAGTAGGTATTACTGTCAGGTCATTTTATGAAAGTTTGATCAAAGATACATCCAATATGCAAGTTTGGTACATGTAGTACTTGAAAGTGACCAGATTTGACGAAAAATACTTTGCTCAATATCAGCTTTTAAAAGCAAAATTACTCAAGAGGAAAAAGTAGGTCAGATGCTGTGTCCGATGCATGGGTCCTTCTCAGCATCCCAAGATCAGGGATGCAAATAAGCGCTTGCTTACTCACCACTGCCACCAAAAATTCAGTGTGGACTACCAAGAATGAATTTCTGATCGCCCACTTAGCGACCGTTATGAAGTTTGGGGTAGCTCAGTATCGGACAAAGTACTGATGCTACAGTAACAAAACTTGTACAAGTGATTCATCTTGGGATGCTGAGGTGAATGCTTGCATCAGATGCTGCATCTGACCAACATTTTCCACTTGATTGACTTGGTTAAGAAGTTTGGGGTAGCTCAGTATCTGACAAAGTACTGATGCTACAGTAACTAAACTTGTATTTATAAGTGAGTCATCTTAGGATGCTGAGATGGACCCATGCATCGGAGGCAGCATCTGACCTACTTTTTCCCACTTGAGTGATTTTGCTTTTAAAAGCCAATATTGAGCAAAGTATAAGTGCTACATGTACGAAACTTGCATATTGGATGTATTTTTTATCAAACTTCAATAAAATTACCTTGACCTACTTTTTCTGCTTTAGTGATTTTGCTTTAAAAGCCAATATTGATCAAAGTATATGTGCTACATGTACCAAACTTTCATATTGGATGTATCTTTGATTAAACTTTCATACATTAACCCTGAAAAAATATTTAATTAATCTTTTGCAGCCATGACAACACACTGCCATGAGGTGAGCTTTGTAATCTGCGATTACCTATGTATGAAAGTCATTTTCACATAGAAAAAATATGGTAAACAAAGTCATATAATACATTTGAAATTTACTTACTTAAATAATTTCTTATCCTTCCTTTGCACAATCGATAAAAAGTTGTTTTTATCATGCCCCCGGAATCAAAGATTCGGGGGCATATAGTTTTTGGCCTGTCCATCTGTTTGTCTGTTTGTCTGTTTATCTGTTTGTCTGTTTGTCTGTCTTTTGTCCGAAAAACTTTAACATTGGACATAACTTTTGAATGGGAAGTGATAGGGCTTTCATATTTCACATGTGTATTCCTTGTGACAAGAACTTTCCATTGATACCAACATTTTTGACCTCGTGACCTTGACCTTGACCTTTGACCTACTTTTCAAAAAACTTTAACATTGGGCATAACTTTTGAATGGGAAGTGATAGGGCTTTCATATTTCACTTGTGTATTCCTTGTGACAAGACCTTTCCACTGATACCAAAAGTTTTGACCTCGTGACCTTGACCTTGACCTTTGACCTACTTTTCAAAGACTTTAACATTGGGCATAACTTTTGAATGGGAAGTGATAGGGCTTTCATATTTCACATGTGTATTCCTTGTGACAAGACCTTTCCATTGATACCAAAATTTTTGACTTCGTGACCTTGACCTTTGACCTACTTTTCTAAAACTTTAACATTGGGCATAACTTTTGAATGGGAAGTGATAGGGCTTTCATATTTCACATGTGTATTCCTTGTGACAAGACCTTTCCATTGATACCAAAATTTTTGACCTCGTGACCTTGACTTTGACCTTTGACCTACTTTTCAAAAACTTTAACATTGGGCATAACTTTTGAATGGGAAGTGATAGGGCTTTCATATTTCACATGTGTATTCCTTGTGACAAGACCTTTCCATTGATACCAAAATTTTGCTACAGTAACTAAACTTGTATTTATTAGTGAGTCATCTTAGGATGCTGAGATGGACCCATGCATCGGAGGCAGCATCTGACCTACTTTTTCCCACTTGAGTGATTTTGCTTTTAAAAGCCAATATTGAGCAAAGTATAAGTGCTACATGTACGAAACTTGCATATTGGATGTATTTTCTATCAAACTTCAATAAAATTACCTTGACCTACTTTTTCCGCTTTAGTGATTTTGCTTTAAAAGCCAATATTGATCAAAGTATATGTGCTACATGTACCAAACTTTCATATTGGATGTATCTTTGATTAAACTTTCATACATTAACCCTGAAAAAATATTTAATTAATCTTTTGCAGCCATGACAACACACTGCCATGAGGTGAGCTTTGTAATCTGCGATTACCTATGTATGAAAGTCATTTTCACATAGAAAAAATATGGTAAACAAAGTCATATAATACATTTGAAATTTACTTACTTAAATAATTTCTTATCCTTCCTTTGCACAATCGATAAAAAGTTGCTTTTATTATGCCCCCGGAATCAAAGATTCGGGGGCATATAGTTTTTGGCCTGTCCATCTGTTTGTCTGTTTGTCTGTTTATCTGTTTGTCTGTTTGTCTGTCTTTTGTCCGAAAAACTTTAACATTGGACATAACTTTTGAATGGGAAGTGAATGGGCTTTCATATTTCACAAGTGTATTCCTTGTGACAAGACCTTTCCATTGATACCAACATTTTTGACCTCGTGACCTTGACCTTGACCTTTGACCTACTTTTCAAAAACTTTAACATTGGGCATAACTTTTGAATGGGAAGTGATAGGGCTTTCATATTTCACTTGTGTATTCCTTGTGACAAGACCTTTCCACTGATACCAAAATTTTTGACTTCGTGACCTTGACCTTTGACCTACTTTTCTAAAACTTTAACATTGGGCATAACTTTTGAATGGGAAGTGATAGGGCTTTCATATTTCACATGTGTATTCCTTGTGACAAGACCTTTCCATTGATACCAAAATTTTGGACCTCGTGACCTTGACCTTGACCTTTGACCTACTTTTCAAAAACTTTAACATTTGGCATAACTTTTGAATGGTAAGTGATAGGGCTTTCATATTTCATATGTGTATTCTTTGTGACAAGACCTTTCCATTGATACCAAAATTTTTGACCTCGTGACCTTGACCTTTGACCTTTTAACCCAGTGACCTCACATACATGTACTTAACAGAAAATAGTGTTCATACTAACAAAGATGCCACCGGGGGCATTCGTGTTTCACAAACACAGGCTTTATTCTCCATATCAAAGATATTAGGCATGTTTTTTTTCTTTAGCTTACCTTGATATAGTAGAGTTGGCTTAAATACATCAATGTAGAAGTCCGCATTGTGGTTAAACTTAATAAAGCAATTAAGGACCACTGCTCTCTCAGCTTAATCTGAGTGCTACCTCAACCAAACTTATGTAAGATGCATTGAAAGACTATTATTTATTTGAAAATTCTTTTTTATATTTATAAACATTTATTTAATATAGGCAGCTCTGTTGCATGACACTGTGGAAGATACAGACACAACATTTGAAGAAATTGAAGAAAACTTTGGTAAAGAAGTTACAGGTACTTAAGTTTCTACACACTTATGCTGTAACAGAGAATGCATGGGCAGCTCATTTACCCTCCTGTTAGAATGTCTGCCGCTCCAAATTCGTTTACTGCTGGTTACTTATGGAATTTTTTCAAAAAAAGGGGTTCTCTTTCTGGACTTATGGTATTTACTGTCAGTGATTAAATGCATACTTGGTGCAGGAAAACTTGGTTTGGAATTTTCTTCATGAAGGTATAGAGTTGGAACACTCCCATATTATTTGTATTTGTGCTAGCATGTATTTTAATGCTTTTGAATGAATGCTTACTCTTGTACAATAAGTGATTTGGCTTGTATTTATACTAGTTCTTTGTTTTTGTTTAGCTCACCAGAGAGAGGCTTTTGTCATTGCGCGCCATCCTGCATCCTTCTTCTGTCTGTATATCTGTCAAAAACTTTTCACTTCCATTGAAAAAAAAAATCAAGTGGCCCAAGACATTAAGGACAGATTGAGACTTCTTTATAAGTGTCTAGATTCCACTCTAGGCTCTGTTTTGAGGAAATACCACACAACTCTCTTTGTTCTTCCCATAGTACTATGCTCCCTATAGCAACTGAAGAGGTCACTCTAACAACACTTAATTGTAACAAGCAAGCGAAAACAAATGGCCAGTCTGGGAACCAAACAGGAGACCTGCTGTCTTTGCAGATTGTCTGAGCTATCCCGATAGAGACCCTTTACCACAATGGACCATTTTCCGATCTGGTTTGAAAGCACAAAATGTCCGAGTCAACATCTTTTGGCGTTGTTTTACATTATGATGTCAATGTTAAAAGACGCAATTCCATTGAGACGCAACAATGAAAACGTGAACAAAAATTGCCTATGCTGGACATTTTTCGTCATTTTGTCAGCCATTATGAATTTTGGCAAGTGGCCTATTGACAGTATTTTTCAAAGCTGAGGGCTCTTTTGTCAATTATGCCACGACAATGATACTTTAAGTTAATTAATTTATTTTCTGTTATAATTATATTATTATATTATTTCAGGTATAGTCAGAGAAGTCACTGACGACAAATCATTACCTAAAATGGAACGGAAGAAATTACAGATTGAGCATGCAGCCAAAGCCTCATACAAGGCAAAACTTGTTAAACTTGCGGACAAATTATATAATCTCAGGGATCTTGAACGTTGTACGCCAGAGGGCTGGACTCCTCAGAGAGTGCAGGAGTACTTTGAATGGGCAGGGAAAGTAGTGCAAGGACTCAGGGGAACAAATAAAGCTTTGGAAGCTGAATTAGACGTCATATTTAGGCGACATGATGTGATTTGTTAAGATTGCAATTATGTTAGACCTTTATTTCAGGGAATGAGCTTTCAATACATATCTCTTTTTCTATATTTCCAAAGCTATATCTCCTTATATAGAATTTTTTACATTTTTTTTCAGTTACTTTTTGTGTTTATCTCCCCTCTAGTGTATTTTTACATTGAAAACTTACATCTCAAATAATTAACATACTTAGAATTATAGAAATAGCAACAAAACATGTTGAGCACATGGATGAATTTTTCATTGAGTAAGATCAATCTTTTACTTAGGCCATGGTAATTAGATATTTTGTTTTATGTCTAAAACTTTTACTGTAAGGGACCCATGATTTATATTTGCTTTTATTTCTATGTCTAAGCATCAAGGTGGTTATATCAACAGACCTGCCTATTTTTATGATTTTGGCATAATTTTTACGATTTTCTACTTTTAATTACCCCCTGCCCTTTTGCTATTCCACTTTACGCCTAAAACGTACATGTACTTTTGAGCAAATTGACATTTTCGATTGTTTGAGCGCTTGATTGAACAAATGTCTTCCATGTTGTATAGGTAAGCGCATAAATTCTTAAAATTTGTAACAATTGTTGAAGCAGACAAAAGACAAATTATGTTTTTTTGTCTCAAAATTGCATTTTTGGATTGGATCACGCTTTAGTCCCCAAAAGTACACTTGTGTGAATAAAATATTACACTTTATAGTGAGAAACTGGTAGGCAGATCTGTATCTATACATGGAGTATGAAACCAACCTACAGGACTGTAGTCAACACAGGCTTGAAATATATCAAAATGAAGAAAGAATATGAAACTGAATTCAGACACATGCGCAAAAATGTAAAAGGATGCTTTTCACGATGTAGAAATCGCTTGATATGGAATACATGTACCATCAAGTCTAGTGTAATGTAAGCGTTGAATTTCATGGGACTTTGACCTTGGAACCTCCACAAAAATATGTGTAGCCACAGTAGATAGTAATGAAACTACAGAGAAAAATCTTGGTCGTAATTCAGAATGTTATCTTTATCCACCTGTCATTGGATAGAACATATTATAGTATGGCAAATTCAATTGTTCAGGTCTGTCCAACAAGGCAGGTATCATTATTTACATGCACTTGTTTGACAATAGAATCAACTTAGTTATGAAAAATGATCCGTCTATTGTATATAGATTTTGTTCTTTTGATTTTTAACTGATAATTTAAACATTTCTTTAACATTGCATTTGTTGCTTTGATTTTTTCTTCTGACAATCATTATTTTCTACTAGAATAAATATTTTTGTATAAAATATGCATGCTTTATGTATGATGAATTCAAGAAATAGCTAGGGCCTATCGTAATATGGAAGCCCGAGAGGGATCAGGTTTTCCACATGCCCATCTGCCGATACTTGGGTTGTCTTGCAATAACTCAAATCTTTCAGGATGCAGCTTTCATATTTCATACACAGTCAGACAAAAGACCAATGTATGTCAATAGTTTTAGGATTTTCAAGGTCAAAAATCAAAGTCAAATCTAGGTAGATGTTGTTGAAATATCAATAATTCAGTTCTGATGAAAACTTAGAAAAATTTCAAGATCTATCTTTTATATTTCATACACAGATTTTTATGACCACACCATGTAATGGCAAAGGGCAAAAAGATTCTGCTTTGTCCGTCATTCTGTCACACTTTCAGTTTAAGATGGTAACTCAAGAACCCTTCTGCCTATCCAAAACAAAGGATATATGCTTACTAAATATCAAGAGGGGAAGATCCCTTTAATGATTTTCCGGTTAATAGGTCAAAGGTCAAGGTCACTATTAGGAAAAATATACTTAAAATAATGGTTTCCAGATTATATTTCAGGAAACCTGTCACCTATCTAAACAAAATTTGGATGTGCGCTTTCTTATCGAGAGGAAAGATCCCTATTGATTTTGGGTCAATAGGTCAAAGGTAGAATTTGAGGTAAAAAAGGTAGACCAAAGGTCAAGGTCAATGTTAAAAAGAATGGACTTCAAAAATTGGTTTGGATCCATCTTCTTTCAAAGGACGAAATTGCCATAGCAATGTCGTTTTCCTTTGCCTGTCTTACAAGCGTGGGCATTTCTGGAGAAAATCCACAAAGGGGTCTATATGGTTTGGTAAAATCAGGGGGTCCTTGTCCCCCCCCCCCCCCCCACTATAGATCCACGCTTGACCAGGGGCATATTTAGTCCTACGCATGCCACTTTCTTGATATGCGTCGTCTTCGAACTTTCATGTATAGTTATCAAAATGTGGCTCAAAGTCGATTTTAAGGTCAAAGTAATAAAAGTGTCAAACGTGCAACAGCCAACATCATGTAAGTAAATGCTAACTAGTACTGTATTCCAAATTTTGGCCAAATCTTCTCTTGAAATAAAGATCACTGCCAACATCCAGATAAGCTGTTAATTTTTATGTTATCAAAAATATATATGTGCACCAACATTTGCCAGCCAATCGACACAGTATGACTTAGCACGGAACTTTGTTTAAAAAAGACTGAAAACAGCAAAATTTCATTCGATCTTTCAACGAAGCTGCTCACCATGCAAGGGCTTAAATTTTTATCTCAGCAGTGTTCCTTGAACTGATGATGGCCCGTTAATATATTGTCTATTTGTCTGCAAAAAAAAATTACCTCGGTCATAACTCTTAAATGATGTGACACCGAATTACATATTTCATATGTGTATTCCTTGTTACAAGGCCCTACTTGTATTCCTATTGATACCAAAAAAGTTGACCCCGGAGGATTAAATTCCTCCTATTGAAAACTTATACCTTGGTAAAAGCTCTTGAACTGTTCAGTGAATTTATGACTTTAATCTTAAAATATTTCACGTGTATTCCTTGTTCACGAGTATCTTTCTACTGGCACCAAAAATTGACCTTTTAACCATGACCTTGGAGTTTGACTTACTTTTGAAAAACTTTAAAGTTGACCATAACTCTTGAATAGTAAGGGATTCCGAGGGCTGTCGGGCTTAGGGTTATCCTTATGGCAAGACTTTTCCATTGATACCAAAATAATTCGATTTTATGACCTTGTCCTTTGAGAATGACCTACTGTCTTTAACCTCGCTTGGCCAAAAACTCTTGAATGGTTTGCGATATGGCTATCATATTTTACAAGTGTATTCTTTATAGAGCGACCTTTGCATTGGTAAACGATTTTTTGCAAGATTTTCAAGGGGGTCCAAATCGTTGGGAAGAAAGGAGGGTTTCCAGCAGGCAGCCTATGGTCAACTGAGAAACGTAAAAAAAAAAAAAACAGAGAGAGAGAGAGAGAGATGGTTGTCAAAGGACCTGTAACGATAAGGTGTAAAATCTGCCCGAAAATAATGAAATTTCAAAGTATATCATCTCTTTCATCAAGTTGGTAAAATACTTTAAAAGACAAAACCCCTTCAAAATCTGAAGAAAATTTTTCATGAAATTGCTCTAATAGAGAGATATTTGAGTATAAATGTGCTTATTTTGTGTAGAAATCAATGAAAATCTGAAAATTTTTCATAAAATATCGTCCTCTCCCTTGAAACACAACACCACTTCTTCCTAAGATGTATTTTCATAATACAAATTTTCTGTAAAAAGGGGAGTTGTGTTTCAAAAAAAAGGGGGGGGGGACAAAAATGCAATTGGGCGGGTAGGGCTGAAGGAAAGATTTGAAATTAACAGAGAATTAGTAATTGGTATTTGATTCGCTTTCGGCAAATAGTTAGCTTCTTTTTTAATAGTTTCGAATTTATCAATTTTCAACAAAAAATATTCGTTGTTGTTTACTTTTTTCACTAACAAACTCCTTTATTTTACTTTTGGGCATTGTTAATTCAACAACCCCTCGCAATAAAAATTAACAATTAGCATTGACGACTGAAGTACCAGTCAGTCTTTGGAAAATGCTTAAAACTTCCTCGACAACATTCACAAAGTATTTAGAAAATGTAATAATGGCAAATGTAAAAGGAATACGATTTTATATATTGAAAAAAACTGATTCAAACTATTTATATAACGGCGGCACTGTTAATTGTACAATATAAGTGAGAGAGAGTGTTCGATTATATGTTTACGGTTTGATAAATTTTGAGAAAATCATGTTTTAGCACGATATTTCTTATTGAATCTTCTCATAGTAGTTCATTTTAACATTTCGATCAACAAAAGAAACGATTGTTAGAAAATTTTCGACATTTCACTCGTATTATCTATATCATAAAAAGACCCCCATCCTCACTTCTACATAAAATATAGCTTATTTCTCATACTTATGTCAACTAAACTACTATAGTTGATTAAAGATACCTGAAATGAAATAATTTCACGTACATGACACAATTTAAATTATAATTTTAATTGGGCCGGTTATCGCAAGTAAAAACTGGGCAGATTACGGTTCTTAACGTTACAGGTCCTTAGTTCCAAGTCCACCCTTGTCCATCTTTTGTTATCTCCATTTACATTATCCCCTACCATGGAACTTTTAACATTTTTACCCATTTTCTTAATGGGGTGCTGCTTATATAGAGGAGGGATTTCCGCAGAAAGAAAGAAAGAGTCCCCCTCCCTCTAGATCCATTAGATATTTTGCAGTCCCTCCCTGGGATTTATATTTACGCCCGGACCACATGCGGACCAACAATTACTTGACATATGCAATGATAACAACTTACATCAAATGACAGACAAGCCAACACGAAATAATAGAATTTTAGATCTCTTCTTCACAACAAACCCTACAAATATGAATAAAATAACAACATTACCACCCATAGGAAAGGCAGACCATGACATAGTATACATTGAAATAGACATCTGGCTTAGAAAAGTTAGAGAAACACCAAGAAAATTGTACAAATATAACCAGGCAAACTGGACAAATATCAAATTAGACTTGGAAACAACATACAAAACACTCATGGAGAACCATAACAAAAGTGTTGACGAGCTATGGAACACCTTCAAAGTAAATTTAATCACATCAGTTGAGAACAATGTACCACACAAAATGATTACGTACAAACACAGACTCCCATGGGTCACTGACAAACTACGCAGACTCATAAATAAGAAGAACAAAGCATATAGAAAACGTAAAGAAAATCCAAACAAATTTAAAGACCTAAAGAAAACAGTCCAAAAAGAATTAAGAAATGCTTATTGGAATTACATTGAAAAGATGATTTGCGACTTACCTCTTAATGACCCAGACCAATTTGAAACATCTAAAGCAAAACCTAAAAACTTATACACTTACATCAAGAGCAGACGTACAGAAAATACAGGCATATCACCACTTAAAAATGACGGAATCCTAGTAACAGACACAACAGAAAAAGCCAATATACTAAATCACCAATTTCAATCAGTATTCACACACGAAACAGACACAGACATCCCAAACAAAGGTACTAGCCCACACCCCAAAATGTCACAAATAACAATAAATAATTCTGGCATACTTAAACTCCTTGCAAACATTAGCCCACATAAAGCATCTGGTCCAGACAAAATAAATGGTAGGGTACTCAAAGAACTCAAAGAACATGTGGCACCAATACTTACATTCATATTCACAAAGTCACTTAACACAGGAGAAACACCTAAAGACTGGAAGCAAGCAAACATTGCACCCGCATACAAAAAAGGAGACAAGTACAAAGCAATAAATTACAGACCAATATCCTTAACTTGCATATGTTGCAAGTTAATGGAACACATCATAACAAGTAACATAATGACACACCTTGAACAACACAACATACTATATAATTTACAACATGGCTTCAGAAAATCCCGCTCCTGCGAAACACAGCTTATTGATTTCATACAAGAACTATCCACAACAAATGACAAAAACATACAGACAGACCTGATCATAATGGATTTTGCTAAAGCATTTGATAAAGTTCCCCACCAAAGACTACTATATAAACTCGACTTCTATGGAATTGAACAAAACACACTTAATTGGATAAAATCATTTCTCACAGATAGGACACAAACAGTAGTAATTAATGGCACACAATCTATATCAGTTCCAGTAACTTCCGGAGTGCCCCAGGGCACAGTCCTGGGGCCAATACTTTTCTTAATATACATAAATGACTTCCCCGAATACTTAACATACAGTAAATTAAGACTCTTTGCCGACGACAGCATAATTTATAAAGACATACACGAACAAGATGACTGTGACAAACTACAACATGACCTTGACGCAGCTGCAAAATGGGAATCGGATTGGCTTATGGCCTTCCATCCCGACAAGTGTACAAAACTCACAATATCACACAAAAAACAAAAATACACTCACCACTACATACTACACAACCATATATTAGAATCAGTCGACCATGCAAAATACTTAGGCATTACACTACAATCAGACCTCAAATGGAATACACACTATGACAATATCATCTCAAATGCAAATAAAACACTAGGTTTTCTAAAAAGAAATTTACAAACATCAAACACTGAAATAAAGTCAAGAGCATATCAGGCACTAATCCGACCAAAACTAGAATACAGTTGTACAGTTTGGGACCCACACACATCACAGTAAAAACAAAAAATTGAAATGACACAACGAAGATCAGCACGATATGTATACAACAACTACCACAACACAAGCAGCGTAACAAACATGATTAACACATTACACTGGCCTACACTTGCAGAGAGACGACTTAAAACCCGACTCATTACTAGTATGTTTTATAAGATTGTTCATTGTTTAGTAGCTATTCCATCCGACATCCTCATCCCTACACACACTAGAACTCGACAACACCACACACAGACATATAGACACATAAGAGCAAATAAAGAAACATACAAATGGTCCTTTTTTCCACACACTATCATACAATGGAATCTTTTACCAAATGCAATAGTTACATCCCCTACAGTAGATTCCTTCAGAGAACAGCTTACACCTGCTGTTCTCTGTAATATTATGCAGTAAAATTCCAAGTCTAAATTCTTTTTTATCCATTTTTAATCACATTTTTGTACATATTATAGCACACAAATACTTTGTTAAATAGGTCACGCATGCGCACAGTATGTAATCTTCAACGAATTGAAGTTTTGCTGTAAATAGAAGAAGAAGAAGGAAAGATCGTCCGGTATTCGTATATATATGCGCTACTAGAGGCACAGGCGGTCTTTCGGTCTGTGGTCCAGACTCCCTCCCAATAAAAATCAAATCGTCAATAGATTTTAAGATAGATTAAGAACAATTATGTTTTTTTAAAGTCCTTGATTTCGCTAAACTAATCGACTTGTTATATGAGGGCGAAACAATGGGACGAATGGGGAAAATGCGAAACATCCCAAGACGAACTAGATTATTGGCAAAACTTGTCGTAACCGCCCCAAGGATGAATGTGGGAATAGGCGAAATGACCAAGCATCTTTTCACTCTTTGCACAAAACAAAACAAATCGACATCTCCCTTCAATACAGCTTGAAGCCTTCTTCAAATATGTCTGGGTAAGAATATGGAAAGTTCAAATACATTTTCATACGGGGAGTCATTACAGACTTATGACACGGCGTAACAGATTCATACCCCCCCCCCCTTAATTTCAATGGAAACTGAGGCCATGAGGAGCTTCTTTAATATTTGTCTAGCGCAACCTGAGGTTGCGCTAGACAAAAATTAAAGAAGTTCCTCAGTTTCCATTGAAATTACCCCCCCCCCCCAAGTCCTGCTACTGTGAAAAAGATGGGTACCCTTTTTGCACTGACAAGTTATCATCTTGTTCTGTACTCGGACAAGTTGACCCAAGACGATTGTTGGTTACTGTTGTGTATTGTTACTATCCGCGCGGCTCACTTTTGAAACTGAATAAACACAATTTTGACTACT
Source organism: Pinctada imbricata (assembly GCA_033119305.1). Taxonomy (NCBI): domain Eukaryota; kingdom Metazoa; phylum Mollusca; class Bivalvia; order Pterioida; family Pteriidae; genus Pinctada; species Pinctada imbricata. The sequence continues at coordinate 9,082,333 of VSWD01000008.1, forward strand.
TTATGATGCAAAAATGTAAATGAGCTTGATACCTTTCAATGGATCTTGCTTAGTTGTAAATTTTGGTATATGTTATATGATAGTGAATACATGTACGCCCAATTTAACTATATAAACAAAACAAGTTTTAGATGGGCCATTTCCCATGCTAATTTTTCCCGTAACGTCGTGACGCTCTCCATGGGCTCAATGTTAAACTCGGCGACGTCACGCTAAAATTTAACATCGAAAACCCCCTATCTAAAACTTATTTTGTCTGTATAATATGATAGCATAAATCCTCGACCATGTAACAATTATAGCAAAATTTACGACTAAGTGAGATCTATTCAATGATATAAATTTTATTTTAATTGTTGCATGACAAAGTTATCAAAATCTCGTTTATCCAGTTTCCGAAGTGAGCCGTGCGGACAGTAGGGTATGACTTGTTACTGCTAGGGCTGAGCGGTTTTATCACGGTACCGGTATATTGCGATACGAGGCTTCGCAATACGTACCACAGTATTTGTTTTCAAAAACCGGTTTTTGACGATATTTTTAATCTTCATATTTTTAAGTTGTTTTTTGAAAATTATGAGAGAACACAAATTCCAACTCAAAATACAACAATAGGATAATTCAAATTCTCAACGGTGGATATAATTTCAAAGGTGGATATAATTTGTATCTTCATGTCGTTATGGTATTCATTTAAGATACATGTATGACCTCTAAGTTAGAACGTCGTGAATTTCATCGTGCGCATTGAATCTATTCCACCTCGTATTTTTAATTTTTCGTCCGATAACAGCGATGATAAAACCTACAATTTTCTGACTAGCCACTTTTAAACACAACTAATTCAAAAAAGAAGCTTCAGTACTTTGCTGCTCAGCCTAATACTATAGATGCCAAGGAATTTGTTTGACCTTTAAAATGCAAACGCCAACACACTGCACATCCTCTCCTTTGTTTTATGTCAAGGAGAAAAGTAAATCTTTTGACTTCGAATGTTATAGGACTGTCAAATTTGTCTGCACGTCATGTCCATCAAGCATTTTCATATTTTTTTAATGAAATTTTGAAAGCAAATTGAAGTTGGAAAGTGAAAATTATAAGGAATCTCAATGTTATAAAATATTGCAATATATTGCGATATTTTTCCAAATATCGCAATATTATTAGTTATACAGTGTTTTACAGGGAGGATACAGAAATATATTGGGTCAATGAAAAAAGTTGTATTGGGCGAGGCGAAGCCGAGCCCAATACAACTTTTTTCATCGACCCAATATATTTTTGTATCCCCCCTGTAAAACACTGTATAACAAATTTATCCCACCGATGGCTTTTGGCTTGCGTATGTAACGTCAACATATTTTAAAGCATTTCGGTGACGTCAATATCGTAAAGCGTCTTAGTACAAGCGGGATATCAAAATAATATCCTGTCAGTAAAATTATACAACATAATATTTGGTTCTTCTCAACCAATCAGATTGCAAGAAATTTGCAAGAGGTGGGATAAATCGCAATACAAATTTGAGCTGCGATACTCAGCCCTAGTTACTGCGCAACGGGGAAGTAATATTTTGCTATCTTCAAATCACTTCTCCATTGCGCTGTATCTTTTGTCCTGTTCACTAAATCCAGAGCACCCTGTTTTGACGATTTATCTTGTGGTCTCAGGAAATTTGCTATAAATTATTGTTTCGGAGAATTTACCTCCTTTAGTTGACATGTAACTGGAAATTAATAGAGATGTGCGATGTTATGGTTACTGGTATACCGGTATTTTGCGATATAAAAATCAAATACCTGCATTTTACGAATATTATAATTGTTATATCATAGCTGTATTTGCTTTTGGAAATAATGAATTGAACGTAATACATAAGAAAAATGCTTGAAACATAAAAATTACCTTTTGAAACCGCAATGTACAGTACAGAATCAGTTGACTAAATTATAAAACCTGGACTGAATCAAGTTATCGCATATCATAGGTCATTTTATTGTTTTGCAAAAGCCTTCGGAGTCCACAAATAACATAATGTGATTCACAAATATTAACAGTTCTATATCTATCTGTCTTCACATTCTATGGTACTTGTAAAATTATTGTGAAAGATCACTTAAAAGTTTTAACCGGAAAATTGTGTCAGTTTTGGTTTGAAGTATGGCGGATCAGAAAGCGTATAATGTCGTCAAAAATGCAAAGGCTAAAGCTTATGTTTGAAAATAAAGCCTGTTGTCATGAAACACGAATGCCCCTGGTAGCATCTTTGTTAGTATAGACACTAATTTTTGTTAAGTACATGTATGCGAAAGGTCAAGGTCAGGGTCACTTGGTTAAAAGTTTTTGGTTTCGATGGAAAATTATTCCCAATGTTAGATTTTTGTAAAGTAGGTCAAAGGTCAAAGTCCAGGTCAGGAGGTAAAATTTTTTTGGTATCATTGGAAAGGTCTTGTCACAAGGAATACACATGTGAAATATGAAAGCCCTATCACTTATCATTCAAAAGTTATGCCCAATGTTAACGTTTTTGAAAAGTACAAATGTATGTCCAAAGGTCAAGGTCACAAGGGAGGTAAAAAAATTTGGTATCGTAGGAAAGGTCTTGTCACAAGGAATACACATGTGAAGTATGAAAGGCCTACCACTTACCCTTCAAAAGTTATGCCCAATGTTAAAGTTTTTGAAAAGTAGGTCAAGGTAATGAGGTCAAAAAATTTGGTATCAATGAAAAGGTCTTGTCACAAGGAAAACACATGTGAAATATGAAAGTCCTATCACTTACCATTCAAAAGTTATGCCCAATGTTAAAGTTTTTGAAAAGTAGGTCAAAGGTCAAGGTAATGAGGTCAAAAAATTTGGTATCAATGAAAAGGTCTTGGCACAAGGAAAACACATGTGAAATATGAAAGTCCTATCACTTACCATTCAAAAGATATGCCCAATGTTAAAGTTTTTGAAAAGTACATGTACATGATAGGACAAAGGTCAAGGTCAAGGTCTCGAGGTCAAAAATTTTGGTATCAATGGAAAGGTCTTGTCAAAAGAAATACACATGTGAAATATGAAAGCCTTATCACCTCCCATTCAAAAGTAATGTCCAAAGTTTTTCAGACAAACAGACAGACAGGCCAAAAATTATATGCCCCCGAATCTTTCCGGGGACATAAAAAAGGGAAAATAACTGAAAAGTATTAGTTTTCATAAGGCTGAGTCTACCGTATATATACATGGCGTTATTTTGCTATGAACGCCAGAGAAGCAAGGATGGATTTTACTTAAAATCATTATAGATCATTGTTTTTAGCTCTACTGGTCAAAGACCAGTCAAGCTTATGCAATACCATGTTGTCCGGCGTCCGTCCGTCCGTCTGTCTGTCTGTCTGTTAACAATTTTTTATGCCCCCGGAATCACAGATTCGGGGGCATATAGTTTTTGGCCTGTCCGTCTGTTTGTCTGTCTGTTTGTCTGTTTGTCTGTTTGTCCGAACTAAAAACTTTAACATTGGGCATAACTTTTGAATGGCAAGTGATAGGGCTTTCATATTTCACATGTGTATTCCTTGTGACAAGACCTTTCCATTGATACCAAAATTTTTGACCTCGTGACCTTGACCTTGACCTTTGACCTACTTTTCAAAAACTTTAACATTGGGCATAACTTTTGAATGGTAAGTGATAGGGCTTTCATATTTCACATGTGTATTCCTTGTGACAAGATCTTTCCATTGATACCAAAATTTTTGACCTCGTGACCTTGACCTTAACCTTTGACCTACTTTTCAAAAACTTTAACATTGGGCTTAACTTTTGAATGGTAAGTGATAGGGCTTTCATATTTCACATGTTATTCCTTGTGACAAGACCTTTCCATTGATACCAAAATTTTTGACCTCGTGACCTTGACCTTGACCTTTGACCTACTTTTCAAAAACTTGAACATTGGGCATAACTTATGAATGGTAAGTGATATGGCTTTCATATTTCACATGTGTATTCCTTGTGACAAGACCTTTCCATTGATACCAAAAGGTTTGTCCTCGTGACCTTGACCTTTGACCTACTTTTCAAAAACTTTAACATTGGGCATAACTTTTGAATAGTAAGTGATAGGGCTTTCATATTTCACATGTGTATTCCTTGTGAGAAGACCATTTCATTGATAGCAAAAAGTTTTGACTTCGTCACCTTGACTTTGACCTTTCACTTACTCAACAGAAAATGGCGTTTATACTAACAAAGATGCCACCGGGGGCATTCGTGTTTCACAAACACAGGCTTTATTGTGATCGCAACTCCTCTGAAACCATAAACGATAGAAAGCTAATTCTTTTTGCATTTAGTTTGGTCCATGGTCTAGTTATGCACCTGATATTTTGTTTGAGCCTCTGACCCCCAGGGTCTTCAAAAATGGGTGTGGTCATTTTCTCCTATACAAGTCTATGTAATCTAGTGAACACCAATTCTCAGAAAGTATAATTCATAGAGAAATAATTCTTTTTGCAATATAATCAGTCTCTGGTCTAGTTGTGCACCTGATATTTTGTTTGAGCCTCTGACCCCCAGGGTCTTCGAAAATGGGTGTGGTCATTTTCTCCTATATAATTCTCAGAAAGTTTAATTGATATAGTGATAATTCTTTTTGAAATATAATCAGTCTCTTGTCTATGGGTGTGCCTGCTATTTTGTTTCAGCATCTGACCTCCAGAGTCTTTGAAATGGGTGTGGTCATTTTCTCCTATGTAACTCTATGTAATCTAGTGAACACCAGTTCTCAGAAAGTATAATTGATACTGTAGAGAGATATTTCTTTTTCCATTTCCATGAGTCTGTTGTCTGATTGTGTGCCTAAGATTATGTTTAAGATTGACCTGTCTTTGAAAATGGTGTGGTATTTTTCTCCTATATAAGTCTTTGTAATCTTGTGAACACCAGATCTCAGAAAGTTTACCGGTAATTCATGAAGAGTACATTCTTTTTGCATTATTATGTGTCTGTGGTGTAGATGTGCATCTGATATTTTGTGTGAGCCCCTGTCCCCAGGGTCGGATTCAGTGAGTTTAACAAAACAGCCAGTAGAGCTTCAGTCTCATCAGAGACTTCTGGTTTACACTTGATAAAGGCCAAGGGGCGGAAAATTTGTGTATTTGAGTGTTTGTGTTTTTATTTATTTTCATTTACTTATTTTTAATGCACTAATTACGTGTAGAGCCAATGTCTTTTTGACCGCAGAAATTGCTCTCACAAAACACGTATGGACGTAATTCTGTCAGCATCAATACTTTCAATATATTCAATACACAAAATAACCATGACCAAAAAACAGATAAGTACGCAAAAGAAATAAAGAATATACATAGGCGTATATACATTGTTACACAGATGACTATCGCAGTCTAAAAAAAATGGCAACACAAAAGAGGAATTTTATAAAACCGAAAACCAAGGTCGCTGGTCTTGTTGTTCAGTGTACAGGGGATGACAGAGTCAGTTATGCTTCTGTAAAGGGAAAATATGAAGTTTTGGGGTTTTTACAGATTTTTAGCTCTACTGGTGAAAGACCACTCGAGCTTATGCGATCACCCTTTGTCCGGCGTCCGTCCTTCTGTCTGTCCGTCCGTTAAACTTTTCTCATGAACGCAAATTCTCTGAATATATGAATGGTAAGAAATTAATCCCTTTTTGCATTATAATGGGCCTATGGTCTAGTTGTGCACCTGATATTTTGTTTGGGACCCTGACCCCAAGGGTCTTGGAAAATGGGTGTGGTCATTTTCTCCTACATATCTCAATGTAATCTTGTGAACACCAATTCTCAGAAACTATAATTGATAGGAAATAAATTCTTTTTGCATGATGATAGGTTTGTAGTCTAGTTGTGCACCTGATATTTTGTTTGGGCCCCTGACCCCCAGGGCCTATGAAAATGGGTGTGGTCATTTTCTCCTATATAACTCTATGTAATCTTGTGAACACCAATTCTTAGAAACTATAATCAATAAGGAATCATCCTTTTTGCATTATAATAGGTTTTTGATCTAGTTGTGAACCTGGTATTTTGTTTGAGCCCCTGACCCCCAGGGTCTTGGAAAATGGGTGTGGTCATTTTCCCCTATATGACTCAATGTAATCTTGTGAACATTAATTCTCAAAAAGTAAAAATGATAAGGAGTCAATTCTTTTTGCATTGTAATGGGTCTGTAGTCTAGTTGTGCACATGGTATATTGTTAAAGCCCCTGCCCCCACGGTCTAGGAAAAAGGGTATGGTCATTTTCTCCTATATAACTCAATGTAATCTTGTGAACACAAATTATCAGCAACTATAATTAATAGGGAATAAATTCTTGTTGCATTATATTGGGTTTGTAGTTTAGTTGTACACCTGATATTTTGTTTTGTCCCCTGTCCCCCAGGGTCTTGGAAAATGGGTGTGGTCATTTTCTCCTATATAACTCAATGTAATCTTGTGAACACAAATTCTCAGCAACTATAATTAATAGGGAATTAATTCTTTTTGTATTAAAATGGGTTTGTGGTCTAGTTGTGCACCTGGTATTTTGTTTGAGCCCCTGCCCCCAGGGTCTTGGAAAAGGGTGTGGTCATTTTCTCCTACATAACTCTTTGTCTGTGAACACCAAGAAATGATAGAGTTTGTTCTCTTTGCATATTAATCAGTATATTATATAGTATTGTTGTGCAACTGATATTTTGTTTGAGGTTCTGACTCCCAGGGTCTTAGAAAATGGGTGTGGTCATTATAACTTTACGTTATCTTGCGAACACCTATTCTCAGAAAATACAATTGATAGAGACCTAATTCTTTTTTCATTATAATAAATCTGTAATCTAGTTGTGCAACTAATATTTTGTTTGAGTTCCTGACCCCAGGGTTTTGAAAAATGGGAGTCGTCATTTTCTCTTACGTAATCTTGTGAACACCAATTCTCAGAAAGTATAATTGATAGAGAGTTAATTCTTTTTGCATTAAAATGGGTCTGTAGTCTTGTTGTGCGCCTGATACTATTTTTTAGCCCTTGACCCTTGGAGTCTTGGAAAATGGGTTCTGACATGAATGCTACCAAACAACCAGGAGGGCTTCAGTCTCGTCAGAGACTTCTACTTTGAGTTACATGTGTTGGAAATTTGTTAAATTTGGCTAGAATGGAGTATAGCTTTAAGGAATTATAAGCGTTATTTCTGAATTTTTTCCAGGAACTGGATACAATACACAGAAAAATCGCAAAAACCATGAATTTTAGGCCAATTTTTGTTAACTTTTTCTGCAAACATGTGTGATATTTATTATTAATAGCAATCTTAACATGACCTTGAGACTAGTATCCTATAAAAGCTGTAGATATAACGAACAGATTGATATATGGTATATTCTAATATGACTTGATTCTTTTTCCCTATTAAGACAACAGACGCGAGCCGGGCTCTATTCTCCAATATAGGCCCTATAGCGATAAGCCACGCCTACCCATTTTCTGAAAGCAGAATAACCGCGTCCTCAGCCAATCACATTTATCACCTTGCCGCTGACGCGGCTCGGTAATAAATGGACAGAATGTTTTTCGCCATATTGGAATATATGTATTTTCCTTCACATGCAGCTTGCAGACAAAGAGAGATAACTCTTATCAAAAACACTTCATGAGTTAATATTTCATTGGTTAAACAAGAAATTGTTATTTCGTGTTCAAAAGTATAAAATAATAGATAAGTTAAAAGTTTGCGGACAAAGAGAGATAACTCTTGTCACAAACTCTTCATGAGTTCCTATTTTGTTGGTTAAATAAGAAATTATTATATCGTGTTCTAAAGTATAAAATATTTACAAGGTATGGGCCAGGTTCTAGTAGTAACCTACCATTGACAACAGAGACATACTTTACACCCTCTTGATAAGTCCTAAATACGAATGACAATATCAATTACCTACATAGAACACATTCTTATCACTTAAAACTTGTGAATTTGATGAAAGAAATGTATTAAACTTATAAATTACTGATGTGGCAAAAAATCAACTTTAAGTCAAAACTTGAACATAACCTCAAGCAGCTTTAACAACAATTATATTTAGATTACTATTGGAAATGCATTTATTTTAATACACCCTGCACAATTAACATCAGCTTCATAATCATCTAGATTATGATCCATTTCATCTTACTTATTACTTAACCTTCATTAACTCTGTACCTTCTAGCTAACTGAGGGGTACCATAAGGGGTACTAATCATCACCCTCTATTATAATTATACATACCTCAAATAGCAGTTGTCCGCCACTTGATGAGTTCCGGTATTAAGGCATGTAAGAAACATTATTTTTCCTAGATACAGCGCTGCCTAAGGTCCCCATCCTCAATTTTGTAAAACCCTCTTCCCCTCATACGGACTACAGGGGACAGAGCGCTAGATTGTGTAGGGATGGTCAAGCACAATTCAACACTTAATGTCTTGCAAGTGGGTCAAGTTCATGTCACATTTTGAGGCTCAAACAGGTAAAACATAGTCAGATGGGATGCTTTGTTCTTGAACTGTGAAGTTTATAAAATAAAGGTGTTAGCCTCTGTACTGTACGGGGATTGTGAATTAATTTTTTTCTTGGCAATTTTAATATTTTTTTTTATTAAAGATATACATATAGTATATTGAATTTGTTAATTTTCATTATTTTGTCAGTAAACTGAATTAATTATCTGTAAATTGTAATAACTAATTATACAGACATAAAGTAGCTCATAATTGCATGTTTAATGTATTATTGAAGTTTTAAAATCAAGTTATCTTAAGATTAATTGAGATATACAAAAGAAGCAGTTTTGAATCACAAATTAAATTAGTACATGTACATTAATACACTTTTTGAAAACAAAGAGTAAATGGAATACCAAGTAGTCCTTACAAAGCTCATAATTTGACTTAAGACTAGTCCATAATGAAAAAAACCTCAGTCTACTATCCAATAGCTGATTTACCAGTAAACTCGTGAGACAGTCAAACACCGTCATAACAAAATTTCACGATATTTTCATGACTTCAAAATAAAAAAGCATGACAGCACATTAAGGTGCTTCAAGACTGTGCGATCAGATGACGTCACATGGAGAATTTTGCAAATGATGTGAATTCTGGTGTCTGTGTATTTAAAACCAAGGTTTTAACGGTCATATCTTTTATCTGGAAAATTGACAATTCTTCCTTCTAGATCAAAATGGATCTAGATCAGGGCATGATATAGTTGAATGGCCATTTTTTAGCTCACCTGAGCCAAAGGCTCAAGTGAGCTATTGTCATAGTGTTGCGTCTGGCGTCCGTCGTCCGGCGTCCGGCGTCTGTCGTCGTCGTCGTCGTCGTAAACTTTTCACATTTTAAACTTCTTCTCCAGAACGGCTGAAGGGATTTTGATGAAACTTGGTAGGTTTGAAGTACTCATGGTCCCCTACAAGTGTTGTTGTTTTTCGTCCGGATCTGTCAACAGGTGGCGCCACCACAGCAAAAGTAGGTCACGGGGGGTACCCTCCTTTGACAAACTTCTTCTTCAGAACCGAAGCATGTATCGACAAACCGAAAGCATCAGGATGATCTAGAGAGATGTCTTAAGAAGTGTTGTTATTTTTGGTTCCACTTCGAAGTCAAATTTTTGACGCGTTTTTGACGTCTTTTCGGACTTAGTCAGAAATGCACATTTTTGCACTATTTCTTTAAATAACTCAATAAGTGTATGATTTTACACACTCATTTACTACATATTTATCATATTTAACTTACTTAATGCTTTGATATGCATTTTATGCTTAAATTTTATTTTTTTGATTTTTTATGAATTTTTTTCTTATGTAAAAAGGAAGGGGGGGGTGATTTTCATACATTTTCTGCTTCTTTTCTATAACCACTCTTCAGATTGTCATGACATTTTGTAGATATGAGGTACTCATGCATGGTACCCTACAAGTGAAAGAATTTTGTCAAGATATCCACTTTTAGATTTTTAAGGAATATTTTTAGCTCACCTGAGCCATAGGCTCAAGTGAGCTATTGTCATAGTGTTGCGTCTGTCGTCCGTCGTCCGTCGTCGTCGTCGTCGTCGTCGTCCGTCGTCGTAAACTTTTCACATTTTAAACTTCTTCTCCAGAATGGCTGAAGGGATTTTGATGAAACTTGGTAGGTATGAAGTACTCATGGTCCCCTACAAGTGTTGTTGTTTTTCGTCCGGATCTGTCAACAGGTGGCGCCACCACAGCCAAAAGTAGGTCACGGGGGGTACCCTCCTTTGACAAACTTCTTCTTCAGAACCGAAGCATGTATCGACAAACCGAAAGCATCAGGATGATCTAGAGAGATGTCTTAAGAAGTGTTGTTATTTTTGGTTCCACTTCGAAGTCAAATTTTTGACGCGTTTTTGACGTCTTTTCGGACTTAGTCAGAAATGCACATTTTTGCACTATTTCTTTAAATAACTCAATAAGTGTATGATTTTACACACTCATTTACTACATATTTATCATATTTAACTTACTTAATGCTTTGATATGTATTTTATGCTTAAATTTTATTTTTTTGATTTTTTATGAATTTTTTTCTTATGTAAAAAGGAAGGGGGGGGGGGTGATTTTCATACATTTTCTGCTTCTTTTCTATAACCACTCTTCAGATTGTCATGACAATTTGTAGGTATGAGGTACTCATGCATGGTACCCTACAAGTGAAAGAATTTTGTCAAGATATCCACTTTTGGATTTTTAAGGAATATTTTTTTAAGATTGTACATAGGTATAATGTATGTTTTCCATGCCCAATGGACCCATGGGGAGTGGCTTCAAACCCCGGCGGGACCCCAACAAAATTTTTTTCCCCTTTTTAGCTCACCTGAGCCATAGGCTCAAGTGAGCTATTGTCATAGTGTTGCGTCTGTCGTCCGTCGTCCGTCGTCGTCGTCGTCGTCGTCGTCCGTCGTCGTAAACTTTTCACATTTTAAACTTCTTCTCCAGAATGGCTGAAGGGATTTTGATGAAACTTGGTAGGTATGAAGTACTCATGGTCCCCTACAAGTGTTGTTGTTTTTCGTCCGGATCTGTCAACAGGTGGCGCCACCACAGCCAAAAGTAGGTCACGGGGGGTACCCTCCTTTGACAAACTTCTTCTTCAGAACCGAAGCATGTATCGACAAACCGAAAGCATCAGGATGATCTAGAGAGATGTCTTAAGAAGTGTTGTTATTTTTGGTTCCACTTCGAAGTCAAATTTTTGACGCGTTTTTGACGTCTTTTCGGACTTAGTCAGAAATGCACATTTTTGCACTATTTCTTTAAATAACTCAATAAGTGTATGATTTTACACACTCATTTACTACATATTTATCATATTTAACTTACTTAATGCTTTGATATGTATTTTATGCTTAAATTTTATTTTTTTGATTTTTTATGAATTTTTTTCTTATGTAAAAAGGAAGGGGGGGGGGGGTGATTTTCATACATTTTCTGCTTCTTTTCTATAACCACTCTTCAGATTGTCATGACAATTTGTAGGTATGAGGTACTCATGCATGGTACCCTACAAGTGAAAGAATTTTGTCAAGATATCCACTTTTGGATTTTTAAGGAATATTTTTTTAAGATTGTACATAGGTATAATGTATGTTTTCCATGCCCAATGGACCCATGGGGAGTGGCTTCAAACCCCGGCGGGACCCCAACAAAATTTTTTTCCCCTTTTTAGCTCACCTGAGCCATAGGCTCAAGTGAGCTATTGTCATAGTGTTGCGTCTGTCGTCCGTCGTCCGTCGTCGTCGTCGTCGTCGTCGTCGTCCGTCGTCGTAAACTTTTCACATTTTAAACTTCTTCTCCAGAATGGCTGAAGGGATTTTGATGAAACTTGGTAGGTATGAAGTACTCATGGTCCCCTACAAGTGTTGTTGTTTTTCGTCCGGATCTGTCAACAGGTGGCGCCACCACAGCCAAAAGTAGGTCACGGGGGGTACCCTCCTTTGACAAACTTCTTCTTCAGAACCGAAGCATGTATCGACAAACCGAAAGCATCAGGATGATCTAGAGAGATGTCTTAAGAAGTGTTGTTATTTTTGGTTCCACTTCGAAGTCAAATTTTTGACGCGTTTTTGACGTCTTTTCGGACTTAGTCAGAAATGCACATTTTTGCACTATTTCTTTAAATAACTCAATAAGTGTATGATTTTACACACTCATTTACTACATATTTATCATATTTAACTTACTTAATGCTTTGATATGTATTTTATGCTTAAATTTTATTTTTTGATTTTTTATGAATTTTTTTCTTATGTAAAAAGGAAGGGGGGGGGGGTGATTTTCATACATTTTCTGCTTCTTTTCTATAACCACTCTTCAGATTGTCATGACAATTTGTAGGTATGAGGTACTCATGCATGGTACCCTACAAGTGAAAGAATTTTGTCAAGATATCCACTTTTGGATTTTTAAGGAATATTTTTTAAGATTGTACATAGGTATAATGTATGTTTTCCATGCCCAATGGACCCATGGGGAGTGGCTTCAAACCCCGGCGGGACCCCAACAAAATTTTTTCCCCTTTTTAGCTCACCTGAGCCATAGGTTACAGCTGATAATTCAACAAGTGACACATGCTCCAATGTCTTATTGATTGACCTTTCATGTGATATGATTCAATTATTTAAATTCTTTATACTTGTTTAGAATTTTATTTTTAAAGTCGGGAACAAGCCATTTTTTGCCGTGTAGGATCCAGATCCCAGTTATTTTTCAAGTACTTTCTTACCAAAAATAGGAGAAAAATTCTCAATTCGCACCGGCTTAAACACATTGACACTACTTTTGAATGTTTAGAAATTTTATTTGAATTACATAGAAAAAAATGCCGTAAAGATTAAAAGTACACAACTTTTTTAATATTTTTTCAAAGCCATGCACCTGGTTCTGGACCGGAATCATTCGAATTTTATGATCTGGATCTGAGGACCTATTTTCACACGTATTCTTCCACACATGTAGATGTCTCACACACTTTAAACTATATTCAAAATTTTATTTCATCTATCTAGTAAACAATCACGGGAAGACAATTCAAGATAAACATTGTGTGTATTTTCCACCAATTGTTGAAAATAATAAGAAAATAATCGGAACTATTTGACAGGACAATGACCTAGATAATGACCTGGACAATGACCTAGATAATGACCTGGACAATGACCTAGATAATGACCTAGCTATGCACCCGAAGGGGATTCCCCATGTACTAATGTGATACCTTTAGTACTGCGATACATTTCAGGAGATACAGTGCAAACGGAAAAGATTTTTATACTTGGAACACTTTCGTAATGGTTATCATTCATGTACTTGGAACACTTGCATGTACTTGTTATCATATATAAAGTTTGCTCGAATTTCCTCTGTCTTAGACTCTCTTAGATGAAGTAATTTACGGACTGATTTCTTGAAGAAACGTCTAATGAGTAATCTCTTCCTCTGGATTTTGAGAATGCATAGGACATTTAATATCTGAAATTCTTGAAAATAAATAATTCAGTTCAGACTTCCTGAAATCCTCCAATGAAATGTTGGACCACAGAAAGCTGTTATTTTATTAGAGAAAATAAATTATTATTCACAACCTTAAGCCACTGTGTTCGTCATCTTGTATGTATAATATTTCTAAGAGGAACACAGAGGCCTGAGGTTGTGAATAATAAAACATTTTCTCTCATAAAACGACAGGTTCCTGTGTTAAGACATTTGGGAATTTTTATCTGTTCAAATAATAGATACATTATGAGTTTTTATCGGACCAAATAATTTTTTGTCGGCAAATCCGATGCAACTGATACATTTCATGAACTCTCTCCGCTAACAACTTGTCCGTGTAACAGACCTATGATGAGGTAAAACTATTAGTTAACAGTAAATAACGATGTCGTAGGTCTGCTAGTTGGACAAGCTTAACAATTTCATGGGCCTTTTAATTTGTTTCAAACTGCGAAACCTAGAGAAACCACTTGAGTTGTTGAACAGCATATGCTGAAATACAACGCTCCTTCTCGCCTGTTGAAATATGCATAGGCAAGAAGCGCCGCATTTCAGCATATTTTACTGAAAATTATTTGTTCCAGTGGCTTCACTGGGTCATGAGGTTTGATACAACATACACTGCTTTTTTGGAAAACAAACTGGCCCAATTTCTGCACAACTCACTTGAATTGATAAATATTGGATCAAAATGATTTTAACTGTACGTTTCATGTATTTGAGATGAAATCAATACTATTCAAAAGCATAATTTATAGATTTCAGTGAATAAAGGCAAAACCGAAAAATCTTTGTTTTTTATGCCCCTGGAATAAAAGATTCGGGAGCATATAGTTTTTGGCCTGTCCGTCTGTCTGTTTGTCTGTCTGTTTTCCGAAAAACTTTAACATTGGGCATAACTTTTGAATGGAAGCTGGTGATAGAGGTTTCATATTTCACATGTGTATTCCTTGTGACAATACCTTTCCATTGATACCAAAATTTTTGACCTCATGACCATAACCTTGACCTTTCACGTACTTCTCAAAAACTTTAACATTGGGCATAACTTTTGAATGGTTAGTGATAGGGCTTTCATATTGTACATGTGTATTCCTTGTGACAAAATCTTTCCATTGATACCAATATTACGCTGACCCTGACCTCTCACATACTTAACAGAAAATGGCGTTTATACTAACAAAGATGCCGCTGGGGGCATTCTCGTTTCACAAACACAGGATTTATAATTTCTGGCATGCTAGCTATCAATAATGAAAGGTTTTGTGTTCAATTTTAAATAAACTTAATTTATGAAATCATTTCATTGTTTTATTCTTTTTCTGCTGCACACTAATGTGGAATGTTACAATATGATTTTATTTTTGATGTTGCATAATTGAACTATACTAGCTGGGCATATGACGTTGGACCACTTTATCCGTCCTTTCAAATCAGTAAAAAAGTTATAGTTATTGTTTTGAAATGTGACTATTTTTTCTTTTTTGTACTTTTAAAGGTTGTCTGAAAAAAAATAACTTCTCTGCATCCGGCAAAAATCTTTTTAGAAAGGTTGTGGGCTAAAATCCTGGTACTGGCACTATCAGTATTCAATGTCAGTATGTCAATTAGAGCGTGCATGGGTATCAGGTGAGCGTTGTGCCCCCTGGGGCTCTTGTTTACATTTGCCATTTGTTTTAAAATTACTTTTCAGTCATTGTAAGTGTTTTGAAAGGTAATAAGAACCTTGGTCTAGATCTCCTTACAATGGTAAAGAGGTGTTACACCCACTCTAACATGTCTGATAGAAATACTTTTCATGTTTTAATTCAAGTTTTCAATTATCTTACAGGGGCATGACCCAAGAGGGACCAAGTCCCATTTCAACTGCCTTGTTAAAAGGACTGAGCCAAAACATAGCCAGCAGATGTTTATCAGATCCTAGTAACAGCCTGTCAGACATTAAGATCAAAGTAGAAGATGAAACATTTCATTGCCACAAAGTCATACTTGCTGCTTATTCTGATTTTTTCTTGTCGATGTTTACGTTAGACTTTAAAGAAAAGCATCAGGAAGAAATAGCTCTGCAGATTCCAGTTGACGCTGATACATTTAGACTTACTTTGGATTTTCTATACGGGAGACGTGAACAGTTGGTGTCATATGACGAAGCTCTGCAAATTTTGAAGATTGCAGATTCTTTACAGATAGATTGTCTGAAGATCAAAGCTGAAAACTGTCTCATTGAAAAATTGTCCCTTCTTAACTGTGTTTATATGCTCAAAGTCGGCAGCACTTGGCATTGTGAACGCCTGATCAAGCAATGTTTGATCAGGATCTTGACTTACTTTGAGAGTAAGAAATTATACGAACTTGAGGATTTCAAAAACTTGGAGGAATCCGATGTTATATTGATACTGCAGGACAATGATCTATCTATTTCGTCAGAGGACGTTGTGGCTGATGCCATCATTACTTGGTTCCGACATGACGTGAGTCGCTGGCAGACATCTGCAGCTAAGGTTTTGAGATACCTACGATTTCCTTTAATTTCATCTGATCATCTCACTTCCCTCATCGAGCAGAATCCATTCCTCAATACAGATTCTGAGTGCTTTATGTACGTGAGGGAAGCACTGAGATACAATCTTCAGCTAGCCAGACGACATGAAATAGATTCCCCGCGTGTCCTCCATCGTAACTATTCAGACTTGGAAAATGTCATGTACGTGTTTCGAAGAAAAAGCCATCACATTGTTTCCTTCCAGAATAAAACTGCAAGGGACTTAAAATCTTGTAAGGAGGGAAAGTTCTATGCTGCTTGCCCATATGGAACTTCAATATTTTTTAGTGGCGGGGTTCAAACTGAAATGAGATTAGTAGAGTACGACATTTTGTTAGACAAATGGATAAAACGTCCATCTATACCTGCTTCCTATTTGGATCATAGTATGGTGGCAGTTGGAAATGAATTGTTTGTTCTAGGCATACAACGGGCCGTCTGGAAATACAATGTACATACTCAAACATGGAAGCATGCAGGGGAACTGTGTAATACTGTACAGCGCACTTCATCAACAGTGCAAGGCCATTCCATTCTGATCTTCGGAGGATATCGTGCAGATAAAACGTTTCACTCTAAGATTCAGTGTTTTGATACTGTGACGGGGGAATGCAAGGAGCTTCCCCATACTCTGGAATGGAAACATGCCAAATCCACCGCTTCAAACGGAATTGTGTATGTGGTAGACACAAAGGGAAAGATTATGACATTCTCTGTCGAGGCTGGGTTCCGAAATATCGGAACTTTCAGTGATTTCAATTTCAAACATTTTGACGTCTGCATCTTCGGGAAAATCCTGTATATTGTGACCCCGTGGAAGGAAAATGGAGATGACTATGACATGATAAGAAGATGGAGCCTTACTGAGAACACCGAGCTACGCAGAATGAAAACCAAAGCTGATGGTGGCTCCTTAGAGCATGTCATTAGCAGTGTGGCCAAGAAACCAGACCAAATATACCTCGGTGCAAGTTGCAGACCTGTGACGTTGGTGTCATCTTGAGGATCATCACACTGATAAGAAGTCAGACATGCAGTTTTACGTGAAATCCAGGTCGTTGCACATTCATAACTTTGAATCTTTTTCATGATTTCAGTGGTTTGTGTACTGTACATGTAGAATATTAGTAATACACCTGATGTATAGAATAGAAATCCTAGAGTAGGCACTGACATTTTTTTTTCAAATGTGAAATGGATAGCTTCACTTCACATATCTTAGAATTATTTTGATTTAAAAGCTGAAGTAGGTTATATCTTTCGAATCATGTGGGGCTTTGGAGTTTCTATATATTTTCCTCATAACAGAAGTTTTCAGTTAATGTATGAACATTCACCTAAAGCTCAAATAGCCATGGGTTTTCTCCTATGAACAAAAATATCTTTTTTCCATAATTTCAGTTGATCAAAAGTCTGCTCCAGAAGGATTTGTTGTCTTCTGAAAATTCTTTTTAAATGGAAGTTTACAGACTGATTGTGATAGTGCTTTCAATTTGACATGACGTAACCGGCATTATGTTCTGTTTTTGAGTTATTTTTTTTTTACTATTGTGTACCAAAAACTCAACACACCTCGTAAAAAGTTCGAATTGATCATATTAAACTTTAACATACGGTGTAAGATAGCATTTATGTATTATGTACATACATGTACTTCTGTACAATAAGTGAAACAAGTTTTGATATTGTTTTTGATAAATTACCTACTTAAACATAGGTATATGACATTCTGCAGCTTTATATTTGTATTTGTATCTTCTGCAATTAAATTTGTTACAAGGGAATTGTATCTATAACCATTGTTATTAGTCCACTAACGGCTCGCTGGAGCGGACTTGAAGTTTTTACATGTAAAATTCACATGTAGGTTTCTCATGACCAGATCTTTCATTTAATACCCTTTAACATAATGACCTTGACTTTGGAGTTGCACCTAACTTTTAAAAACTTTAAATTGGTCATACATGTATCTTACTATAGCATTGTCATTTTACCATCAAAAACCAACATGGCAAGTGATGTTGTCTGCTGACATGTCATAATACCCCCCTACACTGATGGACTGGGGAGTTCTGTCAAAGGCCATTTTGCATGATTCCTACAATTTCAGCGGGCAATTTTGTACGTCAGTCTGGACCATTACTTTTCTCTGTCCATATGGATGTGAAACATATTTCACAGAATAGTTTCCCAGGGCCAACTGAAATGTTGTAACCTAATGATTCGAGGTCGTAGGCCAAGGTCGATAATAGTACTTTCAGCCTAAAAAATCTGTTTGAACCAATATTACTTTTTACTGACAACAGAGATATGAATAATATTTCATAGAATTGTTGCCCAGAACCCAAAGAAATGTCATGAGCTTGATCCAAGGTCAAGGTCAAATGATTGAGTTCAGTTTTGATTTACAATTTCTAGGTCATAGGGTCAAGGCTACATGCAGGCTGATAAACCTTGTCTGGACTATTACTTTCTACTGACAACATGGAAATAAATACTAGTGATATTACACAGAATTGTTGTCCAGGGCCTAATGCTGTTTCTTGTCCTTGATTCAAGGCCAAGGTCTTAATCCAAGGGTAAAATACTACTGGGTTGAAAGCTCTTGTCAGTTGTCTGGACCATTTCTTTTCACAGGCCACATGGATGTGGATAGGATTTGACAAAATTGTTGCAAGGGCCAACAGGAATGTTGCTCAGAACCCAATGAAATGTCATGACCTTGGTCCAAGGTCACGGGCCCAGTTTTGATTTTAGTGTTGTAGGTCACAGGTCAAAGGTCAATATTATATGTAGGCTGAAAAGTCTTGTTTCAGACTATTACTTTAAACTAACAAAATGGAATTGTTGTCTAGAAGGGAGCTCAACTCGGTTGCAGTACCAACAGCAAAACACCTAATGAAAACACAGAGAAGACATACACAATAAGAGACGCAAAAGAGACAAGGAACAGTAAACACGACATCAAAAGACCAAACACAAAATAGTACTCATAAACCAACGAGACCAATAGGCAATCGGTGACGACTTGGGACGGCCATCTGCTACGTTTGTAGCAAATGTTGTGGTTATCTGGGTTACTGTGCGCACAACCCTCCCACTTTTCCGGTTACCCAAAAGTTCTCGAAGAACGGCAATGAGTCATGCCATAAGGTCTAAGGTCAAGGTCACAGTACTTGCCGGCTGTAGGATCTTGTCCCGAGCATTACTATCCACCATGTGAATA
Organism: Pinctada imbricata; assembly: GCA_033119305.1. Taxonomy (NCBI): domain Eukaryota; kingdom Metazoa; phylum Mollusca; class Bivalvia; order Pterioida; family Pteriidae; genus Pinctada; species Pinctada imbricata. Next base: position 9,101,657 of record VSWD01000008.1, read on the forward strand.
ATATTTCACAGATTTGTTGCCTAGGGCCAACTGATATGGCATAACCTTGTTTGCTAGTCCAAGATGACAGTACATATTACTTTTCACTGACAACAGATAAATAAATACTATTTCAATGAATTGCTTCAGGAATCGAGGAAATGTCATAACCTTGATCAAAGGTCAAGGTAACAGGCTTGGATTCGACACAGTGTGTTAGGGTGCGTGAATATGTGGGTGGGTCCAAACAAGCTTGTGTCCTTGTAAATAGCAATTCTAGAAGTCACAACTTACTTTGGATTTTCAACAAACTTTGCGTTTATTGAGTTGCCCATTGTGTGAGGATGGCACATTTATTTTCAAAGTCAGGGGTCAATGTCACAAACTGTAGAAATAAAAAGAAACAAACTGTGTGGACACTAAAGAGGTCACAAGTTTACTTCAAATATTCATCAAACCTTATACACATGGGATATCCATAGCAAGAGGACTTATGTGCATCTTTTGGTTTGCATTAGCAGAGATGATATTATAGGTGAAGGTAAAAAAAAACAATAATAGAACAAAATTGTGGATACCCAGAACCCGAGAGGTCACATTTCAATTCGGAAAATCATTGAACTTTACATGTGAGTTGCTAATGTTAAGATTCAAGGTCAGGTCAGGGGATAAGGTCATGAATGATAATAATAGAAAATTCTTGTAGACACGGCAGAGGTCACAGTTTATCTTGGATTTTCATCCAACTTTGCATGTGAGTTGTCCAAAACGACGCTTATTGATTTCCAAGGTCAGAGAGTAAAGGTACATACTTGTTCATAAAAGAAATAGAAATTATGGAATTCTTGTAGACACTGCACATTGAGGTCACATTCTACTTGGATGTCCATCCGACTTTTTACTTGATATATACCTATGGATTTCCAAGGTCAGATGTAAAAGGTCAAAGTCATAATGAAGATTGAAAGGAAACTGTGACCTCTAGTGTCCACACGATTATTCTATTACCGTTCATTGTGACCTTGATCTTTGACATCTGACCTTGAAAATCAACAGGTGTCATAAAAGGCAGTAATAGAAACCCCTTTTGGTACAGTTTACTTTGGATGTTCTTCAAGCTTGGAACTTGAATTGTCCGTGAGAAAGTACGACACCTTGTAGTTTTCTAGGTGAAGGTCACAATGGGTAATTGTAGAAAATCCTTGTGAGTAGTTCATATGCCAATTTCACTTGCGATATTAATCAAATTTTGACTATGATAGTACGGTGACCAAAGAGCTAAATTTTACAGTTTAGTCGACAGAATAGTACATGAGTAAATTATATGTCGAATGAAACTAGAAGTAATGTACTTTCAAAATATCAATGTCGTCAAAAGGTTTGAATGTACAAACATTCCATTTTCAGGGGTCAAAGGTCAAAGGGGTCATTCAACATAGATTACGTATTTCTGGTCTTTTTCACACAGAAAAGAAATATTGATGACAACAAAATTGAATTTTCTGTACAAATTGCATCTACAGGATAATATTCCAATCTTATCCTTAACATAAAAAAATCGTGATGACATAAAATCTGTATTGATTACGTCATTGGTAGCTATTTTTAGAACAAATTAAAAATGTGAAGATTATAATTCCTTAAGAATGAAATATTGTACAAAAACGGAGGACAAATATTTGTAAATTTTATCTTCCATCATGGAAAAGAAGGGTTTGCTAAATATCTCCCGCAGCATAATTGCAGGGGGTATAACGCAACCGTTGGTGTGTGTTTACGAGAGTGTGTAAGGGTGACTATGTGGGAGTAGGAGGGTGTATTTGTGCACGTCATGTTCTTTTATACAGCCTAGGAGGCACAATTTTGATTAGATCTTGACCAAACTTCATACACTTATTGCATTTGACAAGAGGAAAAAGCCTTTTGATTTTCAAGGTCATGGGTCAAAGGTCAAGGTCACCGGTTGAAAATTTTATAAATCCTTTTATACAGCCTAGGAGGCACAGTTTTTATTGGATATTGACCAAACTTCAGACACTAATTGCTTATAACAAGAGAAAGAACACTATAGATTTTCAAGGTCATTGGTCAAAGGTCAAGGTCACAAGCTGGCAATGTTAGCTTAGCTTAGCCTGGAGGGCGCAGTTGATTGGATCTTTACTAAACTCTTATTTCTTATAACAAGTGAAAGAACTCTATTGTTTTTTCAAATGTAAGGTCAAGGTGACAGACTGGAAATGTTTTAATTAAAATAATTTTATACAGCCTAGAGGGTGCAGTTTGAATTTGATCTTCACCAAACTCAATACACTTGTTGGTTATGATAGGAGAGAGAACTCTTTATTGATTTTCAAGGTCATGCATCAAAGGTCAAGCTCACAGATTAGAATTTTAAAAATCTTTTAATACAGCCCCGATGATACATTGGAGTTTACCAAACTCCATACACTTATTGTCTAAATCAAGAGGAAGAACCCTTTTGATTTTCAAAGGTCAAAGATCAAGGTCACTGAAGGGAAATGTTTAAAATCTTTATATACAAACTAAAAGGGCACAATTTTGATTGGATCTTTCCAATGCCAAGACACTTGTTGCTAATAACAATAGGAAGAAACCGATTAATATTATAGGTCAAGGTCGCAGGATTGAATTCATCATAATTATTGAAGATCCTCTGTGTCATTCACAAACAGATCTTGGTCAGCTCTTTAAAGTATATATTCAATACAAATGACACAAAGAACACTTCTTTGATTATCAAGGTCAAAGGTCAAGATCACAGATATAGAGGAGGCAACTTTAAAAATGTTTACGCATATTTCCATATGTTGTGAAGAATTTCAAGTTCTATTTTAAGATTACCTACGAAGTGATTCATATCCTTGTCACGCCTTCATTTTTTTTGGCCAACGCACCAGTAACGACCTTTAACATGCTGGCAAACGTCGGGGTTTGGTCTGAAAATCATTTATGAAGCAACGTTCTCAACGTGCGCGTGGTGACCTTGTAGCGCATGAGGAGCGCTCGCCCAACGACCTCAGCGTCTTCCAAACTGATAAAACTTGTTAACGTTCTATAACGCGTCCTCAAAGACCTCGCAACGTTCGCCTAACGACTTGTCAACGACCTGGCAGCGACCTTCTAGCGATTACAGCAAAACTTAATTTTCAGAAAATATTTCGTGGTCAAGACGTAAAGCACACACCAAGGACGTTAGGCTGTCGTTGGGCACACGTTGAGGACGTTAGACCATCGCTAGAAGAGTGTGGCCACCGTTTTTAGCAACGACTGCAAAGCGCACGGGAATGCATGTCCAGCGACCTCCTACATGTAATGACTCCATAACTTACGATTGGACGCTGGGCAGTCGTCGGTGGTTTTGTGCATGCACAAAATTTTCCGAGTACCACAGCGCACACCAACGTCCTCCAGCGACCACACAACGAGAAGTCAGCTACCAAACAACGACCAGCCAGCGACCTCAACGTTCTGCGACGTGTTGGCAAATTTACTTGGTCGTTACTCGTGCGTTGACCAAAATAAAATAGCAATCCAAGGAATGCTTGTGTCGCCTGCGAAGCGGTTTGATTATTATTCTAGAAAGTGGATCAAAATTATTGGTATCAGTAGAAAAGTCTTTTCAAATGAAATTCATTTGAAATATCAGACCACTTAATTACACATTAAAAGATGTGGTGATTCTCAAATTTTCAGATAAGAGTGTCAATTATGTAGGTCAAGGTCAATACGGAAAAATTGGTAACAAAAAGGTCTCATCATAAGAAATATTAAAGACCTATCACCTACTGTACCAATTAAAAGATATATACAACCTTAGAAAAGAAGGTCAAATATCTAGGTCAAGGTCAAAAGGTAAAAAATTATGGTATGTGTAGAATGGCATTGTTAAAAGGAAAATACATGTGAAATATCAAAGCCCTATCACCTACCAATCAAAAGATATAGCCAATATTACTTTTCTTGAAAAGTAGATAAAATATCTAGGTCAAGTTCAAAAAGTCAAATATTATGGTCTGTGTAGAAAGGTCTTGTCACAAGGAATACTCATGTGAAATACCAAAGCCCTATCACTTACCAATCAAAAGATATATCCATTCATAATTTTTTTGTGAAAAGTAGGTCAAATATGTAGGTCAAGGTCAATAGGTCAAAAACCATGGTATGTGTAGGAAGGTCTTGTCACAAGGAATACACATGTGAAATATCAAAGCCCTATCACTTACCAATCAAAAGATATAGCGAATCTTATCTTTTTTTCAAAAGTAGGTCAAATATCTAGGGCAAGGTCACAAGGTCAAATATTATGGCATGTGTAGAAAGGTCTTGCCACAAGGATTGCACATGTGAAATATCAAAGTCCTAACACTTACCAATCAAAAGATATAATCATTCTTAATTTTTTTTGAAAAGTAGGTCAAATTTCTAGGTCAAGGTCACTAGGTCAAAAATTATGGTATGTGTAGAAAGGTCTTGTCACAAGGAATACACATGTGAAATACCAAAGCCCTATCACTTACCAATCATAAGATATATCCATTCTTAATTTTTTGTGAAAAGTAGGTCAAATATGTAGGTCAAGGTCAATAGGTCAAAAACCATGGTATGTGTAGAAAGGTCTTGTCACAAGGAATACACATGTGAAATATAAAAGCCCTATCACTTACCAATCAAAAGATATAGCGAATCTTATCTTTTTTTTTCAAAAGTAGGTCAAATATCTAGGTCAAGGTCACAAGGTCAAAAATTTTGGTATGTGTAGAAAGGTCTTGCCACAAGGATTGCACATGTGAAATATCAAAGTCCTAACACTTACCAATCAAAAGATATATCCATTCTTAATTTTTTTGAAAAGTAGGTCAAATTTCTAGGTCAAGGTCACTAGGTCAAAAATTATGGTATGTGTAAGAAGGTCTTGTCACAAGGAATACACATGTGAAATATCAAAGCCCTATCACTTACCAATCAAAAGTTATGGGCTGTGACACCCAAAGTGTGACAGACAGACAGACAGACGGACGGACAGACGGACAACGGACAAAGTGATCCCTAAGTGTCGCTATGCTTCGCAGGCGACACAAAAAGTGAAAGTGTGACGGGGCCATACTAGTGTGTGACTGTGAGTACATTGGTATTGATGCCGTGCGAGGGTGCTACGCTTTTCGTTGCTTAGTTTTTATTCTGTACCAAAATTTATCGCAGAAAGATATCCATCGTTATGATTAATTCAGCTAGGGTGTACGTACATATACAGCGTTATCCATAAAATAATGTCGATGGGTAGAAAGCCCTCTCTCCCCGATAAACCATCACCGATCTCATAAAAAAAAAACTTTTTAATGGAAAAATCACAAGAAAAGGTAAACAGTTTACCATGTACTAGTATCTCCTCTAGACATAAGCAGTAATAACATAGATTTATACAATTTTCAATGTACTTTCAAGTGAGATAATTTAATGTTCATAATGTATAGTTAAAATGTGCGTATTTTCAGCGAGCGCGGATCCAGAGGGGGGGGGGGGGGGGGTTCCGGATTCCCCTGGAATTTTCGAAGCATAATTTGACAAAGCTTATAAATATACATATTTCATAAGATTAAGTCCCGATTTCCCTTTTTTGTCATAACAGTTGAAAAATCACATGAATTTGTATTTAAAATCATTAATTTTCATTAATTTTTTGGTCCACATTTCAAAATTTTCCCAGGCTTGTTTACGCTCGCAAGATTTTATTGCATACATATCAATTTCAAATGATGCTTACCTTTGCAACCCTTATACATTGTACACCTTTGTCAATAAACAAGTACAATTAACTGAAAAAATACAGTAATAAAGGATGCAAATGGTATTATTGTCTGACCTTTTAATTGCTCGCCAAACTATTTTACATTTAATATGATTATTAATCAAGAACAACGCGGTGGAAATTCAAGATTTGATTTTTTGTTTTTTTGTTTTTTTGTTTTTTGTTGTTTTTTTTTTTGCTTTTCAAAAAATTTAGGACCAATGAATTTTAGGACCCCTCTTGGAAAAAAATCCTCGATCCGCCCATGTTCAGGCAAAAAGTTTTTATTTGTTTGGTTTTTGTTTATTTTGCTAAAAAAGAATCGCATAAAATTGTGAAAATTAACCACATGAGCCGGAATGTTCATTCATAAGCTATTTACATACTCGTCCCTATTCTGTAACTCTCTCTTTCACATTGAGATTCATAAATACCAAGATGATTATATCAGAATATTAACTGAGAAAAGATTCATTCTTTCAGTAGCAATTTAATTGAGTCATCCTTCTTATCGTTTCTAATGATTTTTTTTTTCGATATATATGTATTATTATGCTCTGGTTCTGATCACAGGGATTTATCACGCTTCTCGGTTGATAAATGAACTATATAGGTTATAAACCATAGAACATAAAGCAACCGAGAAGCGCGACAAATCTCTTTGATTCTGATGTTTATCACAAAAAAGTATATCCCGTGACCAATTGTTGTCTATAAATCATATGAATTGATTTTCAGGGTACAATATATTTCCATTTTTTTTCATTGAAAATGAAGTGCGTTTTTATTGGTACATACCTTCATTTTAGGGTAACACGGAAGGAATGTAATAGTAATATATTTTATTTATCATGAAGAAGGTTTAAAATATTTTGATTATTAACCAGCGGGTATCTATTATCAATAAAAGTTCAAATCTTGTATATCACCCCCCCCCCCAAAGAAAAATGTACGCATATGTCATAAAATGTTTGTGAATTGTAAATAAAAGAATCTGTTATTTGTATTTATTTTAATAGTCAAAATAAATATTTTTGATTTACATTTCACAAATATTTTATGCTGACACATAAAGAGAGAAATAAATAGGTCCTTCATTTAAAATTCAAAATAAGCACACACCCCCCCCCCCTCCCCCTTACCCGGAAATTATACTAAAAATAGGGCAACGGTTACGCTGCAACATACGCCTGTCATGTGATTAATGATGTCAAATAAGATAATCAAGATAAATAACAGTTATGTGTGACGTCATACCTTGTTCATTTTACGCTGGACTTTGTTTACCAGAAGTTATGGATATTACGTAGAATTCTTTTGTATTCGTGCTTTTCCACTTGATAAAGGCAGAGTGGCCGAAAATTTGTGGATATAGAGTGTTCATTGTTATTTATTATATCAAAAATCTGTATTTAGCCACAAAATGACCTTGACCCTGACCTTCAAAGTCAATAGGGTTTTCTGTTTGTTTAAATTCAATGTTCATGGTATAAAAATCCTAGCTCAAATGACATTGTATCAATCTTGTTTGCAATTCCTATAGTTTTAATAAATAAATGTACCCCCCCCCCCCCCTTTTCCCTTCCATGTACGCATACACGTAATTTCTCTGTTGATTTAACAAAATATATAGAAAGTCCGTTACATATTTGAAAGATAATTAATTTTCCTTTAAGTATGAGTAATTCCAAAACATACTGAACCAAAAAGAGAGCAACAACAATTATTTCAATGAATATTTAATCTATTTCTCATAAAAATCTATCTTTAGTCTCAAAATGACCTTGACCTTTCACGCACGACCTTCAAAACAAAATTTTCTCTTATGTTCGTTAGGTTAAGTCTACGTGGTAAATATGATGTTACTAGCTTAAACGGTTTTGTCTCTATGTTTTCTAGAAGGTGCAGGACGCAACGGTACAGCAATACCGATATCCGTAACCCCCCCCCCCCCCCCTAAAAGATAGGCATATAAGAACAGCCATAAAAATCCTAATCTTATTTCAAATTTAGAGAATAAAATAATTTTTTTGCTTGAATTTTGTAACTCGATAGAAAAACTATGGTATAACTACTAAAGATTGTATTTTTTACTGCAATGATATGATTCTGTGAATTATATCGATAATATCCAGAAATCCGTGATTTTTGAATGAAAAATACAGTTTTCTCCCAAAAAACTGAAAATACAAATAATATGTTTAAAACGTAAGTTATTATGCGAAAGATCATAATAGATCAGAATGGAATACATCCTTCAATTATCGAATTCATAAGTGATAAAGATGTTATGATTGATGTCTAGAAATAATCTTATTAGAAATCATTATGCAGATTTCAGTAAAAAAAAAAAGCAGCAGTTTTGAAGTTTTTGCATTAAGATAATTAAATATATTTGATACCAATTGGAAGAGGAAAAAGTTTAGATTTAATTTTTTTAAGAACGATCAGAATTCATTCAGTGGATCTCAGAGAAGGGAAAAAATAATATAGAATTTTCACGAAGTAATGCAATTTTTTAGCAAAATAAACTTTTTTAACCGAAAAACGCATATTTTATGAGAAATTTGAATTAAAACCTATCATATTTGAAAAAGTATTAAATATGTTAGTAATTTTCAACTTTCGATCTTTGATGTTACTTTCCACAGAAGAAATATTCATCGATTCCTTTTTTCAGTGATTTTTCGGTAATTTTTTATAAACGTTGATGACGTCATTTCCACGTCATTTTTGAAAACGTTCTACAATGAAAATCATTTGACGACATCTTGATTCATTAACCACAGATAAAGAGCTTTCATTTGATACCAATATTTGCCGTGTACTATGCGTGTCGACTAAACTCCTAAAATAAGCCACTTTTGGCGACTTGGTCACCCTACAGTCAGTTAACGACACCTATTTATTTCAAGATCAGGGTTCAAATGTCAATGTCATAAGCGGCAATTATAGCCGCAAAACTCTTATGGACACTATGAAGGTCACGCAAGGGTATTTTAAGTCGCGCAATTTATGTTGACTATTGATAGAGTAATGAAATTTGCACATGAAATTAGCTTAGTTACACATGGCAATCTGACAAAACGAATTTAACATAATCTCTAAAAAAAGTCTTGAAGACAAAGGCTGGGTCAGGTTTGGGTTAGGGTCAGGTTTCTCCTACATGAAACTTGCTTGAAATGTTTTTCTTGGGTAATCGGTTAGGACTTATGGAGTCGGGAAAAAATTCAATAAAATATGCCATATTTGTAGAGTTTTAACTGTATTTTATTATATTTTGACAAATCCAGACGTTACCGGGTGAAAAATGACTTTTTGGCTTCCAAAATGATATTAAAAAAAAAAAAATTCAAAGTTATATCTTTTTCAAACATATAAGATAGTCGGAAATTCACTCATTATCAAACTGGCTGTGTATATAACATGACCATTACAAAAGTAACATAATTATTTGAAAGCGCGCGTCAAAGTTTTGGAATATTTCGGTAATCTATTTTCTGAAATTTCATAGTATCTCATTAAAATTTTTCGCCATATCATTCGGGATGCTGTGCCCCAAATCATCGGCGGGGATTCATCGCTGTATATTAATAAAGATGGGGTATTGTTTGCTCGATATAGTATTTGATATTATAATTATTAGAATTACTGATCCTCCAGTGCTATTCTTTGAAACATTTCCATTTCTTCTTTACCCTTTTTAAAAGTAATGCATGCATTAGAACACGTAAAAAAAGAAACATGATCTCATTTATATATATAGTTCTTTTAAACTAGTCTACTGTAGAGACTTGCAGAATATTTCAGAATTTTTCAGTTTTGTTTTGTTTTTTCCTTCGATTGCTCGGTGTTTTGACTGTGAGATTATTTTGTTAAATGTTTTTTTTATGTTTATCATAACGAAGGTTCTAGCAATGATTTTCTATTTATAGATCTAATGCGTCACAATGAGGTGTATCCCAAATGCGTCATAAATAGGTGCCTCCTTTTGGTAGGTACAACGACCAATAGCTAGCGCGTTAGAAGTCACATGACCTCAATAATAGAAGTGTGTCATAGGGGATAAAGTATTACACGTACAACCCTGAATACAGGAAGAAAAAGCGACAAAATCCTACCATAAAACAGGTTTGTTTCCAATCTAAGGTATAGAGAATTAGGAAAGGATTTAGTTTTAACATTTGCTTTGTCTATATTGTATTTATCTGAACATATATCAATGGGGTTTCGCATGAAAATAGATCACAAGTCGCCATCTTGACTTACATACCAAACAAAACACAGGAGTTGGGTTGTTATCTAAAGTATAATACGGACACATTTACTACGTATAATATACATTTTGAGTTCTCTATTTGTTCCAATTTGATATCCTTTTGATAAGAAGCAATACAAATTCCTTGCTTTGACCTTACCTTTGCAAGAAAGTAAACAAAGGAATATGGCAGATTTCTAATTTGCATCATCATAATACAGTATACATGTACAAACACACATGATAGTTTATTGATTAAGAATGTAGTTCTATTGAATGAAATACTGATTGTACAAATTTAATGCTTATTTACTATACACAATTTACACTAAATGTGAAAGTAAAAACGGGTATGCTTATTTTATAGTCGTATCTTGCAGTTGTGTGTGTACCAGGATGCTACAGTACTTGATAGACCCTTTCATGGTTCACTTTTTGCCCACAAGAACAATCAAATAACATCATTCTGCTCTAAATAGTAGCGCACACTGTAAAGGATGATGTCATATTTGATTGTTCCTGTGGGCAAAATTGTCCTACGAAGAGACATTAAAGTGAACTGCAGAGTTCTTGAAAACTTCCACGAATCTGATAAAGGCGATACTTTTCAGGAACTCGAGAACTGAAGGGAGATTAACGTGAAAGAGTCTAGCGATACCAAGTCTTAAAAACTGATCCTTTTGAATTTTGGACTTTTCCATGTGTAAACAGTTAAATCTGTCTTAAAACCGATATTGACTCGGACCAAGAAAATATATCAGGTATAGACAGGTTATCCTAAAATTATTAGAGCAAGTGACCATATTTCGCCGTATTTTTCGTACATTTCTTTAAAAATCTCAAAACTTGGATGCCAATTCAATAATTGCTTTTGCTAGAATTTAAGTTAACTCCATTCTGGATTGAAAAACTACGATAAGAATTTATTTTATGCAATTTAATGTTTCCTTATAAAACGTCAAAATATTTCGTTTCCATGTTTTTGTTTGATGACCATATTTCGCCTTTTTTTGTTGATATGTATCCTATTTACACACAAACGACAAAAATTGTGATTTCATTTTCAGAAATGTTTCGTCAGCAATACTAGCTTCTATGAAATCATGTCAAGTAAAATGTTTTCTTTCTTTGGTTTTTATAAAAATTGGGATGTTTACGTCTAAATTTGGTGTTTTATTTACATTTTCCCCATTTTGTGGTATTTTTTGTCAAAATTGATTGCAGATTATATCACAATCTGTCAAAACATGACTACTACGGTCATATTTGAAAGGATATTGAAAAATAAACTTGATGAACATTTCCGAGAACCAGCGATAAGCGATTAACTATGAAACTGCAAAATATGGTCACCGACGAAATATGGTTCCTCGCTCTACACAGATTTAACAAAATTAAAGCTTCCCGATTACAGACAATTTCTTGAAGTTAACATGGGTAATATCTTTAGTTTATATTCCTATGGAAATTTTCATCATAAACATGATAAAACTTCCCTTGTTTATCATAAATCATAGGATGAATTCTATTGAGCTGTTATACATTGATTAATATAGTATTCTAACATGGTTTGAGATTTTCTCCCTATATGTATACTACAGAACTTGCCTGATGTAAAATCTCCAACAAACTTCCAGTCCGCTAAGCTCCGCCTATTTTCGTGCTATAGAACTCTCCTTGTGTAAAATCTCAAACAAAATTCCTGTCCACCAAGCTCCGCTTATTGTCGTCTGCAGAACAATATTAGAATAGAAATGACAACTAGCTAGCTGTAATCTGTTGTCCAGTAATTCCCGTCATTCCTTCGCGGCTTGATGATAATTTGATTGGTTCATGCGACACAGGAAGTTACTGGACAACAAACCACGGCTACCTAGTTGTTATTTCTTAACACAAAATGAGGAATAATCGACGAGAGCTTTCTCCTTTCTAAAAGGAAAATTCACCCTCTGTCCTGCCTCTGGTGCTCAATTTAAGCCTTTGACTCTGAGAAGTTTTCCCTTCATATGGTAATTGGTCAATAATTAGTCCACTACTGGCAACCCCAAAGGGGACTCTTATTTTGGGTAGAAAAAATCCCTTATAGCTAGGTATTCAAACATCAATAACATATTCGTTTGAAATCATTATGTATATGTACACGAGAAAAAATAATTCTTTTTCTGTCTGTATGCTGTACCGGTATTAGTGTACATGTAACCTTATGTAATTCTGCTTAAATGTACTGCCTAACTGGTATACGATTATGCTATTCAGTTCTGACTTCTGTTTGACTTTAACACGTATAAATGTATATGTACATGTACTTTTAATTGTATTTGTTTATCACGTTTATAGGGAACAAATGTACGCCTAGTTATCAGTTATCTCAAAGTAAACAGGATGATTTTTCTTTTCTTTCAGTTTTTCTTTTGATGGAGCAGAACGGGAACCAGAACTTACCTCCTGTAGTTTTGTGCAGGGCCGGTTGTGGATTCTACGGAAATGCTGCATTTGATGGATTATGCTCGAAATGCTACAAAGATGCTCTGAAGCGGAAACAAAACTCTTCCCCCGTTAGTGGAAGAATTAGCCCCCCTGTTTGTAGCCCCTCAGGTGAGACGGAGTCTACAAACAACGTTAGCAGTGTTACTTCAACATTGGCACATACAAGTATAGGTAACAATCAAATAATAACGGTTGCTTCACCTTCCTGCACTGTGTGGTACCACTGCTTCTTCTTCCTGTGCATGTGTTGTGTCTGTAGAACTTTGCACTGCCTACATGTAGCTTTAATCGTCATCTTTTGTAAGTAGTATGACTATGTATCATTGTATTTCAAACATACAAAGGCCATCTTTAGAATTTAGTAGACTTGTGGGACAAGCAAAATTCACTTTTAATAAGATATGAATACATGCTATTCTGCTACGGGTATTTGAATAAAACAATTTATATGTACTAAAATAAATGATGATATAAAGTTTAGAAAGAGCACTTTAAAAAAAGTGGGAGGGGGGGGGGGGGGGGAAGAAGGCAGGATCAAACATATAGATGCCTAGACCATGTAGACCCATACAAATTTTCAAAGTGTACTGGTACGTTAAGTTACCTGATTCAGTGATTGGGCTAATTTGGTGAGTGCACACTGCAAATCTAAATAATTTTTGTTGGATGGCCTGCATTTGAAATACTTGAAATACTATGATACACGTAACATTTATCTAATCATACTAATTATAACATAGTTCTTTATTACTCATTGCATACAAATCTAACAACATCTTTTTTGGGGGTCATGTTTCATGTACATTTTGTATCAGTTAGATGTTACCCAGTCATACATGTATAGTTATTAGTAGTTAGATCTCTGTGTAGTTTACAGATTTGAGTCAGCATGTTACTAAGTCTACCATATATGAACATGTATGTAAATAGTCAACCAAATCAAAATTTCACAAATTTCAGCATCCTACTTATGTTTTGTTTCAATTATTCCTTTTTACATGTTTTATGTATTACGCCACATCAGGTGCTTATACATGTAACAATAAACATTGAAAGCTATTTGAGGATGCTTTAAAACGGCACAAATTTTGCACGTCTTCAAATTCATAGCATCATTTAGGAACAGATTAATTTGCAGCATGGATCAGATATGCACGTTTCGGGTACTTAACCCTTGTCAGTGATCCTCAATCTAAACAATGTAATATGGCCACTAACTATGAAAATTATGTCCAAGCCTGTTGTTAATGTACATGTGTCTGTAGACCAATTTTATTACCTGTTAGACTTGATAGGTTAAACTTCAATCCTGTTTATACATAATTGTGAATTATACAGTCTTATTGCTTCACACTAATCTGCATATTCCTGTATTCTAGTACATGTAGTATTCATGTGTACCCTAGTACATGTAGCAGCAAGTGTTGGGTTCTTATCCTGGGCTCTCGACCACCCTAATTTGGGACCTATATTTGGCCCTAGTCCCAATGCAAAATAGTATCTTTTTTCACCAATTGACCCTTCCGATTGCGGGAAAAAAACGCAAAATTTTGCGATGTCACAATGCTTTTACCATGTGTTTACCTCGGACAAACAAGCTTTGAACCTCGGTCAAACATCGAAATTGCATTGTGACGTCATGGAATTTCTGAAATTTTTCCCGCGTTCGGAAGGGTCAATTTATTGACCATTTTCCCCAAGTACATGTAGCAGCAAGTGTTGGGTTCTTATCCTGGGCTCTCGATCACCTTAATTTGGAACCCATATTTGGCCCTAGTCCCAATGCAAAATAGTATCTTTTTTCACCAATTTATTGACCATTTTCCCCAATTTGGTACTTCATTGAAAATTCAACCAAAACGAAGGAAAAAAAAAATCAAATTTTCATGTGAAAAGGCATCCAAACCTATTTATCTATTTTCCCAATTTTTGAGAAAATGTCGTTTTTTTCCCCAATTTCAAAGGCCCCCGCCCCAGTCCCAAAGGTAGGTACAGGAACCCTGTTATCATAAGCTGGCAAATAGTGATCTTCCATGGGATACTTAGTGCAAAACCCCCTCCTTTTCTATTTAGTTAACTTATTACTAGTACATAAATCTTGAATTTTCACCTTCTTTCAGAATCCTCTTTTCTTCAAAAGATATCGAGTGATATTGAGTTTGTACATGTAGTAGTCAAGGGGCTGTTATCTTCTTGAATAACTTTTCCCCATCATTCATTGCATGATGCATTTATACTTTATAATTTGTACCATGTCATATATTTCAATCAAACTAGAAATATTTTGAAATTTGAATATGTCCCACTTAATTGATATAAAGATACGCACAAGTATATTTGTTCTTGAGGGCAAAAATCAAAAGAGCACTTACACACTTTCTGTAAAAACAGCATGCTTATTCTCTTTCAATCAATATTGAATTCAAATTTTGAACCATTATCTAATGCTGAAACTCACCATAACTTTTATCTAGATACATGTAATTGCAATATCAAGCCTATCTATTACGCTCATTGTTCAATTGTTCTCATTGGTCAATTTTGTATGACAGGATCACCGTCTGACTCCAGTCCTGATGTAACGACCAGTGATGTGAGTAACTGTACCACGCCTAGTGTGGAAACTGCCACGCCCACCGTCCCCATCCCTGGTACAAGTCAGGGCAAAAAGGAAGGGGAGACTAAAAAAGAAGAGGGAGCCATGGGTGGTGTAGAAATTACAGAAGTGGCGGCATCACCCGACGATAAAAAATCAAAGAAAAATAGATGCCATACTTGTAAAAAGAAGGTTGGCTTAACTGGTAAGGATTTGTTTCGCAGAGTCTTTACTGTGTCTTCACTTTACTAATTTTGACAGATTAAAAAGGGATTAATTATACAGTTTTAATGAATGTAACCAAAAAAATTTAATATTCATTCAGATCATTCACAAAAGTCAATTGAAGGGAATTAACTATTAAATTTTTTTGATGGCCATAATTCTAAAGACAATCTCTTTCATGTATCCAAGAATAATCCTTCATGATTTTAAAGATCAAGGTGACAGAATTTTCATCTTGATATCTGACATAGTACATGTATAACTCTGTGCATTATTGTTGCAGTGTTAAGAAATTATTGCAATGGACAGAACTAAAACCATAGATTCTTACATGTGTAATAAAAATTTGGTGATGATGTAAATGAAAGTACATGTATATTTTCTACCAATTGCTACCCTTGACTTGGTGTTAATCTACTTTCCATCTACACACGAGTAAATTTATTTCCACAAAAGAAAGTGTCATATGAAAAGATACATAAACATGTCAGTGTTCTCCCCAGAAATTTCAGATAGCATGGTGCTAAGTCTTCGTGGTGCACCTTGCATTTAGATGCATCATTGCGCGTTGCATCATTTCATAGTTTCATGTGTTGTTGCTTTATTACTAAACTGTTCAAAATAATTTTGATAATGAAATAAATGTGTTAATGATACTACATTCTTATCTATATGCCAATTATCATTTATTTTAGAAAGTGAGATCATTGGTTTTCTATTTGTAAAGAGAGATTCACGACAGTTTTAAAACTCAATTAGTTTTGGGCCTTTTGAGAAAATTATGTTGAGACTGTCTCATGACCATAACTCCAGGTAGCTTAGTGTAAGAATTTGGCATATTACATTGATTTGGAAGGAAATTCTGTGAATGGGCCATTTTCCATGATTTTCTAAAATATCAATGGGCCATTTCTTCAAAAAAGTACTAAGTTTTCAATGGGACATTTTGCAAATTAATGGGACTATGGTGCATGTCCTCTGTCTGTCCTAATCACCGATATTAGTGAATCTAAGTGTGTTACTGAAAGGGTGTCTAACCTTGAATTCTGAATTTTTGGTTCACGGAAAGGGCAGGTTTCACCTTTTAAAAAAGGTTGAAAATTATCTTTGTGCAAATTTCTACTTGAAAAATTGGGTCCAAATATGGAAACATTTACTCCCCCCCTCCTTATTAGCCATTGCAATATTGTTTGTGGTAATCTCTGGCAAAGAAAGCTGACAATTGTTCTAATTTGCCCACAGTATGGAGCAAACCTGCCCCCCCCCCCCTCCCCTGAACTCAAGATTGCTTTTATATGTCAATTGTATACATAGCCTTCTATTTCACGCTCAGACTCATCAATAAAACAATGGTCCATGCACCATGTTGTGTTTTGATGATTAATTTCATCCATCTGTCTAAACTTCTTATTAACTAGATTCAAGTGTATTTAAAAAAAAAAAAAAAACGGACATACCGACTCGTTATTTATTCAAAGTGAATAAAGTAAATAAAGCTTGCGGGGGGCTACAAGAGTTTAACACCTCGGGTTGTATACAGCCAGGGCCTATTAACTGGGAATGCAGCGGTTAAATCAATCAATGAACGCAAAAGGGTACACAAAATAGTTAATACACAAATTTTTAGGGGAAAAATTATAGCATGGCAGCCGTAAAATATAGCGTGGTGCTAATCCCGATAGCGTGGCGGTAAATCTCGATAGCGTGGCGGCCCTGGGGAGAACTCTGCATGTTGAATATTAGAGCAATTAGGAATTTAAGTCCGTAATTTGATTTATTGTTTTATTTTGATGATTTATGTTTTTGTTGCCAGGTTTTCCATGCCGTTGCGGGGGACTTTTTTGCAGCATGCATCGTTATTCGGATAAACACGAGTGTAATTTTAACTACAAGGAACTGGCACAGACCGAGATACGACGGCATAATCCAGTTATTGTAGCGGAAAAAATTCAAAAGATTTAAGCAAACTGGCTTGGTGATGTAAGGAAAAAGAGTTGGTAAAAATCTGTGAATGATCGTTTTATTTCAAAAGATTTTTTTGTAGTTTGGTTTTTTTCGCAATGATGATTGGCTATGATGACGCCTTCATCTTTGTGTCGGAGGACATTTTAATATTTGCTAAATGTCATTTTCTTCATGGAATTTTTGTTTTTTTTAGGAAGTAATTGTGTATTTGAATTTGATTATTATAATGCTATATATTATTAATAATATTATTATTGTCTTTAATGATGATTTGTTACTTTACATTGACATATTTTTGTTTTGTTAAAATATTTTGAATTGTCTATATCATGATATGAATTTTTATTTTATCCCTGTCAATATTACTTTACCTAGCATTTATGATATTGCTTCCTAAATGTTGTTGATGGAGTAAGGTAACTCTAGATACAAGTATTAATTTTAGACAAAAAGTTGTATTTGCACTATTATGGTCCTTTAACTTTCTTTTCAGTGACTGAATCTTTCACATTTATAATTAGTACGATGCCGACTACTATGGTACGGTACAAAAAATTCTTGGTCTCAAATTAATTTAACTGTAACTTAACATGGACACAAGAGGACAAGAAATTTCACTTGCTCTGGGAATAAAGATAATCTGTGATACCAAACTTTGGTATTTTGGAGATTTTTTTGAAAATTTTCACTCATGTAACTTCTTGGTCTATAAAAGCACAACAGTTTGCAATTTTACTTAATTCAGATGTTCATCTGACACGAAGATATTGCAAGGATACTTTTGTAAAGTGTGGCATTTTATTTTATATATTGTGTCATTTATCCTAGAATGTTAGTCAATGTATAACCTATGCATGTTACACGCAGAACCCTGTATGGATGACTGTGGCAAGATGTGAGATTGGAATCATGGGATATTAGTGGGATATGAAAGATGTGATTGGTTGAGAGAAATTTGAATATGATTTGTTTGTTCCTGTATGTATGTGGAAATGATTAACCTATTCATACTACATTTTCCTCGTGATCCAAGTCATTGCCCCATGTTGCAGTCTAAAAATAATGATAATCTTTAATGGGTTTTTTAAAATGTTCTTTTTATTTACATTTTAAGAGAATTACCATTTTCAGGGCTTTTTCTTCACATCTTCATCTCTTCATAATCATAGCAAAATATTGTTTTTGTTAAACAATATAAAATTGCAGGACACACGTCCTTCCAGCACGACATTTTCATGTACATTTTGAAGATGATGTGGTGAAAGTTTTGAAAATGCAGAAATGTAAAGATAGCACACTTACCAGGTTTTACCCTCACATGTTCATAATTGTCGATACATGTTTATTATAAGAGTATAAATAGTGGTTTATGAAGTAAGCTTGTTGGTCATTTAACTGAGCTTTCTGATTTCTTAACCATAGTCGAGCTAGACTATCATAAAATATATAATCAGGAGGCCTAACTGTACAGAAGTATTCCCCTATCGGTAAAATTTAAAATTTTGTATAGAATATAAATAGTATCGAGCTTTTCCTTTAATCTTTTGAGCTATAGAAATGCTAGGTTATTTTCTAGTATGTTTCTTTCTCACTTGTCTAATTTATCTGCTAAGTAGGGCTGCAATGATATACAGTTGGTAACACGGTTCTTGATTAACCATGGTTCTTGGCGCAGTATGGTACTGTCTACGTATCGATTCATTTCAAAAACGTATTGAAGACATTTGCAGGCAAAGTTTCAGCATAGATTATGCATTAAGGAACTTTATGTATAGTCTTTTAAGACATCTCATCTCAGTATCGCAATCTTATCAGTACCAATAGAAAATACAATTTTTAAAAGAGTGCCTAAAGCCCTATATAAAGTCTGACTTAATCTTTTAGGTAAAAAAATCAAAGAATTGTGATACGAATCATACCGAAAGCAAATACTGTGATACATACATGTATATCGTATGGTGAGAATAGCGTGTCATTGCAGCCCTACTGCTAAATACATAGGGAAAATGAACTTTGAAATTGAGTAAGGTTGATGTGTATCTTTATTCACTGTCTCTCCACAGCCTTTTACCAAGATTTGAATAAACTTGCTGCTCTTCATCAATCGGAGCATTTCTCCACTTGTTAATGATGAAGTAAGCGATATCGGTTTTATCACTAGTTGTTGATACTTTTAAAAAAGTGTTATTTCTATTATCCTGTTGAAAGTGGATTAGGGAAATCCTTTTATTGCTAGTTTCCGTAATAATGAATAATAAAAGTGTAAGCTTCAGTTTGAATATACATGTAGTGGTGGTTATGGACTAACCTGCATGTAGTATCGTGTCAGTAGAGTATTAAATCAAGCTATGTGATATTGACTGCATATACACTGGATCTATTGCTGTGAGTGATTTCTTCAAAGTAAAGAATAAATATATTGATGACTTATAGTATGTATTGTGTTTTCTCTCTTGGAAAAAAAAGATGATCTAAAAAAAAAGTAATCATTGCAACCACATCATATAAAAAAAGACACGGAAAATGAAAATGCTGCAGAGAAAAAGTCCAGAAATGGATCGATATTATTACAGTAACAGCTATAGCTTTCACTCAGGAACTTGTGAATAAGGAAGAAGATGGTGCACATGATACCCAGAATGTACGAGTATATATGATAAAGATATTTTAAACATAACGAGGCTTCCAGGAATGGAGTCATTCATAGTTAAAGGACAAACAGGCACAAAATTGTCAGTCACCCATCTTTGTAACCTATGGGGATTGTAGGTTTGAAGTTTTTCAGCTTGCAGTGAAGATAAACATCCATGTTACAGATTTAGAGTGTGTATGGTTGTTGTTGATCTATTTCAACTTACTTTTATGTTGCCTTCAACGCAAGAGCGACTTAAAGGGATCACTTTGTTCTGCGTCTTTCTGACCAGAAGTCACACATCCACATATATAGCTTGTTCAAACTTGCAGGGGTTGTGGAATATGATGAGAATCGTCACCCAAAGCAATTAGGGTCAAACATGCGACATACCTAATCTTGAATAGTGCTGTGAGTTAGTTCGCCGCCCCTCCAAGGGCGTTGTTTCCTGGACATCTGTACTACTGTAATCATTAATGGCTATTTGGATGAAACTAGCTTGGAAGTTGCAGACTGATCAGTTAATCAATCGACTATGGATGTTTTTTTTTTTTACCTGACGTAGAAGGAGTCTTGACCTCAAAATCATTTTTGCTTGCTTACATTTGTCATTAAATATATAAAATTTGTTTTGTGGTAACAGCTAGTGTTTAGGTGAAGGTTAAACTTAGATGGGACACATTATGTTCTGGTATCTGAATTTGATTTACCATTATATTTCTCAGAATCGTTGCTCAGGACCAAACGATGGACCCTGACCTTGAAAAGAGGTCAGTGACGCAGTGTACAGGTTATACCTTGTGCAGACTTTGCTTTCCTCTGCATGGATTTCAATATTTTAGAGAAATTGCATAGGAACCATTGATGTGGCATTTTTAACATACTAGTACGTCGGAGGTAAAGCACTTGACTGACAATACCTTGACCAAACCGTAAATATTCGGCATGTATCACGACTTCGAGCCAAAAGCATACGTCAAGGTCATAGGGCACTTGAGTAGCAAAAACTTGTCCTGGCCATAACTTCTTCCATCTGCATGGATTTCAATTATGCTGTATTTCACAGAATTGTTGCCCAGGATCCAAGGATGTGTCCTGACCCATGAATAAGGACAACGGTCACAGTATACTGATGGGCAAAACCTTGTCCATGCTGTAACTTTGTTCTCTTTGTATGGATTTTAAGAATATTTCTCTTAGCTGTTGCATATGACCCAAAGGTGTTTCACGACCTTGAATCAAGATCAAGATGCACTTGATTTGTTGTGTTAAATATTGTAAAGTACATGTATATTACTTTTCCTAAATGTAATCCAGTTTATTACTTTTTCCTCTTTGCGAATTTCAATATTTCACAGAATTGTTGCATAGGACCCAAGATGTGTCATTTACTCAAAATATGGCCATAGGTGCTTATCGGCAATACCTTGTTATGGCCACAATTTGGATTTCAATCATATTTCACGAAATTAATGAGGTCCCATGGCGACGGCAAGGTCACGTGTCAAAGCTTAAGGTTATAAGTATGGTGGATAAAACCCAGTGGACCTCTTCCCCCTAACCTAGGATTTAAATATGTTTAACAGTCTTGTTGCATACAACCAAGAGATGTGTTATGAGGTTGAAATAACGTAATTGGTCAACTGTCAATCTCGCTTCTTCCCCCTAATTAACTAAGATTTAAACATGTTTCACAGATTTGTTGCATACGACGAAAGGATGTGTAAAATTTGCAGCATGGACCAGACATGCACGTTTCGGATACTTAATCCTCGTCAGTGATCCTCAATCTAAACAATGTTATATGGCCAAAGAGTGTGAAAGTTATTTTGTCAAAAAAGAATCGAAATACGTAGCAGGATGGGTGGGATATTATGCTACAGGACCCACGTTTTAGAAATTTCAAGAAATTTTGGTTATAGAAATGTTCGAATACGTTGAAGAAACGACCAACCGAAGTTGATCAAACTCAACTACATGTTCCCACGGGGACTCCTGGTCCAACAGCAGTGACACTGACCAAGTGGTACAAATGTTAAACATCTTCAAATTCATAATATCATCATTTGAGAACAGATAAATTTGCAGCATACACCAAACTTGCACGTTTGGGGTACTTAACCCTTGTGATGGATCCTCAATCTTAACAATACTCAAAGGGACTATGTAGGAAAATAATGCAAAATGTCTGATAAAATTCAAATTAATCAATACGAGGTTCACAACATATCAATCATCCCTCGTACAGTAATTAGCACTAACAGCTAAAGCTTTCACCGAGGAACTTGCGATTAAGGAAGAAGATGGTGCAAATGAAACCCATTTTTAAAAAAATAATTAGGCTTCCAGGAATGAAGTCATTCATAGTTGAAGCACAAACAGGCACAAAATGGTCAATCCTCATCTTTGTAACCTATGGGCATTGTAGGTTTGAAGTTTTTTTTTTGCTTGCAATGAAGATAAGAATACGTGTAATGTGATACAGATTTTAATAGTGTGTATGGTTTTTCTTGATCTAATTTAACCTATTTTAATGTTGCCTGCAACACAATAGCGACTAATAGGGATCACTTTGTTCGGCGTCTGTCTGCCTGCCTGACCAGTAGTTAAACATTCAATAATTTGATATACATCAGATATCATTCAAACTTGCTAGGATGCTGAAGCATGACGAGACTCGCCATCCAAAGCTGATGATGATGATTTAGGGTCAAACATGAGACTTACCTATCCTTGAATAGTGCTGTGAGTTAGTTGTTGCCACGCCGAGGCGCGTTGTTTCCTGGACATCTGTGATACTGTAACAGCTATAGGATGAAACTAGACGGGAAGCTTCAGACTGATCAGTTAAGCAATCGACTAAGGATGTTGTTGACCTGACGTATATATACATGTATATAAGGAGTCCTGACCTCATAATCATTTTTGCTTGCTTACTTTTGTCATTCAATATATAGAATTTGTTTTGTGGGAACAGCTAGCGTTTAGGTGAAGGTTCTACTTAGATGGGACACATTATGTTCCGTTATCTGAATTTAATTTACCAGTATATTTCTCAGAATCGTTGCTCAGGACCCAACTATGGACCCTGACCTTGAAAAGAGGTCAGTGACGCAGTGTACTTTATAGGTTATACCTTGTGCAGACTTTGTTTTCCTTTGCATGGATTTCAATATTTTAGAGAAATTGCATAGGAACCTTTGATGTGGCATTTTTAACCTGGAACAAATGACGTACTATAGTAGTTCAGAGGTAAATGTCACAAAGACCCTAACTTCTTAACATGCATTTTATTCATATTTCACAGAATTGTTGCCTAGGACAGCAGATGGTCATGACCTTGAAGCTAAGAGGATAAAACCTTGTACAGGCTATATTTTCTATTCTTCTGCATGGATTTCAATCATATTTCACACAACACTGTTACATACTGATAGGAGGCATGTATCACGACTTTGAACCATGTCCACATGTTAAGATCATAGGGCACTTGACTGGCAAATACCGTATAACCAGAAATTTTCGCTATATTCGCGAGTGATCTGGAATCGCGAAAAATTATACTTGCGAAAAATTGTGTTTGGTATGGTGTAACATAGATAAGTATATCAGCTAAATTTTGTTCTTATCGTACATGTGTCATTCTTCACTTTTCCCGATTAAACATGAAGAGAAGTGAATTGATTATATTCTTATGATAGAAATACCTAACACTCCGATAACAAAAGATACAAAACACACCACTCATATGTATATATTTGTTTGTAATAAAGAAATCGCGAAAAATTGTACTCGCGGAAAAAAAACCCACCATATTTTACCATAAAATCGAGAAATTTGATACTCGCGAAATTTTCTGGTTATACGGTACTTGTCCTGGCCATATTCTTCCATCTGCATGGATTTCTATCATATTTCACAGAACACGTTTACATACTGGTAGGAGGCATGTATCACGACTTTGAGCCAAGTCCATATGTCAAGGTCATACTGCTCTTGATTGGCCAAAAAATGTTCTGACCATGGCTTCTTACATCTGCATGAATCAATTATAGCGGTATTTCACAGAATTGTTGCCCAGGATCCAAGGATGTGTCCTGACCCTGAATTGGGACAAAGGTCACAGTATATACTTATGGGCAAAACCTTTTCCAGGCTATAACTTTGTTAGATCTTTGTATTGAGTTCAAGAATATATCTCTTAGCTGTTGCTTATGACCTAAAGGTGTTTCACGACATTGAATCAAGATCAAGATGCACTTGATGTGTTGTGTTAAATATTGCCCAGTATATTATTTTTTTTCCTAAATGTTTTCCATTACATTACATTTTCCTCTTCGCGATTTCGATATTTCGCGGAATTGTCGCTTAGGGTGTGTCCTTTACTAAAAATATGGCCAAACATGCAAATAATCGGTCCTGGCCATAATCTTTGCCTTTTCAGTTTGGATTTCAATCGTATTTCACGTAATTAATGAGGACCCATGGTGATGACCTTGAAGCAAGGTCACGGGTAAAAACTTAAGCTTATAATGTTAAACGTCTTTAAATTCAATAGCATCATTTAAAACCTACTAAACCCTCGTCAGTGATCCTCAGTCTAAACAATGTAATATGGCCAAAAAGTATGAAAATTATTGTGTCCAAAAATGTACCAAAAGACGTAGTATGGTGGATAAAACCTGTGGACTTCTTCCCCTAACCTAGGATTTAGGTATGTTTCACAGATTTGTTACTTAGGACCAAAGGATGAGTTATGACCATTGGTTAAATGCCAAGGTAACTTCTTCCCAATCTCTAGGATTTTAACATGTTTCACAGATTTTGTTGCCAAAGGACCAAAGGATGTATTAAGACATTGAAATAATGTAATTGGTCAATGTAACTATGGTTTGATGTTTTCTTTACCTTTACTTCTTACCACCTGTATGAATCGCAGAAATGCCTAGGATACAACTGTACGTCATGACCTTGAACCAGTGTCATAATTTCAAAGGTCAAGATCATTATGCAAGTGATCAAACCTTGTCATGATAATTCATTTTGTAAAAGGTGTTACCATGGTTTTTAGCCGAGGCGCAAAACCCTTTTTTGGCGAAGAGTAGGTAAGCGGCGGAGCGGGCGCCAATGAGTTTCTTTCCATACTGAACAATGTTTAAAATCCAATATCAATGAAACTTTATGTACTGATAGCCCACGGAAAAAGGGTGAATGCTGTTGATTTTATTCAAAGGTCAAGATCATTTTGGGGTATCATTTTTTAAGAACATTTAGAATTCATGAAAAGTAACAGCAAGTCGGTAGAGAAGTATTTATTGTATCAAATACATCCACAAGGAATCGATGAAACAAACATTTGCAAAGCACTCAAACTTAGCTTCTTTAACAAGGTAAATGGACAGCATCGACGAAAGAACTGTCATTTTGTGATACTGATTCTTAGCATAGAAGATATCAAAACTGATATAAACGAGAATCCTTTCAATGGAGCTGGTTTATAGGAGATGTTACTGTAACCTGAAAAACACAATCAGAATAGAGTGTTCGTTTTGTCTAATATACTAGTAGTGTTCTGTGCAGTTCTAAGAAGACGATATCGAATCCTTAATATTTTTAATCACTGATACTTATTCTTAACCATGATAGTGCAAATTATTAAGGAAATGAATATATTAATTATTGAATGTTTCTGAATTGAATTTGTTTTATGGGGAAACTGGGTCTAAATACATGCTTAACTTCTTGTTTGTCAACTAGGGAGGCTTTCGGGACATTTCATTCGCATAAATCGAGAACAGCGTATGTAATGCGGTGCATCTGCAACTGTCACATTGGCTCTGTTGTATTGCTGCAGTTAAGTTAATTCATATAAAAAGAAAACAAAAGCATCGAATCCTTCTTTTAAATTGTCGAGACCCAAGTATACATAGGCATCGATACAACCATATAACTTTCCCGGGAACATTTTCAGTCGCTTAAATGTGTTGACTGTTCAAAAATCTTTCTTGCAAACTAGTCTGCCGAGAAGACAGATAAGTCGAGGCTCGACCCTAACACCAACCTGTAGGGTTCCGCTCACAAATAAATCCGAATTTGGAATCGCATGATGCTGTGACAAAGTGGCCGTTGTAAGTGACATAGGAGCAGTCTTTGCTTCCATCCGGATCATAAGGCTCTGCCATCCATTGTCTGTGGATAAAGGAGAGGAATATAAATTGTCTCCTACAATCACTCCTCGTGATATTAGACCATAATATAGAAATATTGCGTTACATGCCTGTGGACGGGTGCCTTTGTGAAATTATACACAGCCAATTGTGCGTCAAATGAAATTCATGTGAAATTTACATGGACTCTATACGTAAAAGATAACATGAAATTTATATGAAACGAGCACGAACGTGAAATTTACACGAAAATTCTCACATGAAATTCATGTGAAGTTTCTGGCATGAATTTCGTAACCTATGCATGAAGGTCACATAGAAAAAAAATCATGTAAAATTCATGTGAAGTTTTTTTTCATAAATTTTACGTGAAATTTATATGAATTTCACATGAAAGTTCATGTGAAATTTATATGATGCTCATTTCATATGAATTTCATGTGAGGCACAATTGGCTGTATAGTGAATGAAAGTCAAACACAAAACCCAATACCAGAATCCTAAAACCTTATTCAAATCTTTGAAAAATACATGAAACAAAACAAAGACAGGAAATCCATGAAAGAAAGTGAAAAAAATGTTTTTTTTTAAACATGTTAATTATACTACATGTATTGTTTTAAAGTTTTGAATAAAATGCATGTATTTTTAAACATGCACAAGATGAAGCGTAGAGTTAGTACCCATAGGAGTTTTAACATTTGTCAGTAGAATTCAACAAAATGATTATACAAAAAAAAATGTCAAAACGTAGGTCTTCATATTCAATAGCATCACTTTTAAAAGAACAGATTATAATTTGCATCATGGACCAGACATGCACGTTTCAGGTAAAAGAAACCCTCGTCATTGATCCTCAATATAAACAATGTAATACGGTCGAAGAATATGAAACTTATTATGTCCAAAGATGTACCAAAAGACAGGATGGGTGGGATATGATGATACATGACTTTCAAGAAATTTTGATAACCGAAATTTTTGAATCCGTTGAAGAAATGATCAACCGAAGTTGATCGAACATGGCTACGTGTGTCCTCGGGGATTCATTGTCCATCAGCAGTGAAACTCACCAAGTGATAAAAATGTTAAACGTTTACAAATTCAATAGCATCATTTAAGAACAGATAGATTTTCAGCATGGACCAGACATGCCCGTAAAAAGGAAGGATAAGTCTACAATGTATTGCAGAATGCATCAATGATTTGGATGCTTTATAGAGCGACAAATTAGTCATTAAAAATTGATAAAGGTTCATTCATTTTGAAATGGAAGAGGATTGTTTACATGTTAGAAAGGTCATAATTAAAAACAATAAGACATACCTTTAGCTTTGAACAAGCAATAATGGATACAAAGTTAAAAGAATAATCATGGAAATTGTAAATAAATTGTCAAAAATTCAGATCTAGTTTCCGAAATAAATTGAACGCTTCTATTATTAATAAAATTACATACATAAGACTAAGATCCGGCGGATTGTTGATGTTGTCCGTGTACAAGAATTGACCTTCCACTTGACGGTCATTAAGATCAGTCCAAAATCCTTTCCATATATCAGGTTGAATTGTATTCTTCAGAATTCCTTTGATGAAAGCCTTTTACGATGCGAAAAAATATAATAAGATACATACATGCGCAATTTAGTTGTAAATTTCATGCAATACGTTATTCAAAAGCTAACTATTGTGAGCATGATAATAGTGATTTTACATTAACAATACCTTATGCAAAATTAAGTTTAAGCTTTTGCATCTTTTCAAGAGTACGTAATAACTTACGTACGTAATAACTTAATTACCCCCCCCCCCCCCTGTCGAATGACAAAACTACGTCTCCGATAAGTTTCACTCAGAGAGTATACTAGTATACGACATGAGCAGAGTCTATCTTTTTATTATACTTTCATATGCAAGTAATTTGAGAGAAAAATCATTAAAACACATTAGCAAGCACTATATTCCTAGTTATTGGCAATGAGTATGACATCCGACAAGGGTGAGTTAGGAAACGTACACTTGTCTCCAGAAGATAGAATTTGTGCTGAAAGCTTTGTCGACGTCTCGTCGACGTCCACGCTTTGATCAATGAGCGACAATGAGAATATCAACCCTTACTTTTTTACGCTCGAAACGACAAATTGTCATATCTTAAAATACCTTACCTCACGCCATGTGACATTTCATTGCAAGGAATGAAATACATGTGTATTCTTTATTTTTTTATTACAATATATTATAAAGATAATAAATTTAGAGACAAGATTCAATTTTTATATCAGCATATTCAAAGAAGAGAGAAGTATACATTATATATGGTTGGAGATCTCCTCCCTTCTTTTATATCCACTAATTTATCATTCATTCGTTCATGGGCTTAGTCTATAAAGTACCGGTCTCAGAAATATATTACCAATTCGTCTTGTGAATTTACAGCTAGTAACGAGACTTGTAGAGGTGTAGATAGTCCTGAGATAAGTGTCTTTCTGCAGTAGTTATCAGCTTCGTACCACGTCCGTGTATCGTTTACGGATGAGAAGTAATAACATTCACCACTGACCGTGTTTGCATGCCAACCCAAAGTCTGAGGACAGTTACCTTCGGAAAAAAATCAAATTGAAAAATCATGTGACGATGGAAGAAAGGAGGCAATCTCAGCAGCATCTACGGCATAACACCGGAATACATATTGTTTTCATTTACGTGCGTGAACATCGACGGTGGGTGCGGCTAGCCAAACAGGGAATGCTTACTCCTCCCGGGCACCTGGTCCCACCTCAAGCTTGCTAGGGGTCCGTCGATACTCAAATTTGTGCTCTATTGTGAGTGCTGTTGAGATTGTCGTCAGGATCTTCTTTAACTCATAAAGTCAAAACATAAAGTGGACAAGCATAACAAAAGACACGATAGGAACGAGGAAGACCAAACATCAAATCAAAACATCAAACACAATTTAAGACTACACATTATAAATTAACGAGCGAACCGGGTGCCGACTTAGGACGACCATTATTGACAAATGGTGGTATTATCCGGATTACATGCTCACAACCCTCCCACTAGCCCGAAAATTACCAAGCATTAATAGATGAATATTTTGTTATAGATTACTGATATAGAACTATCTGTATAATATTTGAAGATACTTTTAAGATCTATCAAACTATCGATTGCAAAATATGGATAGAATTATAGGTCAGGGGTGCGTTTAGAAACGTAGGGGCTACGTATGTAGCCTAATCCTAGGTTTACACTATGTTCCCGGCGACCACGGCAGTCACGGCGGCCAAAAACGTAGCACACCGTATGATTTTTGGCAGTTCTTATCTTGGTATTCAAGTTCTGTTAGGTTTCGTTACGTTTTCGCACGGTCTATCAAGGTATCCTTGACACGCCGCGGCTCCTGAATCCCGGAGACCTGACGGCGCACTACGTTTCAACCTACGACTTGTTACGGACGTTTGTACGTTTCCTCACGACCTGTCACGTTCTGATAAGGTCTGTCACGGTTTGTTACGATCCAATCAAGTTGGCCACGACTACCAAGTTCTGTCAAGGCCCACTACGATTAACCGGGAACAGGAGACTCAAAAAGCTGCATAAAAGGGTTTGGTTTGTTATACTTCTTGTGTGACCGTGCGTGCCGTGCCAGGCCGTAGTAGAACTTGAAATAAACCGTAACAAGCCGGGACGTACCGTGACGAAACGGCTAACACTTCCTTAGCTCGCCGTATGAAACCGTAGCTCACCTTGATAAAACGTGCATCTGCCCTAAAGCAGCCGCAGCTAAACGTGGCAGACCGTAACTCAACTTCGCTAGAATCGTAATTTGTTGAGTCATACTTTTGCTTCCCGTTCCGGTACGGACACTGTCCCAAGTTTTGTCACGGTCTGTAACGTTCTGTCACGTTGCGTTGCGTTCGACCCGTTTTGCTACGGTGTCTAAAGTAGGCCATCTGCACCGTGGGCTGCCGTGACAAATGTTTTGACAGTTTAAACATTTGCCCCGTCAGCCCCGGCAACCACGGCTAGTTACGATTGTCGATCCCGTTCCCCTACGTTGTCTCACGGTCACCACGTTTCGTCCACGGTGGCTTGAAACTTGGCCGCCGTGGCCGCCGGGAACATAGTGTAAACGGGGGGTAAACGAGGTGAATGTACTGCTGTAGCCTAAAATACATATATATGCGAACTCTCGCTACGTGTCATTTCGTCGACGTCGAATGTCTGAATCATACATTTTTATGAATGTAATTATCATGTGAATTTCCTTAATATATTTAAGTATGCAGTTAAGAATAGATTTACTCAAAAAAATTCCGTCTTTCTAGTTTTCTTTTTTAATTTATTAGCAACAAGTATTCAGGCTCAAAGTTAAGGAAGCATTCAGGCAGAGTAAGCTTTTCAAAGTAAGCAAATTGTTGAGCGGCTACGCCAGTACTAACACAATTTTATAGCTTTGTTGAAAATCATAAATCGAAGAACATATAATGTTAAACGTCTTCAAATTCAATAACATCACTTAAGAACAGATAAATTGCAGCATGGACCAGACATGCACTTTTCGAGTACTTAACCCTCGTCAGTGATCCTCAATCTAGACATTGTAACATGTCCAAAAATGTACCGAAAGACGTAGCAGGATGGATGGGATATGAAGCTACAGGTCCAACGATTTAGAAAAACTAGACAAAAAGAGGACGGACCGAAATAGTCTGCTATGTGTGCAATCTTGGGAGTAAGACAAGGTGCCAAGGAGGAGTAGGCATCTCCTGTCAGCATGTCACACCACGTCACTTAAGCTAACAAAGAAATTCTTTGGTGATTGGTCATCTTTGTCCTTTCTACGTCTCTTGTTGTTCTTGTTTCCCCGTGTTTTCAAATTGTTTCAGTGTTTTTCTTGGGGGTCCTGAATCCCCTCCTTTCTTTTTGATTCAGCGTGATAATAGATATATGAATAAACCATAGTATGGAGAGACCAGGATGGAACATTTCTTTTCAGAACGGGAATGTTTATGATATCATTATTTGAAATCTTCACGCTTGCCTGAAAGTGATCGTTTCAGAGCGCCTTGTCTGTACTCATTTCCTTATAGAATGGATGCGTCCTTGAGGCGTAGGAAGTTAAATTGGTACCATTCATGAAGTCCAGATGGTATCTAATGCAAGAAAAAACTTTTTATTCTATTGATTTGTTTTGCTTAACAATTTTACCATTTAACCGAAAGATGTCATCTTTGAGGAATGGATTTTGTGTATGTGTGTGTGATGGGGTCTTTGTTACATTTATCTGAATTCATACCTTCTAGATTTTGATATTCACATATAAACGGTATAGGCGAAGTACAGGTAGCGTCGTCCCATATACCGTCAATCCTGATGGTGACACAATCTTGGTTTCCACGGAAATTGTTTGGCTCAACGTCCCAGTATCTAATTGTTTGGTAATTAAAATGATTCATTGATAAAGAAACATAAATATAATGATATCATTACGATAAAAGTGCAAATATGTAATGTATTCGGAATCTAGTCGGATCTATGAATCATCCGTACCAAAAATAAAACATCTGGAAACAGTATACGTATATAGTACAAGTGAGAGGGTATTGAGCAAGTTATCCAGATTATTACATCATGTGCTACCGGCATTGCAGATGGCCGTCCCAAGTCGGCACCGTCTGCTCATTGGTCTCATTGATTTAGATGTATTCTTTTGTATGTACTGGTTTGATGACGTGGTTGATGTTTGGTTGTCCTTGTCCCTTTGGTGTATCTTGTTGTGGTTGTCTACTCTGTTTCCGTGTTTCGCTGTGGATGCTGCAACCGAGTCCTATTAAGTACAGGTCCAGACGTAAGAACCAGGCAGGGGTGATTTATGAATCATTTAATATCCATTGTCATTTTCAAGAAACGAAGATTCTGATTGGCTGAGAAATTTTGTTGATACATCGATCAACACAATTTTTCACGGAAGTCTATCTATAGCAGTATTTTTAGAACCGGTGGTTCCCTCAAACACGAATGAACTCGTTGCTGAAAATACAATTAGTTGATGTTTGCTTATCATTTCAAGGGTACCATTACTTTTCTACTTACTCAAAAATTAACAGTGCATGTAAAATTTGCTCAAGCTGGTCCTTATTCCAAAGATATAGAGAGACGATCGTTCGCTGTTTGAATCATGGGGGCTGCCATAACTTGTTACTCCGAATTACGAAATATATTGCGGTGATTGATTGTTTTTAGATCCAAGAAAGCAGTCTGTTTTCCATAAATAAATGATAAAAAAAATGATAAGAAATGAATCTTATATTTTTTCTGTGATGCAGGTATCACCCGAAAAATTGGAGAGAAAACTTTTGCATCAACGCGATTCGCGCATTGGTGCATTTTTATTTCCAATTTTTCGGGCGATACCTACATCAAAAAAAAAAAAAAAAAAAAAAAAAAAGAATACGATTCATTTCTTAAAAACTTTTGCAGAACTTTTTATTCCTGTCTTGAAACATATGGGTGGTACAAATAAACAGAATGAAATTCATTTCTCAAGGTTCGGATGGTGAAGCGAGATGTTCACCTCATATTCTATAAAGGATTATGAAGAGAAAAACATGGCGGGAAAATTATCCTTTTATAATTCAACCAAATTTGCTACCCCTATAACTTTCTTCACCATCCAAGTATGAGGAAAATTCCTTCAGAACATCCACAATGAGAACACATTTCAAAAGAAAAAAGTTCAGCAAAAATTTTAAGGTTTTTCAACTGGCTGATCCTTACGTGGACCTGTACTTAAAGATTGTTCCTTTCTTTTGTACTCAGCACATTTCGTCTTGTACTTTATCACATCATGTTCAATGAATGTAGCAGGTGGCCGTCAGAAATCACCGCCAGGTGTTGTCACTCGTATTTCGATTATGTATTTGATCTGTTTGTTGGTCAATATATGACATTAGCGCTCTTGTTGTCTCTGACTTTTTTGTGTGGTACACATTGATTTTGGCTGGACAGCGGTCACTTCAGCCAGGTCTTTTTGGAAATCGTTCCCTCATTATACTATTCTGGTACATTTCTACACTTTAAGGTAGTCGACCCATAGCTAAAGAATGGGTAGTGCGCAGGTACCTTTTCCATCACATTACAATTTGTTACATCGATGTAACAAAAGTTGACATCGATGTAACAAAAGTTGACATCGATGTAACAAAAGTTGAAGATAGTGCGATTAGGGGAATCCCAAAAAGGTGGCATCGAAATTTTGTGAATTTCAAGAAAACCTCATTAATGCATCTATCTTTGAAAAGGACTGTCATTTTAAAGTTTATTTCAATAAAATCGAACTTGAAACAAAAAAGTTATCGGCAAAAAGAACTTTGATGCCCTAAAAATTTTAATTGTGTGTGAATTTATTTCTAAGCGCTTAATTGGAGTATTGTAGTCGTGTTTGGTATCAAATGAATTAGAATGAAATCCTACAGATGGACATGAAAAGAAACTGCAAAAAATGTTGAAATAAACCATTTGTATTTTACAGCTGAGTTTGTCGGCATCTCAAAGGTTTACCGATCGTTGCCGAATATCAGTATACCAATAGCATATCATTAGTCATCGGCAAACAGCGTAACTTTGAGCGGAAGTTGGCAGTTTATTGGAACATTCATTCCTTAGATAATTTGAAAGAGTCATGTTATTGGATACATTACACTAGTGATGTGTTGTAGTACTGTCCGTCTGTCCAGCGATAACTGCCTTCAACAGCCTGATCATTTAGACCACTCCATAGAAAAATATATGGTTGATTCGGGTCTTGCATTTTGTTTTCTATCCAGTGCTGCAAGATAACAACCAAAGGATTAGCACACTTTTGATTAATCAAATGAACGACATGAAGTATGACAAACTTTCCAAAAGGTGCGACCAGAGTGATGTTGCAATGAAAAAAATATCCGTAATAATTTTATGACACAAGCAATTCAACTGTATGATTGTTGATATTATAAGTTCGCCATCTCCAACAGGAATAGTTAGGCGAATGAATCATCAGCAAAGAGTAGCACAAAGGAAACCCCTTTCTGAGAATTGATTTCATTGGTATCTTACCTCTTCGATTATAATGCTTAAATCGATTATTCGCGAGGTTAGACACTGGGAAAGATGTGTGGAAGCAGTCCGGGTAACTGCATCATCTGCTGTTTTTATATTCATTTATATATCCATCGACATGTATTTCTTGGGCCCCTGTATAATGCTGTGTGATTGTTTCTTCATCTTAGAGTGAGGAGGTTATTTTACACCACAATTGTGAGTTCTTCGAAACCTCTGGGTAATCGGAAATGTGGAAGGGTTGTGCACACGTAATTCGGATAACCACAGCGTCTGTTACTTGCGTGGCTTATGTTCGTCCTAAGTCGACAACGGTTGCCCAGTGGTCTCGTTGGTTTATGTGTGGTCTTTTTTGTTTCATGTCTCTATGGTGTGAGTTGGTAATCCTTGTCCCTTTTTGTCTCTTGTGCTTGTCTGCTCTGTGTTTTTGCATTGGGTGTTTTGGGGATTTGCTGTGGGTGCTGTAGCGGGGTGTTGTTGGAGATCCCCTTCCTTCTTGCTTTCAACGATGAAAACTGTTCTTAGTCACACTTTGCAAATTATTGCTGATTGTGCATTATTCGTGCCGTAATGTGCTGTTTATGCATATTTCTTCCATTTGTGTGATCGCTGATAATGTTTGTCTTTTGCAATGATATTTTGCTAGATATCACAGCCATCTCTTTTAATCTAAGCTAAAATGATAGTCTAACCTGTTTGTAATGAGCGTTCACCTTGAAAGTGGTTGGGGGAAAGGAATCATCTCATGAATAATAGAGTAAAAGTACAGGTATTACCTGTTCGTCAGGAG
Organism: Pinctada imbricata; assembly: GCA_033119305.1. Classification (NCBI taxonomy): domain Eukaryota; kingdom Metazoa; phylum Mollusca; class Bivalvia; order Pterioida; family Pteriidae; genus Pinctada; species Pinctada imbricata. The sequence goes on from VSWD01000008.1 coordinate 9,136,668, forward strand.
TGTTGACCTTTAGTAGATCCCCGCCTACAGCCTGACAGCTAGAACGTGCACTCTGCCATGACATTCTAGGTGCGTAGTAGAATGAATAACACTTATGTCCAGCTCGTGTCCATCCACCGCATCCCCAGAAATACTGTGTGTTGTCTATAAATATGATAAAATATATTTTATATTGAATAGAATTCAACAGAAAGAGTCAAATCTTAAGTGCTTGTATATATTTCCTTTCCTCGAATGTTGAACGTCTTCAAATTAAGTTAGCAGTCTGATCATAAGAGTATTCGATCTACTGTCGATCATCAAGAAAAAAGGAAATCTTGGTACTCCGACCTTCACAGCTCGATCTAAAAAAAAAACAAAAACAAAAAACCAAAAAAAAAAAAAAAAAAAAAACAACTTTATTTTTACATTATATGAAAGAAATGTAGATGGTTGTCATTAGATTATGCATACTAACCAGGTTAAAATTTTCAGTATAAAAAGTGCATCTTTAATATTATCTCCTATCCTACATACCAGTATCCTGAACACGTCTACAAATATAGTTGAATGTCGTAGAACAGTCTTGATCAGCAAACTTGAGGTCTGGTTTTATAATGGCACAATTCTCATTGTTGTTCAAATTATCAGGTTCTGCAGCCCATTGTCTGAGGGGCATAAATCAAATAATAGACTGGTAAAACATAAACCATGTAACTGTCGTAAATATATATGATTTGAGGAATGTTTCGAGAGTATACCTAGAGAGCATGCTTCCAGTACTAGCAGACGTATGGTTGAAAACATATGTATGATAAAAATCAAAGCAAAATAGGATCGACATAAGTCTCTCGTCTCCTCTAGTATTTAAAGGACTACTTGAAGTATTTTTATCCGTAACGCATTACCTACGTTATATCTTCCGCAATGGAAGTAACCGGATGTGATATCTCTGCCTAATTGAAGCAACGGGTACGTGTTGCATGCAAGCAGGAGATGCTGACTCTTCCTTGGCAACCTGTCTCACTCCTAATTGGCGGTTTGCTTCTTTTCATGTGGTGGAGGTCTTTGTCTGTTTGCTTTGGTTACTGTTTTATCCTGATTTCGTATGCATTTAGTTTGTAATTTCCTGAATTATCGATTTTGTACTGTGTATTCGGATATGGTCATTGTCCATATTTGTCATACAAACTCACATATAATCTTTATGAAAGACTACATTGTTGTACCACTTCCACGTAGTACCAGATCTCTGTAGGCCTATCCAGAAGGTCATCGAGGTCGTTCCAGCTTGAGTTATCGTTGATGAAATTACATTCTAGGAAAATCAACAAATATGGGCAAAAATTGTTTTTCATAAGCCGCCCAAAATCATTTCACTATCGCCCTCTGGTTTCATTGTTAGAATTTGAATTTATGCATTTACTTTACAGAGAGTGCGCTGCTCCAAATTTTCAGTAGGATATATTCAGTAGCATATCCAAATAAAATCTATGTTCAAAATAGCATTGAAGGATACAAAACAGCAAAACTCAAAGGAACAATACGATAATACTGAAACTGTCTTACCATATCGTTTGAATCGTCTATGACCAGTAGACCGACGGATGTCAAATTAGTTTTGATCTTTAATCCCATACAATACTGATTGGCTGTTGTCCAGTCTAAAAGCTTTGTATTGTCAGTAGTGTCGCCGAAGAAATAGCAAGTATCGGTGGAAGACTGCCATCCTATTGGGCACTGAAAATCTATAATGCATCAAATCAAAAATAATAAAGCATACAGTTGTAAAAAAAAATGGTTCGGATTTTTATCATGTGAAAACATTTTTTTGTTTGCTTGTTTTAGTTCCTGTTTTATCCTGATTTTGTATGGCTTCGTTTTCTCATTTTCTGAATTAACGATTTCGTGCTGTATACAGGGATATGGTCAATATCCATATTTGTCATTCTTAGAAAAAGTGTAGGTAGAGAAAAAGCGAACAAGATATTTTTTACTTATTTTAAAAGTCACCGAAATGGAGGATGTTGCACAGATAAATGAATACAAATATTATACAAACTTACTAGCAGAAGGGAATCCTTGGCAGATATAGCCCATCTTTCTGTTACAATGCCAGTTTGTCATCTTTCCCTGGTTGTTTACAGCTCCACAAGCATCACTAGGTACTGTCGTTGGGTATTTTTCCCATGATCTTAATGAATAATCAAACATTAATTTAACGTTCTCATAGAAGAAGAAGTTCTGCTTGTGGGTATCTTCTCATGAACTTAATTAAAAAGTTAAACATCTTCAAATTCAAGTAAGTATATATACCATTTCAGATGAAAAAAAAAAAGAAATTTGGAATGAAAAGCCGATCTCTATCTTACATTGACGTGTTGTCCAGTGGTATGTATGGTCCCCAGTTATAGTGTCCCGATGATGTTTTGGTACCATCAAACCTTAGATCACTGAGATCTGTCCAGAATCCATCAGACTGAGCAAACCTCGGAGGCCAGACGGTGTTTGTTAAGACAGACTGAAAACATTCAAATATCTCCTTTCAAATTTTGAACTTGATATGGTTTTGCAGTAATATTTTAGTGTTGAAATATGGAATAATAGAATCTATCACCCCTTTGTACAGGGACAGGGAAATCCCACCAGAGTATCAAAGATTTGCAGTCCACTACGAGGCCTTGCCGAGTCGTGGACGTTGCAAATCTTTGATACGAAGGGTGGGATTTCCCTGTCCCTGTACAAAGGGGTAATTTATTATTTTTCTCTCACCCATATATTTTCACATAATTCATTAATAAACATTGCTTGCTTTGCGTTAAATGTTGCTCCATGTGACGTCAAACACTGCTAAACCTACGTAAACGTCTATACGTCACAATAGGGGTTCGAGACAAACATCCGGGGTGCGAGACAGAGTTGTCTGAGAACGGGTAAATCTGTAGATATCTCTGTCTGGGTTGAGAGAAGAATGAATCCAGAACGTATAACTGATTATAGTCTGTCAAACTATGTATACTTAGTCCAAAGGTAAAATAAAAATCTAAAGTTCAGCATATCTCAAATAGTGATCCTAAGTTTTAGGCAATTTGAAAATCTGGAAAAGTCATTTTCATGTTGCAGAATCTCTAACATTATATATCGTACAGAAGGACTTAAACATGAAAACGACCTGGTCAAACAACAATTTCTTTTATACATGTATACTAGTTTGGAAAAGGTATTTTTGTTAGGGTTCTTAATTCATCAATTTTAATTAAAGGCTGTGCGTTTATAAATACTGTTAGCGAATAATGTTATCATTAGTGAATGAAAGCCAAACACAAAATTAAAAAAAAACACACACACAGAATCGAAAGTCTTACGAATGCCGGAAAAATCCACAAACAAAACTTTCTCACGCGAAAAGAAGAATTTGGCAAACAGACGGAGACAATGACACAGCTTCACACAAACACGAAGGACAAACAGACGGGTACAATGACACAGCTTCACACAAACACGAAGGACAAACAGACGGAGACAATGACACAGCTTCACACAAACACGAAGGACAATCAGACGGGGACAATGACACAGCTTCACACAAACACGAATGACAAACAGACGGGGACAATAACACAGCTTCACACAAACACGAAGGACAATCAGACGGGGACAATGACACAGCTTCACACAAACACGAATGACAAACAGACGGGGACAATAACACAGCTTCACACAAACACGAAGGGCAAACAGACGGGGACAATGACACAGCTTCACACAAACACGAAGGACAAACAGACGGAGACAATGACACACTTTCACACAAACACGAAGGACAAACAGACGGGTCAATGACACAGCTTCACACAAACACGAAGGACAAACAGACGGGGACAATGACACAGCTTCACACAAACATGAAGAACAAACAGACGGAGACAATGACACAGCATCACACAAACACGAGGAGCACTTTATCTAATAAACAATCTCCAGTGCAAGTGCAGAAGACATATCGTAGAATGCATTGTAAACGCGCCGTAATGATTATTATCATATATCACATGAATCATGTTACACATCTAATGCAAGTTTAGTATCCAAGTAGGTATGACCAAAAAGGAAGCCCAAAACCAATCCAAATGCCTGTCTTAGTGGTACCCAAAAATAATGGGAGAGTTTCGTTCAGTGGTCAAATTATCAAAAATGATTGTAAGTAGCGCCCTCCACTGCATGACAAGAGTAATAAATGCCCAAATTGCTTCAGTTTTGTCCTAAAAAGAAACTGTCACACACAGAGGTCAGGTCTTACCATTTCGTCTGCACTTGTGACCCTTAGCAGGTTTGCGTTTTTGTTTTTACAATCTCGTTTGGCATTCTCTCGTGTCACTAGTTTAGTTGTTTCAGCAATATAACAATATCCATTACCACCATCAATCCAACCTGGGTCACATCCTAGATATTCATTCACACAAGTGACTGGATCTGAAGAACAAGGTCTCATAAAATACACAAGGCCGAAATTGGGAAAACAAAGAATAAACAGTAGTGCTAAAGAGTTATGAACAACGAGAAAAAAGGAGGGGAGAAGAAACTAAACAAGACAATATAATAGTACGTCAAATTTATCCAGAAATGTTAAATTGGGTTTGTTTCGCTGGCTGAGTGCAGGGTGGTCATGCTGGAGATCCTTCCCTTTTTTCTATTTATAGAAACGTCTGAAAAACTCCCCCAGTGACATTCTCATTCCGTAACTACGGATCATCGCATTTTCTTGACTTTTCTGAAGTTTGTCAGTTGTAAGATGAATCGATATCTTGCAGTACGGTTTTGTACAGTCTTATTGTACCAGTATCCTTATTAGCTTTTTAGTCCCCTACCGGCTCGCCGGAGGGAACTTATATTTCCACCCCGTTTGCCTGTCCGTCCGTCCGTCCGCCTGTCACACTTTAAGTTTTCCGGACTTTTGTTCGCTGTTGTTGCAGATAATGACCTGAGTTTTGGTATGTGAGTATATCTTAATGTGATACAGATGAAGTTTGAGTTTACTTGCGATTTACCTATTTTTACAAGAGTTATGGCTCTTGGACTTAGCAAATTTAATGAATTTTTCAGTTTTCCAGACCTTTTTCCGCTGTTGTTGCAGATAATGAGCTGATTTTTGGTATTTGAATACACCTTTAAAGAGATACAGATCAAGTTCGAGTTTTGTTTTGATTGATCTAGTTTTACAAGAGTTATATCCCTTGGACATAACAAATTCCATGAAATGTTTAGTTTTCTGGACGTTTCGTGGCTATTGTAGATATTAAACTGAATTATGCTATGTGAATATCTTATAGCGTGATATAGATCAAGCTTTATTTGGGCTTTCAATGACGTATTTTTTATAAAACTTATGGCCCTTTGACTTAACGAATTATATGAAATTTTCAGTTTTCCAGACCTTTTCCAGATACATATATTGAACTAATTTTTGTGTAGGTATTCATCTTTTGGTGTAAGTACAGGTCAAGTTGAATTCATAATCAAGTGAAGCGTTCTAAGCAGAGTTGCAGGAGATAGATTTATGCCGATAGGGGACTTACACTGGCGTTAAACCGATGATAGTTACTTTTGGTTGTGTAGTTCTTCTTTCTAGCCATAGTTAGAGAAGCTTTGTTTCTAAATATATATTTCGTACGTAAAAATGATTTTAGAAAACATAATATACAATGTAAATAGAAAAAAAAACATATTTTATTCAATGATGAAAGTTACGTAAATTCCGGATTTTTTTTTTTGTATTTTGCCTATCTAGGGAATGTAAGAAATTATTTTTTCCAATAGATATTACACAAAAAAGATTCTACATTAAAATAATCTGACACTTTCCTAACTTCTAAGTAATAAAATGAATGGCTTTAAACAGCGCTTATTACATAGTGAATAAAAAAGAAATAACAAATTTATCAATATACATGTGTCAACTATGTCTTCTTCCGGAAACGTAAGACACTGATTGTCCGTTTAAAACCTAACAAATATAAAACCACGTAAATTTCCGTTTGAAAGAAAAGTTTGTTTGGTGGGATTATTCATTATTTATTTGTGTAGTTTTACATGGTCAAGGAGCGCAGGTATAATGAAAACTGAAGAATTTCAATGCTTAATATTCATCTGAGTATACATGCTTCATATAAATCCAAATTGGTGACCATATGAGGCATGTTTACTGTAAACAACTTTGAGCAACCTTGGATTAATAACGATGTATCTGCATTTGCAGTATTGACTACGTGTACATGGTGATATTCCAGTGGTGGATCAAGGTTAGTCACTTTAAAAGGTCGTTTTCTACTGCGGAATAATCTGTGGAAGACATTAAAGTAAATTTACTTAAAAAGGAAACATCTTGCATGCCTGATTCTTAGTACGTACTGGTTAAAATGTCCCTTCTTGATTTTTGAGGATGCGTTACTTTAATCTCAAGAATTTCGAGAGCTTTGAGTTAATATCAAAAGAAATTTGCGTTACTATCATCTTGGCTAAAAATTTCGCTGCCTGTTTTCTGCTCTAAATAGAAAGATAATAGATTTATGAAGGTTCCCCTATGATAATACTTTGTATATGTACATTTCCATCGCTTCGGATTGTTTATATACACTAGAATAAGTGAAATAAAAGGGAAAATCGTTTCTGCCAGATTTTGTATCCGCCATTTTCGGATGATAGTAACTAAAGTTACTATCATCGGTTTAACACCAGTGACTGATATCGACTTAGATCAGAAATGTATTACGATGGTCACATTGACGGCAAATATCCAGAACGGATACTGTTTACATCTAAAAATAATTATCGGACCTGATCAATTGCATCTTTGAAATGTATTCAGACCTTTCAAGTGATAGACTACCGTCATGCGGCATTTACATATCACAGCTCATCCGGTACGCTAGAGCATGTACTTTTCTATTTCCCCAGTAGAAATTTACAAATATCCAAGAAACTTTTATGTCAAGGTTTCCGCTTTCAAAATTTATTGAAGATTTCTGGAAATTTTACAAAAACTTCTGTCAGCATCTTTTAAAATTCGGACCTATGCAGGCAACAGAGTATATTACTTTGGGTATTTCACAACCTAGTCTTTGATGGTGACATAATAAACAATATTGGAGGGATCAAAGGTAAACAGCATATAACCATTGAACATTCGTCAGAATCATCGAACACCTTGAATTTATACCGTGGATATGATCTTACTGTAACCAGATGGACACTCCACATGGTACTTGACCAATCTACAGTCTTGTATCAGCGCATTCTTTAAATTAAGACTTACACTCTGACTGACTGTGACGAAAGAACTCAATGACGAAACCTGTCCATGTAAACATCTTTAGAGAAAACAGGATCTCGACCATCTGTCCTCTCTGAATGTCGGTTGGACTCCTCGAGTGATAACATGCATGAATTTGGTACAGCAGGCAGAGCACAGACTGTATATCGCACGCCCTCTAGTTCTATATCCATTTACAAATTTATCCATATTGCTTGGGCCCCTGTGTTATGCTGTCTTGTTTGTGTGATCATCTAACCTTTAGGAGTGTTACGTCCTCAAATTCATATGAGATAAAGATGATCCTGACGAAAATCTCAAAAACACTCACAATAGAGTACCAAATTGAGCATCATTTAGGAACAAGTAAATTTGCAGCATGGACCAGACATACACGTTTGGGGTACTTAACCCTTGTTAGTGATCCTCAATTCAAACCATGAAATATGGTCAAAGACTGTGAAAGTTATGTCCCAAAAATACCGAAAGACAGAGCAAGATGAGTTGGATAATATGCTACAGGACTAACTTTTAAGAAATTTCGAAAAATGTTGTGAACAGAAATTTTCCAATGCGTTTGAAGAAAAGATCGACCGAAGTTGATCGGACTTGGCTACATGTGCACTCGGGGACTCCTGGTCCACCAGCAGTGACACTTACCAAGTGGAACAAATGTTACGACATTGCAATTGTGCGCTCTTCAAGACCTTTGGGTAACCGGAAAAGTGGGAGGTTTGTGCGCACGTTATCCGGATAATCACATCATTTGCTACTGGTGTGGTAGATGGATGCCCTAAGTCGGCACCGATTGTCCATTGGTCTCGTTGGTTTTTGTGTTTATTTGTCTATGTCGTGTGTCTCTTTTACGTCTCTTGCTGTGCTTGTCTACTCTGTTTTTGAATTTCGGATGTTTGGTGCTTTGCTGTGGGTGCTGCAACCGAGTCTGGTTGGAGATCCCCCTCCTTGAACCTGAAGTCACTTTGACGAACATAACACCCATCATCAATTCATCTCTATAAATGTCCAACAGTAATATAGGAAGAATTTTGTAATTGAAAGATTTTGTTTTTACCTCTAAAGCTTTACAGTTGTCATCTAAAGAATTTTCTGTATAATAGTTTATTCAACGAACGTACTTCGCCATTCTTTTGCAAAGTGGGAAAATGAGAGGAAAATGTAGTTTACTTACATGTTAAGCAGTAAACTGTAATTGTTATCACAATTATAAGTAATCGCTTCATTCTCACAGATTTGTAAAATAAAGGATACGTTATGTATCCAATGAGAATATTTATGAACTTAGACAATGGTATGAAACATGTTTACATTTTATCTCAATTTTTGAGATTAAATCTACGACTTAAGATGATTCATTTATGAAGGTTATCACATAAACACTTCATATTACGTACTCTCTTTATCACACATCGACTCACGTGTTCATACATAAGATGAATGAGCAAACTTGCCGCTGTATTTTCTTTGATGATATAGTATAATGTTAAACGTCTTCCAAATTTGCAGCATGGACCAGACATGCACGTTTAGGGTACTGATCTTCAATCTAGACAATGTAATATGACCAAAGAGTGAAAATTATTATGTCCAAAAATTGTACCGAAAGACGTAGCAGAATTGGTGGGATATGATGCTACAGGACCATTTCAGAGTTGAACACTTTATCATGATATATATGCAGAACCTATGTAATTCCCTTAGATGCAACTATTGATAGGAACGTGTTGCATTTCGCATGTAAATGCTCGTGACGTCACAATGCATACACGTTCTACAGAAACATTCTGCGACGGCTGTTCTGACCTTCAAAATAAATCCGCGGTGACCTAATTTTCAACACAACCCTTTTAACTAGAAAACCGAAATCAAGAATGAAACTGGCCATTGTGAAGCATATATTTATAGAGAATAAGTGTAATGATTTGTGTTTGTGATCTTCTTTAACTCATTTGTTACGGGTATGTAACACACAGAAAGTGCATTTTATCGCATGGAATGAACTCACGCGCATTACATGTACGATACATGCACTCTCTGAGTGATGCATACCTGTAACAATGTTAAACGTCTTTAAATTCAATAGCATCATTTAAAATCTGATAGATTTACAGCATGGACCAGACATGCACGTTTCGGGTACTAAACCCTCGTCAGTGATCCTAAGTCTAAACAATTTAATATGGCCAAAAGGTATGAAAATTGTTATGTCCAAAATTTTACCAAAAGACGTAGCAGAATAAACACAAATTAAGACCCTTGAATTAATCTTTTCTCTATAAATGAATATTCGGGCTTAGCAATCGTTAAATTTTTATTCGATATCAAAATCCTGTTTTCCAAATAAAATATTTATGATTTAATTTAACTAGTTTTCCATCCAAATTTTCCAATAAATACTTGCGTATTTATGACTTTATATCGTCAAAGTTTGAGATCTTCTCCTTTTTTGATGATGTACGATAAGAATTGTCAATATTGAAATTAAGAAATAAAAAATGACAAGCCGGGCTCTATTGTCTCGTAATGCCCGAGCGTCCTCAGCGAATCACATTTATTACCGAGCCGCGTCAGCGGCGAGGTGATAAATGTGATTGGCTGAGGACGCGAGGGCATTATGAGACAATAGAGCCCGGCTTGTCATTTTTTATTTCTATTCTAATGATGACCAAACTTAGATCAATGAAACACAGACGACAAAAATTGATTCTTGGTAAAAACCAGTTCCTGCCGGTTTATCTGCTTTCTGAAAATGGGTAGGCGTGGTTTATCGCTATAGGGCCTATATTGGAGAATAGAGCCCGGCTCGCGTCTGTTGTCTTTATAGGGAAAAAGAATCAAGTCATATTAGAATATAGATTTTAATGATAAATTTTAGTGCACCATATGCTAACTTCAACGAGTTGTTTCTCATCAGTGATGCTCGAGGCCGATATATATCTTTAGAAATGGTCCAATTACATCTCGTTAATATGTCAGCCCCATATGGAAAAAAGTTTTTGATGTATTATCAACCTCTGCTGGATTTGTTCATATTCAATTTTTATGCTTTTGGCAGATTCTGGTCCCGGACTACCGTTATACGGCATTAACATATCACAGCTCATCCGGTTCGCTGGAGCATGTACTAATATTTTGGATTTTCATCGTAGAAATTTACAAATTACCAAGAAACTTTTAGGTCAAACTTTAATAAGCTAGTTAAGACTTAAGGGAATTAAAAAGAACTGTTAGCTTCTTTTAAAATTCGGACATATACAAGCAACTGAGTGTATTACTTTAGGTATCTCACAACCTGCCTTTTATGGTGACATTATATACAAAATAATCATCGAACGCCTTTTGTAGCATGGATATGATCCTAATGTCATCAGTAGGGGTGAAACGATACGCCAACAGTGAATCGCGATATATTGCAATATCTTTTTAGCTGTATTGCGATATATTGCTTCTTCTCATTTTTATCATTTTAAAGTAAAATAAGGTTTCTATTTATGCTTGTCCATACTGTTAATATTTCTGATTTTCATATTGTCAATGACAAATATGGATAATGACCATATCCCTGTTTACAGCACAAAATCGATAATTCAGAAAATCAGAAACCGAGGCATACGAAATCAGGATAAAACAGGAACCAAAGCAAACAAACAAAAACCTCCACCATATGAAAAGAAGCAAACTCCCGATATGAGAGTGAGACCAGGTGCCCAGAAAGAGTAAGCATCTCCTGCTTGCATGCAACACCCGCCGCTTCAATTCGGTAGAACTGTCACATTCGGTAACTTCCATTTCGGAAGACATAGAGTACAATCTCGGGTTGGATGGTTCAAATGGTCTACGACAGAATATCACCCATCATTCTGGAGAATGGGACATCATAGTGTAGGACGAGTTCCCCATATCGACCGTAGAACTTCCTCAGTGACGATGTTAGTCGGTCACAAGCATATCCCTGACTGAGAAGCTTATCTGAAAGACGCCTAGCTCTCAGAACAAAATCCGTATATTTCGTACTTGCTCTGGCATAGCGTATCAACTGAGATATGAACACGCCATAAGCAGGCGATGAAGGAATGTTGCTACTCAGAAAAGGAAAGTTTGTAATGCTGAAATTGAAGTCGTCACGTTTGTCATAGAGTGAGGTCTTCATGTGACCATCAGTGTCATTTGTCATTTGCTTGAAAGAAACACAAGTCATTGAATCCTTTCGATTGCTGTTGTCATAATTCATTAAGGGTCGCTTGTTTTCAATAAAAGTGATTAAAATCGAATTGATTCAGTTATTTATGCATATAATCTATGAGGGCGCGATATATTGCGACATGCAATTCGTATCGCTATACGATACGAATTTATTAGTCCCCTACCGGCTCGCCAGAGGGGACTTATAGTTTCCATCCCGTTTGTCTGTCCGTCTGTCCTTCACACTTTAGTTTTCCAGACTTTTTTTTCGCTGTCGTTGCATATGTTGAACTAATTTTTGGTATGTGAGTGTATCTCAATATGATACAGATCAAGCTCGAAGTTAATTGGTTCCGATTGACCTATTTCTACAAGCGTTATGGCCCCTGGACTTAGCAAATTTCATGAAATTCTCAGTTTTCCAGACTTTTCTTCCAAGGTATTGCAGATATTGAAATAATGTTTTTATATGTGATGACATCTTAGTGTTTTACAGCTCAAGTTTGAGTTTAGTTCTGATTGACCTATTTTTACAAGAGTTTTGGCCCCTGGACTAAGCAAATTTCGTGAAATTCTCAGTTTTCCGGACTTTTATTGGCTGTTGTTATAGATATTGAATCAATTTTTATATATGATTACATCTTAGTGTTATACAGATCAAGTTCGAGTTCGGTTCCGATTGATCTATTTTCACAAGTGTTATGGCCCTTGGACTTAGCAAATTTCATGAATTTCTCAGTTTTCCGGACTTTTCTTCCATGGTATTGCAGATATTGAAATCATTTTGGTATGTGAATATATCTCAGTGTGATACAAATCAAGTTCGTGTTTCAGTTTGATTGACCCATTTCTACAAGAGTTATGACCCATGGACTAAGCAAATTTTATGAACTCAGTTTCTAGTCTTTTCATGCCTGTTGTTGCAGATTTTGAGCTGTTTTTGGTATGCAGATTAAATGTACATTAAATTATCATTATGATAAAGAATAAGTTGAAGTTGGGTTTGATTTATTTGTTCTTACAAAATGTATGACCTCATAGCAAATTTCATTAAATTTTTCTGTTTTCCAGACCTTTTTGAACTTTTTGCATATATTGAACTTATTTTGATATTGGATTCATCTTTTCGTGTAAGTACAGGTCAAGACAGAGTTGAAGGACATGGACTAATGCCGGTAGGGGACTTGTGATTCATTAAATATCGCATTATATCGATATATTGTTACGTTCTTAGTCATGATACTTCACCTACCAACAGCCTTGTACCAGCGCTATCGTAAGACTTGTACTCTGATTGCCTCTGTCGAAGGGACTCCACGACGGGCCCTGTCCAAACCTCTTTTAAATTGAAGATAGGGTCCCAACCACCCGTGCTCTCTGACTGTCGGTCGGACTCCTCGGGTCATATCATGCATCAGCTAGCTATAGCCAGCAGAGCACGGACTGTATATCTTAGGCCCCCTTCTTATAATCCATTTACATATTCATCTGTGTTGATTGGCCCCTGCGATGTGCTGTCTTGCTTGTGTGTTCATCTTACAGTGAAAATGTTCTTTAACAATACAATTGTGCGTACTTCGAGACCTTAAGGTAAGTGTTGTGCACACACAATCCGATTAACTACATCATTTACTGCTAACGTGACCGTCCTTAATCGACATCGGTTGCCCATAATGGTCACGTTGTGAGAAGTATTTCTGTGTTTTGGTCCGGCTTTGATGCTTGGTCTTCCTTATCGCTTTGGTGTCTCTTGTTGTGCTCGTCCACTCTGTGTTCTCACATTTCGGAGCTGCTACCGAGTCATGTTGGAGGTCCCTACCTTTTCTTGATGTTAGAAACATCTACAATGTATCAATAATTTTTTTTCTTGGAATTGTGGTGGCCGTCTGTGATATCAAAGACAGACGGTTTTACAAACCACAAACCATTACTTTACCAATACGGTATGACAACGACTTCATATCAATCAAACGGACAATCTTAATCACATTTAAGTAATTTTAATTTTCCCATTGTCAGAGAGTAACCGATGAATATAACCTTTTAACCTTATATATACCTCAACTGGCTTCAAATACTTAGTAGTTCTTTAATGAATAAAAGTAAAATGTTTGCAAGAAAAACAGTATTTCTTGTAGATCCTCCAAATAATTAAAAAGTATAGCACATGAAATTCACCCTAACCCAGCTCTCCTGAATCATGAGATTTCGTTTCCATATGTCTGGTTGAATATTGTTGTAAGCACGTCCTTTTCTCTTTAAACTATGTATAAATATTTCTCAGTGAACTCTTCAATTTGAATAATGGATATTTCCTCAGAACTTAAGCAAATATCCTGCTGTAGGAGTTAGTTAATGAAACTTTGACAATAAAATGGAAAAGCACAATAAGTATATGATGACTCCGTGGAATGGCAAATCTTTCTTTGAAGAGCTGACGTAACCTGAAAAACACATGATGACAGTTTACGACTCAAGCTTAATATGTGACCTAATGGAAAGATAGTGGTTAATATGAAAAATCCCATTTTGACAACATTACAAGAAACAATCAAAGATCAGCTTCGGAGTAAATTTCTACATAAGTTGCAAAAGGAACCTCCATCTGAGTGAGACTAGCTGAAAAATGTATGTTCCTTGATTGGTGAATCTTCAATATCTTATAAACAATCAAATTTTATATTCGATATCTAGTCAAAATTCACCAACCTGCAGGATTTTTTTGACAAACAAATCCCATTTTGGCATTACAAGGAAGAGTCAAATAACGACCAGCGTAAGTCACGTAGACACAATCTTTTGTTCCATTTGGGTCGTAAGGCTCAGTTTTCCACTGACTGTGAAAAAAGATTAAAAAAGTTTTAAAATCAAAATGTCTCATGATCTGGTCCATGCTGAAAATTCATCTGTTCTTAAATAATGCTATTGAATTTGAAGACGTTTAATATGATAATTTCGAAAAAATCTGCTAAAACATTAATCATTTAAACAATAAATCAACGCATATGTTTTGACGATTCTCTTTGAAATATATACTATTGCATGTGTGGTCCATGTTGCAAATTAATCCGTTCTTAGATGATGTTATTGAATTTGAAGACGTTTAACATTGAGATGCCGAATCCATAGAACTTTCTAAGTTATGACAGAAAATTTCATTTCGGTTGTGCGTTGAATGAATAATAATAAAGACGGAAAATAAGACGTCTACAGGAATTTTCTGACGTCGAACGCCATAATGTTATTGTTCACTATCGTTTTCCAGGAGATAAAATTGCCACGGTCTGAATTTTCTGTATACAATTATTTCTCTATAGCAAATTGAATATAATTAAATAAATGTCAAATTCAAGTTTCGACTTCGAAAAAGAAGTCTGCTTGGTTTATAGGAAGGTTCCCGATGATACTGTATGATAAATCTTCAAGACCTGGTACTCTGAATTAAATAAAGAGTACACTATGACAAATATAGATAATGACCGTATCCCTATATACAGCACAAAATCGATAATTCAGAAAATCAGAAACCGAAGGCATACAAAATCAGGATAAAACAGGAACCAATACAAACAAACAAAAACCTCCTCTGTTTGAATGAACATTGTGATTTCTGATTTCACTGTGGTAATCAATTAGTTGGATGAAATCTATACTATATTGAGGTTGTACTCTACTTTTCAGGTGTCCAATTGGTCTGAAAAGACGAAAGTTCAATATTCGAAGCCCCCATAGTTCAAGGGACTGGTAGTTCGAGCCTTTGGAATACTGGGCGGACACCAATTTTCACAATAATGATCCATCAGAATGTTAATACAATCAATAAATGGTATATATTCATACTTACATAAGATTGAGATTCGGGGGATTATTAATCTTGTCAGTGTAAGCAAAATAACCCTCTACTGCTCGGTCATTCAGATCAGTCCAAAATCCTTGCCATATTTGAGGCTGATTAATATTCTTTAGAATACCTTTGATATAATCCTGGTGAGGAAAAAAATTGTATCATATTTATCTTTTTCGAAGGAATTTCTCGATCTATATCATACAGATATGGAATCTATGATTATGAATACTTCGTACAATTTGTGATCAAAGAGACCCCTATGACTTTGGCAGATGAGACGGTATAGTGCATTTTTTTTTTATTTGTTTACCTTAACGAGATATCACACGCGTTTCAGTAGCCTCCCTCAGACGAGAATTTTAAAGAAATCTCCACGCTGAAGATTTCCTATTTTCGTAACTTAAAATGTCTTGATGTTCTGGCTTTGTTATAATCGCTCGGACAACAAGTCGACCCAATAGCTCAGAGGTAGAGCTCTTGCCCACCATGCGAGAAGACCGCGGTTCGAGCCTGAGCGCTGGGATAATAAATAGATTGTTTCTCGTATATAAATACGAATGTATTTTTTTCTTTCCAAAGTAATGATAAGCCTAGAGTGACCAACAATAGTCAATTTTTTGCTGAAATTGAACTTACAAATGTTTCTAAAAATTTTGTTAAGACTTTTTTACCTACATACATATGTCGTATCTATTCAGAAATAAGTCAGGTGTCAGTAAAGTGTTTTAATGTAGAGAAACTTATAATATAAATACTCATATGGTACATGTAATATCATTACACATGTGCACATACTGTCGTGTTATCTCACAAAATCTGTATTCGGCTCTATCTATTTACATATAGACATCTTTGTGAGTGAAGGAACACTGCTGTGATATTTCAAAATGATGATTATATAAATTCGGATGCTTTTGTCTTTGGTCACATAGTTAAGAAAGATAACTCGAATTGCACTTTTGATTTTTTACATGATAATTTACACATTCAGTCAGATTTTGCAACATATGACGTGGTCATTGAATGATTTCTTTCTATAAGAATTTGCACAATATGTTGAGGGAATCATATGTAAAGTTTCATTTGAAAATCTTGGGCTGAAAAAATGATATAGCCAAAAAATGAGCATTTCCATTACAATCACTGGATGGCTAAAAAGTCTGATCAATTTCAAAATATCAAAATTTTGGATGGTGACCTCCTAATATTGTCCCTTACATCTGAATTAAATTAGGAAATCAGAATTATGCTTTTTTTCTGAAAATAAATGTTGTATAACACGAAACGTGTGAAATCACCTTAAAGTATATGTAAATATCACACCGACAACTTAATTTATTGTTGGTTAAGCCAAGAATCAACTTTCAGATGGCTTTGCAATTAATTCTTATTCCTACTTAATTTGATTACTTATGGCAATAAACTTGATGACATCTTCTCGTGACAAGTGTACGTAATACCTTAAGTAAGGTAAGTAAGTATCTCGAGAGGATGACCTGATGAAATATTGTTCAAAATGTCAACGAAAGAAATGTGAATCATGTAGAACATTTTTGCTTTAAGCACCTCGAAATGTTGTTTATTTCGGAGTTCGCAAATATTCACGACTTTGAGACTGAATAGATATTGGGCACTTTTTTGATGTTTATTTATACAATATGTATACATATATATTACCAGCTCGTCCTGAGAATTCAAGGCAAGCAATGAAGCTTGAAGTGGTTTAGATAGTCCTGAGATGAGCGTCCTTCTGCAATAATTATCAGCTTCGAACCATGTTCTAGTGTCGTTGGTAGCGGAGACGTAATAGCATTCTCCGCTGTCGGCATTCGTGTACCAGCCTGCTGTTTGGGGACACGTTCCTGGTTAATAAAGAAAAAACGATTGATAAAAAAAGTTTTTAAAAATGTGACTATTTTGCCCCCCCCCCCAAAAGAGAATTGACAGGATAGGAAGGAGGGGACTTTCAACAAGACTCGGCGCATCGTCCATAACAAAAACACCGAACACTCCGGTGTGAAAACAAATAACAAGAAAAGAACAACAACAGTCGAAAATAGGACAAGGAACACAAAATGCGACATCTGGTACCGGTTGCCCATTGATCGCATTGGCTTATGTTTCGTCTTTTGTGTTTGATGTTTCTATGGTGTAAGTTGGTGTTCCTTTCCCTTTTGCGTCTCTTTTTGTGCGTGTCTGTGTTTCTGCATCGGGTGTTTTGGAATTTTGCTCGGGATGCTGCAACCTAGTGTGTGTTTTTTGTTTGGAGATCCCCTCCTCTGTATCAAAACAGCAAACACAAAAGACTACAAGCTGCATATGCCCTAGTTATATTGAAACGAGGAAGGAATGTTATATTTTAACTTTTTTATGTCCAGAAGTTGCTCTCTGGCAGCGTAGGTGGATTTCTTTATAAAATGTACAACAACTTCACCTGGGTAGTATTCAAATAGAAAGAAGTTTAGCAATTTTTCAAATAGCAACATTAGGTTATGATGAGTGAATGCAAAATGTACCTTGATACTGTCTAATTATTAAGTTCTATACTTACAGTTTCATAATGAGAATTCTTACCTCCAACATTTTGGTATTCACAAATAAAAGGAGCTTGCATTGAACAAGTCCGGTCATCCCATGGGCCGTCCACACGTATAACGGCGCAATCTTGATTTCCTCGATAAGAGTTTGGTTCTATATCCCAATTTCTTAAATAAAATCATGATATTGTAAGACATTAAAAAAATTGAAGTGTTTCGTAACCTTCTTGAAAAACATTTCAAACCAATTTTTCTTAATTAAACAGACAAACGGAAGTAACCGGATGTGATATTTTGGCCGAATTGAAGCGACGGGTGTTGCATGCAAGCAGGAGATACTGACTCTTCCTGGGTTCCTGGTCTCACTCCTTATTGGGAGTTCTCTTCTTTTCATATGGCTGAGGTTTTTGTTTCTTTGCTTTAGTTCCTGTTTTATCATCATTTCGTACGGCTTCGGTTTGTGATTTCCTGAATTATCGATTTTGATCTGTGCATTGGGATATGGCCATTGTCCATATTTGTCACGCACACATATTTCAGAATAAATCTTCAACAGTGCTACTTCTAGCCTAAGTGATTTACAGACACAACTAAAATGTTAGTAACGCCTACTAGTTTGATTTTTCTGTGTTTAATATTGTTGAAAGACGAAATATCTAAAGATGGTATTTTTATCACTGCTTTAAAGAAGAGAACATATATTAGAAAATCTTTTTGGAGAAAATTAAAACCAATTTTATAAATGCTATATATGGTAAATAATTAGCAAATTCAAGAGAAAATATTCCAAGATGATATTCTATTGTTTTTCACTTATTTAAAAGACATTACAAATTATAAGAAAAATAAGATGTTACGTGAAATGAACGAAAGAGATCACTTTATGTAAATCGTAGACTTCCGTATTATTATTTATGTTAATAGACCTTTAACAGTATGAATTCAACAGGTTTTTTGTGATTCAGAGTGTCTTTAACTTTCTAGTGATTCATAATGTATCTCTATGTATGTTGTTACGTCTTATGTCTTATTTGATATGTGTTGACATAGTCGCATCATTTGTGATTCGCAGGTCAGACTCGAAAACTCATTGTTCTAAAGCATGTAAATTATATGATTATTGGACCCTTATATAAATTTTGAAGACGTGTATAACTGAAGAAAGGAGGGGATCTCCAACAAGACTCGGTCGTTACACCTACAGCAAATCAATTAAACACCCTAATGAAATACCTACTTTTCTAAAAGGACACTACTGATATCTACCCGCCCTCTGTTCAAATCACATTTTGTATCTACGTTGTATGTGTTACTTTGTGTATGAGCTGCATTTAAGGAGGTTAAGGGTAAATGTAGGGTTTATAGTCTCGTTCGCCTGAGCCTAACGCGACTTCTGCAATCAATCACCTCCTTGGCGAGACCTGTACAATCTAGTGCATTCTCAACTCCCTTGGGAGTATACAACCAGAGCTGCCGTTTAGGCGCTAATCCTTTTCATTCACATTACAAGTTCGTCTCATGTGCCGGGCACCCGGTTTACTCCTGGGTGGAGAGAGTGCAACGTAGTGTAAAGTAACTTGCTGAAATTATACATTGCTTGTCTTTCCTTGATTATACAAACTTACATTTGACTCTATCCACAGAAAATTTTCTATGAGACTTTGAAATATGCATTTTTCGACGTTTCCGCAAATTTCTTGATGACGTCAGAACATTACAAGTATCATTCCAGTTCTCGTAAAGCTATTGGAAATTAAGTTTAACCTAACTACAAAAATTTTCATAAATGGCATCCGCTTTCCTGTAATGTAAATTTGCCAAAGAATCCATCGTGTTGAAGATTGAACTTTCCTTTTTACATATGCAAAGTTTCACTGCGATACTTTTGGTATTGATGCTTTCAGTGCATTTAGAATGCGAAGGTTTGTGACGCCATTTTTTCCCCATAACGGCGAAATGACGTCGTGGTTTGCTCATGGCTAAAACTGCGAAAGTCCGCAATTTCGAAAATCGCCATAATTTCCTCAAATGACGCCGGAAATTATTCAAACTTCATCAGGACACTCAAATGTCTATATCAATCAGCGTATCAATTGTTTTGAAAAAGTTAAGACTGAACTTTTCATAGGAAGTGAGAAAACAAATAATGTTGCCGCCATCTTGGTGTTCAAACCCCCCTTAATTGTTTTTGGTGTTTTAATTTCCATGGGTGTCATGTTTCAATTTTATGAAGTCTTGGAAATCACTTCCATATCTTTTGTTTTTGTTAGGGGTCGTAGAAGCGTCTTATTTGATATACCAGTAATTTCCTTCTTCACCAATGATATTTGAGAAGTCTAGTTACAAGTTCTAGCGCAACTTGTACATATAGCGTCATCATATCCTGCGTTCATTGATCAAATAACGTCATGACGTGACGTATAGCTACACGTTATGGACCTGTTAGCTGTGCTCTACTCGTCATGATGGAAAGGGTAACTTCTTTAAAAGTTTTCACAATTATAATTTATCCCAATTTTCGCTATTGTAACAATACGGAAGTGTTCCAACTCTATACCATTTGAAGAAAATTTCAAAACAATTTTCATGCACCAGACACGTATTTCGAATATCAAATTCTCATCAGTGATGCTTCAAGCTAAAGTGCTTTTCATAAGGCGCCCAAATTCATTTCCATAGCGCCACCTATTTTTATTTTAAGAATTTAAAATTCTGCATTTACTTTACAGAGAGTGCGCGGCCCAAATTTCCAGCAGGGTCGAGCAAAACATGTAAAGCACATTCGTTTAGGATCATTCTAACTTTCCAAACATCAATGTTTTATGAATTTCGATATACATTTCTCGCAGATTGCTAATTGAAAAGAAGCAAGTTACACCTACACCTTACTGCATAGCTGCGCCAGTTCGTACCTATATATCAACGAAGTCTTCGTATTGTGACATCAAACGATGCCGTGTACTTGTACGTCATACGTACACGTTAAAAGCAATTGTAACTAAACCTTCTCTATTGACACTGTTCATGAACTTGTCGTCTGGTTGAGGATTTCCATCTCCTTCCTTTTGGGATTTAATCAATGACTCTTTTTTAAATAGATGGAGGTACATATACTACGAAACAAAGGACGGAAAACTGAATGTGTGTAACCAATGATAATAGTTTTAATAGTGAAATTAAATGATAAATTTCAGAATGCTAGTACTTACATAAAGGATTTGTTGTATAATTGTCCATCTGCCCAAACATATGTTCCCTCTGTAGCCTGGTCATTAAGTCCACTCCAGTAGAATACAAAGTTGCTACTTGTTTGTAAATTCGTCAATTTGCGCTCGATCCAATGCTATAAAGATTCAGTGACAGAGATAAGAGTATAACGAGAACACCATCTGCACATATTACAAAAGAGCATTAATAAAGGTTTCGTGACAGAGAGGAGACATTTGAAAGATCTTTCAAGACTAAGAAAACATTTCATACGACATTCATACTAATAAAATGTACACTGCTCAAAAAAATTAATGGAGCGATTTTCCCATTGAAATATAATGGCACATAGCTTATAAAATCTTTTGGGATAAGCAAGGCTACATCATCAAGTTTTATCATGTGTATATGGTTAATCTGTTCAATACAGACATTGGTGATAAAGGAATGACTATGAAATATGTCTTTTATGTTCATCATATAGAATAAGCAGCTGCAAACGTGTGTGATATGAAAGTAGAAACCTTACTCCCTTAATTTTTTTGAGCAGTGTATATTGTGGACGACAGGAATGTAGACAAAAAGCTATTACTTACACGCTCATCTATAGAGGTCACCTTCAGCAGATCAGCCCCAACGGCCTGACAGCTGGACCGTGCATTCTGCCATGTCGTCTTGGGAGAGTCGTAGAATGTGTAACACTTATGTCCTGCACGTGTCCATCCCCCACACCCCCAGAAATACTGTGTGTTATCTGAAAACATGTACATAAATGTCTTAATCATGTCTTGGCTTTTGTATCTTAAACGCATCAAACTTTGACGCATATAAAATTAAATTCCTCTTTTAG
The DNA here is from genome assembly GCA_033119305.1 of Pinctada imbricata. NCBI lineage: Eukaryota > Metazoa > Mollusca > Bivalvia > Pterioida > Pteriidae > Pinctada > Pinctada imbricata. The sequence goes on from VSWD01000008.1 coordinate 9,158,597, forward strand.
TTGGCAGTATCAATTAAAGGAACAGTAGAGAGAATATGGGAACAGAGTTTAGTCATAGGGTCGAACGATAGGATAATAAATCCCCATGGACGTACATACATTGAATAATACTGATGTAACTCAATATGTGACTTACATATAATTGAAATTTTATACTTACTTGCAGATATAACCCCATATTCAACCTTCATATAATAAACCTGTGTTATTGATATATACTCCGATATTCAATCAGCGCCCCTCTACAAACAGAAACTATTTTCCTACATGGTTCTTCTAGATCAATTTAAGTCAAACCCATTCAAAAGAAAGAAAGTCGAATGCAAATCTCGGAATCAGACTTAAAAAAATCACAAATAAAAGGCTTAAAAATTCTTGAAAACATATACTCACGAGAAATTATCATTTATTGTAATAAATGTCTTTATGGCGTCCGCTTGTAATTCGCGACTACGGTCGAAGGAAGATAACTCGTTAATGATTATGCAGAATAAGAACGATAACTCTACGGTGGCGCTGTAACCAACTCATCAATATTAATGAGCGTCAGTTGAAAACATCAAAAATTTCCGCAGCTATTTTGTTAAAAAATTAGGATTTCTTGTTCGCATTTTTCACCCTCGTTTATTCCTGGTAAGCATATTACATTCCTTTTGAACTTTACAAGCGCTTAGATAAAAAATAACAGGACTAAATGCAAATATTCTGAGCTATTTGGACAATGCTGAAGCGGTGAGTGAGCGACGATTTTGTGTATACGAACTATTGGATCGCAGATTCGCCGTTTGATTAATCCAATCAATCCACGATATTTAAGGCTATTAATTTATCGTGTATTCATATTATATCTACATTTTGATGGGTTTATAACAACAAGGATTGAGAACTGTCCTCGTTAAACTTTGTGTAAATATACGCAGAAAGTGATGACGTAAACACAGGAAGTCAAAATGAAAACATTAGTGATCGGCAGTTCTCACATTAAGCACTTGGATACTTATCTGCAAAGAAACAATTTAACTTCATTCAATCTAGATGAAATACATAAGGTACTTATGTTTGGGATCAGCGGCGGTAAGGTGAAGGACTCGTCACACATAGCAAAATTTGAGAGGATTATTAGGGAGACTCGACCAAATCAGATCATTTTTCAAATTGGAGGAAACGATCTGGACGCTACCGACATGACCGAACTCAAGATGGAAGAACTAATTATGCGCATAGTCTCTTTGGGATCGCTGTGGCTATCAAGATTTAACGTACGAGACATGGTGATAGTGCAATTTCTCTTTCGTCATAGAACTAGAAACTTGAGCGTTCAACAATACAACAGTTATGTGAAACAAGTTAATATCCGTCTGAAATCAGAACTGGCGAACTTCTCCAGGATGCGCTATTGGAAAGTAAAAGGGATAAAAAGACCGAATGCTCAAGTGTACAGAGATGGAGTCCATCTGAATGACAGTGGTCTGGATAGATATTACAGAACAATTAGGGGTGCCATTACATCATTTCACAAAATGCGTTTGTGATTTATATGATATGTCCTGCGTAGAACATTACGTCAACCTCTGACACTCTTGTTTCTGTTTTTACACCTCATTCTTCCTACATATAATTTTAGTACTTTGAATTTTTTAAGTTGGTTGTAATTTTTGGGTATCAGTGTTCAGCAGCTTTCATTAAGACAAAATAATTTTAGTTACACTATCTCATTTAAATTCAATTTAAAAATTTAACTGCATACCACCTAATTTTTTAAAAACTATAACAATAACTTCAAATCAAGTCATACGATAACTTAAATTCATGAAACTGAGACAATTCTATAACAATAAGCTAACATATATGTAATTTTGGATTTTAAGGCTTCTTTAAGAACCTCCTTGACATAGTGCGTGCCGAACACAGTTTTTGCTGGCAAAAGTCAGTATTTCTCAGGTATAGTATTGCATGATAATTAATTGCAATTATACTTATTTAATGCCACATTAACCTGATTAAGGTGCCACTAATAGTACTTTTTGTACTTGTCACGTGCACAGTTTTGCCATTAGGCATATCTCCAGGAGTTGGCAGATTTTTTAGTGCATATTGCTTAGCACAGTTTCCTCTTTATGTATAATGGACATATAGTACGAGGAAAATTCTAGAAGTTTATGAAGTGCAATTAACTTGCACAGTTTTGCCAGTGGCATAGTTGATAAAATTATAGTGCAAAGAGTTTGCACAGTTTTGCCATTGGCATAGATAACAATTCAGGCATTTAAATTTAACATGAAAATATAGTACAATTAATTTGTACAGTTTTGCCTGCAGGCATAGTTTGAAAATTTAACTTTGATCAATCTGACTTGGAAACAATTATGCGGAGTTACGCAAATCAATTTAGATTATATATATATAAAAAAAAAAAAATTATCCACGAAGTAAAACAAACTCCAGTAAATACCATAATCTAAACTACTAATAAATAAACCAATAATAAACTAACAACAATTCAGCTACAATTTAAATCAGCCGCGTAACAGCACACAATATTATGCATAAAGTTATATCCCCTTTTATGGTTTTTAATACTGATGATAATTTTTTCTGTTTTTAATGTACAGCAATATGCCGCCAAGAAGGTCCTCGCGACCACCAAAACCAAAAAAGAGGACTGCATCAGAGGCAGATCTGTCGGGTCCTTCTTCTGAAATGCGCTGTGACGAGGGATCACAAAATTTATCCCTTAATGACCAAATAAAGAAATGTATCAGAGAGGAGGTCCCAGACATCATACGCTCAGTAATCGCAGAGCTGAGAACAGAGAAGCAGACTCCTACTCCTACATGTAGTACAAATACCGGTTCAGAAAGACCAGACAATACCGGTACATTAGAAGCTACATTGGCACAGCCTGCGCAAACACCAAACCATATGGCAGTGGCGGCCATCATAGAAGAAAGCCCAGCCTCCACCAGTAAGTACTCGATTTCTAAACCTCTGGAGGTGGGTATAGATACCAAACTTAAGAACAAAATCTGGGCAAACGAATTCATTGAGCTCGAAGCTTTAATGGTTCATAAGTCCAAAACAAGTAATCATCTCAAAATGGTGGAGAACAATGGAGCAATATCCTTTGTTAGAGCTAAATCAAATAACTACAAATTTTACAACATTGCTCAGTGGAACACGGCCTTCCATAAATTCGTAGCAATTTATTGCCAGAAATTTCCAGAAGAGTGCTCAAAGTTAATGAAATACGCGGTTACCATTTCAACGCTGGCATCTCAGGCATCCTTGCAAGCAGCACTCACATATGATAGGACCTTCCGGGAATGGAGGGAAGCTGATCCGGACGATCTACCATGGGAGCAAGTAAATCTTGAGCTCTACCAGCATGCACTGGGTACCGCTTTGCATCAGAAATGGTCAGGACCAGGACAATTGCAGTCAAATAATTTTCGTCCCTACAACGGCAGCAACCAGTTCACCTCTCCGAGCAGCTACTGTTACCAGTTTAACAACAACAAAGGCAAATGTCCAAGAAAATCATGCTTGTATCCCCATGTTTGCCAGTACTGCAGGGGCAACCATCATAAAGGGCTGTGTCCATCCAAGCAAAGACAACAGCAAACCGGATCATCAACAAAATCAGCCGTTGCAAGCACTCAAAGAAAGGCAATCGCACCAAAAGAAGATAAATGAATTTCAAATCTCAACACCAGTCTCTGTTAACAAATTGAAATTTTGGCTGACAGGTTACGATTCACAAATGAAACAATATTTATTGAACGGTTTTCAATTTGGATTCAGAATACCATATGAAGGTCTTAGAAAATTTAGATCACATAAAAATCTGAAATCCGCAAACGAAAACAAACTTATTATTGCAGATACAATTCAATCTGAGATCAGTAAAAAGCGTGTAGAGGGTCCATTTTATAAACCTCCATTTCCTAACTTGCAATGTTCGCCTCTAGGTCTAGTTCCGAAAAAAGAATCGGGCAAATTTCGCATGATTCACCATTTATCATTTCCGGAGGGAGGTTCTATAAATGATGGAATTTCGCATGAGCATTGTGCGGTCAAATACCAATCTTTAGACGACGCAGTTGCTCAAATTAAAAAGTTTGGTGTTGGGGCGCTCCTTGCAAAAACTGATATCGCAGAAGCGTTTAAGAACATACCTATTCACCCCGATGATTTTGAGTTATTAGGATTTACTTTTAATGAGCAGTTCTATTTTGACAAAACCCTTCCCTTTGGATTGAGCTTTTCGTGTAATCTATTCGAAAAATTCAGCACAGCCCTTCACTGGATTTTAACATCTCACTTCAAAAATACTGGATGTGTACATGTGTTGGACGATTATCTCTTTATTGGTCCTCCTTCGTCTAACAATTGTCAAAAGGACTTGCACAATTTTCTTTCTTTGTGTCAGGATATCGGTCTGCCAATTAAACACGAAAAAACTGTATTACCAACTACTACATTGACGTTTTTGGGTTTGGAAATTGATACAGTCAAATACGAAATGAGGCTTCCCCTAGACAAATTGCGTAATTTGAGAGAAACTCTCGTAGGTTTTCAATATAGAAGAAAAACCACTTTGAGGGAACTACAATCTCTTATTGGTCTGCTTAACTTCGCCTGCACAGTTGTCGTACCTGGCCGTCCTTTTCTTCGCAGATTGATTGACCTTACAAAAGGAATTCAACGCCCCCATCATTTTCGTAAACTCAATTCTGAAGCGCGTGCGGACATTAAAGCTTGGCTTTTGTTCATCGAATACTTCAATGGGAAAGCTTTGATTCTAAGTGACATATGGTCCTCCTCTAACGTTTTAAACCTGTATACCGATGCAAGTAATCTTGGCTTTGGGGGTACGTTTCATAAACATTGGTTCTATGGGTCATGGCCGAAAGAGTGGTTGGATCATCACATAACAATCAAAGAGCTATTCCCCATTGTTCTTGCCTTAGATCTTTATTCTGACATGATGAAAAATCAGTGCATTGAATTCTTCTCAGATAATGAAGCGGTAGTTCATATTATAAACACTCAAACATCAAAAAATGCTATGCTTATGAAACTTGTCAGGAAGCTAGTATTGATTTCGATGAAATTCAACATTTTGTTTAAAGCAACCCATATACCTGGTGTACATAACGTTTCAAGTGACAAATTGTCTCGTTTACAGATCGAAGAATTCCGAAACATCAACCCGTCCATGAACGTAAATCCAACGCCAGTGCTGCCTCACCAGTTGATAATTTGACTAGCACTGCGGCATCCTTGTTACAAACGTCACTAGCGCCATCTTCCCAGGCAACATATCAACGAGCCTATCAACAGTTTTTCTTGTTCGTTAAGCAACGTTTTCCTAGGCAAACCATATCTCCATCTACTATCAATATCGAACACGTGCTTTTATATATAGCATATTGCTTCCAACAAAACATAGCATTTGCCACTATTAACACACAAGTGTCCGGATTATCCTTTCTCGCTAAGATGTCGGGAGGAAATGGTTTTTCAGACAATTTTGTCATTCGGAAATCACTTCAAGGTTACGAAAAATCGAAAAAATCAGTTGACAGCAGATTACCCATCACACCTTCGATTTTGAAATCTTTGGTGGAATCCCTCGCTTATACATGCAGTTCCAACTTCCGTCGGACAACTTTCAAAGCCATGTATTTGCTCGCTTTCCATGCCTTTTTGCGTATAGGCGAAATCACAGGATCAAAAAACAACTCGACCAATTGCATCAAGCGTGAGAATGTATCCTTTGTTCATTCTTCCGGTGAAATTACACAAGTTTATATCCGCTTAACAAATTTTAAACACTGCACAGGAAAGCATACCCCTACCTTAGTTTTACAAGCCAATCAACATACCGATCTCTGTCCAGTTAAAGCTTTAAAAGTTTACTGCGATATGCGAAAGCACTCTGATGGGCCACTTTTTTCATTGATGGATGGTTCACCGATAAATCGCAATTTATTTACACAACAGCTTCAAAACTCACTAAAATGGGCGGGGCTGGACTATGCGAACTTTAAAGGTCACAGCTTCCGCATAGGCGCAGCCACTTCTGCGGCAGCGATGGGGATCAGTGATCAATCAATCCAATTAATGGGTCGTTGGCACTCGGAAGCATTCCGAAAATACATCCGTATACCTACTCTCACTTTGCCAATTCAGAAATCTTAAGACTCTTTAGTTGTCATGGGTACATGGAACCCTGACAATTCCGTTTGTAGTTGGTGGAGCTCTAATATTGACATTGCCTTTTTGTACATAGTAGATAAGATGTCATAGGTACATGGGACCTTGACATTCGTTTAGTCATGCTACGTCATCCGCGATAATATTGAATTTACCTTTCTTTTGTACATAATAGACTTGATGTCATAGGTACATGGGACCTTGACATTCGTTTAGTCATGCTACGTCATCCGCGATAACATTGACATTGCCTTAATTTCTTTTGTACATAATAGACTTGATGTCATAGGTACATGGGACCTTGACATTCGTTTAGTCATGCTACGTCATCCGCGAAAACTTTGACATTGCCTTTCTTTTGTACATATTAGACTTGATGTCATAGGTACATGGGACCTTGACATTCATATGGTTGTGCTAAGTCTAAGTGCATGGGGTATCTTCATTCAAATCAAGACTATACACAGGATATAACTTGACCAAGTTTTTAAAGTTAACAAAAAAAAAAAAAAAAAAAAGTATCATCTAAACATTCGTCGTCATGGGTACAACAAAAAACAGTATAATCTTTCTAATTCCTAAAATGATTCTGAATACAACGATTTATAGGTCTTAATGTTATTACTATTTGAACATAACTAATAAACTTCACCAAACTCCCCTAAACTGCGTGAACGCGAATCAGTATGGTATGTTGTGGATGGGGCAAGTGTTGATCCTCAACACTTTGTGGCGGATTTTTCATCCCCATCTTTGAATTTGCTTTATAAGTGGTCTAGTCAAGTTTGCTATACTTACTTATATGTACATAATATTGAGTTTTTGCCTACTATGTTAATTTGATGCTTGTTTGTGTTTAAGAACTAGACTAGTCATTTTGTTCGTCATTTCAATAAATGACCATTTTCAACTTCAATATGTCTTATGTATTTTACTTTACTACAAATTCAAACGGAGCACAACATACCAGCTATCAAGGTCATATATGTCAGGAAAGACATAAATTATCATTTATTGTAATAAATGTCTTTATGGCGTCCGCTTGTAATTCGCGACTACGGTCGAAGGAAGATAACTCGTTAATGATTATGCAGAATAAGAACGATAACTCTACGGTGGCGCTGTAACCAACTCATCAATATTAATGAGCGTCAGTTGAAAACATCAAAAATTTCCGCAGCTATTTTGTTAAAACCCACCACCATCCCCTACGCCTCCGCAAACAATAATAATAAAAGAAAACTAATAATCATCATGATACTAATAAAAAAAAAAACTAAATTTCAAGAACGAATACCTCTATAATTGTTAAGATTTTATGGAGATATCGTCAACTTTTTTTTTTACCTTTGATTTTACTAGTTTACGAGTTATTTCTTCTCATAAAGTGTTAATTTTGAACACTGAGAAATATACTGGTTTTGTTTACATTAATTCTTTGTTGATTATGTTGGTAGCTTTATTTGCATACATTGTACTTACGAACGGCGGATTTTTCATCCCCATCTTTGAATTTGCTTTATAAGTGGTCTAGTCAAGTTTGCTATACTTACTTATATGTACATAATATTGAGTTTTTGCCTACTATGTTAATTTGATGCTTGTTTGTGTTTAAGAACTAGACTAGTCATTTTGTTCGTCATTTCAATAAATGACCATTTTCAACTTCAATATGTCTTATGTATTTTACTTTACTACAAATTCAAACGGAGCACAACATACCAGCTATCAAGGTCATATATGTCAGGAAAGACATAAATGAAAATAGGATAAACAGACGGAGACAACAGCACAGTAAAACAGAAACACGAATGATAACTGAATCTACAATGAACAATCTCTAGAGTCCCGGTCAATAAATGAATATCGCTTGAATTATTGACTTATTTCTGAACTCTGTTTCACCAATGTTCAAGACCATGCCTTACAATAAGAAACAAGTCAAAAAACATGGATGTGGGGTACTGATGCACAGATTTATCAAATAATTAATGCATATACCTGTATCTTGGGCACGTCTGCAAATGTAGTTGAATGTCATAGAACAGTCTTGATCAGCGAACTTGAGGTCTGGTTTCATTATAGCACAATTCTCATTGTTGTTCAAGTTATCTGGTTCTACAGCCCACTGTCTGAAAAATTGCAGATATACAATTAATTAAAACTGTTTTACAACAGTACCGGTATACATTTAAAAGTTTTTAAGAAAGGAAAAACAGTGCATTGTCGACGTAACCAGGGAAATATTAATAAAGAGAGGACCTACGGGATCTCCAACAGGGCTCTGTTGAAATACCAACAGCAAAAATAAAATGAAACACCCAAATGCGAATATACAAAGTTTACAAGCAGATAAATAAGATAGTAATAAACATTACAGAAGTACCCATCAGTTATTCAGTCTCATAGTCGAGAAGGCAAGGCAAAATCATTAGATTTTCCACAGGAACGGTTGCGAACCTTGGAATGAACAAAATTCCGAAGTGACACCAGGTGCCCGGGGAGAGTCAGCGTCTCCTGATTCCATGCCGTCGCAACAGCTCCATGGAAATCGCAAAGAAGATCCAGGCGACAATCACAACAGCACTCACAATAGAGCATCAAATTGAGCATCGAGGTGGGACAAGCGGATAAAGAGACACTAAAGGGACAAGAAAGACTGTAAAACACCAGCGACGACATAAAAAAAACACTCACATATAGTCTTTATGAAAGAGAACATTGTTGTACCATTTCCATGTAGTACCAGATCGTTGTAGGCCTGTCCAGAATGTCACTGAAGTGGTAGCAGCCTGGGCTATTGTTGATGCTATCACACCCTGTAGAAAAATATATCTGTGATTAATGCAACTTCATTATCATACTTCTTCAAGTGATCGGGTGCTTACATAGTGGGTTGCGGACCGGCACTCCGGATGATCATACTTCGTGGTACATGATCGTATGTTGGATCAATTGGTGTGTGTGTGTGTGAGAGAGGATGTGTGTGAGAGAGGATTTGTGTGTGTTAATTTGTGTCACGTTGTTCCCTTTTTGTTGAAGTTGTTTGTCTGATGCTCTTTCTTTGTTGCAGCTTGTAGATGTGGTTGTTACAGGGTGGTCTTGTTAGAGATTTCTGCTATATCCTTTTAGAATAAATTATCGATATAATTTTTCTCTAATAATTTCTAATTATAACCTCATAAGTTAATGTTTTACTCATTTAGATTATTTCGTTTTGTTTTCATCGCAATAATTTGCTTTATTTTATCAGAAACATATATGTGTAAAGGAAAAAGGTCGCTGTTGCCAATCCATGGCCTTTTGTATCACATCAAATTTTGCGTGATTTTATATCTTTGTCGTCACTCATTTCAGGGAATCATTACAATAAACAGTTAAAATATACCATTAAGGGAGTTAGCACGAGACTAGACCAGACCCTTGCAATCTCTATCAATGGTATACTTTAACTTGTTTATCATCCCGACATTGTGACGTCGCCAGCGTCACAGAAAGAAGCATCGTCCAATTCCTAGGGAAATTGTAGTTGCACCCTGCAGTTTTACTTTTGGGATATACATTGAAACATATAATATTTTATCTCTCAGACAGAAGGGAAAAGGTTCTACAAGTTTGATTTAGCCTTACCATATCGTTAGGATCGTCAACTACGAGTAGGCTGACGGCAGTCTTGTTGGTTTGGGACTGCATTGCTATACATCGTTGTTTGGCCGTGGTCCAGTCCACCAGCTGTGTTATGTCAGTGGTGTCACTGAAGTAATAGCAAGTATCAGAGGAGGGTACCCAAGCAAGAGGACACTGAGAATCTAAGTGAAGAAGAAGGAGAATAATATGATCAATGTTAAAGTTGCAGATGTGATTAGGCGATTTTATATCCGATGGACAATAGTCTGTTAATACAATACTCATGGTTTAACCTTACTCGTATCCATGAGCTTAAGAATATGTATACCATTTCAAACATCGAGAAAATTTTTTTTTTTTAAATCATTTCCCAGTCATATCGAATTGGAAAGTATCATAATCGAATTTGATCGTTATAATATACATTTTGATGGACAGCTGAAACATGAATGGATCTTGATGAAAATTGAGCTGGAATATAATTGTAGTAAGGGCCCATCGTTTCTTACTAGGTGCTAATGTGGTCTGGCAGATATAACCCATCTTTCTGTTGCAATGCCAGTTCGTCATCTTCCCTTGGTTATTGACGGCTCCACACGCATCAGTGGTGACAGCAGTAGGGTATCTCTCCCATGATCTGAGACAATTTTAATAATACATTACATTTCGGATGATGATGATGATGATGATGATGATGATGATGATGATTAAAAGGGCAAGAGAGAGATAGTGAGAAGAATGAGATAGAATTAATTCTAAGGACTAAAATTGAGAATAAATCGTGTAAAATAGCATATGTACGCGTCTTTTCTTACATGGTACCATTAGTCAGAGGTATGTATTGTCCCCAGTTGTAGTTTCCTGATGTGGTTTTGGTGCCATCAAATCTGAGATCATTCAGATCCGTCCAGAATCCATCAGATTGCGCAAACGTAGGTGGCCATATTGTATTTGAGATAACTGACTACAGGAAAGAAAAAAGATACATGGATATAGTCAAGATGTTTCGCTTCTTCAAATTCATAGCATCTTTTAAGGGGTCCAGGCCAGTATCCGAAAGGACCCCATCGGAAAGTTCTAGGTCAATTATGACGTCATCATAGAAACGGCGATAATGGCGCGTTTTTCGCAAGAACGTCAGCATTAGGTAACGTAAAATTAAGGGGAGGGGTAACAAAATCACCATAACTTAAAAACTGACGGTCAAATTTCAATTGGAACTTATCGGTGTTTCACTTGACATATGAAGAAGATTTCATTTTCGTGCGTGACTATCGACGGCGGGTGCGGCTAGCCAACAGGGGATGCTTACTCCTCCCGGGCACCTGGTCCCACCTCTAGCTTGCTAGGGGTCTGTCGATGCTCAATTTGGTGCTCTATTGTGAGTGCTGTTGAGATTATCGTCAGGATCTTCTTTAACTCATTAAAAACTGACGGTCAAATTTCAATTGGAACTTATCGGTGTTTCACTTGACATATGAAGAAGATCTGGTTTTACGAAAAATAAATGATAGGGTTTCAGATAAACGGACCTTATTATTCAAAATCAACAACTCAAAGATGTTCTGAAAATAGACATAAACTAATAGCCTTTCGATAATTTCTTTTAAAATTCTTGGTGATCATTTAAAATTCTATACATATCCGATTGTCTACATCATATCTAAATGAACAATTCAGTGAGTGTCACTGCTGCTGGACCAGGAGTCCCCGAGGGCAATGTAGCCAAGTTCGATAAATTTCGGTTGGTCGTTTCTTCAAACGCATTTGAAAATTTATGTTAACAAAATTTCCTCAAATTTCTGAAACCTGGGTCCTATAGCATCATATCCCAGCAATCCTGCTACGTCTTTCGGTATATTTAGGACATAATATTCACAGATTTTGGCCACATTACATTGTTTAGATTGAGGATCACTGACGAGGGTTAAATACCCGAAACGTGCATGTCTGGTCCATGCTGTAAATTTATCTGCTTTAAAATGATGCTAATGAATTTGAAGACGTTAAACATTTGTACCACTTGGTGAGTGTCACTGCTGGTGGACCAGGAGTCCCCGCGGGCACATGTAGCCAATGAGTTAAAGAAGATCCTGACGATAATCTCAACAGCACTCACAATAGAGCACCAAATTGAGCATTGACGGACCCCTAGCAAGCTAGAGGTGGGATCAGGTGCCCGGGAGGAGTAAGCATCCCCTGTTGGCTAGCCGCACCCGCCGTCAATGTTCATGCAAGAATTCAAAATGGAAACATATAAAATGCATGCGCTGTCTGAGGCCGTCTATATAGAAAGTGCTATGGCGATAATGTCAGGGAAAAATATTCAAAACACTTACTGTCAAACCCCTCGCGGGGAACTTTTTTACGAGCTCCACACGGCAAAGGGCATAAGTGTGACACAAATGAGTTTAAGAAGATCCTGACGATAATCTCAACAACACTCATAATAGAGCACCAAATTGAGCATTGACGGACCCCTAGCAAGCTAGAGGTGGGATCAGGTGCCCGGGAGGAGTAAGCATCCTCTGTTGGCTAGCCGCGCCCGCCGTCAATGTTCATGCACGAATTCAAAATGGAAATATATAAAATGCATGCGCTGTCTGAGGCCGTCTATATAGAAAGTGCTATGGCGATAATGTCAGGGAAAAATATTCAAAACACGTACTGTCAAACCCCTCGCGGGGAACTTTTTTAAGAGCTCCACACGGCAAAGGTGACACAAATGAGTTAAAGAAGATCCTGACGATAATCTCACCAACACTCACAAGTTCGATCAATTTCGGTTGGTCATTTCTTCAAACGCATTCGAAAATTTATGTTAACAAAATTTCCTCAAATTTCTGAAACCTGGGTCCTATAGCATCTCGTTAAACATTGTTAATATTCTGCCTCTACAGAAGATGTGTTACTGTTTTTCATTACCTAATACGGCCCATTTTGGGGCTTTCAATGGGTATATATGTATGTTCGTAGCTTTAAAACTAACGGTAAAAAATTGATTAAACTTTGCATGTAGAAAAAGTATGATTCAATTATTAACATTTATAACTTTTAGGAAAATTAAATCATAGGATTTATATTTAAGTCTAGCTGTCCTGGACCTCCTTATTATCATAATTATTGTGACTTTGTCTAAATACCACACCGTCAATGACCAATTGAAGCAGGTGGAGTAACGAAATGAACAGTGGAGCCATCTAAAATGAATTTTCAAGATTAAAACTTTACAAAAGTGATTTATCGACACATTACGCAGGATTTAATTAGAATTCAATGGGACATATTTTCTAATATTGACAACTTCATACCATTTCGTCCGTAGATATGATCCTGAGAAGATTTCCGTTTTTAGCTGTACAATCTTGGTTAGCATTCTGTCGTGTTACACGTTTCCTCGTCTCTGCATAATAACAATACCCGTTCCCACCGTCAATCCAGCCCGGATCACATCCTAAATTCTCTACAGCACACAACACCGGATCTGATAAAAGAATGAATAAAAAAAACCCCAAGCTGCTACCTTATCAACAACAACACTTCTGTAAAGAAGAATCAATGTTTGGATCAGTGAATGAAAATCAAATTCAAAAGCTGAAACCATATTCCAAAAACCACAATCTAAATGCTAATGAACTTTGGAAAAAAATCAAAACTTTCTCACGTCAAAATAAATAAGACAAACAGACGGGGACAATGACACAAGGCCCACAGAAACACGAAGGACAACTTATCTAATGAACAATCTCCAGTGCAAGTGCGAAAGGCATTTTAGATTACATTGTTGGTAGCGCTGTTAAAACGCGCCGTACTATTTTTTTTCCATATATCGCATGAATCATGTAACATAATGCAAGTACAGTGTCCAAGTTGGAAGGACCAAAAAGGGAACCCAAAGCCCATCCCAATTTCTCTCCTAGTGTTACCCACAGTTTCGCTGCTTGGGCACAAAATGACCAAAAATATTAATTGCAATTAAGTTGCGCCATCTCGAATAATTCGATAAAGAAATAGATGTATACTATTATTGATAAATGCAATTCCATTGATTCCCAAGCCCACCAAAAATGGTCATTCCTTGTGGAATCTGCCAATAAAAATAGAAACACAGCGAATACTGAAATAATACAACAATCGATTGTTGTATTTAAAAAAAAATTAAACTAATACAACATTTCAGACAAACAAGGAGAGAGTTAACACGTGGAGAATATATCTTATTTTTCTTGGTGAAAAAATCATTTTCTCTGAATTTCAGCGGAGACGCTTTAATTTAAGATCAGTAGCGCCTTTTGGTTTCACAATAAAAATATGAAGATAATCTATATGTATAGATTTGTCTTTCATGTTTCAGTGGTGTTTGGTCACATGTCATATCTTGCTTTTCTGCCCCCTTTTCTCGTATCATACTATGTATGTATATAGTTCCAAGTAGGAAGGACCAACATTAGCACGATGAGTTTTAACAGCGCCACATACAATGCATTCTACAATGCCTTTCGCACTTGCACTGGTTGTGGCTCATTAGATGAGTTGTCCTTCGTGTTTGGAGCTTGTGTCATTTTCTCCGTCTGCTCGTCCTATTTTCTTATCGGATGGGGAAGTTCATGTCCTTTTTCCAGAGTTCGATGTTGGTTTTTGGAATATGGTATCGGCTTTTGTGTTAGACTTTTACTTACTGATTGCAACGTCTACGTATCTTTCTGACAAGAACTTATCACTTTACTTACATAATACATGTTTGGCTCAGGTTTAAAGGCAAACTTAGAAGGAAAACAATGAGACGACATGTAATTGTCATGGAGAAGTTGGTATATTTTTTAAAATAATATTTCTCAATGAATTGGTTCGAAATTGACTTACCAAAATACAAATAAAGCACAAATAATGATTTGATGATATATCCTTTCATTCTTGATATGTTGGCTTATTGTAAGTATACGATTAACTATGACATTATCTATCGCTATGTTACAATATAATGCACTAGAGTATCATAGATATAGATAGAAATTTTATCAATCAATTTGAACTTTATCAAGGTGAAGTAAACGAGTTTTACATGTACGAGTAAATTACCGATGTAAATTACTTATCGGGCGAATGTAACCGATATCAGTCATCACTACCTGAATGAGTATGGACTTGAAGCTGACTTTTCTCCACTAAAAAGTGGGAAGAGGAGTTGGTTGGTGAGTGCGTCGGTGTGATTATCCGGAAGAATGTGTCGGATGTACTCGCATAACAAATTCCCAAGCCGAACGGTCATTGAAGCAACAAACCGAAGTGAAGTAAATATCTGTAAAAATGGTGATGGGAGATCTTGCGTCATTGCGTATTACATGACCTAATTATTAACCAGGCGAACGAAGGACACCTTTACAAGTCGCCTAAATCCATATGGACATTTATGATTCATTTTAAACTCAGTATCTGTAATTGATATCCAGTTTCCCCGACCAGTATAAACATTATTGTTAAATAAGTCTAAAACAGCATCGAATTTGATACTTTCCTCAATTAAATATTTACATTTAGTTTTATAATTGAGATCGATGCACATAACATAGCAAGGTGCTATGACAACATTGGCGGATCCAGAAAATTGAACTAAACGAGCGGGGTGATTCCATAAAGTTCTATTTTCTATAAACCGGGAATCGGGTACCAACCTTTAGAATAACAATTTATCAAAATAGCTTGTCGTCATTAATGAAATTGTCTCCCAGAGCATCCCTTTGATCAGCCAATGAATGATTGGGGTAGGGGGCAGAAAGAATGTTCGGGAAGGTCCTGCCGCCTCGAACTTCGATCACCTTTACAATGTATATTTATGGTAACGCTATTAAATTATGTTTTTGTTTTTGAAATTCAGGAGATGTTATTACCAAAATCAAAATAGTTTGCACCCCCTTTCTTTAATTCATGAATATATCATATTAATAAAGATATAAGTTAAAAAAAAAACTCAGTTACATTCCTACAAAGAAATGGAAACCAATAATTCAAGGTTTCACTAATTCTCATGTTTTTTCTGATAATTAACGAAAAGCCTTGGGGAATTCGAAATAAAACAGTATCGCATTCTGGTCCATGTTTATTTACGTGGGAAAGCAAATAGTGTAAATATATTTACGTGGTAGATGTTATTGATTTCTTCCAGACACTGGAACAATTATTTAAATTCTTTTCACTGAATGTTTCTTTGTCTGTTCTAGAACAAACGGTATTGAGCAAAAACAGCAGGTCTGATCGTAATTAAGTCACGTGGTTGTGAAATATACATCTATGTGTCGAGAAATTGTGCCCTAATCGGCGTTACAGATTCCTTTTGATTGTGTCTAAGAATTTTTGGAGGGAATGGGCGATTAAGATGCCGTCCAACGGGACCAGTAAATCCAGTTCAAGACAGAGTTCCGGTTCCGGTGCAAGGTCAGTCAAATCCAGAAGTCCGCAGTCCCGTATTTCTTTCGCACGGTAAGATGACGTACCATATAAGAACGGTGCATGTATATTTCAAAGGATTGCTCTAGCTGTATGTGTATTGGTATTTCGAACTATTAGTCATAGTCGTATTTGCAGATTTCAAGAATATTTCCTAATTTCTAAATAAAAAATGAAATGTATAAATATCTCTTAAATTTGTAGATTTATTTGTCTGACCACGCGTATCGACTTAAATGGAAAAAAACAGAGAAAAAATCAGCTGTGTTAATTAATTGATGAGTAAAGCCTAATTTGAAAGTTCTAAAGAACTTCTTTTTGCGGGTCCTTTACACAAGGTCTTTTCCTTAGAAGAAACTGAGCCGCACATATTGTATTTAACCGTCCGTTAAATGTCTTCAAATTCAATAGCATCATTTAAGAACAGACAAGTTTGCAGCACGGACCAGAAATGCACGTTTTGGGTACTTAACCCTCGTCATTGATCCTCAATAGCAACGATGTAATATGGCCAAAATGTGAAATTTATAACGTCCAGAAATGTACCGAAAAGCGTAACAGGATAGGTAGGATATGATGCAGTAGGACCTACGTTTTAGAGTTTTAGAAGTTCCAAGAAATTTTGATAACAGAAATTTTCGAATGCGTTGAAGAGATGATCAACCGAAGTTGATTGAACTCATGCTACATGTGCCCTCACCAAGTGGTACTAATGTTAAACGTCTTCAAATTCAATACAAACTATCTGTTGTATAACATGAATATCTAAAATATTTTGCTGACTTACTCCGCTGTTTTTGGGCTTATTTATTTATCAACTCAAACATCGTTGTTGTGTTGTTTTATTACCATTATTATCATTTTCATCAGCGATTTTCTATATCACGGCACTTCGCAAAATAAAAGATACCAAACGATTATCATTCTAGATTATCATTTCTAGATTATCATTTCTAGATTATCATTTCTAGACTATCTTTCAAGATTATCATTTCTAGATAATCATGACATTGACGGAAATATTACTGTAAATTTTCCATTGAAGGAATCACTTAAAGGATAATGTTTTGCTTGATAATAGATCGTTTCATAGCACCGTAAGGAATATAAAAAAGACCAAAATTCAATTCTATTTGAGGTTAAAATCTTATTTCAATAAAAGAAAATTATTTAAATGCCATCGAACCAAAACCTTAAATTGAAAGCATTGAAATTCACCATACTCACAAAACTTTCAATTTTGAAACATGATTCTAGGGGTCGGACTCAACCTTTCAAATTTTCATTCATATCCCAAAGAAGAAAAGAAAATGTTCTTATTCTTTATTTTCCATTCGATTCTAATCTAACAACTTGATTCAAACGTTTAAAATTAAGTCGCAAAGCTATAATTTGGGATACTCAGAGGCCACTCAGTTGGGTCTTATAAAATCGTTAAATGTTGGATTGTACGGCGTTTGTGAAGATCTTGATCAAATGCACAATCTATCCAACTTAATTGAATCGCGGTAGATAGCAAACACCTTTCATTATGCCGAAAATCAATTTAGTAAGCTTTAAATACTTTTATCAAATTAATTATTAAAATCGTGGTATTAAGTACAATTGATTGAACCTTACCAAATCTGACAATTTGTCAATGATCTCTGAAGTAGCTGTAAAGAAATGTCGAGCGCCAGGCAAGCTTTCATAAGGTAGGAAATATTCAGGATAGAAGAAGCAACGTTAAAACTTTCTTTGATGTAGACAGCGGTCGTCTAAATACTTATAAAATGCATGATCTTTTGTGTAACTTTTTCCAGTTTTCTTTTGATACTTTTACTATACAAGAAAAAAAAAAGAAAGGAATAATTAATACTTGCTGATTAAAGTCAAAATCAATGTACTAGTATGTATGTATTTTCGATCATTATTTTCATTTTTGCTGCTGAATTAAGCCGTTTTTATTAATTCATATTATGAAATAAAAAAAAATGATAAGAAAAGAACACATATCTTGTGCCCTCGAAACTTCCACCCTCATTGGCAATCAATAAAAAAGAACAATTTTCATATTGATTTTTAATATTAATATACGCTGTTTCCCATGTTGAAATGACTATTTAGTTTGTTTGTAATCTAATCAAGTATATTTAGTTGATAAATAAATTGTATAATGTAGATTAATTTTGTATTCCTCTATTCATCCTTGTAACTGAAATCCTATGAACTGGAATCAAGACATATGTATATAAATGCTTTTAGCACTTTTCAAATGTGTTTGCTTAGATAAAAAGCAGGAGAGGAGTAATAACCCCGGTCGCCCGGACATACTCCCTCGTAATCCGTATGTATATTATAAATGTTAAACGTCTTTAAATTCAATAGCATCATTTGATTAAAAACAGATGAATTTGCAGCATGGACCAGACACGTTTCGGGTACTTAACCCACATCAGTGATCATCAATCAAATCAAAATGTTATATGGCCAAAGAGTGTGAAAGTTATAATGTCCAAAATGTACCGAAAGACGTAGCAGGATGGCTGGGATATGATGCTACAAGACCCACGTATTAGAAATTTCAAGAAATTTTGATAAAAGAAATTTTCGTTGAAGAAACGTTCAACCGAAGTTGATCGAACTTGGCTACATTTGCCCTATGGGATTCCTGGTCCATCAGCAGTGACACCCACCAAATGGCACATGTACAAATGTTAAACGTCTTCAAATGCAATAGAATCATTTAAGAACAGATAAAGACTTTTGCTCTCTGTCATATCAATAATTGTGTATTTTTGGACAAGAGATTTGAAGTCGTTTCATTCATTTTGTTTCTCTCTATACATGAAATGCAAAAGTGGATAGTCATTCAACCTCTCTTCGTGTACGTGTGTATAAAATAGGGTTATCAGACGGGAATATGCAAACTTCCAAAGGGAATGCAAATAATTGTTTCTCGTATTAGATTACAAAAGAAACACTTGGATTTTTAAGCAATCGGTTCTTTTAATTATTTGTTTAATGCATTTATTCAGCAACTATACCCGCCAAGTGTTGAAATCTAATTATCCCATGTTAAAGAACAGAATACACTGTATATATCACCCAAGGCTTTATCATGTGATGTACTTTAAATTATATTGCTGTAAAAGAATAAAACTATAAACCTTCAAATGGAGAAAAATAGAATTTAAATTACAGTAGACTTTAGTAGAGAAATGCTATTCTGAAATTGTACGTTGGAGCTTCTAAAACATCAAATATGTCTGCGAAATCAAGTATATCTAGGTAAGGAAGATTTGTGTTCGAACTCAAATTCAGTATAAAGCAAAAGATTTGATACAAAGAAAATACTTAATTTTAAAGTCTCCTTCATCTTGACTTGCTCTAACCATTCTTTGCATTAATTGCATCTGATTAAGTTAAAACAATACCGTTCTGAGGGCAAGGTTGCTACTTTTAAAAGTGCTAAAGTGTTAAATACTTTGTCGATGTGGAAATTCGGGCGAGTAATGAAAAAATAAACTATTACATCTTTTTGCGTCGAATGATATTTTAGGTTTAGTTATCAACAGCAAGTAATTTTCGACCATGTCTGGTCCATGCTACAAATTTATCTGTTAATAAATGATGCTATGGAATTTGAAGACGTTTAAGATTATATTCAAATATCGCATGAATTGTGTTACATACTAGTATATGATGCAAGTTATAGTATCTTATGCCCCTGTCACACCTACACGTTCTCTCAAGACGTTCTAAATACGTCCTTAAAAATTTTCATGAACGTAGTGAGAACGTGGCATTTTTCACTCGGAAGGGCTCTCCGAAACAGTAATTGACGAGTCCAATGCGTCTACAACACGACCTTTAGCGTCTGTAACACGTTAGCAGCGAGTCCTTCCCGTCTTTAATACGTTCAGTTAAGTTCCCACTACGACCCACCCCTATGTTCACACTACGACGAATGCGTCTGTGTTACGACAGTACTGCGTTTATTCTACGTTCTCAAAGTTCTTACTGCGTTCATGCTACGATCATGACACGTTCAAGGGATAAATTGTTTGGACGAGGTCTTTCTTTTACTTTTTCGAGCCCTCAAACCGAGAACGTAGTAAGGACGGCAGAGACGTGACGATCTCCGTATGATTATATGTTAAAGCTTTAGCAGTCCGTACTACGACCCTACAACGTTCGCGACACGTTTCTAATACGTCAATGAAGTTCTCAATACGTTCGCAAGTAGTCCTTAACACGTTCTGTCACCAGCGCGTCCTCACTACGACTGTTTTGAACGTCCATGCTACGATCATGACACGTTCAAGGGATAAATTGTTTGGACGAGGTCTTTCTTTCACTTTTTCGAGCCCTCAAACCGAGAACGTAGTAAGGACGGCAGAGACGTGACGATCTCCGTATGATTATATGTTAAAGTTTTAGCAGTCCGTACTACGACCCTACAACGTTCGTGGCACGTTTCTAATACGTCAATGAAGTTCTCAATACGTTCGCAAGTAGTCCTTAACACGTTCTGTCACCAGCGCGTCCTCACTACGACTGTTTTGAACGGTTCAAAACGGTCGTGATGGCTCGACGTACGGGCACGTTCGTCGTCGTCCTTACTACGATCTCAGTACGTATCAGAGAATTCTTACTCCTTGCTACGTTCACGCCACGTTCCGTTCAATTTTGGTGGTCGTAGTTCGAACGCCATGCCAGAACGTGTAGGTGTGACAAGGGCTTGAGTAAGCATGACCAAAACCAGAGCTTAAAGCTTATTCAAATTATTTAAAATTCTAAAATGATTTGAGATTTTCTCCCTATATGTACTATAGAACTCGCCTGGTGTAAAATCTCCACAAACTTCCAGTTCGCTAAGCTCCGCCCATTCACGTGCTTTTATTACTGGACAACAAACCACGGCTAGTTAGTTGTTATTTCTTAAACAAGAGGGATCTTCGCTCATTGGCTCCGGTATGAAAACCTAGAACAAGAAAATTACCCAAAATTATAATTTGGGTTTTGTGTTTAGCCGAATTTGAAGACATTTAACATTTGTACCACTTGGTGAGTGTCACTGCTGGTGGACCAGGAGTCACTGAGGGCACATGTAGCCAAGTCCGATTAACTTCGGTTGATCGTTACTTTAACACATTCGAAAATTTCTGTTATCAAATTTACATTTCGTTTTAAATACGCTTTAATTCGTAATTACCCTACACAACATTTAGTCTTGGTGAAATACGGAAACCTAATGTAACTGAATCTATTGCATAATGTAAAACTGATGATGATAAGATCACTGTATTTGACAATTTCTGTCCAGAAAGCTATAGTTCTTTAGGACTACATGCTCATGCTCCAGATTTTGTTATGTCGCGACAAAACAAAATCGGGAACATGTAGAGATTTGGTTTTAATCAGATTGAGATCGGACTCTTCGTTTTTCTTCAGAAAACTTTTTATCTTTTGAAAATCCCTTCGGCATTTAATAATAATACGGAAAATATTCAACTCTCTACCTTCTTGAAGAAAATTTTAACCCAATTTTAACTTATTGGAATAATAAGAGGGTCAAAATTGCATCAAAAATGAAAAAAAATCAATGCCGTTCTGACCAAATGGACATGATCCTGAAGAAACTATATGGATACATCAAACGCTACAACACCCCTCGAAATTTTTAAACATCTAACTTGGGTGCCCTTAGTATAATTGTACATTCGCTAACTGTTAAGATGGGACTCCATTTGACAGGTCCTATCAAAATCTCGTCAGAGAATACACGCAAGGCACTGACCTTCAAACATTTCTTAAAGTTTTTTTTTTGTTTTGATTCCAAGGATGATTGTGCATGACTGTATATCTCATAATAATGGATATATTGAATAAAAGATGTGCTCTTCGCTTCTTCTCTTCGATTATCATTTAAAAAAAATAAACTTCGCTAGTTAAGGCGCTTGTTAAAAACTTGTGAAATAACTTTCAATATAAAAATGTGCTTGATCGACTTAATTTTACAGGTGCATGAATTTTCACTTTCATTCGGTCACTGTGTTAAGCTAGGGAGATTATGCCTATGGCAATATTTAACTATGACAAATCGTGCAGAAATATGCATACAGATCTCTTTAATACTTGCCACTGGAATTGTTGGTAAAGTTTTTTGGGTTTCCAAGTTTCTAAACAGAATATTTAATCGTTACCTCTCCTATTGAATACGCACGCGCTTCATATCTGAGGTACATACAACATATACGATGCGTCTGTCAAAGCTTAAAAAACTGCCCTAATCAAGTATTGATACTCGATGATATCTTTTAGACGACCGTTTAGATGACTATCTAATGCGATTCATCAAATTATATACAGAAACTTGGCTCTTTGAAGCGCGGCTCGTCAAATTAACGACTTCTTGGTCATTCTTTAAATTCTATAGACTCTATGCATCGTATTGAAACAATACGTGCAAGACTGTGCGTCCATAACAATCGTCGCGTATGGGGATTAGGTTGTGACACGGTACATAGAACGATGCCAGGAGATTATAGCTTATATTGTTATTACAGAGAATAAAGCGTGATTATCAATTGATATTAGCTAAACTAACTTTTAATTAGCGCGCCCAGGTCAACAACGCGTGTCAATTTAAATTTATTGATAAATGTGTTTATGTTTCATTATCGGACTGACTTTAGACTAATATTTATTGGATTACCTTGATATTTCCAAAATTATTTGAAATCTTGTCAAATTTATTATTATTTGGGAATATACATCAGCCTTATGTCCGTCAAACGATCCCCCTCATTTTTAAGGTAAGTGAATCTAAACAGTCAGTGTACGATCTAAATATCCAATAACCATTCTTCTTTTAATTAGCGTTTGTCGCCAATAATTCACTTGATATTATCTCATGACGGTTTGTAAATTCTCTTTGTATATCCTTTTAATTTGGTTTTATCAAAATGAAATATATAATACAGAAAACAAATGTCAGAAAAATCCTTTTGTGTGGACAATCAAACATTAACATTTCCATAAATAGATTTCACCAAATATAACTTTTATATTAGAAATAACCTCAGACAGTGCATGTTTTGCAGATATTGTTTTCATGTTCGTGCGGCGTGAACATCGACCGCGAATGCGGCTAGCCATACAGGGGATGCTTACTCCTCCCGGGCACCTGGTCCCACCTCTAGCTTGCTAGGGGTCCGTCGATGTTCAATTTAGTGCTCTATTGTGAGTGCTGTTGAGATTATCGTCAGGATCTTCTATATATCTCATTTTACACTTAGGTTGTCTCAAGCATCAAGAGATATGCATTTAGCGCTTCTTAATATTCTCTGCTAGTCAAAATGTGACATTTCTCTCCGTCATTGTTTTTGCGATTTTTCGGGTCTTATCCGAAACACGTGTCTGATGCACTAAAATTGGTTTGAAATAGTGTAAAGGTAACGAGTTGGATCAGTGATTCACTTCCATTTCCTTTGTATCCATGGAGTTAACTGGTTTCGATTGTGTGTTTTTTTTTCATTCAACCACATACTATGGAAATTTCTATTTCAATTTTGAGGTGATTGTGAGTTTCTAGCTTTCACTAATAATGCAAAAGTTAAACTAAATTCATGTTGACACTAAATTTCAGCAAACTGTAGATGAATGAAATAAAGAGATCTCCAACAAATGTAACGTCTTTAAATTTATAGCATCATTTAAGAACAGATAAATTTGCAGCATGGACCAGACATGCACGTTTCGGGTACTTAACCATCGTCAGAGATCCTCAATCGGAATGAATGAAATATGACCAAAGACTGAAAGTTATGACTAAAAATACCGAAAGACGTGGCAAGATGATGGGATATGATGCTACAGGAACCACTTTTTCGGAAATTTTTGTGACATTTTGTGAACAGAAATTTTCGAATGTGTTTTAAAAACAATCGGACTTGTCTACATGTGCCCTCGTGATTTCCTACTCCATCAGCAATGACACTCAGCAAGTGGTTCAAATGTTACGTCTTCAAATGCCAAGCTGAAATGACTATAGAGGAACTCATGATAAGGCGACTGATTTCTGTTCTAGATTTTCGGGAACTTAATGTGAAGTTATATAAGTGACTGAAAATGAAACAGAACCCCATATTAGAGTTTGTGACGGGTTTTGCATGCAATCAGGAGACACTGCATGACTATCCTCGAACACCTGGTTTCACTTCGGAATGTTATTCATTCCGAGGTTCGCAACTGTTCCGATGGACATTCTCTTATTGCCTTGCCTTTTCGATTATGAGACTGAATAACTGATAGGTACTTCTTTGATTATTAGTTTATATATTACACCAGAATACAAAGCTATGAGCCATGCTAATTCAAGCAGAACACCCAAAACTTTATGAACAGGAGCAAACGTGAATCCCCAATGGAAATTAATTAGGTGGCTAGAGGGAGTAATAATCGTCTTTCTAGCAACAGTCGTCACTTATAAGCCGTAAAATTACTAGTGGGTGTTCTTGAGTCTCCAACATAAGATATCATTCTCCGCTTCAATTAATCAGATCATATGTATAACATTTTGACTACAACTGTAACATACAAAATTGTGGCGACTTCAACTTCAAAAATACAAAATTTGAACAGTAACATTCCTTCATTTCCTGCCTATGGTATATTCAAATCGCAATTGATAAGCTATTCCAGAGAAAGCTACAATTACTTAGTCCTTAGGGTAAGGCGACTTACCGAGAAACTGGTCAACCTAGGGTATAATTGTGAGCGACCTACTTTGTCACTACAAAATTAATTACCCAAATATAAAATATTAAACAATGTCACCTCTCATTGTCCACAATGTTGAACGGCATTTAGAACCACCAAAAACATCAAATTTGATATATGTAACTATTTCGTCCTTTTCTGCAACGAAAAAAAAGTGGCAGATGTTGATAGCATACAGTAGTTGCATGCTTACTCATCCAGGGTACCGGATCTTATCTTCATGGGGGATTCACTATTGCTGCGTTACAAAATGCTTTAATATATTTATTTTTGCGTTTCACATGGTTTTCTTTTCCCATAAATTTTGATTTTGTGTTCAGTTTATCAATATTGAAATATATGTATATGAGTTAAAGAAGATTACGTTTATGTGTATGAGTTAAAGAAAATTATGTATACATATGAGTTAAAGAAAATTATGTATATGAGTTAAAGAAGATTATGTATATGAGTTAAAGAAAATTATGTATACATATGAGTTAAAGAAAATTGTGTATATGAGTTAAAGAAGTTAAATGTTCTATCGTTTAGTTTAGTACATCATATGCGCATTTCAATAAATAATGTATCAGTGTTTGTCTTTCATGGACTAACCCAACACTGACAGCATTTTATTGTTTATTTGACGATATGTTTGGACAATTTGATGTTTGTACGGCGCGCTGCTTTCTTTTGAGAGGCGCCACCTATAATAATTTCGGTTTAACATTCAGTTTAGATGGAGGATCACTGACGAGGGTTGAATTTATACCCGAAAACGTGCATGTCTGGTTCATGCTGAAAATGTATCTGTTCTTAAGGTATGAGTGGTATAATAAGGCACTGTCCATTTGATATTCTGGGGGGGGGGGGGGGGGGGGGGGCCTTGGGTTTTTTTCGAAAAAAAATATTTTGCTCTCAATTTTGATGAAAAAAACAAATTTGCTTATGTTGTGACAGAAAAAATAATCTTTCTCTCACAAATAATCTGAATTTGAAGAATTATCATAAAATTTCGCTAAAATTCTTGAAAATAATGAATCAAAAATGTTTGGCTCGCTTCGCTCGCCATAGTTTTCTATATATCAAAACATTATTCACTTATGGCAATGTTCATATATTTGAAGATATATCAAAAGTTATACATGTATGTGAATGAAAAAGGGCTTCCTTAAAAGCTTAAATATATATTATCAATATTTATGTATTGCTATTAATACATGTACATCGCGGCGTTACGGCACGGAAAATTTTGCGAGAAGACATAGCCTGAAAATTTGTCTACATGAAATATAAGATTTGATCAATCTTTGATATAATTTTCATGTAACTATTTCACGAAGTTTTTCGAGATTTTAGGCCTCAAAGACGGCACTGACGTTCTAATTCGAAAATATGCATTTTCTGAACTAAAATAATTTTAATCTAGAAAATTGACCAAGGAGGGTGAAAAGGGAGATCAAAAATATTGTTGCCATTTTGAGTATTGTATTTCTACGGATTATTGTGTCTCTAAGGGGAAATTTGCAATTTTTATCGCCATTTTGCAACTTATTATTCAAAAATCCGCATTCATTCAAAAGGCAAAACACGGCTTGCTTCATTATCATTTTCTCCATTAAGTTGTGGAGGCCCTTAAAGCCCTTCTTACACGTAAAAGTAGAGAATGAGCTGAATTCGAATATATAAAAACATGGATAGGTCTTCTCGGCAGATTTTTTGCAATTTAAGATTGAAAATTTGTTTTGCGTGGCTTCGGCGTCAATTTTACTCGCAACGTCAAAGTCACAGCGTGTTAAGATCGCATATGTCAACATGACGTCAAGGAGTATGCGGAATACTTGATTCTCTGTAACGGTCTTCTTTGAAACATCCAGAAACCTTTTTTCTTAAAGATAATTAATCAACAATTACATGGGCTGTATTCGAACTAGACCTTATACATGTATCTTAATGTAAAAATAAAATTCTCCGTACATTACATTTTTTTCTTCAAATATTTGAAAACATCATACGGAACATACGGACAGACATGCTCATTCCTATTTAATCCGATATCTTTTGGCGGGGTATACAAAAAATTCCCTCTTGTTTATATGTACATATACTTTATAATATCGGATAAGGGTTGGGGAGGGGCGGTCCATATAAGATATACATTGTGATTTTCATTTCATGCTCGTTTTCTATCATTACGTTCAGCCGCCTCGATTGTCGTGATATATATTATTAAAATGAAATTTCCATTTCTCCGAGTTCAGGAATTCCTCAAGAAGGCAGTACGGTATCTTTTTTTCCGATAACAAATAAAATAAATAAATAAATAAATAAATAAATAAATAAATAAATAAATAAATAAATAAATAAATAAAATGAAAATCCAAACAAACAAACAACTTGCACATACATGTATGTAGTCTCTTTGGCAAATTTTTAACACTGACCATTTTTTTTTTTTTTGCTTGTCAGGATTGTTACAGGTTAAAAATAAATATTCTGATCTTTAGTTACTGGAAAATAAATATTCCGGCCGGCCGTGCTTTGAAAATAAATAATCTGACCCGAAAAAAATTTGCCAGCCCCCCTCCCCCCTCAGGATCAAATTGTTCGTCCCTTTACAAAACAATTCCGGTTCGCTCTGCTTTCTGATATATATACAAATCTTTGTCTTACGTCATAATCGAACTTTCAGACACTATGTATTCCTAAATTCTTAAAGTAAATCACCGCTTTGCATATAATTTAAAAAGTATTGAGAAGATTAATTTCATTTTATAAGGCTGCCCCTCCTCCTTTTCTGTCTGACAAACCCCCCAACCCCCGCTTTCCCCGATTGCACAATGAGAAACAAGCAAGAAGGAAAGCGAGAAAAAGACTGATCAAAAGTAAAGCCTTCACCAGATCCTATAGAAATTTGGAATTATATTCATTGTACCTTGTGTCAGAACAAAAGAGAAAACGAATTAAAAGCAGATGGGAAACTTTAAATTTGATTTTTGAAAACTAATCACGACAGCTTTTGAATTTCAATAATTTTTTATCACGATAGAAATATTAAGGATAATTATACTCTTGTATAATCCTGAGATGAAACCAAATTATATACAATACCGTTTAACCTTGTATATTTCATGCAATGTCTTACATGTATATGCAATATTATGTTATCATTATCTATAGAAGATATGTGCATTTTTTATGTCAGCATACAAGTTGTGGTGAATAAAAACAATAAAAAAGTAAAGCCTTCTCCGTCCGTCTATATGGTACAATAAAGAAATTAGATAAGGATGGAGGAGGATGGATGAAAGAACATTAATTTCCAACGTAATATTTGAAGAAAAAAATGCATTCGTGTTAGTCTGAAAAAAACAATGGCATGTCTACATGTTTTGACACATAATAATCAAGCGATATCTGTATGATACATTCCGTAAGCAATTGTTTGAAAGAACCATCAATTCGATCAAAAACATATATATGACACAAATTAAAATTTACAAGACGTCGATAAACAGCAGACAAAAGCCGCAGATTATAGTTAATTTGCTAAAGAAGTGGCTTTAACCACGCAATTCATTGATAAATTTGAACTTTTTGAACTTTTTGACCACAAATATTTTTGGAAAGCTAGATATCACGGTTACCCCTACTATTTGCCAGTAACTGTGGATGGTCTTATAAATTACCTGTTACCGAATGACAAATGCACCCATTGGTTTGAGTGAAGTACGTCTTTGAGTGACAGCCTACCCGTTATTACGATACGTGTACCGGACACAAAAATGTGACCTTAAAAAGAAACAGGTACCTTAAATTTTTGAAACAAAATTTGAATAAGTGAAAAATATCATCTTTTATTACATTTTGGTTTTGAATAATTTAAAAAATGATTTAATTTTTCTTTAGACTTTCTGATGCATAATAAAAATAAGAAGAATAAGGAAACGATCTCCAATATGTCCTCACTGCGGTCAATACAGCGGAGCACATAAAAATGCAACAAGCATCATGCAAAATAACAACACATTAAAAACAAAATAAAACAGTCAGTAAATGAAATTTAAAGACAAAACCCGAAATCAGATTCTAAAAAATCACAATAAAAATGCAAAAAAAAAATAAATTCTTGAATTTTTTTTAACTGAACTTTCTCGTGAGAAAAAAATTAGGACGGAGACAAAACACTTACACCAAGAGCATAAAAACAAAAGAACCAAGTGAAGACAACATTGAAACATGCTTTATAAGGACAACAAGAATTCATTCCATTTTCCATATTTTTTTCCTTTTATTTAAGTTTAATATCAAATGTTCAGAACATTGAAATTTTGCATACATGTATTCTAAATTAAGTACGACACAGAAAGATATATAGCGATAAACTCATCAAACGGAAATAATTATCATAATTAATATTTGCTTCCAACTTGTTCTGTCATGTTTAAATTGACCCTTTTCCTGAAAATTTCATACATATATATGGACTTTATTTATTGCCACTCTCTATTCATTTATCTTAACATTCATATAAGTCGTTATATTTTACAACTCGGCTCCGATATATCTAGAAACGCAAATATTTGATTAATGGCGAGGAAATACATCAAAGATATTTTGATGCATTTTTTATTGTTTTCTACGAAATTTATATTGGAGTTAGCATTATATAATATGAAATATAGAGCAGTAATTTTAATCAAACAAAATAAACATATGATATCAATAATGAACATAGTATGCCGTGTACAGACCCAGAGACAAGCAGTTCTTGTGTATTTGGTTTTCTTGTGCGAGGCTGTTCCGACATGGTCACTGCAACTTGGAATAATATTCTTCCTGAACAAATGGGCATTTTCAAGAAGGGCGGATGAAAGATCGGCTTGAACAGGATTGAGTGTGCTACATTTTCCCTGTTATTTTGTTCTTTAGAACAGTAACAAAAGTGAGGGAAAATGCAGTACTTTGCCCCTCTCAAAACAAATAGAAAGATTTAATATTGGCCGATTATGCTCCAGATGTCTTTATTTCTTAAAGATACGTAAACTTACATAATCAAATATGTAAAATCTGCAGGAATTGCTTCAGTCGGTATGTTTTTTATATCTTGATTTGTCTCCCTATATTTCCCCTTTACAAAAGCTTGGAAGGTCTAACTTCAGTCATTCACCAATTTACATTTCTACTTTTGAAATTTTGTCTAGGGGACCTTCCCCTCAGACCCTCTTATACATGTTACATACATGTACCTTGTATAAAATATTGAGATTTGTATTGTAAAAATTTGTTTATCTCTCTGTTTAAAAGTGAATTGAATACTTGCATAAAAATAAATTAATACATTAATATTTAGATTTTGAGTAAAAATATAGATAATTTCAATTGATAAAACACAAACATTCTTAATATGCGCATCACTTTGTTAAAAAAATTTCCTTGTTCCAACTTTGCAAGAAAAAAAACAATTTTGCCCCGGTCCGGGGTGGAAAAAAAATCTTGCTCCAACAAAAAAAAAAAACCCCAAGCCCCCCCCCCCCCCCCCCCCCCCCCCCGAATATCAAATGGAATGTGCCTAACAATATCGTCGAAAAGCTGGAAATTATGTACCTCCATATCTTACATATTTTTTTGATACTTATATATATATATCTTTATGTTTCATTCAACTGGCCATGAAAGTGTATGGTCCCAATCATTGCCGAAGTCGTACGTCTTCGGCTAACTTTGTGGTATTTATTTTTTTCTGTCATCAAAGCAACCGGTAGAATACTAGTATTATACACCTATTGTCTTAGATGATGCTATAAATTTGAAGACGTTTACAACTTTTTAAAAACATTTGTCCTCTTTTTCTCGTCTCATGAGAGTATATTTTGCTGTTTTCACTGTAGGGGTCGACCTCTTCTTTATCTTTGTTTTGTTTTTGTGCCAAGGTTTTGAATGTCCATAGACAATGAGTTTTATTTGACAATAACTCGGTAGTTGTGGACAAGATGATGTTATATAGTGTTTTATGTTTTCATTGTATCGTCCAAAACAACAACAACAACAACAAAGATATTGTGACAAAGTGAGTCGCTCACAAATGTATTCCTGATAAAGTAGTTTCTCGGTATGTCGGTTTTAACTGGCGTAGTTGGATCTTCAGTTCTGGAATAGCGTATCAATTGCGATGTGAATACACCATAGACAGAGGACGCAAGACTGTAACTACTTGAGAATGGGGAATTTGTAATTTCTAAGTTGAAGCCATCGCATATGTCATCAACTGAAAAGTTCAATACATTGACCACTGTCGTCAAAAGATAACATTCGATTGAGGATCACTGACGAATACCCGAAACGTGCATGTCTGGTCCATGCTGCAAATTTATGTTCTAGAATGATGCTATGAATTTGAAGACACAACATTTGTACCACTTGGTGAGTGTCACTGCTGGTGGACCAGGAGTCCCTGAGGGCACATGTAGCCATTCAAACGCATTCGAAGATTTCTGTTCAGTTTTTTTTTTTTCGAAATTTCTTTCGGTATATTTTGGACATAACTTTCATAGTCTTTGAGCATATTCCATTGTTTGGATTGTTAAATGATATGAAGCTTTCGGTTGTGTCTTTCACGTCGTTTTCACACTGAAAGATTGTGCGAAGGTTATCAGCAAAGTTTGAATCATTAATTGAGAGCGTGTCCGTGTTTCGTAAAGTGATTCTTAAAATTAAGATAAAGAAAGAAGATGTCATGCAAAGTTCTGATCAAAGTCAGACACTCACAAATACTCTACTTGTTGATTAGTTTTTCTGTTGGTCTCTTTGTCCTCAGAATGAAGTTTTGGTAGTTTATTGGTCTTGCTCTGGAATAGCATATTAATTGCGATATGAATACAAGGTACATCATATTGGCAGGGGACGAAGAAATGTTACTTCCAGGAATGAAAATTTTGTCATTTGGAAGTTTAAGTCGTCACGTTTGTTTCTGTTTCATTTCTTCAGTTTTATAATACACGTACCATTGCTTCTATTGATTTGGGTATCTTTTGAACCAATTTTTTTTTTGGCGAATTAATTGCGTTTTAGCATCATTTACTTAAGTTTATTTTATCCTTATAAGCTATGATAAACTTAACCTTCAAATCTACCTGACTCTTATCCCGATCTTGTGTAATTAAGCATCATCGCAAAAAAGAGCATGTTTGATTTATGGATTTCAATATTACGTGCCTAATAACGATAAATCATATACAAATAACTTTATAATATTGACTTGATTTTTACCCCCGATGGGTGTATGGGTTTGAAACCATTACATAGAAGCTGTACTCCTCTCGGCATCTCGACAGGAGATTAACTTCGAATATAGTGAAAAAAGGAAACGCTTGTTTAAGATCGATTATACTAGGGATTTATTGCTTTATGAATCGTCTTGCTTGTTCGCCATAGATGTGTGATTTTACCGTTCACTTCTCATGTCGAAAAAGGGCGATTTCGGGACGTGGTGGAGCGTGACGATTTCCGTTATAAAGACTCCGGAAAATCTACTACATGTATATCCTCGTCCAATAAAAACATACCATAATATTTAAATGGTCATGTAATACTGCCTTATCTATGGAGCTATCTCCGCAGCTGTCTTCATTTGCTTTGTGAACACTTAATCTTTTGACCAAATCCGCTTGATTGTTACAATACACTCAGATTTTCATTTTGTGGATCGGACCATCAATAAAAACGAAGTACTTAATTCGTGAATGAGGCCCATCTCAGTATAAATCAGATCTGGAACCAATCTGGTTTTGGACTTTTAATCTGTTTATATCTTTTTTTTTTTTTACTCTTTTGGGGAATTTTGATAGATAAAATGAATAAAATGAAACTCTCGTTCCACAGGTAAGTTTCTTATTGTGCATTCAAGTAGTTTTAAAAATGTATTGCATTGTAATTTCAAGGCATTTTTTTATAAGAATTGCATTAAAAAAATATGGTATCATATCTTAAAATGCGTTTTTTTTTTTTAGATTTTCATTAGATCAGAAACATTTTCTTAAAAGTCCTTTTTCCTTACTTTAGTTATTTTGTTAGTTATCAGTTTATTTATCTTTAATTTTTTTTTTTGTATTCGCGTGTTCAACTACCAAGTAACTGTATCGATATCATACTTTCAATTCCAACCTTTAATTTTTAGATTTGAACTAATAAGATTTGTTCAGTAACCGAATGATTAAAGGTTTCGCCTTTGGAAAAAAAAACCACACAATATCCGAAGAATAATTTTAGTTAGTAGAAATTAGTTGTAAACGAATATGCCTTGTAGACAGTTTTTAAAGGTTATGATAATCATAATAAACTTAAATAAGAAACCCATTTTACCTTTATTTCATATATATTTTTAATTCTAATTACATGATAATTATAAACTTTGACATATAACCTGGTAACTGTATCTACTGTTTGATTATTCTAAGTACACTAGCGGGGTTTAGAAAAGTGGTTCCGAACAGGGATACAACCTTTCCGAAAAAGAAATGACAAGAAAAAAGGAGAAAAAATATTTAAAGACTTTATCATCCATTCAGCTTTAACTTTCATTTCATTTGTAGTATATTCTATATAAAAACATACACGAGAGAGAGCTCAGGGAAAGAGAGAAAAGAGAGAGAGAAAGAGAATCTATGGATTTTTATCGTAGCATGAAATCATTTTCTATACACATGCTAAATGTAAAATGCACAGCTTTTCCCTATGAACGGGGTTTTTATCATAAAATCAACACCATGTTCAGTTTATATCCTTGTATGTATAATCTATCTGATATTTAATTATCGATACGAGGAAACAATAAGCTTCTGGAAACTGATACATGTTTGGTATGATATACAACACTCAAACTGCGGAAAGTGTTGAACACAATGTCCGTAATGAAAACAGTCACCAAGATGAATGCAATGACAGAAAATGTGTTCCCTCAAAAATGTGGGATTGCAGGGTTTGGCGATATATAATCATTATTGTCATTAATTCAAACTTTACATTCTTAAAAATACTTCGAAATAAAGAAAGAGCGCAAAGATTAATCCCAAGCATTTATAGGTAAGATCGACCATTAGGACTGCATGGGCATTCATCAATGTCATTTACTTGGCCTTTTCGAAATTCTTTTTGCCGCGGACTAAAGAGACAACTGTTCCATAGTCTTATTACACTACAAAATTGACTGACTTGCTGGTTACATTAGGTAACAAAGTTCGTAGACATCTGTAATAAAAAAAAAGATTTTTATAAGATGCAAATTGTAAGAAAAAAGGTAAATCATCACATGATGAAAAAACTTTCCGTCTGTATTGAATTATGGCACATACCTTTTTCTTAGAGTCAAAGCCGATAAAAGAGACATTGATATGTTCATTACCACATCGGAGTTTCAATTAAAGAAGAAGAAAAATCAAACACCGAAAAGCGCCGGGTAAAGATGGTATCACATACGAACATATATATTTCATGGTGGTGATACTGTGGTGTCCACAGTCCTGCCTCGTGAACTTGTTCATTGCTTTTGTTAAACAGGGCAAAATTCCTTTATCCTGGAAGAAAGGTCTAATTGTACCTTTTTATAAAGGATCAGGGAAGGCTAAGGATTCTTGTAACAGTTATCACCCGTAACTTTGCAACCGATTGTTGCTGGAGATTCCCTCCTTTCTTTGTTGTCATGCATGTCAACAATTTTTACTTCTCAACACGTCTAGTAAGATTCTATATATAATCACACGTCTGATGGACATGGACGCTATGTACAATTCTGGTGAGTCTTGAACTGCCTTCTAGTCAAGCTAATTATAATGCGGTCATGCGCACTTTACTTCAGACCCCCTCTTCATGCTAGCTCCTTCTCCGCTTCACGTTACAATTTGATGACAGTGTAGTGATTTTGACCAAGCTTCCATGAACAGGGAAAGTGTGCTTAGGAATATAAGCCATTTGATCTGCCTCCCCGGCAAACTAATCTGGTCGTGACATGTGCGCTTGACTTTGAACAGACCCCTTCATCGAGCTCCATTGTTGCACAAAACGAGCTTTGTTGGTTTTCGTTGAAAAGATCATATCTCGATGAACACGCTGAATTCGAAAAAAAAAAAAAACATTTGGAAAGTAAATATCAATGATGTTGATGAAGAAAATGAACACACACACAGAGACAAAACTCCAAAAAATGACTAAAAATAAACATAAACAGACAAGCATAACTCTAAAAAATGACTAACTCTTTGAAAGTGAACACTTATAGAAAGTAGCCATCCACAAAAATGACCGTCTAAACGTAAAATGAACATAACACCCATAAAAAGACAAATTCAATAGAAATGAACACACTCATACAGATAGGCAAATATCCACAAAACGACAACCCCAAAAGAAATGAACACCTAAAGATAGAAAAACATCCCCCCCCCAAAAAAAATCCATGAAAATACTCATATAAACGGACTCATATGTATACACATTCTCGTCTATGTTTGCACACGGAACGTTCAATGCTGGTCACAAAACAATGATAGCATGCTATATATAAAGACCGAAAAAACTAACAACAACAACAAAAAATGCGTGTTCAGTGGCGTAGCTACTATGTATGCTTGTATGCTAAATACTGTATGCACATTTTCTCCAAAGTTCCTGGATTTTTATTTTTTCTCTTAATTTGTCACAATACTCTGGTATGGCAATTTATTCGTGGAGCTCCCAGGTTCAAAGTCTACTGGTACTGGACTCCTACTGGTCAGTGCATTTACTTGGACTTTTTTGGGGTCCCATCTCCCTTGGATGACGACAGACCCACACTTAATTAATTTTGGTCCAGCCACCCCACTGGTCATAGCCCTGATTTATCGCGCTTCCCGGTTGCTTGATATACTATGGATTACTGATTAAAGCAAGCGGTGAGGTTCCAAGCGCGATAAATCCCTGTGCCATTGCTGTTTGTAGAATCGTAAAAATTATACAAATAATTCATTGTACATCAGTTATTGTTTTCCTCAAACCATATCATAAAAGAATTTTGAAAAAAAAAAAAATCGGACAAGTCTATATATCTTATCCATTTCATCCATAACCGTTATCCTGAGCAATTTTTATGACTTGAAATTTATTTTAAATGATTTAGTCGATCAGTCGGGAAATAGAATATTACAATCTTTAATAGTGTTTTCATCAGGATTGCATATTAAAGGTACAACCCTCCAACAAAAGTAATGCATAAACATAGAAACCTTAAGCATTCACGTAGTGCCCATCTTACTTTTTATTTCAGTTACATACTTTAAAAATTGAAAATTCTAGACATTAAAAAAAAAGATTTTTAGACATTTTTCCGAAAACTTTTATGAATATTTCGACATTTTTTGTCAATATCTTTAGAAAAAGTGTACAATTTACACATAAAAGTGTAAAATTTACACATAAATGTGAAATAAAAAAAATTTGAAAAAAGGAAAAGTACTAATGCGCTTCCGTACTTTAGGCATTTCCCCCAATTTTCGTAACATCATAGCCAAGATTTTTTTTTTCGATGAGATGCATATTTTCTTTCAAGGATCAATAAAAAAACTATACTCTAAAACCCACTTGCATCATGGAGTTACCTCTCTTTAGTTACAGGTGCTTTTTGTTGTCATTAGTAACGGATGTTTACTAACATTTAGATATATTAAGCATGCGCAAGAAAGGCAAGTTGGCGGAATAATATATGTTTTTCTTTTGTAGAAAATAAGGAGACTTAGATCATAAATAACAAAGAAGAGGTATTATATAAGTCAATGCACTCATTTGTCTTGTGATCATCGATGTAAATCACAAATAAAAAGCAGTTATTCAACTGTAAGAGAAGTAATTTTTTTGCTACGGATTTGTTTCCGTTGTATGTTCTTCGGCAATTTTCAAGTTCTTGACCGATGAAGCGCCATAAACGTTAGATATTTTTAACAAGGGCGTCAAAGGTATGCATTTGGGTTAAGAAATAAGATTTTTAAAAGTTGTTCAGTTAGTTATCATACTGAAATACCGATAATGACGGGAAAGGACGATTTAACGACTGTCCTGTTCGGGAAAGCACTCTGATTACAGATTTACTGAGATTACTGTCCTGTTCACTAAATCAAGAGCACCTGTTTTGGCGATTTATTCTGTCGTCTGTTGCTAATAATTACTGCTTCCGAGAATCGACCTCCTTTAGTCGTAATGGGAAATTAACTTCAACTTACCCTATCAGCTGCCTTCAACAGGTTCGGGAGAAGTGCAAAAGTAGCTATTATAGCTATTTATAGCTATAATAGCCTTTTATAGCTATAGATTTCACTTGTTTTTCTTGGAAAATTCCATTTTCTCTGTAAGTATTCATTTCCGCAAAACATGCGGATGGGACTAGATACATTTCGAGGATTCATTATGACTTTCATTCATGAAAATGTCCTAGGGTGTTGCAACTTTTGCTATCACGACCTCCATTTAGTAAAAAATGCAAGTTTTAACAAGTAATAATATAACTAAGTTCAAACCTTTTTAATATTAACTTCAATGATAGAAAACATTGAAATAAACTGTTTCAGCCATAAATACCTTGATTTATTTGTTTAATTTGCAGTTTATTCAATAATTCTTGCTCTCATTTGTTCTAAATATAGAATTCTTGTTCAGTCAGTTTGTGCTGCATGCAGTTCAACCCAAAATTTTTGAATATAATTTGTGTTCTACTTGTAAAACTTGACATGTATTTCAAATCTTATTAATTTGTTTTTGATGTAGATACATGCATTTAATTAGAAAATATTCTCATTTTCATTTTGAGACCAAACAATTACTAACAATATGCTTTGTTATGGATTGAACAAATGTTTAGTCTAGTTGTCCTTTATTGGGGTAATCCAAATCTAAAAATAGAACATTGGAAATATGTAATTTAAAGCTGATCTATCATACTGATTTGACTGTTTATGACTAAAAACAGTCTTTTTATGTATTTTCTATGATAACTGAACATATTCAAAAGGTTTGTGCAAGATAAATTATAAATTTGTTAAACCTTCCATTTTCACTCAAAATGGAGATCTTGAGCGCAAAAGTTGCAACCCCATAAGAAATTTTCATGAATGAAAGTCATGATGAACCCACAAAATGTATCTACATGTAATCCCATCAGCATGTTTTGCGGAAATGAACACTTACAGAGAAAATGGATTTTTCCATGAAAAACGAATGAAATGTATAGCTATAAAAGGCTATTATAGCTATAAATAGCTATAATAGCTACTTTTGCACTTCTCCCGAACCTGTTCAAAATGCAATATGAAAAAATAAAATGTCTACGGGGAATTCCCATGTTAATTTCAAGCTGCCGCCATATTGTTCTCCGTGTCAACAATAGTAAACAGTGACGTCAAAGCCTCTGACATCACACATTTTCAGCGATTTTACTATAGAAAATCCCCGTAGACTTTTTATTTTTTTTATTTGTAACTTAAGTGACGCACAGCCAAAACAATGGTATTTTCTGTTACGACTAAAGGAGTACTACATAAAATTGATATCTTTGCAGAAGATGACATTATCATATTTTAGAGAAAACCGGGAAAACAGGGTGCTCTGGAATTAGTGAACAGGACAGTAGATTCTTCATACACTGTGATACAATAATAGGTTGATCTCTCAGCTTTATCATGTTTATGATAAATAATACCATTCCACCTATCACAGTACAAATAAAGTATTGGGAAAACAACCCAAGACCTTCTGCTTCCTTGGCTTACTCTACTATCGACAGTGAGCTAACTGGGCAGGATACATGTACACCTGAACTGTCACACTTTTCCCCGGCAAATTTGAGGTTTCCCAGTATGACATTTCAGTACAGGGATGTTTCGTTACAGTAAAAAGTAGGGCTTGGATGATACTACGATTCATCGATGCATCTGGATTATTTTTTTTAATACGAATTTTCCATGACTTCTTATTGCTATTTTATTATAAAATGATCTTCTAGTCAAATAACAAATTTTTCATCTTTATTCTCGACAGAAATCTAGTGTTGAATAAATATAAAATGTTGAATTAAAAAAAGCTACTTATATGATGAATATAAATACTATCAAATAGCTTTTTGAGAGGTTTTATTAATTAACTTAGTATCGCGATATGTATTGTATCGGATATCAGTATCTTGATACATATCGGATCGACTGGGTGCAGTATCGTCCCAGTCCTAATTAAAAGACATTTCGGTACAAGTAAAGTTATTTCTGTACAATGTAAAAGATGTTTCGGTACATAAAAAAGTTTTGTTACATCAAAAAGATGTTTCATAATACTGTTATACATAATATTATCGATTTGTTTTTTTTAAAAAAATGTTTCGGTACACAATGTGTATTAGATGAAAATGAGTTTACATAGCCAGTCTATTGGTGTTGTTCAGATTAATCGATTATTTCCATCAAGCTATAATAGCTCAATTTGAAGTTTCCCCAATCTGCCAAAGTTGTTAACCAGAAAGGTACATGTACATGTATGAAAAAAAAGACAAATAATGCATGTACACCAAATTATTTTGCGGCAGAATAATAAACTTGTTGATAGTGGCCATTATCAGGCATCAGATAAAGAAATAAATTTCTGGTTCTCCCCTGTAGTTGCCCCAAAACCACAAGCAACTCAAAAGGTTCACTCTCACTATAACAGGGAGTATGGAAAATGTGACTGGTCTGTTGAGGAATCCAATCTGAGACATGCTTTCTTTGCAAATGCTCTTACTGACTGAACTAAATGAAGTTTAAATTATTATTAACGGGACATAGACACCCAAATTTTCACCTTACTTTTTACTGGAAATTAACTTCAACTTACCCTAAATCGGTCAAATTTATTGATCAAGTCAGCAATCTACAATATCATTATTCATTCTCACTTTAGTGTTGCCAACAAGATCAAAATGGGGAAGAAGGTAGAGAAGTCCATGAAGGGCGACAAGAACCCCTCGGCAGTCAGCCAAGATGAAGAGGATCCAAATAAAACTCCTGGTTAGTAATATAAATTTGTATTTATAATATTTATACGCACATTCTGTTTCAATGCTGATGAAAATTGTCTGTGATACATTGTATTTACATGTTTGTACCTTAGTTATGATCACTTAAAGAAGTGTAAACTTTCCAAGAACTTGTAGCAAGTATCTGTTATATGTATTTAAAAAGTTTGTTTACTAACCTCTAGAAGAAAATTTATACGCAACGTGTAGTGGTTAACGTACCAGTTATTGAAAGTATATGTCGCTAAAGATTTTAAGAATAACAATTTCAGAAAGATTTAGCTCTTGTATATACAAGGAGTATTCGCTGGATGGTAAGATATCACAAACAGGATTTTTCTTATATAAATTTTACGTTTGATTATTCGACATTTTTACGTGTATAAAATCACAAAATTTATTTTTTATGCAGGTATTGCAATATCCTGGTTCAAACCATCACATTTTTAGCTCACCTCGACGAAGTTGAGTGAGCTTATGCTATAACCCCACGCGTCCGCGTCCGCGTCCGCGTCCGTGTCCGCGTCCGTGTCCGC
Organism: Pinctada imbricata; assembly: GCA_033119305.1. Taxonomy (NCBI): domain Eukaryota; kingdom Metazoa; phylum Mollusca; class Bivalvia; order Pterioida; family Pteriidae; genus Pinctada; species Pinctada imbricata. Next base: position 9,199,229 of record VSWD01000008.1, read on the forward strand.
GTCCGTGTCCGCGTCCGCATCCGGTTAAGAAGTTTGGGGTAGCTCAGTATCTGACAAAGTACTAATGCTACAGTAACCAAACTTGCACAAGTGATTCATCTTTGGATGCTGAGGTGAACCCATGCATCGGATGCAGCATCTGACCTACATTTTCCGCTTGAGTGACTTGGTTAAGAAGTTTGGGGTAGCTCAGTATCTGACAAAGTGCTGATGCTACAGTTACCAAACTGGCACAAGTGATTCATCTTTGGATGCTGAGGTGAACCCATGCATCGTATGCAGCATCTGACCTACATTTTCCGCTTGAGTGACTTGGTTAAGAAGTTTGGGGTAGCTCAGTATCTGACAAAGTACTGATGCTACAGTAACCAAACTTGCACAAGTGATTCATCTTTGGATGCTGAGGTGAACCCATGCATCGTATGCAGCATCTGACCTACATTTTCCGCTTGAGTGACTTGGTTAAGAAGTTTGGGGTAGCTCAGTATCTGACAAAGTGCTGATTCTACAGTTACCAAACTGGCACAAGTGATTCATCTTTGGATGCTGAGGTGAACCCATGCATCGGATGCAGCATCTGACCTACATTTTCCGCTTGAGTGATTTGGATAAGAAGTTTGGGGTAGCTCAGTATCTGACAAAGTGCTGATGCTACAGTTACCAAACTGGCACAAGTGATTCATCTTTGGATGCTGAGGTGAACCCATGCATCGTATGCAGCATCTGACCTACATTTTCCGCTTGAGTGACTTGGTTAAGAAGTTTGGGGTAGCTCAGTATCTGACAAAGTACTGATGCTACAGTAACCAAACTTGCACAAGTGATTCATCTTTGGATGCTGAGGTGAACTCATGCATCGGATGCAGCATCTGACCTACATTTTCCGCTTGAGTGACTTGGTTAAGAAGTTTGGGGTAGCTCAGTATCTGACAAAGTGCTGATGCTACAGTTACCAAACTGGCACAAGTGATTCATCTTTGGATGCTGAGGTGAACCCATGCATCGTATGCAGCATCTGACCTACATTTTCCGCTTGAGTGACTTGGTTAAGAAGTTTGGGGTAGCTCAGTATCTGACAAAGTACTGATGCTACAGTAACCAAACTTGCACAAGTGATTCATCTTTGGATGCTGAGGTGAACCCATGCATTGGATGCATCATCTGACCTACATTTTCCGCTTGAGTGATTTGGATAAGAAGTTTGGGGTAGCTCAGTATCTGACAAAGTACTAATGCTACAGTAACCAAACTTGCACAAGTGATTCACTTTGGATGTTGAGATGGACCCATGCATCGGATGCAGCATCTGACCTACTTTTTCCACTTGAGTGATTTCGCTTTTAAAAGCCAATATTGAGCAAAGTATAAGTGCTACATGTACCAAACTTGCATATTGGATGTATCTTTGATCAAACTTTCATAAAATGACCTTGACCTACTTTTTCCGCTTGAGTGATTTTCCCTTTAAAAGCCAATATTGAGCAAAGTATAAGTGCTCGATGTTCCAAACTTGCATATTAGATGTATCTTTGATCAAACTTTCATAAAATAACCTTGACCTACTTTTTCTGCTTGAGTGATTTTGCTCTATAAAGCCAATATTGAGCAAAGTATAACTGCTACATGTACCAAACTTGCATATTGGATGTATCTTTGATCAAACTTTCATAAAATGACCTCGACCTACTTTTTCCGCTTGAATGATTTTGCCTTTAAAAGCCAATATTGAGCAAAGCATAAGTGATACATGTACCAAACTTGCATATTGGATGTATCTTTGATCAATCTTTCATAAAATGACCTTGACCTACTTTTTCCGCTTGAGTGATTTTGCTCTATAAAGCCAATATTGAGCAAAGTATAACTGCTACATGTACCAAACTTGCATATTGGATGTATCTTTGATCAAACTTTCATAAAATGACCTTGACCTACTTTTTCTGCTTGAGTGGTTTTGCCTTTAAAAGCCAATATACATGTTCTAAGAAATATGTTTGAATTGAATTTTGCTGTCACGAGGTGAGCTTCGTAATCTGTGATTACCTATGTTACTGTTTATGTTATCGAAGTTGCAAAATTAGAATTAAAAGCATGTTAGTTCTTGATTTGACTGTTTAGTTTCGACACTTATTTCATTTATTACCCATACAAATATTATTTCTTGAAGGAATGGATTTCTTGCAATTTTGAATTTGATTCTTTTTCTTGAAGTCGAGTAACATAATGGTGAATTTTTATTATACATGTACCCGGTATTTCCACATAGACCATAGGAAGAAGCTAGTTCTCATGAATATTCAGAGAGGGGAATTTTCATGAAGTTTTGATAAAAACAATGAAGGAATTATAAGAGTCATAATACATTCTTTTGAGACATTAATTTAACATTTATCAAGTTCATCTGAAGAACGGCTATTACACTGTATAAGTAAGGCAGATCAACAAATAAAAACATGTATATATGACAAAGTATTAATAAATTCATAATGAATCTAGGAATTTTTATTCATAAAATATTGTATCTAATTACCATGTTTTTCTGTGTGTTTAGAACCCTACAACTGTACAGGAAATTTCCAGCAGGACTTTACGGAGCTATGTCGTCGCAACAACATGGCAAGCATACCCAATGTGATTCATCGTGCACGTGTGCCTACGTTCTCGGCTCCAGAGAGCAGTAAGCCAGAAAAGGGGAAAGATAAAGGCAAGCAGGCTGTGCCTGAGCCGGAACCGGAGCCAGAACTGGATCCGGAGGGTGGTGGGTGTTACTGCTAACATATTAACAATTCAGGCCAAGCAAATATAATGTTGTGTTTTTGTGAAGAATTCTTCTGAAATACAGTACTTGAGTTTTTGTGGATGGGAAAAATATTTGATGATTTAGATTCCATTTTGTCTATCCTATTGAGAATTTCATTTTGGAAGTCTTAAAGTGCAAATTTACAATGTATGTAACAAAATATGATAAATAAAATGCAAGTGTGAAATGAATGCAATTACATGTAATTGATACCGGTACATGTATAAATGCATGTACAAATATATGCACAAACACAACAAGTATATTTGGCGTGGTAAACCTGTAATAATAAACATGATATACATGTAACTGCTAAAGATGATGCATTCATTATTTTGGTAAAGATTTATAAGAATGACAAACATATTCCATGCATGCTGAAAAAATATTTGATACACAAATTTACAGAGAAATCTCTTTCTTTCTTCCTTTTATTTTTGAAAAATTGGTATGTCCTTAAAATTATAATCTTCCTGTTCATTTTCAGCAATTGCAAAAATTTTGTTTTCCTTTTTTTTTTCGATTGATATTTACTTTTACAAATTTGCAAAATTGTCTATTTTGATGATTTTTTCAATTTATTTTATACTCTTTAAGTTTGAAGTTTCTTCATATGGTATACCGGTATATCAGTAAGATTTAAGAATATGACTTATTGAGGAAAATATCAAAAAAGGTAACAGAGTTACAAGTAGATACCATAACAAATTGCGGAAAATTTGTGCTCCAAGGACTTGCACATTTAGATTTCTTCGAATCTAACTGTCAAGATCATATTAGGAGGAACGTTGAATTGCCTTAAAGACAAATATTTTTCAAGGATTAATCTAGAGGGAGGTGAGGGGAATACTAGGACCCCCTCCAGAATTTGCTGAAAATCCAGAATTTTTCTTGTTTTTATCATATAATTTTTTTCTACAAAATTATAGGTTACAACCCCCTCCCCCTTGAAAGGCTGGAACCTCCCCCTCCCTCCCTTTGAAAAAAATTCTAGATCATCCTATGTATTTGTACTTTTTCTAAATGTATATACTGTTACACATTTTCATTACTGGTGTTTTACTCTTGAAAACCATTGAGAAATTACAATAGTTTCTGGCAGCACAAATTTTCTGCTATATAATAGTTTGTGTGATACTCCTTCGTGATTGGTTATATGGATGACCTGATTCTGAGTGACCTTGATAATTGGTAATACATATAGATCCCATGTACATGAAAAACTACAAATTAACAGTTCTAAGGTTTTACTTTTGTCCTGTGTAAATATGTTTTTGTTTGCGTTTTCCATATCATACATTTTGTCTTGATTAAACCAAGGGATTGAAATATGTTTGCATTTTTCAGGATTTGAAGTTTTTGCTGTTTGCCAATTACATTACATTTTTTTTTGTTGATTTGATATTTTTGTACAGTTTTGTACAGTACTGAAAAGAACTCACACAGCATTGAAGATTTTTTAAAACAGTATCATGAATGTTTATTAAATTAAATAAAAAACAAAAAGTTTTTAAAAGTACCTGGAAATAAAATTTCTTACGTGTAGATGACAACTTTGTACTTGTATTGAGTAAAATTAAATGGGATTGTCATGAATAATGCAGACATATCAGCTAAAATCTTTTTTCCTGAATATACTGGACTTTAAAATGTGATGAATAATCTGAGATGTGTTCCTTTAGTGTGTGCGTTCTGCTTACTTTTATGTGTTCTCAGTAGGTAACACTTACAAAATGTAACTTGGGGTCTTTTGAGACAATAATACTGTATAAAGTAGAATCATTCGCTGGTACTTTCTTTCGTGGTTTCATAAAAGTAAATCTTTTTGCTTGGACAATTATTCACGGATCAGTTACTTATACTTTTGAATTATGCATTCAGTATTTTGATTCAATGAGACAAACTTTCACGGAACTAGGAGGCTGACTGCAAAAGAATTAGCCAAGGTTAATACACAGTGAATGATTCTATGTATACAGTATTCTTTTTTAAAAATCATAAAGTTTATGAAACTTTATATATTTCACTTGCATTAGAATTCACTATATAGTTTTCATATAAATTATAGTTTACTATTTCAAAATATAACCATGTAGTGATCAGAAAATCAGTCCCCATGTCTATTACATAGTTACATCTTTATAGTGAAGTAAAGTAGCAACTATTCAATTAATCAATGCATAATAATGCCAAAGTCTGATCTTGTATACATTGTATTTATTCAGAGCTTGTGGACCCTCCTCCTAAAACGTACACAGTGAAAGATAAATTTGAATACTTCAAGCCGTCGGTACAAGTAGAAATGGAGAACTACGACAAACCAGATACCGTGTCAGAGATGTTTGTCAGAGGTTAGTACTGGAGGAGGTTACCTGTAATAAACGGGAATTTGTCATGGTCTTTTTTTGCATCATTTCCATTGAATTGAATATTTTCATATTGTCAACATCATTATAAATTTTTCATTTTGCTTTCTTGTAAGCCCCTATTATATGTTTAAAAGTGCTTTAGAACTCCAACTGTCTCACATTTACATGTCAGAAGAGCTATTACAGGTTATGTTGTAAAAAAGTGTTCAGTGACGGAATATTTGATTACAAAATAAGAATGGATGCAAGTTCTTAAAATTTCAGAGATAGACATAGAAATGACTTGCTGTGTGTACATTTGTTGATATATTTATGTCTCCCCCCCCCCCCCCCCCCCAACGGGGAGGAGACATATTGGTTTTGCCTTCGTCGTCCATCTGTCTGTCTGTCTGTCTGTCTGTCCGTCTGTCACACATCGTGTCCGGGCTATATCTCCTGAACCGTTTGCCCGATCACTTTCATATTTTAGTATGTTGTTGCTTATGACCCGAAGGTTTCACATCACCTTGACCCAAGGTCATGTGACCAAGGTCAAGGTCACTTAGTGCATTTTTAATGAAATTATGCATACATTCCTGTCCGGGCTATATCTCTTGAACCATTTGCCAGATCACTTTCATACTTTAGTATGTTGTTGCTTATGACGCGAAGGTTTCACATCACCTTGACCCAAGGTCATGTGACCAAGGTCAAGGTCACTTAGTGCATTTTTAATGAAATTATGCATACATTCCTGTCCGGGCTATACCTCTTGAACTGTTTGTCGGATCACTTTCATATTTTAGTATGTTGTTGCTTATGACCCGAAGGTTTCACATCACCTTGACCCAAGGTCATGTGACCAAGGTCAAGGTCACTTAGTGCATTTTTAATGAAAGTATGCATACATTCCTGTCCGGGCTATACCTCTTGAACCGTTTGTCGGATCACTTTCATATTTTAGTATGTTGTTGCTTATGACCCGAAGGTTTCACATCACCTTGACCCAAGGTCATGTGACCAAGGTCAAGGTCACTTAGTGCATTTTTAATGAAATTATGCATACATTCCTGTCCGGGCTATATCTCTTGAACCCTTTGCGGGATCACTTTCATATTTTAGTATGTTGTTGCTTATGACCTGAAGGTTTCACATCACCTTGACCCAAGGTCATGTGACCAAGGTCAAGGTCATTTAGTGCATTTTTAATGAAATTATGCATACATTCCTGTCCGGGCTATATCTCTTTAACCCTTTGCTGGATCAGTTTCATATTTTAGTATGTTGTTGCTTATGACCCATAGGTTTCACATCACCTTGACCCAAGGTCATGTGACCAAGGTCAAGGTCATTTAGTGCATTTTTAATGAAACTGTACATACATTCCAGTCCGTGCTATATCCCTTGAACCGTTTGCCGGAAGACTTTCATATTTTAGTATGTTGTTGCTTATGACCCAAAGGTTTCACATCACCATGACCAAAGGTCATGTGACCAAGGTCACTACATGCATTTTTAATGAAATTATGCATACATTCCTGTACGAGCTATACCTCTTGAACCATTTGCTGGATCACTTTCATATCTAAGTATGTTGTTGCTTATGACCCGTAGGTTTCACATCACCTTGACCCAAGGTCATGTGACCAAGGTCAAGGTTACTTAGTGCATTTTTAATGATATTGTGCATACATTCTTGTCCGGGCTATATCTCTTGAACCGTGTGCCGGATCACTTTCATATTTTAGTATGTTGTTGCTTATCACGTAAAGGTTTCACATCACATTGACTCTAGGTCATGTGACCAAAGTCAAGGTCAATTAGTATATTTTAAATGAAATTGTATTTGTTACATGTATTATGTCCAGGCTTAATCTTTTGAACCGTGATCGGATCACGTCATATTTTAGTATGATGGTGCTGATGACCCAAAGGTTTCACTTCTCCTTGATCAAAGGTCATATGACTAAGGTCAAGTATTACATTTTTTAATGAAATTGTAAATGCTATTGAGTCTGTGCTTTATCTGTGGAATCGTATACTGGATCACTCTTATACTATAGTATGCTGTTGCTCAGGATTGGAGGGTTTCTTATCACCTTGACCCAAGGTCATGTGCCCAAGGTCAAGATCATTTAGTTCTTTTTAATGAAATTGTACATACTAATATTGTCTGGGCTATATCTCCTGAACCCTTCTTACAATTGTTTTCATATTTTAGTATGTTGTTTCTAAGGACTAAATGTTTCTTATCACATTGTCCCAACGTCACATGGTTAAGGTAGCTTCTTACTTTGGTAATGAAATTGTATATGCTAAGCATGTCCAGGCTGAAATTGTCTATGCTAATAATGTTTAGGCTTTATATTTTGAACTGTGTATCCAATCACTAATTCAGTTTTTTGTTGCATCCATACAATGTTAAACGTCTTCAAATTCAATAGCATCATTTAAAAGGAGATAAGTTTGCGGCATGGACCAGACATGAATGTTTCGGGTACTTAACCCTTGTCAGTGAGTGTAGGTTTCAGATCACCTATATCCAAGGTCATGTGACCAAAGTCAATTTCTTTAAATATGCTTATAATGAAATTGTATATGCCAATCATGTTTTGCCTTTACCTCAAACAATGTAATGAATCACTTTCATGTTTTAGTATGATGTTGCCCATGACTCAAAGGTTTCACATCATTTTGCATTTTGGCCTAAGGTCAAAGTAACTTAGAGGGAGGGGGGTGACATCTGTTTTTTTATGAAAAACATTTTGTTTAATTATGAATGTTTTTATACAACAGGCTGGAAGATAGATGATCAGATGATGAATACATTTAAACAATGTTGGAGTGTGATGGAGAAGTTACACACAATCAAGTATGTTACAGTATACTCGTACACATCAAATTGTAATGTGAATGGAAACACATGTACATTTGAATGTATATAGTGCATTGGGTTGTAAGTGAGTTAGTATAAATGTGGTTATTTTAGCTGGGGGGAAAAATTCGGGATTATAACATTAAGACTTTACGCTTTTGGAAAATATTCACAATTTAAATACATGTATCTTTGCCTTAATAAGAATGCAGCAGGGTCATTTTTGCGTGGGGGAAACACAAAAATTTCCACGTTTACTTTTTGTCTGTATTTCATAGCTCACCATGTTGGCTTGCAGCTGATGTTTTAAATTTTTTGTCACAAATATTTATATGAAGAAAATACTTATTTCTCAGTATCAGTTAGTTGTATCAATATCATGCATATAAATATGTGAGCAACACTTGCATTGGTTCCCTCGAAGTTTTTTTTTTAACATTTGATTTTTTAATCCGCTAATATGTTTGTTTCAGCTTGTGGAATGTAGGACTTACTGGAGAGACTGTTAGTATTATGGCATCCACACTCACCAGTATTGCCAATCTCAGGTTGGTTGTAACCTACATGTATAAACATACAGAGTGAATACTGTACACTTTTACACTATTATTGCCAATCTCATGTTTATTATTATTTATACACATATAGAGCACGTACCATACACTTCCAAGCACAAAAGGTGCTCATTTGAAAATACTTGATTTACTATAAAATCAATTTGAAAAATACTGACGTTTCATTCGTTGAAAAGTTTTTAAACTTCGCATCTGTTTGTAGGAGCTGGCACCAAAAAAAAAAAAAAAAAAAAACCCAATAAAAATACATGTACACATAATTCTAGGGAGTAGATTCTTCTGTTTTTATTTGCCAATGAAATCTATATGTAAGATGTTTCTGCTAACTTTTGTACATGTATTCCTGATTTGCTATGTTTAAGGTCATGTACATGTATATATCTGATTATCCATCTTTAGTATCATCATATTGATTTTAGAACTCTCATACTTGACGGCAATGCTGTAAAGGAGGAGAACTGGCATGAATTAATTCATGATGATAGTCCGTAAGTACATAGTAACATGTATGTGGCTTTTACTGTTCTCTTCTTTGAAATCTGTAAATTTATTTGGAAATATTTTTAAATTTCCTATTTATTTCTTTCTTTTTCCTAATTTGCATACTTTTTCTGGATGAACTTTTGGAGGATTTATTTTCTTATACATTGTAAATCTGACTTGATGAACCATGTAAAATGTCAAATTTCACCACAGTTTAATATTTTATCATTTATCTTTACAGAGTACAAAACTTATCTGTACGGCATTGTTGTATCACAGATAAAGGTGCCGCTAAGCTAGGTGAAGCACTAGGTACGGTCAAACGGGCAAACACAAAACTTATCTCCCTCAATCTGTCTGGAAACAGAATCACGGATGAAGGTGTTGTCCATCTTGGAAATGTAAGACGTTTTAAATTTATGTACACATAGTTACATGTATCAATGTAAGAATAAGTTTACTTATTAAACAATGCAGTCTTTTTGTAATGCTTTTGCAAAATTTACCTGACGTGAAAACTACTTTAGAATAGCTTTTAATTTTAGGGATATTTCATACTGCAAACAAAAGTTAAAAGTTGATGTCCTATTTCCCATTTACAGGGCCTTAGGATGAACCGTACACTAATGTCTTTATCATTGGCCAGTAACCAGGTCGGGGATAAGGGAGCATCCAAGATTGGAGAGGTGTGTATTTCACCAACACAGGGTTCTCATTAAGTTTTGAAGTAGGAGGCCGGAGGTAAAGGAAAAAGTAGGAGGTGATCAATGGATGCGAGTGCTGTAAGCGCGAGCCCTCTAGGGGGGTCCGGGAAATTTTATGAAATTTAGAAGGCAATTGAGGACATTTCCCGCCATTTAGACTCTATAAAATACCATAATTAAAATTAAGTATTTATTTTTGAAATTTACAAGGCAATGGAAGGCATTTCCAGCCAGCTAGACTGTAAAAATATACTATAGATTTTTCCAGCCAGCTAGACTGTAAAAATATACTATAGATTTTTCCCGTCAATAGTACTTTTATAACATGTGTTGCAAGTTTTGTGAACAATTTTCATCACTACCATTCCCATGATTTATTGTATTAGAGAAATGTTTGGAATTTCCTAGTATACTGGGAAATAGTTGTTTTCTTTCTATACAAATAGATTGTAAACTAACTCAATAGCTTTCTGATTCCTACATCATGTACATGAAAAATGAATCTTATCTTTAGCCATCCCCCCCCCTTTTCGTCCATCACCTCACCCCTTTTTCGTCCATGGAAGCTTTGAACTATCAGTCATAATATTGGTACTTTGATGTATTTTTTATGGCATTCTCCTCAGTGTGAACAATTTGATTTTTTAAATAAAAAAAAATTTACCAACCAAAATTTTTTAGAGAATTCAGTTGTAGTATAGATCATGATTGACGAACGTTCGGTCTACGGATGCAAGATATTAAACGAGTATGTGACGTTTTGAATTCTGCGAACGGGATCGCGCACTCAGCAGTATCTCGTGGATGCATCAATAGACTTAATATTACAATGAATTCTTGATACTGTTCGTATAATTACTACATGTAGTATGTTGTATAGACTGAGGTGAAAAATTATACGAACTTGCGTATCATGTTTACACGTGAAACACCGGCCGTTGTTTGTCTGTGACTCGTGAAAGCGCGTGGTCAATAACTATACAATTTTTGTATTAAAAATCTTATTTACAGGTGTGAGAAATCAAGATCTAATCGTCCTATTGTACTTATACGTTGCCGTACAATGACCAGTCACGCCACATTGAAATCAATCTACTCACTGTAGTTAGGGAAATATTTATCGCGTACCTTGCCTAGTGACAGCTTTTTAAAGTACAATGTAATTTCCTTTGGTACACGTTCAATTTTCATACTTAAGGATCCCGCACCCTAATAGAGTACTTCTGGTAAAAAATTATGCATATTTTCATCATTTCCCGACAAATGCCGACTATTTCATTATCGGGAATCTTCGGGGTGACAGTGTAGATCATAGTATGAAAAGTGTAATCCCTAATTTTAGCTAGAATAGCATGTAAAGCATTATTTTTGAAGAGATTTAAAAGTCTTATTTCTGGTATTTATTATTGAAAATGCATTAGGGGTTGAATACCTTAAAGAAATTGAGATACGACATTTTTTTACGGAAAGTAGGCGGCGATTTTACCCAAAGTAGGAGGCGAGAAATCGCCGGTCGCCGACTCTTAATGAGAACCCTGCAACATGAATTTTAGCTCTTACTCTATATGTTCATGATAATTCTGCTTGCACATAATAGCGTTTTCATATGTTTGCTTCATATTTTTGCAAGAAACTAATACATTATAATGTACGTACAGTGTTTCTGTGATTGAAAAAAATATTTTTTCATGACCACATGATATACATGTATATGTATTCATTTCATTTGGCACCTCCTTATGTGATCAGAACATTACTATATCATGTATTTATAATGTACACGTATGATCTTTATATATTTCAATCTTGTTCAGGTTCTGTCCAGATTTCCTCTGTCACATGAAGAGGTAGTTGAGAGGAGGAGGCAGAAATCTACCATGTCCTCGCCTGATAGACTGAAAACAGTAAGAACAAGAAAAACATGTACATTGATTCTTAATGTGTAGTACTTCTACTTGGACAACGATATATATTGTAAAGATAATGTTAATTCCTTAATTGTTTACTCAATAGACGATTTCCGAGATGTTTCATTTGAAAGCTAGACTACGAACTTCACATACTTTTGTGACATTTTCCATTGTGTCGTCACAAATGAAGCACTGGAAACATAATGTAAAACCTTAGATTAATTATGACATAACGATTCAAAAGTTTGCAAAGGTACAATGTCTGTAGTCTGATGTGTAAAATCAAGGTTTTTAACTTGAAAATGGACTATTCCCTTGAAATTGTGCTTATCTGTTTCTGAATGCATAACTCACTGAATCAAAGATTTCTTTGTAGTAAAATGTTCTCAAACATTTAGTACATGTACATGTTGATGATAATCTTTGTCATAATGATCGTATCGAGTACATTTACAGATTTGAAAAACTACAGACTTGAATTGTATGTTTAAATTTTTTAATGTGGAATATTGATACATGTACATGATATCGCTGAAACATTTTTAAAATGATAATTTTCTATGTAACTGATTTTGCCATACCAGACCAGATTTTTTTTTAATACTATGTTATGTACCACTATTGTAGCCCCCTCCAAGTAGACGGGCAGATTCCAAGGATCGACCAGGTAGTGTTAGGAGCAGCTCACAGCATGATAGAGTAGATAAAACCAAACAGAAACCCTCGGCCAAGAAAAAGGTAAAACTTGGTAGTATACACTGCCATCCATAAATAACTATACAAACAAGGAAATCATTCTAAATTCTTTATAAGTGTATCCTTATTTTTCAATCCTGAACTTGAAAGAATCATAATAATTGGCTTCACATAATTCAAAATTATGAATTGTGGTAACGAAAATGTAAAAAGAAACTTTTCTCATCTGCACAATTTTTTTTCCAAAAATTGTCATTTTTATATAAAAAAGTTTAAAAATTCAAAAACTTCAAATATTTCAAGTCAAGTTTGTTACAAATGATTTCTACAAAGTTCATTATTAGAATCATACAGCAATGGATTTGAAACTGTTCATTTTATAACAGCAGAATGAGTAGAAATAGTGTATACTAATTTATGGATGGCAGTGTATTTGAGAAAGAGAACAGGCCAAAATTGTTTTCGTGTAACAGTTTTGGTCCATGATGTGGATGTAAAAAAATGGGAGATCTTGAACTAAGGCAGATTTCACATGATCAGAACTTACCTTGTTTTTTTAGCTCACCTGAGCCAAAGGCTCTAGTGAGCTATTGTCATAGCGATCCGTCCGGCGTCTGTCGTCCGTCGTGTGTCGTCTGTCTGTCGTAAACTTTTCACATTCTCGACTTCTTCTCAAGAATGGCTAAAGGGATTTTGATGAAACTTGGTAGGTATAAAGTACTAATGGTCCCCTACAAGTGTTGTTGTTTTTCGTCCGAATCTGTCAACAGGTGGCGCCACCACAGCCAAAAGTAGGTCACGGGGGGTACCCTCCTTTGACAAACTTCTTCTTCAGAACGGAAGCACGTATCGACAAACCGAAAGCATCAGGATGATCTAGAGAGATGTCTTAAGAAGTGTTGTTATTTTTGGTTCGACTCCGAAGTCAATATTTGACGCTTTTTTGATGTCTCTTCGGACTTAGTCAGAAATGCAAATTTTTGCACTATTTCTTTAAATAACTCAATAAGTGTATGATTTTACACACTCATTTACTGCATATTTATCATATCTTACTTACTTTTTTCTCAGATTGTCATGAAACTTGGTAGGTATGAGGTACTCATGGTTCCCTACAAGTGAAAGAATTTTGTCAAGATATCCACTTTTGGATTTTTACGGAAAAACGTTCATAGGTACAATGTAGGTTTTCCATGCCCAATGAACCCAAGAGTAGTGGTTCAAACCCCGGCAGGACCCCACTTTTGCAGGTTTTTTTCTCCTTTTTTAGCTCACCTGAGCGAAGCTCAAGTGAGCTATTGTCATAGCGCACCGTCCGGCGTCCGTCCGTCGTCCGTCGTCCGGCGTCGTCCGTCGTAAACTTTTCACATTTTCGACTTCTTCTCCAGAACGGCTGAAGGGATTTTGATAAAACTTGGTAGGTATGAAGTACTCATGGTCCCCTACAAGTGTTGTTGTTTTTCGTCCGGATCTGTCAACAGGTGGCGCCACCACAGCCAAAAGTAGGTCACGGAGGGTACCCTCCTTTGACAAACTTCTTCTTCAGAACCGAAGCATGTATCGACAAACCGAAAGCATCAGGATGATCTAGAGAGATGTCTTAAGAAGTGTTGTTATTTTTGGTTCCACTTCGAAGTCAAATTTTTGACGCGTTTTTGACGTCTTTTCGGACTTAGTCAGAAATGCACATTTTTGCACTATTTCTTTAAATAACTCAATAAGTGTATGATTTTACACACTCATTTACTACATATTTATCATATTTAACTTACTTAATGCTTTGATATGTATTTTATGCTTAAATTTTATTTTTTTTGATTTTTTATGAATTTTTTTCTTATGTAAAAAGGAAGGGGGGGGGTGATTTTCATACATTTTCTGCTTCTTTTCTATAACCACTCTTCAGATTGTCATGACAATTTGTAGGTATGAGGTACTCATGCATGGTACCCTACAAGTGAAAGAATTTTGTCAAGATATCCACTTTTGGATTTTTAAGGAATATTTTTTAAGATTGTACATAGGTATAATGTATGTTTTCCATGCCCAATGGACCCATGGGGAGTGGCTTCAAACCCCGGCGGGACCCCAAAAAAACTTTTTCCCCTTTTTAGCTCACCTGAGCGAAGCTCAAGTGAGCTATTGTCATAGCGCACCGTCCGGCGTCCGTCCGTCGTCCGTCGTCCGGCGTCGTCCGTCGTAAACTTTTCACATTTTCGACTTCTTCTCCAGAACGGCTGAAGGGATTTTGATAAAACTTGGTAGGTATGAAGTACTCATGGTCCCCTACAAGTGTTGTTGTTTTTCGTCCGGATCTGTCAACAGGTGGCGCCACCACAGCCAAAAGTAGGTCACGGAGGGTACCCTCCTTTGACAAACTTCTTCTTCAGAACCGAAGCATGTATCGACAAACCGAAAGCATCAGGATGATCTAGAGAGATGTCTTAAGAAGTGTTGTTATTTTTGGTTCCACTTCGAAGTCAAATTTTTGACGCGTTTTTGACGTCTTTTCGGACTTAGTCAGAAATGCACATTTTTGCACTATTTCTTTAAATAACTCAATAAGTGTATGATTTTACACACTCATTTACTACATATTTATCATATTTAACTTACTTAATGCTTTGATATGTATTTTATGCTTAAATTTTATTTTTTTTGATTTTTTATGAATTTTTTTCTTATGTAAAAAGGAAGGGGGGGGGGGGTGATTTTCATACATTTTCTGCTTCTTTTCTATAACCACTCTTCAGATTGTCATGACAATTTGTAGGTATGAGGTACTCATGCATGGTACCCTACAAGTGAAAGAATTTTGTCAAGATATCCACTTTTGGATTTTTAAGGAATATTTTTTAGCTCACCTGAGCAAAGCTCAAGTGAGCTATTGTCATAGCGCACCGTCCGGCGTCCGTCGTCTGTCGTCTGTCCGTCGTCTGTCGTCCGTCGTAAACTTTTCAACATTTTCGACTTCTTCTCCAGAACCACTGAAAAGATTTTCATGAAACTTGGTAGGAATGAAGTACTCATGGTCCCCTACAAGTGTTGTTGTTTTTCGTCCGGATCCATCAACAGGTGGCGCCACCAGAGGCAAAAGTAGGTCACATGGGGTACCATCCTTTAACAAACAATTTCTTCAGAACGGAAGCACGTATCGACAAACCGAAAGCATCAGGATGATCTAGAGAGATGTCTTAAGAAGTGTCGTTATTTTTGGTTCCACTCGGAAGTCAAATTTTTGACGCGTTTTTGACGTCTTTTCGGACTTCGTCAGAAATGCACATTTTTGCACTATTTCTTTAAATAACTCAATATGTGTATGATTTTACACATTCATTTACTGCACATTTATCACATTTAAGTTACTAAATGCTTTGATATGTATTTTATACTGAAATTTTAATTTTTTTATGTTTTATGAATTATTTTCTTATGTGAAAAGGAAAGGGGGGGGGAGGTGATTTTCATACATATTCAACTTCTTCTCCAGAACTGCTGAACAGATTTTTATGAGTATTTTTTCAATCATGAATAGATATGTTTACTGTGAACATGGACCCAAGGCTTGTAAGTTCAAGTTCTGGTACCCTGGTAACTTTAGTTTCGTATAAGTTGGTACATGTTCATGTATGCAAGAGTTGTCTTTCTTTAATATTGATTTATGTTTTTGAGGTTTAAATTTTTGGATTATCGATTCATTTGAATGTTATATATTTTAAATTATTAAATAGGTATGGAAAAGGAAACTAAATAATTTTAAAAAGATGAATAAGTATTTTCAAATTTATCTTGTGAAGACTTGGATATACAACTTTGAAATTACAATATTGAGAGCAGCTCAAAATATTAATGTAAGAACAGATCAATATTATCAATAACACAGTGAAAAGATGGGGAGGGGGTCTGTTATTTTGCTTTAGCTTCTGTATAACTATCTCTCTCGGGTTACTTAGATTACTCAAGAAGAAGGGGGGGGGATGATTTTCATACATATTCAACTTCTTCTCCAGAACCACTGAACAGATTTTCGTTAAACTTCGTAGGAATGAAGAAATCATGGTCCCCTACAAGTATTGTTGTTTTTAGCCCACCTGAGCGAAGCTCAAGTGAGCTATTGTCATAGCGCGTCGTCCGTCCATCGTCCGTCCGTCCGACGTAAACTTCTAACATTTTCGATATCTTTTCTGCAACCGCTGCACAGAATTTCACGAAATTTCACAGGAAGCAAGTACTCAATGCCCTCTATCGAATTTGTGTTTTTCAAGCCGATCGGAAATCCAAAATGGCCGCCACAGGCTCTGATTGGCTGACACATTTTCGACTTCTCTTCTAAAACTGCATCACAGAATTTCATGAAGCTTCACAGGAAGCAAGTACTCAATGCCCTCTACCAAGTTTGTGTTTTTCGAGCCGATCGGAAATCCAAGATGGCCGCCACAGGCTCTGATTGGCTGACACATTTTTTACTTCTCGTCCGAAACCGCTGCACAGAATTTCATGAAACTTTACAGGAAGCAAGTACTCAATGCCCTCTACCAAGTTTGTGTTTTCCGAGCCGATCGGAAAACCAAGATGGCCGCCACAGGCTCTAATTGGCTGACACATTCTCGACTTCTCATCTGAAACCGCTGCACAGAATTTCATGAAACTTTAGGGAAGCAACTACTCAATGCCCTCTACCAAGTTCGTGTTTTTCGAGCCAATCGGAAATCCAAGATGGCCGCCACAGACTGATTGACTGACACATTTTCGACTTCTCCTCTCAAACGGCTGCATAGAATTTCACAAACCTTCACAGGAAGCAAGTACTGATTGCTCTCTACCAAGTTTGTGTTTTTCGAGCTGATCAGAAATCCAAGATGGCCGCCACAGGCTCTGATTGGCTGACAAATTTTCGACTTCTCCTCTGAAACCGCTGTGCAGAATTTCATGAAACTTCACAGGATGCAAGTACTCATACCCTCTATCAAGTTTACGTTTTTGGAGCCTATCGGAAATCCAAGATGGCCGCCACAGGCTCTGATTGGCTGACGCATTTTCAACTTCTCCTCTGAAACTGCTTCACACAATTTCTTGAAACTTCACAGGACGCAAGTGCTCATTGCCCTCTACTTAGTTTTTTTTTTTTTTTTCGAGCCGATTTGAAATCCAAGATGTCCTCTATAGGCTCTATTTGAATGACACATTTTTGACTTATCCTCTTAAACTACTGCACAGAATGTCACCAAACTTTACAGGAAGTAACTTGTACACCTTGTCCTTCTCAAAGCTTCACTAAAAGCGATTTCCTTCAGGTTTTGACTTTGATTGAAAACATACATACAGTCTCCTCAGGTGAGCGATGTGGCCCCCTTGGGCCTCTTGTTTTATATTTATTGAAGAAATGAAACTGTGAAAGAATTCTGTCAAAATATCAACTTTTAGATTTTTCATGATTTTTTTTGAAGAGACAAGCTAGTTTGGCTTTGTGTACTTATTTTCGTACGTCGAAATAACTCAGCCACACATGCAATCAAATATATACTCTGAATTTATTTTTGAGATGTTGACTTTTTCCATACATGCATATTTCATAACAATTTCCTATTTTGATAATTATTTTCTCTGCTTTATTTTTGTATCTATGGTAAACAAAGTCGCCATATATCTTGTGTTACAGATTTGATTGGTTCAATTCCTCCACGCCCATTTAATAGTCATGGTGGGTAATCTGGCAACGCAGATGTCACTAGGTTTATCTAAAATTTTGTGTATTACAAATTATTTTTCACAAAAAGGGGAATGTGATGCAGTGTAAGGATGCCTTAGATATGAGTTTTATCGAAAGTAAGAGAGGTAATATCCTTTTATAAAGCCGAAAAACTATCGGCATGATTGGTGTAGATGAAAGTGAAAGTAGAACGTCGATCGTGTTTGTGCGTTATATAAAGTTAATATTCACCTTATCATAGTTAGGGCATTATTACACTGCATCACATTTCCCTTTTTGTAATAAATTATCTATTTTGTGCAAAAATATAGAAAAATATCTGCGTTGCGAGATTACACACCGTGTTAGTACTGTCGCGTGATACATTTCAGGAGATTAATAGATGATCTATCGTGCAAACAAAATAGTACTGGTATTTAATAGATTTTTATTTAATGTGCATATACTGGGAACACTTTCATATTGTTATTATTCATGTACTTGGAACACTTCCATACTTGTCATCATTTATAAACTTAGCTTGAATTTCCTTTGTCTTAGACTCTCTTAGATGAATTGTATACAGACTGATTTCTTGAAGAAACATCTTAAATGAGTAATCTCTTCCCGAGGATTATGAGAATGTATAGGACATTTGATATATCTGAAATACTTGAAAACTAATGAGTAATCTCTTCCTGAGGATTTTGAGAATGTATAGGACATTTGATATATCTGAAATTCTTGAAAACAAATAATTCAGTTCAGAGTTCTTGAAATCTTTCAATGAAATGTTGGACCACAGGAAGCTGTTGTTTTAAAAGAGAAAATAAATTATTATTCACAACCTTAAGCCACTGTGTTCGACATCTTGTATGTATAACATTTCTAAAGATGAACACAGAGGCTTAAGGTTGTGAATAATAAAACAATTTCTCTCATAAAACGACAGGTTCCTGTGGTCAAACATTTGGGAATTTTTATCTGTCCAGATAATAGATAGAACATGAGTTTTTATTGGACCAAATGATTTTTTATCAGCAAATCCGATGCAGCTGATACTTTTCATGAACTCTGTCAGCTAATAATTTGTCCATGTAACAGTCCTATCACGAGGCGAAACATAGTTAACAATAAATAACGATGTCGTAGGTCTGCTAGTTAGACAAGCTTTACAATATCATGGTCCTATTAATTTGTTTCCCTAAAAGCAGCATACACCAGAGTATTAAGTTTATTTCATTGTTTTATTCTTTTTGTCTGTTTCTTCATCACTTGCTGCACATTAATGTGGAATTTTACAAAATGATTTTTTTGATGTTGAATGATTGAACTATACACTAGCTGGGCATATGACTTTGGATCACATTATCCGTCTATTCAAATCAGTAAAAAAGATAATGTTTTAAAATGTTACTATTTCTTCTTGTTTGTACGTTTAAAGGCTGTAAAAAAAAGATCTTGTCTGCATCCGGCAAAAATCTTTTTAGAAAGAATGTGGGCTCAAATCTTGATACTGGCACTATCAATTTTACGTCTTATTCAATGTCAGTATGTCAATTAGAGCATGCATGGGTATCAGGTGAGCGTTGTGCCCTCCTGGGGCTCTTGTTTTTTCAACTTTTACCAACATTTCAACTTCTATACCTCTGCCCAAAATTACACACACTCACACACACAAATTTTTCGTCTGGTGTTGGTAGATATTTATTCAACTCAATGTGTAAATGATATTACAAAATGAATATTCAAGCTGCACTGGATCAGAGAGCAAGTTCAGAAAGACCATTCTATTACTTGTACATGTAGGTTGATTATTTCAGTACATTTTCATTTTGGTAATGGAGTAGTAAAAAAGTTGATATATACATGTATTGGTGTTTTACCAAGTTTTTCACTCTCATTCATTTTCTACCATGTAAGGATGAAAAAGGAAAAGGAAAAGAAGAATTAGACAAGTCAAAAGGAGGGAAAAAAGAAGAAAAGGCTCCAGCTAAAAAGGGTAAGAACTTTGTTAAAAAAGATAAGAAAAAGATTTAAGGCATTCTTAAGGAAAATGGGTAGTGCACAAGGTGTGACAATGCATTCTTATACTTTGGGTTGGTGTTCTTTATCAGATACATATAGATATAATGTAATTAGAATTGATGTGACTTTGCACATATTTTACCATTTAATTTAGTATACATATGGTACATGTGTATTAAGTGTGATTAATGGTTTGGTTAAATTCACATAGTACACTGATCTTTGGAAGGGCAAGGTACATGACTCTATGAAAAATTAACACTGGTTTTCTATTTCTGACATTACATTGTGATGACATAATCAATTGTTTGCTCAACAATGCTCTGATAGGCCATTTGATTATGATGGATTAATGTATAAGTTTGTCATTTGGTTCCAGAAATACCATTAAAATTCTGAACCCGAAGAAAAACATTTCTAGGCTGAATTAAGATTTATTGATGCAATGTGGAATAATTTTGCAAGTGTTTTTCAAATTTCATTTTTTCGGAAATCCAATTATTTTGTTAAGATTTCACAAAAAGAAGAATGGGAAATCTAACGAACACAAATTTAATTTGGCTTGGTCTTATACTAGTTTATCAGATGTCATATTGTCTTTACACTCCTACATGAATTTTTCTACAGATACTAAAGGCGGAAAAGGTTATTACTTACACATTTGTTTTCTTATATCTGTAATTATTTGGGTCGAGGCGTATATATATACAAGTAGATGTTTTTTTCAGTACTCAGAACCAAATTTTGTTTTGCTAAAGCTTGATCTCTCTTCTCTGCCTTTTATTATTTTTTACTTTTAATTGTAGACGTAAGTTTTTAATGAAGTAGAAATAAATGTCCAATGAATGTATGTACATGTATATGTAGATAGTATTGATACATGTAGATATTTATTGAAAGTAGTTATTCATGGACCAACTTTGTCATCAACACTTAATTCATGAAATTCATTTCACCTAATCATAACATTTTTTTTCAAATTTCAGTATTATTTGATAATATATGTACCACATACATCTTATTTCTAAATTTCAAGGAATTCAGTACCCCATAAACATGATCTGTCTTATACTAAACGAAATATTAGACTAGGCAGACCTTTTCTTTCCCTCTCCTTAGGTCTTCATCTCTATTGCCAACTTTTTGAGAATTTTATTACGTTTAAACTTGTCTCATAAAGATCCAGAGAAGAACAATTGTTTTCTGCTATATCATTATATACTAGTACATGTATTAAGTCAACTTGATCATTATCCTGTAGCCAGAAATTTAAATCAAATGCATTCATTATTTTGAGTCACTTTTCCTATGAAAATTGAGATTTCCATTTTAGATTAATTTGAAATTTTGTATTTTGATATATACAGTTTCCTTATTTAAAAACAAGTAACCATTTTCTGTCACAGCAATTATTGTTGACAACGTTTACATTTAAATTTAAATTGTCGAAATAGGCAGGAATACATACATGTATATAGTCTAAATCCATTGAAAGAGATGCTTGTCCATCTACAGTAGCTTGAAAAAAAAATCACTTCGAAGTCAAATTTGAATTTCTAACGCTTAGCATTCAAGAGCTGTCTGTCTTTCTTATTTCTTACTATTTGATTCATAAATTGACTCCTTTCTCCTCTTAAAACAAGATTGTTTTACTTTTTATACATTATCTATTGAACACCGGCCAAAAAAAGATAAATCATTTCGCTTAAATATTGTTAAGAAATGAAAATAGATAGATACATGTAAATAAGTAGTCAAGTAAAGTCTTTAATTCATGGTATTTTTTTTTCAACCTTTTCAAATAGACCATTTTCCGATCTTGTTAGAAAGCATAAAATGTCCGAGTCAACATCTTTTGGCATTGTTTTTCATTATGACATCACTGTTAAAAGACATAATTCCATAATTTAACAATGAAAAAGTGTGCGAAAACTGCCTACCTCGGACATTTTTCGTCATTTTGTCAGCCATTATGAATTTGGGCAAGTGGCCTATTATAAAGAAATGATGATGTAGATAAGGAATTTTCATCCATAATGTTCAACAATAGAATGAATTCATATAGATCAACTTAGTTTTAATGCAGTTTTCCATAATTAATTTTTTTATAAGAAATTATTATAGTTACACATATTTTGATTATTAATGTCTATAAGATGCTAGACATTTTAAAACACAAACTGGACAAATTTAAGTTAACACTTGTATAAAGTATTTTAACTGATATACAAATGTAATGTACATGTAGTATAAATGTTTATTCAAATATATTCATTCACATCTTCATAATATTTACTTACATTTTCAACCACTAGATACTCCATTAAGTTCAAGAAAAGGTAATGAGCACAGACATTATGTAGGCCCTAGACCAGAGACTTGCTTTATTACATTGAATCCCATGTTATATGTTGATCTATGTCTAGATTCCCGCTAGGATACAGATTGGGTGTCGGTTTTTTGTCTCTATCTCTTTTCTGCTGTATGATGCCGTGATATTGTCCATAGAGACGATATTTGCTTCTTGTTTGATCCGAATTATGTTTTCATTCTTTAATTCGGATTTAATTCACTATGGGAAATGAAACTCGTATACAGTTTATGTTTTAAAAAAAAGCATTATTGAAATTCATTATATTGAGAAAATTATTTTTATCATGAGATTTTATTAGGATTAGAATTAATGTTTTAATAATGAATACACATTAGACGATGAATGTACTGTACTTGCAGGTGAATAATAAATCTTGTATTCTTAAATTAAACTATAAGCCAATCAAAATGGTAATTTAACTATATGCCAATTTAAAAAAAGTGGGAGTGGTGGTGAGAATTTGGAAAAAAATTCAATTTACATCAGAGAGATTTATCATAAAGTCAACATCGTCAGGCAATGAAAAAAGAACAAAACGGAATAAAGCTTCTGTTTTAAAAGGTACATTACTATTTAGGAGAAAAAAAAAAAATAAATCCATAATTATACATTATTTTCATAATATTTGTAAAACATGCTATATAGTACAAAGCAGAAATGCCCTGTTTGCGGAACACAAATATTTTATTACCGTTTTATTTGGAAACGTGTCCTTTGTTTTAATTTTACAATGTAATTCAGAGGAAAAAAAATAAATGAAATTTCACAAACATTTTTGTAATTGTTTGTTTTACCAAACCTTGCTTTTGATACACAGGAAATTATAAACATTGCATTTGGGATTTTTTTTCTCTAAAGTGAGCTAGATATTTTGATTTTAATTAAGAACCCTCATTTAAGTTCTATTTCTTTATTTGTTAAAGATGAACCCAAAGCAACACTGCAACGGGGAAATTCCAAACTTGGCACAGGTGACGTACCGTGTTCTCAAACCTTTGCCATGTGTTGCACCTTACTGCACTGTAACATACCACCTAAGCTTAAAACAAATTACAAATTATATACGTGTATGACATTCTATGGTGTGAAAGTATGGCAGTTGCAACTAAATCTTAAATTGAAAGTGTAAAATGATATATAAAAGACCCATGAAAGTAAAATAGTCAAATTTAAGAAAAAATCTTTTTGCTGTTTTTTTTTTAAAAAGTTACTATTAAAAGGAAGAAAATAAACATAAAATGAGAAGTCTTTTTCATCAATAGGTATGAGGAAAATGACCATGATTTTTTCAATCTATTGCTATATGCACTATGCACATTTAATCTTTTTTATACACTCTAAAGTAAAAAATAAAGAAAAGCTGTACCATTTCTGTGATACATTTTTTTCTATTTATTATAATCATGCATGTGGCAACACTATCATCCATGTTTAATGCTGAAGGGAGACGACTTATTTGATATCATCTTTGCCCCGATATGCAGACGAAATAATTTATTTTGGTATTTGTGATATCACCAGAATCAGTAATTACCATTCTTATAGGCGAATCCTTACTTGGTCTTGCAGCATAAAAATAGGATCAATTTTAAAATGATTCCCATACTTTTTCTTGTTTATTCTCATACAAACATACAGAGGAAACTTGTTAGTTCTCTGACCTATGTAAAACATGTTGCTGTAAAATGACATCAATCGATGGAAAAAGCATTTTTGATGTCTGAATATTCAATTTGTTGAAAAGTTAAAGTGTGAGTATAATTTATATTCTTCAGGGCCCAGTATGGCTGCTCCTTGTAAGATTTCGGATGTATTGATTTACCCTTATCAATTAACACTTTTATGTTTTACATTTTTGCCTTGGCCGCTCATGTACTTTACAAGTTGTCTGTTATGAATTGTCCATTTCATTTTTGTGAAGACATTTTTATGCAAATTTGTGCCGTTTCCTCCGATTATAAACTTTAAAGATTTATTTAACTTTGATGTTTCAGTGTTCCATGCTCTTGTATTTTGACAGTGTTTTGCTTTGCTCCCGATTTGCAAATGTGATTTACTACTATTTCGATCATCCATTACATTTTAAATTCCTTGAAACCTCCCACACCTTAGCAGACTTTACATTTTATACGACTTTTCATCAAACTTTTGTTTCATTGCTAATTATCATCAAAATGCAGGTTAAAAAAGTAGAGAACACTTACAGGTATAAACATAGAAAACTATACATACAGATTACCAAGGGAGCACTTGTGGATTAGCGAAAAAGACACACATATACATGTAGTACAGATCAACAACTCTCACAAAACTTACAGAAAAACATAGAGAGCTGCCTCAAATAAACATAAAAAATTAACTAAGATACACTCAAAGATAAAACATAGAGAACACATGTCTCATAAAGATACTTAGAGAACATAAGGTTATGAAAATAATTAAATAAGGTCAATTCTATACAATTGAAACTTTTGAAGTATCATTGAACATTCTACTGTAAAAGAAAATTAAAATTTTGTATAGCTAATTCAGGTTTTTTTTTTTTACAAAATAAAAATGTGTTCAGCTGGAGTGGTATAATGACATATATTGTTTGTGTATGAACTTACTTGGCATATTTTAAAGAAAACAATACTCATTGGCCGGATTGCAAAGCAATTCCGGTCTATAGATTGACGATGTCCGTCCGTCCGTCTGTCCGTCCGTCCGTCTGTCCGTCTGCCGTCAACATTTTGGTTAAAGTTTCTGGTTGAGGCAAAATCTAAGGAACTATATGCAGTAGAAACTTTATATTATACATGAAGGTAGCCCATGATGAGACCTTTCAATTTATGCCGTAACATTTGACCTAGTGACCTTGACCTTGGATTTTGACCTAGTTAAAGATTTTGGTTAAAGTTCCTGGTTTAAGCAAAATCTAAGGAACTGTATGCAGTAGAAACCTTATATTATACATATAGGTTGCCCATGACAAAACCTTTCAATATATGCCATAACGTTGGACCTAGTGACCTTGACCTTGGACTTTGACCTAGTTTAAGATTTTGGTTAAAGTTTCTGGTTTAAGCAAAATCTAAGGAACTGTATGGGGTAGAAAATTTATATTATACATTTAGGTTGCCCATGATGAGACCTTTCAATTTATGCCATAACATTGGAACTAGTGACCTTGACCTTGGACTTTGACCTAGTTTAAGATTTTGGTTAAATTTCTGGTTTAAGCAAAATCTAAGGAACTGTATGCAGTAGAAACTTTATATTATACATGTAGGTTGCCAATGATGAGACCTTTCAATTTATGCCGTAACATTTGACCCAGTGACCTTGACCTTGAACTTGAACTTTGACCTAGTTAAAGATTTTGGTTAAAGTTTCTGGTTTAAGCAAAATCTAAGGAACTGTATGCGGTAGAAAATTTATATTATACATTTAGGTTGCCCATGAAGAGACCTTTCAATTTATGCCATAACATTGGACCTAGTGACCTTGACCTTGGACTTTGACCTAGTTTAAGATTTTGGTTAAATTTCTGGTTTAAGCAAAATCTAAGGAACTGTATGCAGTAGAAACTTTATATTATACATGTAGGTTGCCAATGATGAGACCTTTCAATTTATGCCGTAACATTTGACCCAGTGACCTTGACCTTGAACTTTGACCTAGTTAAAGATTTTGGTTAAAGTTCTTGGTTTAAGCAAAATCTAAGGAATTGTATGCAGTAGAAACCTTATATTATACATTTAGGTTGCCCATGATGAGACCTTTCAATTTATGCCGTAACATTGGACCTAGTGACCTTGACCTTGGACTTTGACCTAGTTAAAGACTTTGGTTAAAGTTCCTGGTTTATATTATACATGTAGGTTGCCTCTGACAAGACCTCTCAATGTATGCTGTAATATTTGACTTAGTGACTTAGTGACCTTGACCCAGTTGGTGACAAAAACTTACTTTGCAATCCGGCCATACCGTCTTTAGCGGTGTTTTATTTTAGTATTGTCTCCAATTTAAAGATTATCAGATAGTCCCATGTAATGAATAAAATAGTCTATTTTTATATACATTCATGAAATATAGTCTATGAGTTGCATGTATTTATATACTATACTAGTCTAGTTAAAAATTCTCAGTTTTGCAATTTTTACAAAATTCTGAATTTGATATGGTATCATCGGAATTCTTCACAGAGAAAGGGGGCAATGTGACAGGTCGAAGTTCGGGAGGTAAGTGGGCGGGGACTGCTTCTCTCCCCTCATTGTTGTGAGGTTTCATTGGGGAGCACTGATATAGATATAGCTACTGTGTATACAGAGAGGGTCTCAGATAAATGCCTTGTATCACATACTCTTATATTCTCTTACTGTTTATGGAGTCTTTCTGGAGTCTTTCAATCTTGGAGAAATTTTAAGTTCAAAGCTTCCATTTTCTTTTAGAAAGATGGAAGCATTAGATTTCAATAATGTTAAGCTTTTGTTTCTTTTTCATTATTTTTTTTTCTAAAAAAAAATAATAGTGAAAAATAATTGGAAAAGAAAGAAAATCTTTAGACTGTAAGAAGAACGTACCATTTATTCTGAAAAAAAACCCCTATAATATTATGATAGACTTATAGTACTTATTTAGTAGACTTGGCATGCATGACAGAGTAGACCTATGATATTATGTTTTAGTCAGTTCATCATCTTTGTACCATACTAATTCTTGATGAAGGACAGAATACTGCATGTTTGATATATCTTACTACATCTTATAATGGAATGTAGATAAACTATCTGCTTTCTAAATTCTAGTACATTAGAGCATACAGAGTAGAGAAAAATAGAAATTTATAACAGAAATTTGCTATAATATAACCAAGTAATTAGAATATTCAATAGACCTTAGGAATTTTAAATGCAGATCTTGTATGCTTTAATACATTTGATTTATAGAAGTTTGGGAGAGGAAAATTAGCTCCAGGTCTGGATTGTAGTGACAGGTCGAAATCGGAGAAAGCAATTTTGTAAATCTTTTAGTTTATTTTGTACATGGAGGTTTCACTCTGATTCAGGGATGCAACTTTTCTTTCTTTGTGAAATCTAATTTAGATTGAATGGCGTCATGAGCTTGAATAATTTTGGAGATGCTCGGAGAAGCACAGTGTCATATTATGACAATTCATTATGTAATAGTGTTTAACTCGAAATAAGTTTGGGGGGGGGGGGGGATATCGTAGAAAAGTGATAAAATTTCAACACAATTTTGAATATATAGATCTAAGGATTGAGTTATCAATATCAAATAGATGTTGTGTCTAAATTTAGTCTCATTTTATCATCACCTCAGAATTTCCTATGATGTACACATTTATAAAATATATTATGTAATATTTATATGTTGTATATTTATTATTCCATCTTCTATAGCGGCATTACGATTTGTATCTACCCTTGCTGGTAATACTACACTCTTTCACCCCTTGTTAATACTATACACACTTCACCCCTTGGATCCCCCTTCCACCCTCCCCTACCCTTGTTTAAAATTTTCAGAATTAATTAAATCCTGCTTCTTGCAGACCACTTAATCCATTTTACTTACATTAACATTTTATTTTTTCAATTTACAGGTTATTAAAGTATGTTCATTAATTGAATATACAATGAAATTAATTGAATATTATACAATGAAATTTTAAAAATAGATTTCGTATTTTAGATAATGCCAAACCATATATATAATATCGTAACACTCAAGGAAATTTTTAATTTTGAAACTTTCGAATTTTTTTTCTTTAGACGAAAAGAAATCTAGGTTTTGAAGTATATTAAAATTTGGGGGTTTTTTTGTTATTATAATTAAGGATTCCAACTTCAGTAGGAATCCTATCTGTTATTTTTCTTTACTTTTATGGTGAATAAATAATGTCATTCCGACTTCAGTCGGAATCCTTTCTGTTATTTTTCTTTACTTTTATGGTGAATAAATAATGTCATTCCTGTTAGGAGAAAAACTGAATTTTAAAATTATTTTATTTGAAACATGATCCCCATCAATAACAAGAAATTCTTCCTGAACCCCACTTTCTTCATGTTCCACTTGGTGTATATTACAGGATAAACTAAACCAAGACCTGCATGAAAAATAGTTACATATATTTGTATATCATCATTAATCACATGCATGCTTTGTTATAATAACGTACAAAGTAGAATTCAAAATTAATGAGTAAGTGTCAGAATGGAAAATTTTAGCATCTCTAACTCTTAGATATAATGTTGAAACATCAGTGATCTTTTTTGAACTAGAATATTAATTTTCATACAAGGAAAAAATAAGTAGACTATTATTTGAATAAAGTACATGAAAATGAATATGCATAAATTTTGATGAATAATTGAATTACATGATATTCAAATCCTTCTTTCAGCAGATATTCCTTAATACTTCATACTTCCACAATGATTATATGATAAGAACTGTTTTACTTTTCTGTAACAATTTTATGAATTTTTCATATGCAAATATAATGAGTATCTCAACTATTAAAGAAAAAAAATAATTGCAATTACGATAGATTCATAATAATACATGTATAATGAAGATATTCTTCAGTTTTGAAATGTATTTTTCATTCTTTAATATAGCATCAATAGCTGCCGACACTAAGACTGCTGGGAAGGGTAAAGGAAAAGGGAAAGAAAAGGGGAAACCAACACAGCAAGAGCCAGAGGTACAAACTAATGCTGCAGAGAATATCTGAATTATCATCAAACAAATTTTTATCATAATATTCTGCATAAATTCCATACAATAATTTAAACAACCAATGATGAAACTATTGAAAGGAATATGTACTCATTTCACATGAAAATGCTTGTACATAACAATGCATAAGATCTAAAGAAACATGCCGCGACAGCTGTTCTAACCTGCAAACTGAACCCGCTGTGACCTGAATTTTAACGTCACCTTTTTACCTAGAAAGTAGCAATTTTTAGAAAACAAGAATGAAACAGACAACTGTGGTGCATATATATAGAATAAATGTCATAATTTGTGTTTTGTTACAGTTATACACTTGCTGTGTGTTGCAAACCATAACAAAACACAAATTAAGACACTTATTCTATGGTATGATAATGTAATGTAACATAACATATTACAATAGGATACAATATATGTTTTTGCAGGATATGGGAGGCTCAGATTTTGTGAATCCCCTGACAGATGAAGCAGATTTTATAGATGGACAACTCTTTGTGGCCGGAAATAGAGTTCTTATTAACCTTAATTTGTCAAGTAAGTACTCAGCTTTCAGACAGTATCATGAAAATGAGGAATAAAAAAATTATCTCAAAAACTTAATTTTACATTCTCAGGTATGGTGTATTTGTAATTTACTTGTATTTTTTGGCAGAGATTTTTCGCACTTGCATTTTGATGATTAGAGTTATTGTGATTATGACCTTTCAAACAATAGTTAATCAAGGTCATTTCTTTAAGGTCAAGGTTGCTAATTTATTTGGATTAAGCGGTTGGTTGTACCTTTCATGAATTATTCTACATTTAGGCTTTAGCATAGTTTCGGGTATTTCTGTCTGTTTGTCTTTTGGACATGATTTTTGCCTGCCAAGAGTTTAGGGCTTTCATATTTCACGTGCATTCCTTGTGACCAGACCTTTTTGTTGATAAAAAGAAATTATGATCTGTTTCATTTGACATCTTTTTGTTGATACAAATGTACCATTTTACATGTTGACCTTGAACATACCTTCTTCACTGGATTGCGAAGTAAAATCCGGTCTATGAAATGGCAAAGTCTGTCTGTCCGTCGATCTGTCAGTCTGTCTATCAGTGCATCAACATTTGGATTAAGGCGTTGCATTAAAGTCCGTTGGGAGAAAACTGCTCGGAGTAGCGACTTGAAACTTGACATGGTGATAGACCATGATGAGATAAATCAAACTTAGGAACAAAATTTGACCTAGTGACCTTAACCTTGAGTTTGACCTTACTTAAAAAAATGAATTAAACCTGAGCTATATCTCATGAACTAAAGAGGATACTGTCAATGTGGAATTTTCGCGTGGGGGTAATTTTTGCAAATCAAGGGACTTCGTGAAAATTCCCCCCACATGAAAATATCCCCGCTGCATTCTTACACTGAGAGAGACATCATTATCGCAAACATTTCCCCCATGCGTAACGCCGTGAAATTTTCCTCCAACGAAAATAACCACATTTACAGTGTGGCTTTGATATTTCACATTCAGAATCCTCATGACCAGACCTTTCATTTGATATCATGACTTTTGACCTAGTGACTTTGACCATGGAGTTTGACCTACTTTTTAAAAAAAAACTTTAACCTGGGCTATATCATATGTACTATTAACGGGTAGGGCTTTGATATTTCACATGTAGATTCCTCGTGACTAGATCTTTCATTTGATATTATTACTTTTGACCAAGTGACCTTGACATTGACCTTTGACCTACTTTTAAAGTATAAGAGTTAGGGCTTTGATATTTCTCATATAGATTCTGCATGACCAGAACTTTCATTTGATACATGTATCATGACTTTTGACCAAGTGACCTTGACATTGACCAACTTTAAAGTATTAAAGGAAGGTTTTGATATTTCACATATAGATTCCTCATGACGAGATCTTTCATTTGATACCATTACTTGTGACCTACTTTTGAACTATAAGGGGTAGGGCTTTGATATTTCACATGTAGAATCTTCATGACCATAGCCTTTTTTTCATTTCACAATAGTATCAATGACCTTTGACCTTTCTGTCTATACAAAAATGTATACATCATCTAATACAAACACTTCACAATCCAGCCTTACCACTTTTATTGGTTTATGTTTATTAACATTTGGCATAACTTTTTAATGCTTAGGGATCAGCTTTCATATTTCACTTGTCTGCTCCTTATGATAAGAATTTTCTAATGTTTGACCTAATTTAGAGAAACTTTAACATTAGGCATAGCTTTTGATTGATAAGTAATTGGGCTAAAGGTATTTCTTTTCATACCAAAGTTTTACCTTATGACTTTGACCCCAAATTTGATATATGGTATAATTCAGCAATATCTCTTTTAAGTGGTTGGGAGGCATCAGTACCTCACAATAACATTTATATTTTGCATTGTTTAGCTACATATCTTTCATCTTCTCTAATTTCAGGAAATGAGATCGGAGAGCCAGGTATGGCAGCGTTACTGAAGGCCATGCAATATCAGACCACACTGTTACATGGCAGTAAGGCTGGGGGTACAGGTCTGATGAGAATATGTGTGCTTGTAAGTGCAGCAACCTCTCTCTTTTTGTACACCCATCATAAGACACGATTCATTATGGAAATATGCACTGTCTGTCTGCCCTCCTACATTGTGTGGGTGATACAGCTTAAAATGTTAGCCCCAAGAAATTCAAATTTACCATGTAGATTGCCTATATCAAGGCAAAGAGCCCTATTGAATTTCAAGGTCAATGATCATAGGCCAAGGTCAATCTGGGCTAAAAATAGGCTTTTTGTGTGAAAATATTTTAAAAATTCATAAAGAATCAATAATTCTGGTCAAAATAGTTTGAAACTTGGAATACTAAGTATGCTCTTTCACATTTATATTAGGATTTTTTTTTATATCTTTTGCCTTATAATTTAGAAATTATGCATGAAGGGAAGGAGTTACTTAAAAATATTTGTTTGTGCTGTGGGCAGGGTATGGGCCTGAGCCTATAGATTAAATTTTCCCATTCCTATTAACTTTTACAAGAGGAAGAACCTTCTTTTGATTTTCAAGGTCAGTGATGCAAAGGTCAAGGGCTTAACAATAGTTTTTTGAAGAAAATATTTTGAAAATACATGATATATGTTTGCTTTAAAAAATGGAAAACACTACACAGCTTTAAACAATATCCATTTACTTACTTGGCAATGAAAAAGAATCCCAATAGGGAGTATTTTTCAGGGTTAAGTGTTATTTTTCACCAGGCTCTATCCATGTCAACATCAGGTCATTCCACTACATAGGCTTTTCATATGGAATTTAATCCTTTCTAAGAAGAACACCTTATTGCTTATTGTACTTATTCCGTGAATTTTGATTTTTAACATAGATATGGGATGAGCATTAGTGAAAATTACTCCCAGTATAAAGCTTGAAGTACAAGGACGCAAGTTTACATGTTTTGTAAGAGTTTATAATTGCTCATTTCAAAAGTGACAATTACATACTTTACATTTTACAGAAAAACAAGATTGCTCCAGAGCATGATACGATGAAGAAGTTGAACGAACTTATGCTGCCCAAAGATCCGTATGCCAAAGGTGGTGCTCAGACTCCCGATGGTGAATCTACCACATAATACTACAGGGAGATAACCACTGAAAGACATAGCTGAATAAATTACATCTATGGACAGCCAAATTAAATACTTCACATTCCTTCATTGTTAATATTTTGTTCCGTCCATTTATAAATTGATACATACATGCATATTTATTTCTCTGGCTTTTTGCCAGATTTCTTGACTGTGATAATTTTGTTGTTGAAATAAATAATGTACATTACCTAACTGATCAAAAGCACATTATCATTATATTCCCTTATTTTCGAAAACCAGAGTTACTTCCCCTTTGGGACTGTATCTGACGTAGAGTAATTATCACGTCATCAAAATCTATGGAAAGAGTTCTAAAAGTCTGGGAAATGACGGTAAATGCTTGATGTTGCCATGTCATTTTCATGATGTCATAATGGTTTTACGTCAGATACCATCTCAAATGGGAAATAACTCCACAAATGCTTAATATACCCCGGTCAATATAGTTCAAGGGGTATAATGGTTTCACCATATCTGTCTGCATCAATTGACAAAAATTTCATTTCTGCACTTCAACTGGAGTAGTTCTTGACCTAGAGTGATGAAACTTCACATGTAATGGAAAGATTTCAAGTTTTGGGTCAAGAGGAAAGTCTAGGCCAAACACAACACGTATGGAAAACAACATTTAAGATAATTTCCACACAGTTACTCAGATGAAAATTTTCCCCTAACAGGACAAAAATACCCCCCGCAGCAATATTTTTTGAAAAGTTTTCTTGAGATCAAGGTCATTGTTCAAAGTCTTGACACACCCTTAGGTCATAAGGAACATTACTGTGAATATTATTGAAATCCATCCACAGGGGGAGTTATGCTCTGAACAAGGTTTTACTAATAATGTCTATTGTGACCTTGACCTTTGACCTTTGTTCAGGGTCATGACACACCCTTATGTCCTAAGTAATATTTCTGTGAAATACAATTGAAATCCAAGGTTTTACAAATGGTATCTATTGTGATCTTGACCTATGAACTTGGTTCAAGGTCATGATATACCCTTCAGTCCTATGGAACATTTCTGTGAAATATTGAAATCCATGCACAGGGGAAGGAGTTATGCTCTGGACAAGGTTTTACTAATGATGTCTATTGTGACTTTGACATCGGTTTAAGGTCATGATACACCCTTCGGTCCTAAGGAACATTTCTGTGAAATATTGAAATCGATCACCAGGAGGAGTTATGCTCCAGACAAGGTTTTACTAATGATGTCTATTGTGACTTTCGCCTTTGACCTATGACCTTGGTTCAAGAACATGACACACCCTTCGGTCCTAAGGAACATTTCTGTGAAATATTATTGAAATCCATCCTCAGAGGGAGGAGTTTTGGTTCCAATATACAGTTTTAGTTTCGTATTCGAAGAAATGGCCAGGATTTATTTCTAAGTGTTGAGACTTGGAATTTTTGTAGTAGGCACAGTTAATGAAAAAACTTGGAATTTTGGGGTTTATATGAGTTTGGAAGGATGTAAAGAAGAGAACTGGACATAAATTTTAGCCAATGGTCCAAATAGTAAACAGCGATAGGAAACGAAGGCGAAGCGAGTACCGTGCGTCCTGGGCTCCTGATGCCTGTAGTGCCGG
Organism: Pinctada imbricata; assembly: GCA_033119305.1. Lineage (NCBI taxonomy): Eukaryota > Metazoa > Mollusca > Bivalvia > Pterioida > Pteriidae > Pinctada > Pinctada imbricata. The sequence goes on from VSWD01000008.1 coordinate 9,233,690, forward strand.
AGGGGTGTTTCGCACTCTTCCAGATATATCTGAAAATCCAGATGTTGAAAATTCAAATAATTTTTCATGATATAAGCTACTGATGTTCTCTTTCAATTCAGTATTAAATGATGTAGATAATGTTTTGAGAACAAAGCTGTATTGACCTCACTACTTGGGCTACTGCATCCATTGAACGCATGCGCTCAACTGCCATTTTCACATCGTTCAATACTGATCAACGATTAAACGGTAAATCTGGATGCAATGATTTTCACATGTTTTGTAGGTCTAGATGTATTGATAGTACTAAGGTCTGGTTCATAAAGTTATGTAGACTACTTTAAAAGTCTAATGACTTCAACTTTAGCATGACGCGCATACTTTTTGCACTTTCGGAACAGTGCGCGAAAACTGTATATTGGAACCTATGCTCTTAAAAAGATTTTACTACTTATGTCTATTGTGACCTTGACCTTTGACTTTGCTTCAAGGTCATGACACATCCTTAGGTCCTAAGGGACATTTCTGTGAAATATTCTTGAAATCCATGCACAGGGGGAGGAGTTATGCTCTGACAAAGTTTTACTAATGATGACTATTGTAACATTGACCTTTGTTCAAGGTCATGGCGCACCTTTACATCCTAAGGAAAATTTCTGTGAAATATTATTGAAACCCATCCACAGGGAGAGGAGTTATGCTCCAGACAAGGTTTTACTAATGATGTTTATTGTGACCTTGACCTTGACCTTTGTTCAAGGTCATGACACACTGTTAGGGCTTTTGGAACATTTCTGAAATTTTTATTGAAATCCATCCACAGGGGGAGGAGTTATGCTCCATACAAGGTTTTAGTAATGATGTTTACTGTGACCTTGACCTTTGACCTTGGTTCAAGGTCATGACACTGTTTAGGCTTTTGGAACATTTCTGTAAAATTTTTATTGAAATCCATCCACAGGGGGGGGGGTTATGCTCCGGACAAGGTTTTACTAATGATGTCTATTGTGACCTTCACCTTTAACCTATGACCTTGGTTCAAGGTCATTACACACCCTTAGGTCCTAAGGCACATTTCTGTGAAATATTGCTGAAACCCATCCACATGTGGAGGAGTTATGCTCCGTTCAAGGTTTTACAAATGATATCTAATGTTCCATAGGACCGAAGGGTGTGTCATGACCTTGTTGTAATGACCTTGAACCAAGGTCAAAGGTCATGGTCACAATAGACATCATTAGTAAAACCTTGACCGGAGCATAACTCCTCCCCCTTGGATGGGTTTCAATAATATTTCACAGAAACGTTCCTTAGGACCAGAGGGTGTGTCACGACCTTGAACGAAGGCTCCAGACAAGGTTTTACTAATGATGCTTATTGTGACCTTGACCTTTGAACTTGGTTCAAGGTCATGACACACCCTTAGGTCTTATGGAATATTTCTGTGAAATATTATTGAAACCCATTGACAGGGGGAGGAGTTACACTCTGGACAAGGTTTTACTAAATGATGTCTATTGTGACTTTGACCTTGATTCAAGGTCATGGCACACCTTTACATTCTAAGGAACATTTCTGTGAAATATTATTGAAACACATCCATAGGGGGAGGAGTTATGTTCCGGACAAGGTTTTACTAATGATGTTTATTGTGACCTTGACCTTTGTTCAAGGTCATGACACACTTAGGGCTTATTGAACATTTCTGTGAATATATTATTGAAATCCATGCACAGGGGAAGGAGTAGTGCTCTGGACAATGTGTGATGGACAGACAGACAGGGTGATTCCTATATACCCCCCAAACTTTGTTTGCGGGGGTATAATAATTTTTTCTCTACATTCAATTTGATGAAACTACACACGTTATTGCGTAATTATGTTATAGATAGCTCTTAGCTATTGATTTTTGCATCAAAGGTCAAGGTCAAACTAAGCATGTATGGAAAATGGTGTTTCTGCACTTTTCCTCAATAGCTCTTAATCAGTGTTGAAACTTCTCTCGCAAATTGTACATGAGAACCAGAAGTCTCTGATGAGACTGAACCTCTACTGGCTATTTTGTTGAATTCACTCCTTTCCAGGACCCTGGGTGTCAGGGGCTCACAAAAAATCTCAGGTACACAACTATACCACAGACTCATTGTAACGAAAAAAATAAGTATCTCTCTATCGATTTATACTTTCTGAAAACTGGTGTTCACAAGATGACTTAGAATTATACAAGAGAAAATGACCACACCCATTTCGAAGACCCTGGGGGTCAGAGGCTTAAACAAAATATCAGGTGCACAAACGGACCAGAGACTGATTATCAAGCAAAAAGAATTATCTCTATTAATTGTACTTTATGAGAATTGGTGTTCTATAGATTACCAGGAAAATGACCACACCCATTATTTCAGACCCTGGGGACAAGAGGCTCAAACAAAATATCAGGGCACAACTGCACCAAATACTGAGATTTAACTCTATCAATTTAGCTTCCTGAGAATTAGTGATGACTAGACTATGTTACATAGAGTTATATAGGAGAAAATGACCACATCCATTTCCGAAGACCCTGGGGTCAGAGGCTCAAACAAAATATCAGGTGCACAACATGACCATTTACCAAACTAAATGCATAAACTTTATCAATTATACTTTCTGAAAACTGGTGTTCACAAGATTACTTAGAATTATATAGAAAATGACCACACCCATTTTCAAGACCCTGGGGCTCCGAGGCTCAAACAAAATATCAGGTGCACAACTGGACCAGAGACTGATTATATTGCAAAAGAGAATTAACTCTCTATCAATTCTATTTTCTCAGAATTGGTGTTCACTAGATTACATGGAGTTATAAAGTAGAAAATGACCATACTCATTTTTGAAGACCCTTGGGATCAGAGGCTCAGACAAAATATCAGGCGCACAACTAGACCATGGAGCAAACTTAATAAAATAAGAATTAGGTTTCTACCATTTATGGTTTCAGAGGAGTTGGCGGGCAACATGGTATCGTATACGCTTGACTGGTCTTTGACCAGTAGAGCTAATAATAAAAATCCCTATTGATTTTGGGAACAAAAGGTGAAGAATCAAGGTTTCAACTTGATATGTATAGAAAACATCTTTAATCAGCATTTCTGTATTGTCACTCAAGTAATTCTTGACTGTGAACTCTCTTTATTCAACATCTCCATTTATAAATCATATTTATTCAGTACAAACTTTTACAGATGTCACAAATTTTCTACACCTCATCTTTACACTTGACCTTACACCTAAAATTACATGTAATAATGTCAAGATTTATTTGAATACACAGTAGTAAGAGTTGACAATAGAAATTGACCTTTGACAGTTACTTTAATTGACTTTACATGTAAAAAGGAAAGAATACTTCTACATCAAAGAAACTGACAAATATACAGGAAGCCTTGCCCATAAATTCAGTCATATACATAATTTTTCCATAAAAACGGTTTTATTGAACACTTTTTGGCTTGAAAATACAGAGAAGTACAATGTATATTTATGGAATGTATAACATGGAAACATGACACTATCACAAGGCTGATGTTGATACTTTACATTTACGTTTATTTCATTATAACACTGTGCTTCCCTGAAGGCCAGCGCCAACTAAAGCTATGCGCCTCCTTGTGATGCAGAGGTCATAGAAATCTTTTCCAAAGGAATACTTAAATCGGGGTCACTTGCACCAGAAAATCCTGAAAGGTACATACCAGCTAATACATTGCATACTTTCCCTCAATATCCTCACTTACTTTACATCTTTTAAGATACTTCACCCTTCCTGAAAGAATGTTATCTTGAAATTTGAAAGGCTCAGATGTCAATGGACCCATGCGTAATATCATTTTTGTAGCGATGTAAAATTGTAGGCTTACAGGAAGTATGAAAACCAAATTGTTCATCTTGCTCCATCTCACTGGTAGAACCTGTCATCAAATAACTGTAGTTCATCACGAGCCAAATGGCCAGTATGGTTGTCAGATTCAACTGTTGCTCCTCTTCCATAGGTATGTCAAACAGAGGCATTTCACAACTGAGCAGGTAAATGTCCTTCTGACTGTCATAAAAGTGAAATTGAATGTGAGTCTTGCTCACTCCCACAGTTGGCACGAAAGTTAACGCAGGGTTGTCTTTTTGCTGGAAAAATGAGAAGACAATTGCCTGAGACTGCAGCTGAGACAAATGGGCATTCAGAGGTGAGAATCTTCACTTCTTCATTAGAAGCATCTGATGTCGTCACATCTTCATCTTCATCTTCTGCTTCTCTAACTTCACATGCTGCTACAGCTCCTCTAAATGTGCCAATGATGACATCAAGGTTACCATAGTAAGTTCTTGGATTACCTGTAATCAGACAGTTAATGGCTGCTTTTGTATTTGTTCTTCTTAAAATTTCAAATTCTCTTACATCAGTCAATATCAAAAACTGAGGTCCAATAATGTCAGATGTGTAATTAGTGGTGTAACATTGTTACACCAATGAAATGACTTCTCCCTGAACAATACCACTTTTTCCATAAATATGATATATTATCCCTTTTCCAGGAAAAAATTATTATCACGCGAAATAGCACATCCTACTGTCTGAAATGTATGTTATACTTCTGACTTGAAGTCAATGGTGTTGACTGCTGCCGTCAGAAAACACTATTTCAATGGAAAAATCAAGTGAAATATCCAAGCCCAATCACTCACCATTTAAAAGTTATGCCAAATGTTAAAGTTTTATAATTGAATTGAAAAAAATCAAAATTCAAAGCTTTTAAATTGAACTGAAAAATAATCGAAAATTGGGTTGAACTCAATGGTCAAAATCAAGGTCACAAGGTCAAAAATTTTGGTATCAATGGAAAGGTCTTGTCACAAGGAATATACATGTGAATATGAAAGCCCTATCACTTAACAATTTCGAAGTTATGCCCAACGTCAAGGTCATAGGGGCCAAACATTTTGGTGTCAGTGGAAAGGTCTTGTCAAAGGGAATACACATGTGAAATATGAAAGCCTTAATTAACACTTACCATTTAAAAGTTATGCCCAATGTTAAAGTTTTTGAAAAGTTGTTCAAAGTCATTGAAGATAAAAAATTTTGGTATCAATGGAAAGGTCTTGTCACAAGGAATGTACAAGTGAAAAATGAAAGCCCTATAACTTAATACCATTCAAAAGTTATGCCCAATGTTAAAGTTTTTGCCACAGACAATCAGACAGACTGGACAGACAGACAGGCCAACAACTATAAGCCCCCGAATCTTTGATTCCGCCGGCATAAAAAAGTATTGGTACCAATGGAAAGATCTTTTTACTAGAAATGCTTATGTGAAATATCAAAGTCTTATAAATCTTTTCAATTTAACTGTTACAGCCAAGATTTTTTTTTTGAAATGACAAAGCAAGGTCACCAGTGTCAAAAATTTTTGTAACAACATAAAAGTCTTGCCACAAGGAATGCACATGTAAAATATCAAAGCCCTATCTATTATGATTCAAAAGATATGCCATGGCCATGGTTAAAATTTCTGAAAAGTAGGTCAAAGGTCACAGTCAAGGACCAGGTTACTAATTTTGCACATGTACACTCTCTCAGTTAACAAGAGCCCCAGGGGGCACAACGCTCACCTGATACCCATGCACGCTCTAATTGACATACTGCTATTGAATACTGATAGTGCCAGTACCGGGATTTTAGCCCACAACCTTTCTAAAAAGATTTTTGCCGGATGCAGAGAAGTTTTTTTTTTCAGACAACCTTTAAAAGTACAAACAAGAAAAAATAGTCACATTTCAAAACAATAACTTTTTTTAAGTCATATGCCCAACTAGTATAGTTCAATTATGCAACATCAAAAATAAAATCATATTGTAAAATCCCACTTTAATGCGCAGCAGAAAAAGAATAAAACAATGAAATGATTTCATAAATTAAGTTTATTTAAAACTGAACGACCATACCTTTCATTATTGATAGCTAGCATGCCAGAAATTATAAAGCCTGACAGGCTGTGTTTGTGAAACGAGAATGCCCTCGGCGGCATCTTTGTTAGTATAAACGCCATTTTCTGTTAAATATGTGAGAGGTCAGGGTCAGCGTAATATTGGTATCTATGGAAATATCTTGTCACAAGGAATACACATGTAAAATATGAAAGCCCTATCACTAACCAATCAAAAGTTATGCGCAATGTTTAAGTTTTTGAAAAGTACGTCAAAGGTCAAGGTTATGGTCACGAGGTCAAAATTTTGGTATCAATGGAAAGGTATTGTCACAAGGAATACACATGTGAAATATGAAACCTGTATCACCAGCTTCCATTCAAAAGTTATGCCCAATGTTAAAGTTTTTCAGGAAAACAGACAGACAAACAGACAGACTGGACAGGCCAAAAACTATATGCTCCCGAATCTTTTATTCCAGGGGCATAAAAAACAAAGATTTTTCGGTTTTGCCTTTATTCATATTAAAGTATACTGAAATCTAAGAATGCTTTTGAATAGTATTGATTTCATCTCAAATACATGAAATGTACAGTTAAATCGTTTTAATCCAATATTTATCAATTCAAATGAATTGTGCAGAAATTGGGCCAATTTGTTTTCCAAAAAGCAGTGTACGGTGTATCAAACCTCATGATCCAGAGGAAGAGATTACTCATTCGACGTTTCTTCAAGAAATCAGTCCGTAAATTACTTCATCTAAGAGAGTCTAAGACAGAGGAAATTCGAGCAAACTTTATACATGATAACAAGTATATGCAAGTGTTCCAAGTACATGAATGATAACCATTATGAAAGTGTTCCAAGTATAATGCACACTAAATAAAAATCTATTCCGTTTGCACTGTATCTCCTGAAATGTATCGCAGTACTAAAGGGTTGTGGAGGAATTAAACGGATCAAATCTAAAGTACAGCGACTTTGTTTACAGTTACAGTTATAGGTCAGAGACCACTAAAAGGCCGGCTCTGAATTGGAGAAAAACCTGTAGGGTGAGGGGGCCTGTTATTTTAAATGTGACAGAAGATGTGATTGGCTATCAATTCTATTTTCTTTTGGTATATTGTTTGAATATGATATATATAGGTAAAAAATAAGTGCAATTAAAATGTCGATACCCGGATATTTCCCTAGCTCCCGATCCGCTAAAGGGGATGGGCGCGGGAAAATTTGAAAATTCTCTGCAGGGTACCTTGTGACGCAAATAGTGCGAAAAAGAGCAGGTCATGCTATATTTTTTAATTTAGTTTCGTATAAAGCTTGAATCAATGAACAAATCGGTATATAACATGCATGGCCAGCAATGTTAGTATAGACGTTATAAGGCATTTCGTTAACATTACGGCCTATGGAAAATGATTTGGTTGTCTCTGACCTAGAAGGTGTAACTACAGTTAATCATTTTAGCAGGGAATCCCTTCCCTTTTGACTGGTGAACCGGGCTGAATAAAAGGTGTCACCTCATTGGTCATAACTATTGAAAATTTAAAAATAGCACATTAAATCAATGTATGATTCCCTGCTGTCTGTAGAAATTGAGTTTTGAACATGATTTTGCCTTTTATGTAATCAATAGATCGATTTGAAAATATATAAAAATTAGCAAATTTTCAATTCGGAAGGAGGGGTCATTAAACAAGTGAATTTTGCAGAAAAGGTATGCATGACCCCCTTTTTCTTTCGTTTTTATGCGTGCCAAAGATGTCCTAGGCCAAAAATATTCCTTAAAAATCTAAAAGTGGATATCTTGACAAAATTCTTTCACTTGTAGGGTACCATGCATGAGTACCTCATATCTACAAAATGTCATGACAATCTGAAGAGTGGTTATAGAAAAGAAGCAGAAAATGTATGAAAATCACCCCCCCCCCCCCTTCCTTTTTACATAAGAAAAAAATTCATAAAAAATCAAAAAAATAAAATTTAAGCATAAAATACATATCAAAGCATTAAGTAAGTTAAATATGATAAATATGCAGTAAATGAGTGTGCAAAATCATACACTTATTGAGTTATTTAAAGAAATAGTGCAAAAATGTGCATTTCTGACTAAGTCCGAAAAGACGTCAAAAACGCGTCAAAAATTTGACTTCGAAGTGGAACCAAAAATAACAACACTTCTTAAGACATCTCTCTAGATCATCCTGATGCTTTCGGTTTGTCGATACATGCTTCGGTTCTGAAGAAGAAGTTTGTCATAGGAGGGTACCCCCCGTGACCTACTATTGGCTGTGGTGGCGCCACCTGTTGACGGATCCGGACGAAAAACAACAACACTTGTAGGGGACCATGAGTACTTCATACCTACCAAGTTTCATCAAAATCCCTTCAGCCATTCTGGAGAAGAGGTTTAAAATGTGAAAAGTTTACGACGCGACGCCGGACGCCAGACGCAACACTATGACAATACCTCACTTGAGCCTTTGGCTCAGGTGAGCTAAAAATATATGGACAAGGTAAAAGTTTTTGTCCACATCGGATGCTGACAGATGGATAGACGCCAACACCTCAGCTCTCCAAACATTCATCTCAAGCAGATGGACAGTCACAGGCATTTCACTTTGATAAAACCGCAGGTCTCGCTCAAATTAGTTAATAAAGCCTACGCTCACGCAGCAAGATACGCCCGTTGGGATTTTTTTCACAACACCAAAATATTTAAGTCCCATAACTCCATAAGGACAAATTGGATGAACCTAGCTTAAAATCGAAAGGCGGCTTCCTCTTCAAAGTCTGATCAAAATGTACAAATATCATGAAAATCTGTTGACACATATTCAAGTTATTGCGTTCCATGCACCTATATTTTGCCCTTAGCTTAACATGTATGTGCATACAACCCCCCCCCCCCCCCCCATTACACATAATTTCTGGATTATGTGACAAAAAATTCAAGAACCCCTTATAAATGTGAAAGAACATCCTTTCTACTTGAAGTATACAAAATTTCAAAACATTTCAACCAGAAATAGATTTTTAAATAATTTTTAACTATTTTAGTATATTTTCACTGTATTTTAAAATATCTAAGTCCCATAACTCTGTAACGACATATCGAATGAACCTGAAAATCGAAAGGCGGCTTCCTCTCCACAGTCCAATCAAAATGTATGAATATCATGAAAATCCGTTGACGCATATTCAAGTTATTGCGTTCCATGCGCCTATATTTTGCCCATAGCTTAACATGTATGTGCATATAACCCCCCCCCCCTTCCTATTACACACAATATCTCGCTTATGCGACCAAAAAATTAAAAACCCGTTACATATGTCAAAGAGCATCCTTTCTACCTTAAGTATACAAAATTTCAAAACATTTCGACCAGAAATAGATTTTTAAATAATTTTTAACTATTTTAGTATATTTTCACTGTATTTTAAATTGTCTAAGTCCCATAACTCTGTAACGACATATCGAATGAACCTGAAAATCGAAAGGCGGCTTCCTCTCCACAGTCCAATCAAAATGTATGAATATCATGAAAATCCGTTGACGCATATTCAAGTTATTGCGTTCCATGCGCCTATATTTTGCCCTTAGCTTAACATGTATGTGCATATAACCCACCCCTCCCCCCTTCCTATTACACACAATATCTCGGTTATGCGACAAAAAAATTAAAAACCCGTTACATATGTCAAAGAACATCCTTCCTACATGAAGTATACAAAATTTCAAAACATTTCGACCAGAAATAGATTTTTAAATAATTTTTAACTATTTTAGTATATTTTCACTGTATTTTAAATTGTCTAAGTCCCATAACTCTGTAACGACATATCGAATGAACCTGAAAATCGAAAGGCGGCTTCCTCTCCACAGTCCAATCATAATGTATGAATATCATGAAAATCCGTTGACGCATATTCAAGTTATCGCGTTCCATGCGCCTATATTTTGCCCTTAGCTTAAAATGTATGTGCATATAACCCACCCCCCCTTCCCATTACACACAATATCTCGGTTATGCGACAAAAAAATTAAAAACCCGTTACATATGTCAAAGAACATCCTTTCTACTTGAAGTATACCAAATTTCAAAACATTTCGACCAGAAATAGATTTTTAAATAATTTTCAAATATTTTAGTATATTTTCACTGTATTTTAAAAATCTAAGTCCCATAACTCTGTAACGACAAATCGGATGAACCTGACAATCGAAAGGCGGCTTCCTCTCCACAGTCTGATCACTATGTATAAATTTCATAAAAATCCGTTGACGCGTATTCAAGTTATTGCGTTCCATAGGCGGACGGACAGACGGACAGACGGACGGACGGACGGACGGACGGACGGACGGACAGACGGACGGACTTCGCCATACCATAATACGTCCCGTCAAATGACGGGCGTATAAAAACACAGCTTTTGTAGAGGACAATGATTTCTTGCTTTATATTGACAAATTTGAATAAAATTTTTGTAGGACTTGCAGAGAAAAAATTTTATAAGTGAATGTAATATGTTGACAATGAACAAAACATTTTTTTTATAGCTTACTTGATCCTTTAATTCATGTGAGCTAAGGAGCAAAATGATGAGTTACCAATAGACGTCACTCCGTACTTAAGGGTTGCTTTACATGGGCAAGGACATTTAGTTAGCTTCTTCCTACAACATGAGTCTAGTCTGTAGTCTTCCCCAAGTAACAACTTTGAAAGCAAATGAACTGCTACTCTGGCCATCCAGTCATTTTCCGAGATTTGCTTTTCGCCTTTAGTTTGAAGACCTGCTTCTGCATCTGAAAAGTCAATTTGAATTTGGTTAATAGTAATACTAAAAGCTGTAAGAAATATTTACCATATTATATATATTGTTCTATTTAGTAAAATTTTAATATACATGCAGTCAGAATTCCATAATCCAAGATGTTTGTCCCCAAATCTTTCGTCCTGATTAGTGATCTTTCTGAATCTCTAAGAAAATCAGACATCTTTATCCGCATTCGGACATCTAGATAAATGAAAAATCCAGATTACCATATATTACCTGATAAATGAATCCTCACTGTAACATAAATACGTATGCCACCTCATGGCAACGAAGAGAAAGGCATACAGGTAACTACATTTGTATAGTAATAGAACAGTCCTAACAGGACAAATACCCCCATTGGCAACAAAAATCAGAACTGCTTTTTAAGATCTTTCAACTGTGATCATTAGAGATATCATTATTATCATTATGATATCTGTTTACATGGAATTCTCTGGAGAATTGAAAATAATATGAAAATTGCCAAGTCCAAGGACTGCAACTCTGTCAAATATGGGTTTATATAAGTGAAACTCAAACTCGAATTGAAACTCATTGCATACAAGAAATCAGCAATATATCTGTAATGGTGTTGCAAAAATTCCAGATACCAAACTGAAAATACTATGAAATTTACCAAGTCCAAGGGTCATAAGTCTGTCAAATCATCTCAGTCTCAGTTTCACTGTAAACATAGCATAATCAAGCTCAACTTTATCTTGGCAGCAAACAGAAAGCAGCCAAAGATTACCCAGTTTTGAATTTGAAAATCTGTCCTACTGAGAACCAACAAAAATGCTACCACACAAAAACAAAATAGAAAAGGGAAGTAGTTATTCATTTATTGACCTAAATTCTGCATGTATGGATGTACTCTATTGATACCCAAATCTCCCTAACGTGTGCACTCAAGCCGGAAATATAGATCATGACCTACATTTGAACGTAGATTTGTGATATTCTCATAAATGATAAATGAGTTAAAGAAGATCCTGACGATAACCTCAACAGCACTCACAATAGAGCACCAAATTGAGCATCGACGGACCCCCAGCAAGCTGGTGGTGGGACCGGGTGCCCGGGAGGAGTAAGCATCCCCTGTTGGCTAGCCGCACCCGCCGTCGATGTTCACGCATGAAAATGAAAAGAATTTATAAAATACATGCACTGTCTGAGGCCACGTCTATTTAGAAAGTGCTATTGCGACAATGTCAGGGGAAAATATTCAAAACACTTACTGTCAAACCCCTCGCCGGGAAGACACATTATCTGTGCAAGTATGGCCTTCCTAGCCATTAACACACAGAAATAAAACTTCTTATCATTGATACCCAAATCTTCCTACCATGTGCACTCAAGCAGAAAATATAGGTCATTTACATTTACATTTAGGTCATGACCTACATTTGAACGTAGGTTTGTCAACTACTCATGAAGACGCATCATCTAGCTGTGCAAGTTTGGCCTTCCTAGTTCTTACATGTTGTATTATATAGAAATAAAACTTCTTTACATTGATACCCAAATCTTCCTAACATGTGCACTCAAGAGGAAAATATAGGCCATGACCTACATTTGAACGTAGATTTGTGATCTAGTCATACATGTAAAGACACATCATCTATGCAAGTCTGGACTTCCTAGCACTTACAATATAGAAATTAAACTTCTTAACATTGATCATGTTGATACGGAAATCTTCCTACTATGTGCACTAAAGTGGAAAATATAGATCATGACCTACATTTGAATGTAGATTTGTTATCTACTCATAAAGACACATCATCTGTGCAAGTTTGGACTTCCTAGCACTTATAATACAGAAATAAAACTTCTTAACATTGATACCCAAATCTTTCTAACATGTGAACTCAAGCGAAAAATATAGGTCAGTGATTCATTTTGAAAATTGCTTGATGGGTACAGCATACCCATTCAGAAGAAATGAATGTGTCAAACTCAAATTCAATGGGTTAGACTTAATTATACATGACCTCTACCTGTACTTCGTTGTTAAAGATAACTTAGATATTGAAAGCAAATTATTGATAGGTTTCAAAAACTTATATATCCCATCCACTTTCGTAATAAATGTATTTTCCCAGCAATTCTTTTATCTAGCAAGTTTGAGAAATACCCAGTATAACCTTAGCATACAATTTCAGACCTTTGATGGTTGAAATCGCAAGAAAATGTACCAAATCTTTTCAATTATACCATGTATACAGCTGAAGAAAAACGAATAGTAGCATTGACTCTTGAAAGTGCATGGACTATGTGGACAAGAGCAATGTTTTATATTTCTATAACTTTGACACAAATTGGCAAATGCACGCATGAATAACTGCCATTATCTACATGTAAAATATCGCGTTTTATCTAATGAGCATCATAATCCTAGAGGAACATTACTCACACTGGTCATTGTAACATGACTATTGTGGTTAGCAGACCGAAATTTCATGCTTACTTAAAATATCAATACCGAAGCTGAGAATTTCAACCGCTTGAAGGGTATTAAACTTAACGACTCGGGTATTAAAAACAACACTAAGCAAAGTTTAACGTACTTTGATAAGTATTGAGAGTTTTTTTATGTGATAATAATAAAGAACATATTATAATAACTTTAGAGCCGTATTTTTTCCTTTTTTTTTTTTATTAATCTTGTTTACATGTTTTACTGAACATCGCGTTGTTTCTTCTCATAAAATGAATTCATATCTTGGCTTACATAAATGGTATCACTCGAACATCGTATAACTATTGCTATTGCTTTATTTATTCCAATGATTGAATTGTTTTGTGAGCAAAAAAAAAAAAAAACAACATATCAACAAGAGAAAGCCTGCATGCATGTACAGGTATTTAGCCACGGACCTTTTATCAACCTATTTCTATCAAAACATAGGTCGATAACCGGCTAATTACTGTATATTGGTAAAAAGCGTAGATAATTGGTAAAGTTTAAATAAACAATGGAAGTTTAAGAAAAGACGGGAAGACTGAAATCCAAACAGAATAATCAATATTATGCCGATTTTTTTTATTGAGACGACAAAAAATTTGGATTTTCTGTGTCCCGGCCGTGACAGATTTTTTTGGTCGAAAATGCAGGACAATTTTTGTCCTGGGCGTGGCAATGGCAAGTATGGGGACTTATCCTCATTGGAATAAATTAGCATGAGGAGTGACTATTTCGCAGAAGTCAATCAACCCAAGGATTGGTATTTTACCTTTGTATTCTCATGCGTACTCATGACACAATTGACAGAAATCAATGGGTTTTTGATGGATTCTATGCATAAATTACACAAAAAACAGGCCAAAATGAATCACTGATAGGTCATGACCTACATTTGAATGTACATTTGTGATCTACCCATAAAGACTTACTTTATAACATTACTAATGTAGAAAACACGAGTCAACCCCCACCTGGGATCGAACTTGCAACCTTCTGATGTCAAGTCTGACGCTCTACCGAGTGAGCCAAAGAGACGTCCCACTGGCCCAGTCTAGTACAAGCGCCAGTTTACTACACTACTCTCCCCTTTCAATTTTGGGCCTCCCTGCCCCTCCTCGACAACCCTCCTACCCACTGCCTCTCCGTTGGATTTACGTTAGGCGCTATTGTAGAAAACACGAGACTACCCCCACCTGGGATCGAACTCGCAACCTTCTGATGTCAAGTCTGACGCTCTACCGAGTGAGCTAAAGAGACGTCCCACTGGCCCAGTCTAGTACAAGCGCCAGTTTACTGCACTAACATACACTAACGCGGACGACAGGGTGATAGCATAAGCTTCCTCTCACTTCACGAGGTGGGCTAAAAAGCGTCTGGTATGCCTATGTACATGTATATGTATGCACACAAACCAGGCCCTTTTATGGCCTGTGTGTCTTGCTCCAATTGAATTATAATTACATGTATCCAAGGCACCACGTGGGATCAAAACGTATGGTGCTGTGATTCCTTACATACTTTTATAGTATTTTTTCATTTTCTAAATTAAACTTTACAAAACTGATGAGCCATTAATATTGCAGTAGGGCAATCCATATAATCCTGGTACAATGTATATGAAAAGTTCATAGTTTTTGCAAACACTTCAATAGTTTGTCGACGATAGAAAATCATTCCCTTTGATGAATTCTTGAAGTGTTTGCAAGTAAAGGTGACTCTTAATAGCCATTCTCTGTAAGGACCAAAATCGTTCGGCACGGCATGTCATGGATTTTGATGATTTTCGGTATAATGTGTATAGATTAAGTACTGACCATGAAAATAACACTTTCCAGCCAATGTGACCTCTGGTTGCCATGGTAACGACATCATTCTATTTATAGCACATTTGGGACCATGAAATAAGCCAGCTCTGGAGACTTCGTTGCCATGGATACCACTGTAACAGCTTGTTTATCTTTATATAATCTATTCTTCCTTACTTCCATTCTTACTTAGTACACTTAAATATGTGATATTTATTACAGGAAGCTTATTGTATTAAGCCAAAATAAGTCAAAATGAAGCGAGAAATAGAGGTGAAAATAAGGGCCAATTTAGTGTGTTTTTGACCATTTTCAATCTTAAATATCACAAAAGGCACCAATAGGAGACTAGTGATTTTCATCAAAGGAAATGTATGTTTATTGACAAATAAAATGAATGAAAAATTGGAGTGGGTATTTAAGAGTTTTACCTAAATTCTGTCGTCAAAGACCGTTGACATGGCAACATTAGACCTTTTTGCTTGTTTCACATCATCTTTGAAATTGATTTTATTCCTATTTAGAGTAACATAAGATTGTCAAAATGTATGCATGTATAGATATGACTTAAATCTTTTACATAAGAACAATTAAAATGTTCAAGGTCATTGGCTTGATGTTCACGGTCATTTATACTTTGAGACTCAAATTTTGCATAAAATATTGATTTTTTAATATTTTTGTTACCGATTTTAGTGATTTATTTATTAAAATACTTTCATAGGTCATATATATTATGAAAGCACATGAACATAAGAAAGACAAATCTTAGAATTTATTGAATTGTAGCAATTCAATAGGAAAATATTTTTCCGTCAAAAAAACAAGAAAAATACAGATTTCGTCCCTTTTTTATCAAAATACTCACCAAGAATTTAGATATTCGAAGATGTGAAGAAATGTAATTAATAGTTCTAAGAAATAAGTGATACATTTATCATTTTATGGCAAATAACTGTTAATTTCAATATTTCAAGGTTTCTAAAATACTGACACCTTCATTTTATGAAAAATCAGGATTTTTCGTCAAATCTGGTCACTTAAAGTTAAATGACCTTGAAAATTCAGTGGGTGACCTTGAAATATTTTCAAGGTCATTTTTATATCAAAACGCCTCTGATAGATGTATACATGAACTTCTGTTCCAATATCATGCGTAGATACTTTGATAGAGGTTGTGTTTAAATTCATCGTATTGAAACCTTTCAGCCGACTGTTGCCATAGCAACTAAATTTGATGTTGCTTTGCATATAAAAGGACAAATTAGCCCAATTAATTTTTTATATTCATGTAGAGTTCAAAGATGATACTAATTGGATAACTATAATTTTTAATTCAAAAATTAGTGCTTTTATGAAATTTTCAACCTTGTAAAACAGTAAAAACATGCAAAAAAGGGTCTTTGAGTGCCCAAAACAAAGCCTTTTGATACCCTGTTTTGGCCCAATTTTTCATCTTATATACATAAGGCATACGAGATGAATGTAAAAACTTTACAAATATGCATAATAATAAGGATTAAAAGAAAAAAATCAAAGCAATTTAAGATTTAAAATGTACCTGTTTCCATGGTAACAAAGCCTACAAATACATGTATGCCTTGTCCTATAGATTTTCACGATTTTTGAAACTTCAGACACGGTTACCATGGCAACGACAACCTTTTTGAATAAAATATTTTTGCCGATTTTTAACTCCCTACCAAACCAAACAAGCAAGGCAATAGTTCGGAGATTCGTCCAATCAGAACGAAGGATAAAGAAAGTTGATCACGTGATATTTGTAACCTTCGTTCTGATTGGTTGATTCCCCGAACTTTTGCCTTGCTTGTTTGGTTTGGTAGGAAGTATAAAATCGGCAAAAATGCAATAACGAAGCGAGAAAAAACATGAGGTGGGTAGAGATAGTTAGTTTAATGTTTACTTAAGATTCACCTGCCAGAAAATCAATATTAAAGGTCCGTAATATGGAAAAATTGTTGGGCAACAGTTTGGTCCGACTTCGTTCTGTAA
Organism: Pinctada imbricata; assembly: GCA_033119305.1. Taxonomy (NCBI): domain Eukaryota; kingdom Metazoa; phylum Mollusca; class Bivalvia; order Pterioida; family Pteriidae; genus Pinctada; species Pinctada imbricata. Next base: position 9,250,739 of record VSWD01000008.1, read on the forward strand.
CAACCATAGTGGGGTTCAGTCTCTTTCAGCGGCAGCAGAGAGACTGGATTATTTAGTCTATGAAATTGACTGTTTGAGTTACTGTGACCCAAGTACCTTTTATGTTTGACAGGAATGCTGTCAGTTTCTCGAATACTCGGAGTTTTTCTTGATCCTTCGGCTTCTCTCCTACCTTTATGTAACTAAGTAACATATCATACCCCGTCGCAAATATTTCTGTGAATGCAAACACTGGTACGAGTCCATCTGAAGAGACAACGTATTGTACTTGAACCGAAGACGACGTAAATGCAACGCCATATCCGGAACCACCATCGCAATGAATGAGTTTAAGTAAAGATATGCTGTATGGATCAGCACTTCTTAGCATGTGACATGCAGCTCCTAATGCCTTTCGAACGCGTTCATCATCGTCTGTTTCGCCAGAGTTCGCTAGGTCGGCCATATTGTTGTTGAAGGGTACACGACGTGTCGCCCTATTGCAAATTCGTCCCATGCTAGTTTACCCCAGATTCAGTTCGCCCCGAATTCGGTTCGCATCAAGCCAGTTCGGTTCGCCCCAATATAATTACCGATTCAGCCGGGGGTGGGGAGCCGTGGATGAGGAATGAGTTTAACAACTCTACACTTCAAAAGAAAAGTATAATTTCTTTATGGTGTTTGACCAAATTTTAATCTACAGCATACTATAGTACCAGCGCATTCTTAAGACTTGCACTTAGATTGACTGTGACGAATGGACTCCATGATAGGCACTGTTCCAAACCTAGTTTAAGTAATTATAGGAAGGGTTCCAATTCTGTACCATCTTGAAGAAAATTACAAACTTTATTATGCATCAGACACGTGTTTCGGATCTAAAATCCTCATCAGTGATGCTTCAAGCCAAAGTGCTTTTTATAAACCGCCAAAATTCATTTCAGTAGCGCCCTCTGGTTTTATTTTTAGAATTTAAAGTTGTGTATTTACTTTTCTTTACAGAGAGTACGCGGTTCCAAATTTCATGTGGGGTCAATTCAGTAGCATATCCAGAAAAAATATATGCTCATAATAGCATCGGAGGAACGGTGCTAAGATGTTAACCTCCTTTAATTTCAATAATATTTTTGGATGAAATGAAAAGTTTCCGAAATAGCCAAATAATATGAATGATGTTAAATTGATAAAGTGCCAAAACATAGCTTCTTTCGGGTGACAGAGCTTTAAAGAAGTAATTAATACACTTAAAAACATCCAATGTCACGGGGAACGAGTTTAACTGCTCCACACTGCAACAGGAAATACGTGTTTATATTAATAATTAGGAAGACATGGCCCCGATCACCTGTCCTCTCCGATGTCGGTCGGGCTCATCGTTTGATTACACACACGAGCTCGCTCCAGCCGGAAGAACACAACTTTTCGTTCGCCCTATATAATTAATTTTAATATCCATTTACATATTCATATGTGTGTTCCGATGGGAATTCTCATGATTCGGCCTTGCCTTCTCGAATTTGAGACTGAATAACTGTTAGGTACTTTTTATTATGTTTATTGAACCCCTTCGTTTTTTCCGCCTTAAATTGTTCGTATATTCAGAAGCTATCATACACAATAATTGTGCGGTCTTCGAGAATACTGGATAAAGTGGGAGGGTTATGAGTACGTAATACGGATAACTACACCATTTGATACGACATTGCAGATTACCATCCTAATTAGGTTGGGACTGATTGTCCTTTTACCTCATCGATTTATGTGTAGTTTTTGTGCTAAATAGTGTGATGTCGTATTTGCATGACGTTCGATCCTTGTCTCTTGAATTTTGCGTCTCTTCTGTGCTTGTTTATTCAGGTGTTTCGGAGTTTTGGCTGTATGTGCCTTAACTGTTCATGAGTCTTTGTTGGAGATTTCCTTCTGTCTTCTTTAGACGACCGTATCGATGCTGGGAAGATTAGCTAAGACCATCGATGGAAGCCATCCTCTAAAATATTAAAAACCAAAATACTTATGATTTCATTCAAAAGAGAAACGATAAAACTATTTAAATCACATACACCTATGTTTTATTTCGTTCTATCAAGAAATAATTACAAAAGGTTTAATTACGCGTAGACGCGTAGCCAGAATACATTTCCAGTGGAAGCACTTCCAGTCGGAAGGGGGGGGGGGGTGATGGATCGTTTTGAGGCCCGAAATCTATATATATATATTTATCAAAGGTATAAATGATCGACATATGGGTCAGTAATTATAGTAGAGATACGAGTGTTCGTTATACTTAAAGAGTGTTCGATTAGAATAGAAGTGTGTTCGAATAGTATCGATCAGTGAGTAGTATTCTGAAGTCATTTGCATAACATGAGCTTATCATGAGCATAGTATGTATATTGTGGCGTGAAATATAGTAAGGCCATTCGAGCCATTGCCACAGTTGAAACTCTACATTCTTAATAATATTTCCAGCTCTAATACCTGTTTTCTAATTTCAGAATAGCATTTTCCTGTTGGATCGTCTTTGGTTCTGTTGTAGGACATACAGTTATCAGAAGGCAGCCTAGTCGCATCGTCAACTTACGGACAAAGATCGCGTTTTATGCTTTGTACATTCTCTGAATAAATCAGCTGTGTGGCAATTTTACGTGACACCTCCCATATGAGAGTGTTGTTTTATTTGATAAATACTTTATGTTCGTTTGAGCAGGGCGAATTTGAACATAATGGATTTTACACATTTACAGGTAGTCGATTTGACAGCCTTATGTAACATGCGACACAGAATTGTCCTTTTTGATTATTCTTATCTATGGGATGGTGCTGAACGATTCTAGCTTGGTTGCCACTCTGGCAACCTTGGGCAACTCTTCATCGGCGGAAGTTCAAAATGGCCTTCAAATGCCTCTACGTCTTTTGGTACATTTTTGGACATAATAATTTTCATACTTTTTGGCCATATTACATTGTTTAGACTGAGGATCACTGACGAGGGTTTAGTACCCGAAACGTGCATGTCTGGTCCATGCTGAAAATTTATCAGGTTCAACGCATTCTAAAATTTCTGTTATCGAAATTTCTTGAAATGTCTAATAAGTGGGTCCTGCAGCATCATATCCCTCCCATCCTGCTACGTCTTTCGGTACGCTTTTTCGACATAGTAACTTTCATACTTTTTTGGCATATTACATTGTTTAGATTTGAGGTTCACTGACGAGGGTTAAGTACCCGAAACGTGCATGTCTAGTCAATGCTGCCAATTTATCTGTTCTTAATATTGAATCTAAAGACGTTTAACATCACAACAATAGGTGAAAGGAGTTGTTAAGGCACGGTCCATTTGATATTCTGGGGGGGGGGGGGCTTGGTTTTTTTTCGAAAAAAATAATTTTGCTCTGAATTTTGATGAAAAATATTAATTTGCTTATGGTGTGACAGAAAAAAATAATCTTGCTCTTACAAGTAATCTGAAATTGAAGAATAACCATTATTTAATTTGCTTAAAATTCCTGAAAAATTTTCGGCTCGCTTCGCTCGCCGCAGATTTTACTTTCTTTTAAGAAATTTTGGCTCGCTTCGCTCGCCATAGTTTCTTCTGTATTAATTGGCTAGTTCATATTTGAAAAATATCGAAAGAATGCATGTGACTGACACAATTAAAATGCTTTAATACATTATCAATATAATTTATTACTATTAATAGATACATGTATCACCATAGTTTCTAATTTTATATACAAGCTTGGAAGGAGAATTTAAATAAGTTTGTCACTTTCTTCATGTAAAAACTTGTATCAGACCCTCTTACATGTTACATGACCTTATATACATTTTGTTTACTAAAAATTATATATCGCATATTGTAAAAATCTTTCATCTCTCTCAGTTTAATTTTACATAATAATAATGTTTGGAGTAATTTTAGTGAAAAATAAAGAATTTCTATTGGAAAAATACAAACATTCTTAATATTCATATCAATTGTTATAAAGAAAATTTCCTTGCTCCAACTTTGCAAGAAAAAAAATAATTTTGCCCCGGTCCGGGGCGAAAAAAATAATCTTGCTCCGACAAAAAACCCAAGCATCCCCCCCCAGAATATCAAATGGAGTGTGCCTAAGATAAGTGCTTGATTTAGCCCTGAAATCACTAGATTATTTCTCGTGCGCTGTCCTTCTATTTCAGGAAAAAAGTGGTCGGGTTTATAAAATAAAGTATTAGAAGATTCCAAGTAGGAATTTTATTTATATAGATTAGGTGAAAGGTGTTATAATTAGGAGTTGAAGAGGTAGGGGTACTGATGAGAGAAAACGTCAAATATCGAGCGAAAATTCACAAAAAATGCATTAATTTACATAAATATGATTTATATTATACTTCTGTACCTTTTAATATCAAAATTGGATAAAAGAAATTAACCTTGAGGTTATTATATCAATATAATCGGCAAAATCCACAATCCGGAAACTGAAAAACGGTTATATTTCGTATTTATCAGCCACATATGTAGCTTTCAGGCTGCGAAATACGCACAGTGTAGAAATAGGACAACTTTCTCGTTTATTTCCTACCTAACGGTTAAATATTTGATCAGAACACACTCGGAATAGATTTTAACATGATACTATAGGAAAAAATGGCTAATTTTAATTTATTTTACCGCTCTAAAGACTGATTCTAAAATATTCATCCATCCCCCTTTTTTTTCGTTTTTCGCCTGTGGGACATTGTCCCCCCCCCCTCGGTTCAGAACCCCACTTGGCCAGAAAATGTGTTTTATTGATATACACCTTTGGTGAAAATGGCATTCTGAACCGAGGGGGGGGGGGGCAATGCTGTAGAAAAACTTTTCCGTTTTCCAATTGATTTCTATGGGAAAAACGCTTATTTTAACCCAAAAATCGGTCATATTTAGAAAAAATTTATCCAACACTTACAGAAGATTCATATCCGGACCAAGTTACTTCTTATTCTTACCGAAAAACTTTCTCAGTTTTTACATTTTGAAATTTCGACTTTCAGGGCAGATTTTACGCCTTATTTTAACAGCTCCTTTAATTCTTTCTTTACATATTTTAAAAGTGTGGCACATCGAATCAGGGGTTTTGAGGGTCCGATCTGGTGCAGAAAAATTGGTTTGAAATTTTCTTCATGAAGGTATAGAGTTGGAACACTTCCGTAGTGTTATTACATGTATACCTGATAGTCACTACACTGTAGATTCGTGTTTTGAATACACATGGAGCTGTAAAGCATAACTGATTATTTGACTTGACTGATAAGTCATATATATCCACCATTTACAGGGATTGAAACAGTTCTACTGCCTAATATAATTTTGTTTGTTCAGACAGGTTATTGTCTGCTAAAATCTTGTAGTATACCAATTATTATTTGCTTTTGTCCTTGACATGTACAAGTGAATTAAAGGCTTAGCAAGCGTTATTAATTCTATTTCTTGGAATCTATTATGATGTATATAGCATAGTGCGGACACTTCGTTGTGTTTAAAAGTAGCTTGTCAGAAAATTGTAGAACTGATCATATTTTTTATCACTGCTGTTATCGGAAGCAACATAAAAAATAAGAGTTGGAATAAGCTTGATGTAATTCACGACGAGATATAACGACACGGACATAAGAATTTAAATGATCCCTTTTGTTGTATTTTGAGCAGTAATTCGCGTTCGCTCATAATTTTCAAAGAAACATCTTATAATATATCGTCAAAACCGGTTTTTGAAAACAATTACAGTGGTACGTATTGGGAAGCCTCGTATCGCAATATACCAGTACCGCAAAAAAAACCGCTCTGCCCTTGACATGTATACATAGCTTTTTCCATTCGTCCAGAATGTTACAGAAAGTGTTCTTCGGTGTAATCTTTTTATTTTAGTTGGGCTATCTGCTATATTTAGGTATAACGTTAATGATGACCTGTACTATTTTTCGATGAAATTCTGAACCTTGCATCTTTATCCTATTTGTAATAATGTCTTCATTGTGAAAAAACAAATTTAATTATTAATGCTTCCTTCATTTCGGCTTGAATTACCACTAATGAGCATTCATTGTCCGAATCAAGCATGTCTGGTGCATTAGAATGCAGTTTTCTACTCTGAATGGCTGCTGTCAAGAGCAACAGGGTAAGCGCACCACGTATTCTGCATAAGCTCGGTTAAGCTTTCCAATAAAGCTTTAAATGGACAAGCCTTTCAAAATTTCATCTGCTGTGATAATGACATTGTGTTACATCTGGTTCCCTCCGTTCTTCTATACGATTAACGCCATTTGAAGTGAAATAATACATGCGATTTAAAATTGAATCTGAGGAGTCATTAATTATCTGTGGGAAGATGAAATGGTACAGTAACTATACGTATATATGCTTATGTTTCTTGACATGCAAACTCAAATGGGAGAAATCTTGAAAGCAGTTATCGTGGATGTCAGTGTTCCGAACAGTTTGAAGGTTTCTTTATCATATCTTTAACATGTTTTCTTACAACATAGTGCGATAAAGAAGATCCTGACGACAGTCTCAACAACACTCACATTATAGAGCACCAAATTGAGCATCGACGGACCCCTATCAAGCCAGAGGTGGGACATGGTGCCCGGGAGGAGTAATTAAGTGTCCCTGTTTGGCTAGCCGCACCCGCCTTCGATGTTCATGCACACAATGAAAAACAATATATACAAAACATGCACTGTCAGAAGGTAATGTCTATATAGAAAGTGTCATGGGGACAATGTCAGGGAAAACATTTAAAACACTTACTGTCAGACCCCTCGCGGGGAACTTTTTTTACGAGCTCCTAACGGCAAAAGGGCATATTATTTTGTTGAAGAGTAAGGAGAACCTAGAACAGAACAAGATCATAAGTCAAAAGAACAGTTTTACTAAATTAGACCTACAGGGAAAATTATCTTTGTGAAGAATACAGATCATGCAGCAATCCTGGAAAAGCAGACTCTCAAATAAGACATGCAATTGAATCGCTTAAGTATTTGACTTGATATTTTTAGCCCTATTATGTAGATTCTTGCTTCAGGTCGACCCTTAATATAGCATAGTCCTGTGGTATACAGCATTTAGCATGTGTCTAGGACCATTGCAACAACAAATTATATGTGTTGCACGAACTGTTCATTGAAATATACACATTGTACCATTGAAGTAAAGTTGAAATTTGTCAGCCATCTTGAAATTTTAGCCCTGAATGAACTCACATTATGAAAGTGACATCGGGAATGGATTTGTTGACCATCAAAATATCTAATCAGATGTGCAACACTTAACATTTAAAGAGTTGCCAAAGGTTGCCAGAGTCGTTCAGTACTATCCCATAGATAAGAATAATTTTTTTCGGTTCATCAGTTCATACGAAAGGACATTCCTAGGTTCTAAATTTTCAAATCGACCAAGGGCAGGTTCACATACGTTAATGATGATTACATTAAAATGACTCTATCTGACTTTCTTTTATTCTTTTTATTTTGTAGAACGATGCAGTGGAAGCATCCGCGTACTTGCTTTATCCTGACTACGCGCCTGGTGATATTGCTGTTACATTAACGTATTGTGTAATATGTCAGTTTGATTTTCTTCCGTTGTCTGCGACAGTTCAATAAATTGTGAAAATCTTGAAAACCTATTGTTTATAGCCTTTGCTTAAGGTCCGGGATTCGTTACATATTGAATTTGAAGACGTTTAACACTTGCAAATTAGTTAAAGAAGATGCTAACGATAATCTAAACAGCACTCACAATAGAGCACCAAATTGAACATCGACGGACCTCTAGCAAGCTAGAGGTGGGACCAGGTGCCCGGGAGGAGTAAGTGCCACTTGGTGAGTGTAACTGCTGGTGGACTTAGAAGTCCACGAGGGCATATGTAGCCAAGTTCGATCAACTTTGGTTGTTCGTTTCTTTGAACAACGCACAAGAACATTTCTGTTATCAAAATTTCTTGAAATTTCTCTAAAACGTGGGTCCTGTGGTATTCTGCTACGTCTTTCGGTACATTTTTCGAACATTATTTAACTTGAATCACGCTCTTTGGCCATAATTTACACTGTTTAGATTGAGGATCACTGACGAGGTTTAATTATAAGTATCCGAAACGTGCATGTCTGGTCCATGCTGCAAATTTATCTGTTCTTAAATAATATGCTATTACTTTTGAAGACGTCTAACATTGAAAACAAACTTTCTAGAGCCTTCTACAAACATAATTCCACCTCTAGCTTACTAGGGGTCCATCGATGCTCAATTAAATGCTCTATTGTGAGTGCTCTTAAATTTGTTGTCGTGGTCTTCTTTAACTCATTTCTAGAAACGGAACTCCGACAACACACACAGCAATACAAGACTATATATATAGACATAAACCAACGAGACGAATGGGCAATTGATGCCGAAGTAACAAAGTCATCCGCCACGTTAGTAGCAAATGATGTGGTTATATGCAGCGATTTTTTTGGTGAACTTCACTCGCTGATCTAAGTCTGTCCTCGCATGCAGCCTTTAAATTTAATAAGATTATTTCTTGCATGAAAACATTACGATTTTATTTTGAAGATTGGTAAGTTTCTGTTGAAAAAGGAGCAATTTTCTCAATCGAAATTATTTGAATCTTAACTTTATGTCACCAAGGCTTATCTTTGGCAGTGCCCGCACCGATATATGCAGTGCTAAAGAAATGGGCGAACATATCACAAGCCCTCTCCAGTTAAATGTTATTTTATTTCAAAGTCCTTTTAGAATTGCACAATGAGGTAGTTTCTAAATTAAAAGACGAGTTGTATGATTATTCAAGCGTCCATACATGTACATGTACTTCATACATGTACTTTATATACGACCGAGATTTAAAAAAGAATTCGTTATTTTAAAAATCTTCTGACAATAACTTGAATATGTCAGCACAACACTTCCTGGTTCCAATAGACGATTGTCTTGTTTAGTTTTGTTTTCAATGGGAAGCACTTTCTGTTTAATCTGACCGAGAATATAAAGTCAGAATAAAGACTAAGAAAAAAATGAAATTTTATGCCGAGGGAGCCAATATTCGTATTTCCGGTGGCAGGAAGACTGCAAAATGGACTAAAAATGCTATTGATGCCGAGGGATATGTCTTTTCGAAGGAGTCTCTGTTAATTCATACAGGTGAAATATGCCAGTTAGACTTAGATGTGGTCGAATATGGAGGGGTTTCAATCGGATTATTATTCAAAAACCCCGAGGAGTACAGAAATCAGGTAGCAGAGTTCTTTGAACCAGGCCGATCCAATGGAGTAAGAGAAATAAGTTACCTCACGCTTAAAAATCGAAAGACAGCTCATGTTGAATTCAAACATGTTCCTGGATTAGATGATTATATTGAGGTCAAAGACTCGATCTCACCAGAACCAATGCAGATAGAAATTCCCTACAGGCAAAGATCATTCTGGATTTTTGTGAGATTCGTGTTTGGGGATATTCGTGTATCCCTCAGAGGAATAGGTATAAGTAGGACTAAAATTATAAACTTTAGAAAGTTCAATGTTGGGTGTCTCTGAAATCGTTTGTTCTAAATTATTTTGGTTTGAAAAGAAAGGAGAGGGTCTCCAACAAGACTCGGTTGCAAAATCCACAGGAAAACACCCCAAGTGAGAATACAGAGTAGACACTGGCACAGAAGAGACGCAATAAGTGACAAGGAACACCAGATACGATATGAAAACACAAATACCACAAAAATACACATACACCAACGAGACCAATGGGCTATCGATGCCGACTTATGACGGTCATCTGCCACGTAACTAGCAAATGGTATGGTTATCCCGATTACGTACGCATGCAGACCTCCCAATTTTCCGGTCACCCTTATGTCTCGAAGAACGCACGGTTGGTGTGTTTAATAACCTCCTCACTGTAAGATAGCCACACAAACAAGACAGTTAAACGCAGGGACCCAATCAACACAAAGAGAAATATGTAAATTGATATAAGAAACAAAGAGCATACTAAAGTATTATTCAGAGTTTAGATTTCTTAAGAATTGTGACTGTGAATCACTTTGTATAGAAGCATCACTGATGAGGATTAACTATCCGAAATACGCGTCTGATGCTTTAAAATTGGTTTAAAATATTCTTCAAGAAGGTTAACAGTTGGAACACTTCCGTATTATTATTACATAAACACTGATTTCCGTTTGCAGTGTGGATCTTAAACTTGTTTCCCATGACTGGATGTTTGAAGTGTTATAATTACTTCTTTCCAGCTCTGTCGCATGAAAGAAGCTTTGTATTAACCCTTTATCAATTTGAAATATATTATTTTGCTATCTCGGAAACTTCTCATTTCATCCAAAATATTATCGAAATTAAAGGTTTTAAACATCTTAGCACCATCCCTCCAATGCTATTTTGGACATAGATTTAATTTAACTATGCTACTGATATGACCCTACAGGAAATATGGAGCCGCCCACTCTTTGCAAAATGCATAAATTTTAAATTCAAAAAATTAAATTAGAGGGCGTTATACTGAAATGAATCTTGGTTGTGTCTTAAAATCATTCTTGCTTGAAGCATCACTGTTGAGGATTAACTATCCGAGCCACATGTCTGGTGAATGGTGAATTCATATTGGTTTGAAATTTTCTTCTTGAAAGAAGTTAAAGAGTTGGAGCACTTCCGTGTGAGAAAGCACCATTGTTACATATTACCGTTACGAGATAAAAGGAATCTTAAACATTTAATCTTCGTACATGTACTTATGTTGTATATACATATTTATAATCAATCATTTCATTTATTTATAGACAGAAGACTTTGTCATTGGCAAAATATTGGCAGCCTCAGCAGAAACACAAAGCTGAACGACGATGCATCTGCACAGCTAAAAGACCAATATGCAGGGAGTCGCTGTAAGATGGATCATCTCCTTAAACCCGGAGACAAGCTCAGGTTGAAGGTCACTTCCACAGTACAGCGTGGCAGAGGTTTTAGATCTGTATTCCGTATTTTATTTGCGTCGGAACATACTGTCACGATGCCATTGGGAACCGAGCCTCCGTACCAGAGGAAGAACTTTAGCGGAGATGTTGTTATTCTGCATCGAGGAAATTCTGTTTTATTTCAAGATAAACATGATACAAGATGGGAATTAGAAAGTCAGGAAGCATTGAAAATGCATACAGAAATCGTATTATCGAGCGTAGAAATTGTGGACTACGAAGAAAATTCAGCGAAACAGCCCCAAGGTTTGAAACAATCAGCCAGGCCCATGTCGGAAATCGTGGCTTACGGTCCTTATGAAGAAAGCAATGCCAATCCAGAGGCTGGTGGAGCAACAGGTCCAGCTAAAAATTATAGCTTACAAATTCCAGGACCAACTGCGTGCCATCAGGATGTCAATGCATACGACAATCCTGTTACATGTAAACGCATATTACGAAGAAATTATGACGTTTTGGTAAGATGCATCGACTTTAATCGGATCGCTGACATTTTATATCGAGATGGCATAATGGAAGATAAAGATCATCGGAAAATTACGATGAATGAAGGTCGCATGGATGACGACATAAGAAGAAGACAAACATTGAATTGGATGATCGACAATGACGAAAAAATATCAGAATCAGAAATTCAGAAGATTTTAACGGAAGTGGGTCAGTTCAAACTTCTTTCAAAAGATGAAAATTAAAAACACGTCTTGTGAAAATGAATTCAGTGCTCGCAAAAGATCTATCGTTAATGTTTACCAGCAATGACAAGTACAAATGCCAACAGTGCTATCAGAGCTATGTTTTTCTTTGACCAGAAATTCATTCTTTGTGTGTTAACATTGTGTTTTGAATAATCTATAGTTGCCTAGCTATTCTAACTATTCATCAAAATACCCTGTAGTAAACACCCTGCAACGACACTGTAATGGTTGGTGTCCACGGTTTCCATTTAATTAATCATGCCTTAGAAGAGACCCCAAACAAAGATTTGACGGGCTCATATTTTGACATGCTCACATGCTCACATACTTAAATATCGAATTTAAATGAAGTTGATTAATATTTCTAGCATCGTCTCTCCAATGCTGTTTTGGTCATAGATTGTATTTAACTTTGCAAAGTTCTGAATCGTCCCCGCATGAGATTCCGAGGAGTCGGACCGACATTCAGAGAGGACGGGTAGTCGGATCCTTGTCTTCTCTTAAGATGTTTGGACAGAGCCCGTCATGGAACAAAGGAGGGGATCTCCAACAACACCAGGTTGCAGCACCAACAGCAAAACCCAAAAACACCCAATGCAAAAACACAGAACAGACAAGCACAGAACGAGGCGCAAAAGGGACAAGGAACGTCTACGCACAACACAGAAACATCAAACACAAAGGACTACACGTAAACCAACGAGACCAATGGGCAACTTAGGACGGCCATCTGCCACGAAAATAGCAGAAGGTGTGGTTATCCTGCATTACGTGCGCACAAACCTCCCACTTTTCCGATTACCCAGAGGTCTCGAAGAACGTACGATTGTGGTGTAAAACGTTACCTCCTCACTGTCAGATGACCACACACAAACAAGACCGCAAAACGCAGGGGCCCAAGCAACACAGATGAATATGTAAATGGATATCAAAGAGAGCGTACATTGTACGTAATACAATCCGTGCTCTGCCGCCGCGAGCTCATGGTTGTTATCACCCAAGGAGTCCGACTGACATTCAAAGAGGACATGTGGTCGGGGCTCTGTCTTCTCTAAAGGGTTATGGACAGGGCCCTTCATGGAGTCCCGTCGTCACAGTCAGTCAGAATGCAAGTTATTAGAATGCGCTGGTACAAGTATTAGATTGGTCAAGTACCAAGCCGTCAAGTCCGTCTGGTGACAACATATCCACGGTATAAAAGGCGTTTGATGATTCTGACGCATTTTCGGTAGTTATGTTGTCTGTCTTTGATCCTTCTTATCTTGTTAATCATGCCACCATAAAATGCAGGTTGTGAAATACCCAAAGTAATATACTCTGTTGCCTGTATTGATCCGAATTTCAAAAGTTCACAATAATTTTTGTAAAATTTCCAGAAAGTAATTACTTTTTTGTGAAAGCGAAAACCTTGTCCTAAAAGTTTCTTGGTAATTTGTAAATTTCTACTATGAAAATACAAAACATCAGTACATGCTCTAGCATACCGGATGAGCTGTGAAATGCAAGAAAAGTATAAAGCATACAGAGAAGCTCTTCGTCTCTTTAATAGTAATAAATCAGAGGAAAATAGACTTGTTTTGATACAGAGGAAAGGGATGTAGAAAAAGTTAGCATGTAAACTTAAGCGTGAATACTGTAGACATGAGGTTAATAATCTTGACTATTTACGTAAACATAATCCTAAATTGTTTTATAAAGAGTTCAATAATAACAAAAAGAAATTTATTAGGTCTAATATCACAGGGGAACAATTCCTTGAACATTTTAAAGAACTAAGCCCATCGACGAATTTGGGCTCTGAAATTGATAGTCCAGAAATCTCCGACATTGATCTTGCGGCAATGTACTCTGAGCTTGATGAGCCCATCACTGAAATCGAAATCACCAACGCCTCAATACTGGTAAAAGCTGCGCAGAAGATAACCTTATAAATGAGTTATTTGTCAATACTGTAATCAAAATGTTAAATGAAAATGTATTGTGGTGATACCTGAGTGTTGATGTTAAAATGTCATAAAATTCATATATTTTTGTCTCTAAAGTCAAGTCACATTTATCGATCATGAATCTAAACATAAGTATCTCTCATAATTTTTCTTTGTAATTGAATAACTCACCTTGTAGGTAACAGCTCTTCATTTAAGTTTATCATGCCGTCTTACTGTACCATTTGTTTACATTCCATTGTTAGGTCATTCAGTGCTCGTTGAGCAAGTGTGTGAAACCATGTTTTGTAAATAATAGAATAAGTACTTACAATTGTGAAGAATTACTGTTAGGTTGATTGCATCATATCACGAACTCTCTCAGTATCTACCATTTTTATCATGTAAAGCCCTGATTTGTTCGTAACTGACGAATTACTTACTGCCGTGGCCGTTTGTATTTTCGGCGCCGTCCATCTTGTTTGACTACGAAAGCCAAGTGGCACTATCTCATCTCCTGAGATGCATTAATAGTTATTTTCTGTTGGTAATTAATAATTCTGGTTATTTATTGTCAATTGAACTGCCCTAATGTACATTTTACTAGGCAACGGACATGAATGTTTCTTTGTATTTTTGAGAAGATGTTGGAACTATATTTTGTAGCGTTTGAATATGGCAGAAAACATGTCGTCTGCTATTATTTCGCATTTTTATTAAAGTTGTCCTTTTTATGTTTATTGCTCTAAATACTAATGTTAGGTTGCTAAATCGTTTCTATTACCAATATAAGTCTACGGACAATATAAGGACAACTCTATGTATTGTATATTTATTGTTATTTGAATTTGAAGTCCGATCGTGGTGGGTGATTCGGCTCCCTCAGAGTCTATATAAGTCAGAGAAGGTCCGTGTTTTGGCAGATAACTCCAGTAGCTGGTCTCGAAGACACAAGTCTGATCAGAGGAATCTTAGAATAGCTATATATAATCCCATATACCATATCACGATAAGGTAGTTACATAAGAATGCAGAGAAATTCAGAAAACAATTCTTCGTCTTATATTCACCCTTTATTAAGAAGTAATTTAATCTATCGATCTTATCTAGAAACTACATAAGAAAATGATATGACTCGTTATCTCCCACCACGCCGGACATGAAAAACTGAGATCCTTATTTCACGCTATAATGATGCATTTATGAGAATATATGAAAAGAAATAACTCATTAAAGAATTCTAAAGATCATAGATCTTCATGTTATCCAATATGAGCAACGAGAAGGAACAAAGACACAGACCACCCCCCCCCCCTCACACAGAAAAAGTCGGTTCAAGAAGAAAGACCCTCGGATATCCTGATTAATAAGACAAGTTCAGTATGAGGGGACTTGACTTGGCTTACAAAATGGTGTCAGAAGTGGGATGTTATATATTTTAACTTCCAGGATTCGAACTCAAACCTCAAAAAAAAAAAAAAAAAAAATAAGTGGAAAGACAACCGAAAAAAAAAAAGACGTGAAAAAAAAGAAAAAAAAAAGAAGATCAAAAAGAAAAGATCTCAGTTTTTCCTTGGCGTGGTGGATACTTTTTATACAGTATTGCTTGTACATAATTATTTTGTAATAAAATTGATAAAGAAAAAAAAGGACGTAAAATGGGGAAAAAGGAAAATAAAGAAATAGATGCATCACTTTTGAATGAGAGAAAAGACGAGAGGATGTCTTCGAGAGAAAGAAAGAGAAAAAAAAATATAAAGAATAATCGGTGGATTAAACGCAAAATATAGACGTGAAAATTATTATTATTATTTAATTTTGCGACTTTTTATAAACAGAGATGGCCGAGTCGGTTTCTTCCCCTGACCCGGAAGTAATATTACAAGGTAATTCTAGAGACGCGGAACTAGGCGCAGGTGACCAGGCGTACGAAGGTGATAGTGACGAATATGAACCCGCAAATGATAATCAAGATCAAATTAATGGTAAAGATGAATTAGCCCCACGACATGTAGAAATCGGGGATGAGTCGAGGAATAGAGTAAGAAGGGGTATATTACATATGCCCCATTTTTCAAACGAAAGAAGGAGACATAACAGAGATGAGAATATGTATGATTCTGATTCTGAGTATGACAGGTACCCTACACCAGTACCATTACAGAATTATCAAGTCCCCGTAAAACCTGAATCATTTCACGGTAAAGACGATTGGGAGGAGTACATTTCCCATTTTGAAAACTGTGCAGAATTAGGGCGCTGGTCTCACAGACCTAATGACAAATATGGATAATGACCATATCCCTGTAAACTTCTCTACTTATCAGCCAGTTTGAGGGGTCCAGCACGTACGTATTACATGAGTCTCCCTCCCTCAGAGAAAGATACATACAAGGCACTGGTAAGTTCTTTAGGCCAAAGGTTTGGGAGTACTTAACACCAGAACAGGTGGTTATCCAGGTTAGAGATACGCAAAAGACTACCAGGGGAGAGCATCGCTACGGTAGGTGATGATATTCGGCAAATGGCACAAAAAGCTTACAGAAATTTAGATATAAAGGCTCAAGAGGCAGTGGCTTTGAATCAATTGTACAAAATAATAAGCATTGAAATGAAGTGCAGGTGTATAGACAAGAACTGTAAAACAGTGGCGGAGGCAGTAGAAGTAATTGAGCGCTACGAGTCTATTGTCGGAGAGAATAATGAAAAGAAAAAGGGAGTCGTCAGAGCTCTAGAGACAAGAAACAGTGGTCACGGTCAACAAAACTCAGAGAAAGAGGGGCTATCTTCTGAAACGTGTGTGATAAGGGAACTGATGGCGAGAATTGAAAAGCTAGAGAAGACAAATAACCAAGGTCAAGATTACAGAGATACAGACAGAAAGAAAAAGATTTGTCGATGCTTTAATTGCGACGAGACAGATCACTTTATTGAAGACTGTCCCTTTATGTACGGACAGGGGCGTCACCAGGGAGCAAACCATGCATTTAAAAACCAAGGTAGGCAAAACCAGGGAAACGGGAGACCGTTGGCCCAGTAGGCCCGGGGCTAGCGGACAGTAAGAGGCCTATTAGTACAGAATTTTCTATAAGAACTGCAAATGTTGGAAACAATAATTCATGGGATAATGGTATTTATACAAAAGGAAGTATAAATGATGTAAATATTAACTTCCTGGTTGACAGTGGATCAACCTCATCCCTGTTATCAAAAGACATATACACGCGCATGGTCAGTAATAGCTCGCTATTCCAAGTTTCGTCACAATTGAAAGATGCAAATGGTAACAACATCCATATTTATGGAGAAAGCGAATTCACAGTTCTCTTTAACAAGGGTGAATTCTCACACAGATTTTTGATTTGTGATTTAAATCAAGATGGCATCTTAGGTCAAGACTTCTTACTAAAACATGTAAATAAAATCAATCTCAAGAACGTGACACTTCATACAAAAGACAACAAAGAAATTAAATGCTGGATAGGTGAAAATGGAAAAAGTGTCTTTATGGTCAAAGCAAAAGAAAATGTTATCATTCCAGCACAGTCAGGGATTCTTCTTGCAGTACAACTCGAGGAAAACGAGGAATTGGGACCTCTTGCTTACTTCGAGGGGGAACAGGAAGTTGATAGAAGTAGGGGTACGGTGATTGTACCAGGAATAGTAAATACAAAGGGGAACGTGGTAATAAACATCATTAATACAAGTGACACGCCTTCAGAAGTGAAAATAAACCAGTTAGTAGGAAAATGCGAACCATACGAAGAAAAGCTAGAAACCAAAAGAGTTGCCAAAATCCAGGAAAATAAAAGTACGAAACGCCAACCGCGCCAACTCGGAGAACATTTAAAAGAATTGTTAGAGAGGAGTTCTGAACATCTTAACGAGACAGAGAGATTTAAAGTAGAGACATTATTGCTAAAATACCAGAATGTATTTTCAAGGTCATCAGAGGATATAGGACGCACGAACAGAGTCGTACACAGAATTAATACAGGGACTGCTATTCCGATCAGACAGGCTACAAGGAGGTTACCTATCGGGAAGAGAGAAATAGAGAAGAAAGAATTACAGAAAATGATAGATAGAGGAATCGTAGAACCATCACGCAGCCCATGGGCGTCCAATATCGTACTCGTTACAAAGAAAGATGGAAGAGTAAGATTCTGCGTCGATTACCGAAAGATGAACGACGTGACATTAAAGGACGCATACCCCATTCCCCGTGTTGATGACTGTCTAGAGGCACTTTCAGGAGCAAAATGGTTCAGTTCAATGGATCTTAACACCGGTTTTTGGCAAATAGGCATGGCAGATGAAGACAAGGAGAAAACAGCCTTCCTAACGAGCATGGGCCTGTACCAATTTACAGTTATGCCTTTTCGCTTGGTGAATGCGCCATCTACATTTGAGAGACTTATGGAGGATGTTTTGAGAGGATTACAGTGGCAGGAATGTCTCGTTTATATCGACGACATCATATCAATCAGTTCTGACTTCGAGGAAGGACTCCAACGATTAGAAAGAATATTTTTGCGCTTACAGGATGCAAATATGAAGTTGAAACCCTCAAAATGCATTCTATTTCAAAAGAAAGTGAATTTACTCGGTCACATTGTCTCAGAATGTGGTATTTCTACTGACCCAATAAAGGTCGAAGCTGTTCAGACATGGCCAAGACCTAGAACCCCAAAGCAAGTAAGAAGTTTCTTGGGGCTTTGTTCGTACTACAGGCGCTTCGTGCAGGGCTTCGCTGACATTGCCAGACCTCTACATAGACTCTGTGAGAAGGGTGCAAAGTTCGTATGGACCGAAGAATGTGACAGTAGCTTTGAAAATTTGAAACAAAGATTATGCACATCTCCCATACTGGCATATCCCATTCCCGGTTTACCATTCATCTTAGACACAGATGCCAGTCATGTAGCAGTCGGCGCAGTTTTGTCACAAGTCCAAGAAGATGCGGAACGAGTTATATCTTACATGAGCAGAGCAATGAGTGTTCACGAACGCTCTTACTGCATTACAAGAAAGGAACTATTGGCAGTCATTACAGCACTCAGAACTTTTCATTCATACCTTTATGGTCAGGAAGTACTGTTACGAACAGACAACTCAGCTGTAAGTTGGATGAAAAATATCAAGAGACCAACAGGCCAAACAGCAAGATGGCTAGAAGAATTAGGAACTTACAACTTGCAAGTCATACACAGACCCGGAAAATCACATTCAAATGCAGATGCTTTATCACGACGTCCATGCAAATCATGCGAAAGACAAGAATCTATAAATCAAGAAGCAATTATTCAAGAAAGTGTTGAAGAAGAGAAAAGTGACATACAAGAGCCAAAATGTGATACAGTAAGAGTTACCTCTGAGGAGATGAACACTTCTAGGAATCAGGCAATACTAGAAGGATGGGATCCAATGTCCTTAAGACAGAAACAATTAGAAGATGAGAACATACAACCCATTATATCAGCATTTGATGACACAGGGACACGACCACCCTGGGATAAGGTATCTTCCGGTTCTAGTATATTAAAAACATTATAGAGACAGTGGGACAGACTTGAGCTAATAGGAGGAGTTCTGTACAGAATTTTTCACGACGAAGACAAAACCTCCAAACAAATAATCGTACCAAAAGATCTTCAAGGTAATGTCATCAAGCACTTCCATAACATACCATCTGCAGGTCACTTAGGGGCAGAGAAAACACAAAGCAGAATATCACGTTCATTTTATTGGCCAAACATGACAGAAACAATATCATCTTATTGTAAAACTTGTGATAAATGTTCAGCTCGAAATCCACCCAACAAGTCGAAAAGAGCACCACTGGGACAGTACTTAGTAGGAGAACCTATGGAGCGCATTGCTGTAGACATACTAGGACCTTTAGCAGTAACAGAAAAAGGGAACAGATATGTGTTGGTCATCTGTGATCTTTTTACAAAGTGGACCGAAGCCTTTGCAATACCCAACCAAGAGGCTAGTACTGTAGCTAGAGTCATGATCGATGAATTTATCTGTAGGTTTGGCACCCCACTCCAAATTCACTCAGACCAGGGCCGAACATTTGAGTCTCAAATTTTTCAAGGCATGTGTGAATTACTTCAGATTGACAAAACGAGAACAACTAGTCAAAGACCACAGGCGAACGGATGTGTGGAAAGATTCAATAGGACCCTTGGCGCTATGTTGACAAAATATGCGGAAAATGAACAAAAGAAATGGGACGAATTTCTACCACAGCTCATGATGGGTTACAGATCTTCTACACACTCAAGTACCAATGCAACACCGAACCTGTTGATGCTTGGGAGAAATGTCATGATGCCGATGGATGCTGTAATTCCAAGACCCCCAGAACACAATTCCAGAGTTATTGAGAATGAAAGAGAACATTACATCCGGGAACTACAAACAAAGCTAACCAAAGCGCATGAAATAACAAGGAAAAATTTAAAGAAAAGCTCAGACTACCAGAAAAAGCATTACGACATCAAAAGTAGCAAAAGGTCACTGGAGATTGGACAAGCTGTGTGGTTGTATGATGCAACAAGGAAAGTAGGAGTTTGTCACAAACTAACGTCAAAGTGGAAAGGACCGTATGTTGTTGTGAAGAAGATAGATGACTTGACATATATGGTAAAGAGGTCAAGGAAGCAACTCACAAAAGCGTACCACATAGACAGGTTATTACCATACAAGGGACATAACTTTCCAAAATGGTTCACTAAAAGTGGGTGAACAGTACAAGTATTTTGGTGTTACTGTCTGACATAGACTTAGAGTTAAAGGATTGAGGTTATAGTCAAGGAGGGACGGACTATTTGTGATCTATGGCTTTACATTTCAAAAATGAGAGAGGGACTGATGCAAGTGGTCTATGGCTCAAACACAGGGACTGGAATTTTCTAAAGACTCGTGGACGCATGAGTAGAAAAAACACACTGGAACAAATGCCTTGTTGAGAAGGATGGATGCACTTGGTCAATGGCTTCATTTTGGACTGGAGAAGAGGGACGGGTACATTAAGTCTAGGGCCTTGACATGGTTCATGGTGGTAGCTGGCCAGTGCCACCATAGTTAGTTATTTAAGGTGTTATAAAGTTAAGACAAAGATCATAATAAAGAACCTGTATGGGTCGCCAATGCAGTTTGTGTTGTTATCTTTTGTGGAGAGGAAGACTGAAAGAGAGAAATGAGAATGACAAGATTAAATAAGTGATGCATCTAAATTGGTTGATGTCTGAATCTAACAAGTAACAATAAGGTGGTGGTGGGATAATAATAAAAGATGTACAGATTTTCTTTAAATAAAAAGAGTCTTGGTGGAGGGATTTTATAAAAGATTTCGTTGTTTTCAGAATGAGGCCTGCTTCAACAGTGGAGGTAAAATGCCACCTGTGCACAGAGGTGTTCGCCAATATGAGGTCATTCAAGAATCACCTAGCGGCCTCGCCCCATCGTAGATTAGCTGTAATGTGTCCCTGGTGCCCAGAGGAGCGCCCATACAGGAGAATAGTAGATCTCAAAGACCACACAAAGATTGCGCATAGGAGCAAGCTGGATGTGATGCCGCCTGCCTTCTTTTCAGAAAACAACGGCTTCTGGTTGTCGTTCCATCCTGCAGACTACACAAGAGTCATAAAATCGTCCTCGAAGGCATCAGAGGAAGCTATAAAGGCAAGAAGGGAGATAAGATCCATGGTAACCCACCTGAAAACCCCCCCCCCCCCCCCAGGAGTATGGATGATTGGGAGGATGGATGGAAACAGGATGGCGTGAATAATGCATACAAGAGGGCTTATTCCCCAGCTACTCCAGAGATTTATGAGGACCTCACCCTGATAACAGCCTCGTTAACCCCAGGGAACACGACAGCCATCTTCATGTTGGATTTAGAAAGGTGCCAACGGTGGATAAAGCTCATCATTGATGATGCCATCTTTGCCGATCCAAGATGTATCAATAGCATCGTGAGGCGCATGACAGTTGCAGAGAAAAAAGAAGCTGGTATACCAGAGATAAAAGAGAAAATAGAGAGCAAGAAAGAAACATCAGAAATTATGAGATCTGCAGCAAGAAAACTTGGTATCCAAGAAGAACACATCACAACTATTTACAAAGCAACAGTAGAGTTTTCAAAGAGAAGAAGGTCGATATCACCCCTAGTGGAGCCTTCCACATCAAACATAACATTAGAGGAGAGAAGACAGGAAACATCAGGAGGCGAAGACTGCAACAACAACAACTCAAGGAAAAACATGACACCAACCAAAGAAGAAAAGAGAAATAAAGAAGGGGCATTTGATGACAGCCATGAAGAGCGCCTTCGGGATACAGAGAGGAGAAAAATACAGAAAAGGGAGGAATTGGTCAGACAAGAACAGGAAAGCAGAAGGGACGAAGAATAGAAGTTAAGAGAACAAGAAAGAGAAGAAGAGCTGAGAGAACAGGAAAGGATTACAGCAGGAAGAGAGGAAGAAAATGAAAAGAAAGATAAAGAAAGACAAGAACAGAGAGACGAGGAGAACAGGCAGGCATAGAAACGGGATCGCGAGGCAGAAAGAAAGATCGAAGAGGCAAGTTTTATGAAGAAGTTAGAAGAGGCAAAACTAAGAGATGCAAAGAAGAAATTAGAAAAGGAAGAAAGATCGAGAGAAACACCAACAGAGTCATCAGTAGAGAGAGCTAAGAAGCTTTTAAGCACAGGGTGCATGCCACTCTTTCCTGCGGCAAGAAGAGAGTGGGATGAAGATGAAGCTTTTGAAATTTCAACTGATCCTTCAATCAGATGGCCGCCTACCTCCTGGAGAGACTTGGATGAGGAGGAGAAGCTTACCGCTTGGGTGTCTGCGTCTGCCTTCCTAGAGGCCAAGTCAGGAAGGCCTCTTATGACAAATCGGGGAAATCTCCTTGATAAGTACTCTATATTGGCGTTGACGGGGACTCTGGTCACTAAAGGGAAGAGCCACAGTTACCTGCGTTTAGAGAACTTCAATGTGATTAGGAACATCGCAAAAGGGAAAATCGTGGGTAGGGAAGCGTATGAATACCTGAAAATATATGAGGAGGCATCAAAGGCCAGGAATACCGATGTGGACTGGCTAGTCGAGAAATCTAATGACATTCCACTAAGATTGTTGTCAAGTTCCGAGGAGGCTCGATCTGTGATAAATTCGGAAGAAGATTCATGAACATATTAATTAAGATATCCACCAGAGGAGCATATTTAACTGTGAAATTCAGGAGAATTTTGTGATTAAGTTGGGGGGAGTGTAATCAAAATGTTAAATGAAAATGTATTGTGGTGATACCTGAGTGTTGATGTTAAAATGTCATAAAATTCATATATTTTTGTCTCTAAAGTCAAGTCACATTTATCGATCATGAATCTAAACATAAGTATCTCTCATAATTTTTCTTTGTAATTGAATAACTCACCTTGTAGGTAACAGCTCTTCTTTTAAGTTTATCATGCCGTCTTACTGTACCATTTGTTTACATTCCATTGTTAGGTCATTCAGTGCACGTTGAGCAAGTGTGTGAAACCATGTTTTGTAAATAATAGAATAAGTACTTACAATTGTGAAGAATTACTGTTAGGTTGATTGCATCATATCACGAACTCTCTCAGTATCTACCATTTTTATCATGTAAAACCCTGATTTGTTCGTTACTGACGAATTACTTACTGCCGTGGCCGTTTGTATTTTCGGCGCCGTCCATCTTGTTTGACTACGAAAGCCAAGTGGCACTATCTCATCTCCTGAGATGCATTAATACTTATTTTCTGTTGGTAATTAATAATTCTGGTTATTTATTGTCAATTGAACTGCCCTAATGTACATTTTACTAGGCAACGGACATGAATGTTTCTTTGTGTTTTTGAGAAGATGTTGGAACTATATTTTGTAGCGTTTGAAAAACATGTCGTCTGCTATTATTTCGCATTTTTATTAAAGTTGTCCTTTTTATGTTTATTGCTCTAAATACTAATGTTAGGTTGCTAAATCGTTTCTATTATCAATATAAGTCTACGGACAATATAAGGACAACTCTATGTATTGTATATTTATTGTTATTTGAATTTGAAGTCCGATCGTGGTGGGTGATTCGGCTCCCTCAGAGTCTATATAAGTCAGAGAAGGTCCGTGTTTTGGCAGATAACTCCAGTAGCTGGTCTCGAAGACACAAGTCTGATCAGAGGAATCTTAGAATAGCTATATATAATCCCATATACCATATCACGATAAGGTAGTTACATAAGAATGCAGAGAAATTCAGAAAACAATTCTTCGTCTTATATTCACCCTTTATTAAGAAGTAATTTAATCTATCGATCTTATCTAGAAACTACATAAGAAAATGATATGACTCGTTATCTCCCACCACGCCGGACATGAAAAACTGAGATCCTTATTTCACGCTATAATGATGCATTTATGAGAATATATGAAAAGAAATAACTCATTAAAGAATTCTTAAGATCATAGATCTTCATGTTATCCAATATGAGCAACGAGAAGGAACAAAGACACAGACCACCCCCCCCCCCCCCCCCACACAGAAAAAGTCGGTTCAAGAAGAAAGACCCTCGGATATCCTGATTAATAAGACAAGTTCAGTATGAGGGGACCTGACTTGGCTTACAATACAAAAGGATCTTATCGTTCCGTATCTAAACAAGCTCTTTAATTCAATATTCACTTCCGGTTTCTACCCAGAATCGTGGTCTACAGGCTTTGTAGTTCCTATTTTCAAAAAAGGTGATATAAATGACGTTAACAATTACACAGGCATTACAATTATGAGCTGTATAGGAAAAATTTTTACTTCAGTTCTGAATTCTAGATTACATGATTGGGATAAAAGAAATAGTGTCATCACTGATTCACAATTTGGATTTCGTCCGGGATCTAGTACTGTAGATGCAATATTTGTACTGCAATCTCTTGTAAACAAGTATCTTAAACAGGAAAAAAGACTTTACTGTTGTTTTATAGACTATCAAAAAGCTTTCGACTCGATACATAGATCTGCTCTCTGGACAAAATTGATAAAACTAGGTATAACCGGAAAAATGTTGATTATAATTAGAGCATTATATACCTCAGTGAAAACTTGTGTTAAATTCAATTATCGTTTCACTGAATACTTTAGAAGTGAAACTGGGCTCTTACAGGGAGAAGTCTGATGTCCCCGACTCTATGGTCTTTATACGTTATTGATTTTGAGATGCATTTTCTAAAAGACTCTACTCCCTCTATCGAAATACAAGATATTAAAATTTGTTTCTACTAATGTATGTAGATGACACGGTTTTGATTTCTCAGACGGCTGAGGGGTTACAGAAAATGTTGGATTCTCTTAAGAAATATACTGATGATTGGTACCTAAAGGTTAATACAAATAAGTCTAAAATTGTTTTTTTCAGAAATGGGGGAAATTTGAAATCATTTGAAAAATGGACTTATGAATCTAAACAACTGGAGGTAGTTGACAATTTTAGTTATGTTGGATTGTTATTGAACTACAATGGGAAATTTAACTTGACTCAGAAGCATATATATCTGACCAAGGAAGAAAAGCTTCATTTGCAATATCCAACTCCATTAAAGACTTTTCGTTCAATATTGAGACTAAATGTTCAATTTTTGATACTTATGTTAATTCTATTTTGTGCTATGTTTCAGAGATTTGGGGATTTCACAAAGCAGCAGACGTTGAAAAAGTTCATACCTCTTTTTGTAAAAATTTGTTAGGCGTTAGCAGAAACACGAGTCACAATTTAGTTTATTACGAACTCGGTAGGCTCCCGTTGCAAGAACGCAGAAAATTGAGAATTTTTAAATACTGGCTAAAATTGAGAAAAAGTGATAATTGTATTCTAATGAAATGCTATGACGAAATGATTGCAAATAATGATAGCTGGGTAATGAAGATAAAACAAGAACTTAACAATTTAGGATTAGGCTTTATCTGGGAAGCTGAAAACATTAGAGAAATAAATTATTACCGTGTTATTGAAAAACGATTATTGGATGTATATAGTCAATCACCAGCAGATGATATACGAAATTCAAGTAAAGGAAGACTTTATCAACATCTCGTAGATAACTTTACTTTACAATATTACCTTACAAAACCATTAAGTCATATATGTAAGATGAATATAGCACGTTTGAGACTGTCATTTCATAATCTGAACATTGAAAGGGGGAGATACAGAAATGAAAACAGAAATACCAGGTTATGTACATTGTGCAGTCTCCAAGACATTGAAGATGAATTCCATTTTGTATTAAAATGCCCATTATATGATCAACTACGTAGAAAATATGTAAAATCTTATTACTATAGAAAGCCGAGTGTTTTTAAATTGGTACAATTATTGAGTGTCCAGAATATTCGGGAATTGTGTAATTTAGGAATTTTTTAAGGTTTGCTGGTAGATTAAGATCCGAAACAATGGGGTAGCTTAGCGGTCTACTCTCCTTGTATCTATGAATTACATCGAATAGAAGGGGGAGGGGTGGTATGCCTTATTGTGTTGTTATTTCCTTGTGTATGCCTTTTCATTCATTTATTCAAATAAAAAAAAGTTTATAAATACGTATATTATCATGCACTTGGGGTAGCTTAGTTGTTTGTGCTCTATATATTATTATGCACTTGTATAAGTTATGTCTTTTTCATGAATCTCTTGTACTTTTTTTTTGGTAATGAAACAATGTTTGATTATGTCATGTATAGTATAACCGTCATAATATGTGTGTTGTATCTATAAGCTGTATGGCTTTTGAATAAATTGAATTGAATTGAATTGAATTGAAATGTAGATACCATAGGACGGTAATCTAGGAACATCACCGTCAAGCCGGGGGAAATTTACTACGTTGAATCCAAAATCATCCCTTTAGTCATACACACTTGTATAAATCTCTCCATTAACAATTTTAATATTTAGGTCTAAAAATGGTGTTTCTGTGTTTGTAGCGTTTGCCATGTTTAGAATCAATTCTTGTGGATAAATAACATTTTTATAGTTTTCAAAAACAGGAATTGTCAATAGTATGATTATCATCCAGATACCTAGAAGTACTAATGAAACATTTCACATCATCATTTTTTCTTTTTTTTTTTTTTGCTTTTGAAGATTTTGGATAAATTCCTTTTCATACGTGTATAAAAAGAAATCTGCAACAAGAGGCACACAATTAGTATCCATATGAACCCCTACAACCTGCTTGTAGAGTTTCTCACCAAATCTTACATAAATGTTGTCCAAAAGGAAGGACAAGGCATTACACAGGTCACCACATGTCCATGAATTCTATGATTTGTAATCTGTGGCGGAAAGAAACCTTTCGATTCAGATGTACAAATATCAGTTTTCCCTCTCGATCAAAACACCTGTGTACGGGAACACATTATGTTAGGCTATTTTGATACCCCTATTTTATAGTAAAGTACCCCCTTTTGTGATGATCTGCCTGTATAATTTACCTGAGTTCCGATTCAACAGATTTTTCGTATATATCTCTCGATAAGGATTTAAATGGTCGTCACGGTACTATATTTAGATTGTCAGGTGATCCGTAGAGTATATAAAGCGCGACATTGAGCTTGTTAGACGGGGATCGAGCTACCTATATTGCCGAAGGCAATCAGCTCTCCCTCTCTTCCTCTCTCTCTCTAGCCATGGCTTAGGTTTGGTTCTAATAACTATGGGCGGGGGGAGATATTCGGACTTAGGCTAAATATTCCCTCTATTTATGTACGTTTTCTGTTGTATTTGTTAGCTTTATGTTGTTTTATTAAAGTATCTAAATGTTATCCATTTTCCTAATCTTCTTTCATGTTAGTCTGTCATGTAAGTTGTTGGCTACAATATAGAAATCTTTCGGACCTGAAGACAGGCGCCCGCCCCTACCGGGTCCTGTTACAAAATTGGCGAGCTTGCCAGGATTTCTGTCACTTGTGGCCCTCATTCGGACAGATTTTCGTGATGGAAGTTTGGGTTTTCTTCAATATGTAGTACATGTACATCTTTTTCTTTAGATACCTTTAGATTAACGCACGATTTAGTGAGTGTGAACCGAAGTATTTACCTGCGTAAGAAAATCACTCAAGCGTGTTCGATACACCTGTAGAAAGTTGATTACGTACTCACTATACAGGTAGACTGTCAGATAATCACTAAAGCGTAGTTGTAATCTGTGATCATGTAATCGTTTAGTCGAGAAAGGAATCTCGAACACTCTCGTAAAGAAGATTTGGTTAACTTTTCTATTTTAATTTTAGTTTGTATTTTCTTTAAAACATGGATTATGTTAACGTTGTTAACTTTAAAATGTTGACTGCCTAGTTCTTAGTTTACATGTGAAGTTTGAATCTTCGTTGGCATATTGGAGTAAGATTTTTATGTTCAGACATTGGGGTTCTGTAGTGGATAAATCTTTGTATATGCATAGTCAAACTATTTATGGATGCTCATGGGTATGGATGGCCGAGTCTACAATGATTTTTGAAGAATCTTTCTTTTACATTAAATTGTTTATTGAAAACGAATCTTTCAACTTTACGCGTGTTGTGATTAAAGTGAATTTTACATCAAGTTTGGTTAAAAAAAATCCTTTTCGTCATATTTTTTATTCTCATTTGGTAGATACATTTAGTTTCAATTAGTGCAATATGTATGTAATGTTTTCTACGTTTGTATTGTCCGGTATTACAGCTACATAGAGGCGTTAACCTCTTACTGTAATACCATGTATTGTGTGTTTGTTGCCATATACGATTGTGATGCTTGGATGATATCAGCCTGAGACGATGATGTCACCGATACCGGAGATGATGATATAACTGGTACAACTGAGATGACGTACATGTCTCAATACGCAGTGTGATTGCACTGGAACCAAGAATACAGATTTTGAAGAAATATAAGTACTTTTGTTATTCTGTCATTGAAAATAACGACGTTGAATTCTGATTTTTGAAGTTTCTGTTTCATTTTGGTTTGACAGTTTCACAGTATTTCGCCACGTGTTCCCGTGGAGTCCCGTCGTCAGTCAGTCAGAGTGAATGCGCTGGTACTTGTAAGGCTGTTGATTGGTCAAGTACCATGCCGAGTGTCCGTCTGGTGACATAATGATCACCACACAATTTCCTATAGTTGTATACTCTGTTCCTTGTAAAAGTCGTTCCCTCTTTTGACTATGTCCGAAAAAAGTACCATTGATGAAGATTATCTATCCAAAACACGTGTCTATTAAGTGAGGGTTATTCTACTGGGGTTATTCTTCTGTCTCCGAGGGCATAGCCTGAGGAGCAGTTGAATAACCCACTTGTTGCACGGCAATTGTTAGGTCATCAAACAATAATTGGATAATTCTTCATTGTTGCACGATCTACGTTGTAGACGGTAATTCACATCTTTCCAGACGGTGCAATAATTATCATTGTGTAGCAAAATAATTGGATTAATGATTGATGCAATGATTGAATGATTGACGGAGTCGTGGACTTACTACCATGAGTAGTTTTCTTTAGCTGGCAATGAAGAATTATCCAAACATTGGTGATACTTGTTTGATGGCCTAACAATTGCCGTGCAACAAATGGGTTATTCCTACGCCCTCGGAGACAGTAGAATAATCCATAATTGCTACCCAGAGAACACTACTCATGCTAGTCAACCAACGAGTCCGTTAATCATTCAATCATTAATCGAATCATTGTTACACAATGAAAGTTAATGCACCGTCTGGAAAGGTGTTAATTACGGGTACCTGTAAAGTGCGAAACGAAACAAAAACGAAATGAAACGAAACGAAACAAATCGAAACGAAACGAAACAAATCGAAACGAAACGAAACAAATCGAAACGAAACGAAACAAATCGAAACGAAACGAAACAGATCGAAACGAAACGAAACATAACATAAAACTTAAAGAAAATGAGAAAAAGAAGAAAATCGCCGAAAACGAATATTTCAAAACAAGATCTTATTGAAGGGTCAGGGGGTACCACTCCTCCTGCCGCTTCCCCCTCCCCGTGGGCGGAGGGGGTCTTGGGCGGTCAAGACAAATGTTTAAACTTTAAAGTGTAAATTGGTGCAATAGTGAAGTTATTTGGGTTATTTCCTTTTTTAAACCTTGAAAAAAGAAATGGACCTGTTTAGATGAAAAACTAAGGTGAGCGAAACGAGTCTGAAGTATTTAAAAAAAATTGGAAATCGCGGCGAGCGAAGCGATCGGAAAAAAAAAATTAAGGTATATATAGATGAATTTCGTGGTAATTTTTAATATTGAGATTATGTACATGAACGCATAGGAGCAAGATTATTTATATTAAAAGTAATATCCTAATTTTTTTTTTGGTTACTGTTACCCCCCCAATCATCTGTCCCTCCTCTCGCCCCCTTCTTCCCTCCTCCCGCACCCTTTCTCTCCCCTCCCTTTGTCCCTGTCCACCCCCTTATTATTGCCTTCAACCGTTAGTTCTTGAAGCTGGAGGGTTTTTTAAAGAATCAAAGTTGACGATTAGAACATAATATATACGGTATATAGCACAATTGCATTTTAAAGGAGAGTGAATGGGATGAATAACCTCGTCATAGACGGAAAAATATTATTTAGCAGGGAGGAGTCTAGCGCAGAGGAAACGGAACTGTTCTGTTATGTGTATTTGAAAATTTTATCAGAAAAATGAGAACAATTAAAAACTGGGGGGGGGGGGGCACATTTCGTTTGAAAAAGGATAAGATTTTTTTTCCTGAAATGTGCCCCCACCCCGTTTTATGATCTCATTACGGTGTCATAGCGTGGTTTTCTAACTCCTCCCTTTTATTCCTCTTAAATACATGAATGGCAATTGACATTTACTTTTTTTAATTGTCATTTTGACTCTTTCAAGAAACCCTCTCAGCACTAGTTACAAATGTAGAACTCTTGGATTAAGGCAATATTAAATGCTGATCTTGTCTTGAAATATTCGTTTTCGGCGATTTTTCCTCTTTTTCTCATTTTCTTTAAGTTTTATGTTTTGCTTCGTTTCGTTTCGATCTGTTTCGTTTCGTTTCGATCTGTTTCGTTTTGTTTTGTTTCGTTTCGTTTCGATCTGTTTCGTTTCGTTTCGATTTGTTTCGTTTCGTTTCGTTTCGTTTCGTTTCGCACTTTACAGGGACCCGTTAATTACCGTCTACAACGTAGAGCGTGCAACAATTCATGATTACTTAGGCGTTCTTCCCTCGTGCAAACATGGCATAGCTCTACCATAATTTTTTTTCGCTCTTTTGTCTCGCTTTGTATCGCACTATGTATATGTTGTACTTTGAGTACCGATGGTAGCTTTAGATTTGCTTTGTTTCTTGTTTGTTAGTCCGTTCGGTGTACATGACAAAATCAACAAAATGAAAAAATAAAATATAGCATCTTTTTGTATTTGTTACGGTGGCATACTTCTGCCTCCTACCTTCGAGATCGATATATGTCGACATGCGACTTATGTCAACATGTGACTTATTTATGTCTACATGCAATTCATCTATATCATCACACAACTTATTTATGTCACCGTGCAATTTATTATTTTCAACATGCAACATAATTATCTAGATATTTAAGTAAAACCGGTAACCATAAATATAAATCCATTGTCGTAAATACGCCAAAACTTACTTTGTAAAAGAGAAATCTAAGTCAGAAACAAAGTATACAGAATCAGATATCATTAAGATGTTCCTGATCGATAACATTTTTGTAGTCTTTTGGTGTAAGGTCTTCCAACATCTTGTCGGCATTCCAATGGGAACCAATTGTGTCCGCTCCTTGCTGACATATTTTCATACTAACGAAGCTGAATTTATTCATTCCTTGATCTCTGAGAGCAAAATAATAGCCCCCAACTTCAATTTCACGTACATCAGTAATCCAAAATTTGCATTACCTTGGCGCAATCTATTCCATTGAACTTGAAATTATAGAAACGACAGAGACCGTTAATTCAGCGTCCTATGTAGAAATCATGTTGTCTTTTGACGCCCATGGTAACGTGACGACTTCAATTTCATTATCACACAATTTTCCTTTTCTGAGTATCAACATCCCGTCACCAGCACATGGCGTTTTCATTTCTTAATTGATACGTTATGTTCGGGTAAGCTCCATGTACTCAGATTTTTTTCTAAAAGCTAGACGGCTTTACATTTGTGACCGACTTACATCGTCACTGAGGAAGTTCTATGGTCGATATGGGGAAATGGTAGTACACTATGACGTCCCTTTGTCCAGAGTCTAAATGATATTCTGACGTAGACCTTTCGTGCCATGACATACCAATTTATACGTTTTCCTTCATTTGTGGGAGTTACCGATTGTGACCTTTCTATCGAATTGAGGTGGCGGGTATTGCATGCAAGCAGGAGATGCTCATTCTTCCTATGCAACTGATCACTCCTTCGTATAGGGAGTTCACTTCTCTTCATATGGTAGATTTTTTTTTAAATTTCTATTCCTTCGTCTTAGTTCTGGTTTTATCCTGGTTTTGTATGCCCTTGGTTAGATGATTTTTCGATTAAGGATTTGTCATCTTGCATGTCAACATATGTATATCTTGTACGTTGACATAAATAAGTCGCATGCTGACATAAATAAGTCACATGTTGACATAATATATAGAAAATATCTTGCATGTATGTAGGAGGCATAAGTACGAGGCTGATTGATATGTTGTATGCCTCGTATTGAAGGAGATATGCAGGGATGTTCTTTATAAGTCCTGCTATTCTCTGACTATATAAGGACATGTACCCAAGGACTGGCCTCATTTCATCAATTTAAATCGACGTGGTAACACTCTAATTTAAAGTAAACAATACCAGTTGCTTCGGCAAAATGGAAATATCCGTGAAAGGGAAGTGATCCAATATATGCATTATAAAGATTTAACACCTAAGGATATCCATAATGATATGGTAACAACACCCCTTCATATGCTACAGTGAATATGTGGTTGACTGAATACAAGCGCGGCAAAAAGAGCCTTGATGATGACCCCGTCCTGGAAGGCCTGTCATAGTTGCAACTCCAGAAATGATAAATAAAGTCCATGATATTGTTATGACTGGCAGACGAGTTACAGATAGATATATAGCCAGTACAGTTAGCGTTTCACAGGAAAGAGCACATTCCATTCTGACTGAAGATCTTGAAATGAGAAAGTTTTCAGTCCGTTTGCTACCAAGACTTCTGACAGTTTTCAAGTGTACACTTGAAAATGGAAGGCGAGGTCCAAAATCTAAAACATCAAGTAACAGAAATTAACTCCCGGGTGGATGAAATAGAAAAAAGAGTAAGAATGACGGAAGATGACGTAACAAAAATGAACGAAATAGCTCTTAAAGGGGTCGCAGAGACTATCACCAGGGAAAAAAATGACCGTTTGAAAATTGATATTTGGGGAAGAAAATGGAACCTTGTCATTTGCGGTATAGAAGGAAGGGCTAACGAATCCGGCAGAGAGACGCTTGCTAAAGTAGTTGGCTTTTTGCGTAAAACTTTGAAAGTTCCAGAGGACATTTTGGCGTCTATGCTTTTTGCTGCTTGTCATCGCCTTCCAGGAGGACCGGAAACGAAGAAAAACATTATTGTGCGCTTTGTGAATTTGCTTGACCGCGATGATGTATTGAACCTGGCTATGAAGCTCCCCCCACGCTCAGGATATAGTGTCCTCCAGGATCTTCCCCCAGAAATCGCTCAGATCCGCCACACGCTTTTACAGCGACGTAAAGAAATGTCACCGGAGGAGAGAAGGAATTTCAAAATTGTTTCTTTGAGAGAATATCCATTTATTGCTTTGAAACCGAAAACAAAATAATTTTTTAAATCGAACACTCCCTTTTTCAGTAATGAATAACAAAATAAAAGTTCATACCTCTTTTTGTAAAAATTTGTTAGGCGTTAGCAGAAACACGAGTCACAATTTAGTGTACTACGAACTCGGTAGGCTCCCGTTGCAAGAACGCAGAAAATTGAGAATTTTTAAATACTGGCTAAAATTGAGAAAAAGTGATAATTGTATTCTAATGAAATGCTATGACGAAATGATTGCAAATAATGATAGTTGGGTAATGAAGATAAAACAAGAACTTAACAATTTAGGATTAGGCTTTATCTGGGAAGCTGAAAACATTAGAGAAATAAATTATTACCGTGTTATTGAAAAACGATTATTGGATGTATATAGTCAATCACTAGCAGATGATATACGAAATTCAAGTAAAGGAAGACTTTATCAACATCTCGTAGATATCTTTACTTTACAATATTACCTTACAAAACCATTAAGTCATATATGTAAGAAGAATATAGCACGTTTGAGACTGTCATTTCATAATCTGAACATTGAAAGGGGGAGATACAGAAATGAAAACAGAAATACCAGGTTATGTACATTGTGCAGTCTCCAAGACATTGAAGATGAATTCCATTTTGTAATAAAATGCCCATTATATGATCAACTACGTAGAAAATATGTAAAATCTTATTACTATAGAAAGCCGAGTGTTTTTAAATTGGTACAATTATTGAGTGTCCAGAATATTCGGGAATTGTGTAATTTAGGAATTTTTTAAGGTTTGCTGGTAGATTAAGATCCGAAACAATGGGGTAGCTTAGCGGTCTACTCTCCTTGTATCTATGAATTACATCGAATAGAAGGGGGAGGGGTGGTATGCCTTATTGTGTTGTTATTTCCTTGTGTATGCCTCGAATTCATTCATTCAAATAAAAAAAAGTTTATAAATACGTATATTATCATGCACTTGGGGTAGCTTAGTTGTTTGTGCTCTATATATTATTATGCACTTGTATAAGTTATGTCTTTTTCATGAATCTCTTGTACTTTTTTTTTTTTTGGTAATGAAACAATGTTTGATTATGTCATGTATAGTATAACCGTCATAATATGTGTGTTGTATCTATAAGCTGTATGGCTTTTGAATAAATTGAATTGAATTGAATTGAAATGTAGATACCATAGGACGGTAATCTAGGAACATCACCGTCAAGCCGGGGGAAATTTACTACGTTGAATCCAAAATCATCCCTTTAGTCATACACACTTGTATAAATCTCTCCATTAACAATTTTAATATTTAGGTCTAAAAATGGTGTTTCTGTGTTTGTAGCGTTTGCCATGTTTAGAATCAATTCTTGTGGATAAATAACATTTTTATAGTTTTCAAAAACAGGATTGTCAATAGTAAGATTATCATCCAGATACCTAGAAGTACTAATGAAACATTTCACATCATCATTTTTTCTTTTTTTTTTGCTTTTGAGCCTTGATGATGACCCGTCCTGGAAGGCCTGTCATAGTTGCAACTCCAGAAATGATAAATAAAGTCCATGATATTGTTATGACTGGCAGACGAGTTACAGAAAGATATATAGCCAGTACAGTTAGCGTTTCACAGGAAAGAGCACATTCCATTCTGACTGAAGATCTTGAAATGAGAAAGTTTTCAGTCCGTTTGCTACCAAGACTTCTGACAGTTTTCAAGTGTACACTTGAAAATGGAAGGCGAGGTCCAAAATCTAAAACATCAAGTAATTGAAATTAACTCCCGGGTGGATGAAATAGAAAAAAGAGTAAGAATGACGGAAGATGACGTAACAAAAATGAACGAAATAGCTCTTAAAGGGGTCGCAGAGACTATCACCAGGGAAAAAAAATGACCGTTTGAAAATTGATATTTGGGGAAGAAAATGGAACCTTGTCATTTGCGGTATAGAAGGAAGGGCTAACGAATCCGGCAGAGAGACGCTTGCTAAAGTAGTTGGCTTTTTGCGTAAAACTTTGAAAGTTCCAGAGGACATTTTGGCGTCTATGCTTTTTGCTGCTTGTCATCGCCTTCCAGGAGGACCGGAAACGAAGAAAAACATTATTGTGCGCTTTGTGAATTTGCTTGACCGCGATGATGTATTGAACCTGGCTATGAAGCTCCCCCCACGCTCAGGATATAGTGTCCTCCAGGATCTTCCCCCAGAAATCGCTCAGATCCGCCACACGCTTTTACAGCGACGTAAAGAAATGTCACCGGAGGAGAGAAGGAATTTCAAAATTGTTTCTTTGAGAGAATATCCATTTATTGCTTTGAAACCGAAAACAAAATAATTTTTTAAATCGAACACTCCCTTTTTCAGTAATGAATAACATTCCATACAGGATCTATAGTATTATTGTTTACTCATGTGTAAACCCCGTTTGAGTCGAACACTCCATTTTACATATGAATAACATTCCATAGTTACTTCGTAGTATTTACGTTCACTCAAGCGTAGTATTAACAATGATATATACCTCACCTGTTTCAGGTCACGTGTTCTATCAGGTATACATGTATTAGTTTATTACAGTTTGTGTGTTGACGTTCAGACTTTGACTTCTACATAAATGTAGTTTGTTTTATATTTGAAAAGTTACATGTTTTGTTTCTGCAGGTAAACAACCTTTTATGTTTATTGTTTTGCATTTTTACTTGTATTTCTCTGTTCTTATGGTAAAGGGTATTCATGAGTTATGTTACTTATTCATCAAAACTTGCAATCTTGCATTTTTGCGTTAAGTAAAGCCGGGATCGGTGGGATGTCAGGTTTACTGTCGCAATCGCCCACAGAGGACGACTCGACCTTTAATCTTTTTATCCTCCATCACGCAATCGTCGTCCTCTGATGAGAGATTGTATCCTTTCCTTTTAAGTTAAAAAATCTCGAGATGATTTTTTCTTTAATAAACATCTATAAATAAGACATATACTTTAAAAAATGAATAAATTAAAAATTCAAGATAAGAGAATAAAAATAAATTAATTAAATTTTAAATAAATATAAATAGATATGTATTATATATGCACTTAAAATAAAAATAACATACTGCTAAACTCATTTTGGCATGGAGCTTATAACCAATACTATTAAGAGTATTATCCATGTGCGATCACCCTTTTTCGTTTCTTTGGGGTGGGCTGTCTGGGTTATTTTTCAGAATAATACAGGAAATCTTCGAACATTTACTTGAAGTACATACACAATTTCTTTCTTCTCGTTTGTTTTACCAAATAGAAATCTATGTTAATGAAGTAATTGGAAATGGCTGAAATAAAAATAGGTTGCCTTAACTGTCGTGGTCTTTCTTCCGATAAAATTAAAAGACGTGATATCTTTTTGTACTGTAGACAAAATTTTGATATCATTTTTCTCATTGACACTCATAGTACAAAAAAAGTCGAGAGTAGTTGGTGTGCCGAGTGGGGTTATAAAATAAAATTTAGTTTTTTCGAAAGCAACGCAAGAGGAGTCGCTATTCTGTTCAGAAATACGTTTAATTTAAAAATATTTAATGAAATAAATGATCCGAACGGTAACTTTCTATTATTAGATTGTAACATATCTGAGCAAAGGATAACTCTTCCTGCTCTTTACGGTCCAAACAGAGACGAGCCCGATTTTTTCAATAAATTGTCAGATCAAATCGACAAATTGGGAAATACCTCCATCGTTATGGGCGGGGATTGGAACGTTCCTTTGAATTATAATATAGACACTAAGAATTATAAAAAGAATAACAATATCAAGGCAAATGAAAGGATACGAAATATGATGGAATATCATGACTTAGTCGATATATATATATATCATAATCCAAATAAAAGGCGATATTCGTGGCATGAACCGCACAATAAACAAGCCAGATTAGATTATTTTCTTATTAGTTCAGATCTTCTACCATTCAATATTAATAATGATATAGGAATAGCTTATAAATCTGATCATTCTCCTGTGTCCATCAAAATGAAATTTATCAATCAGGTTAGGGGAAAAGGGACATGGAAGTTTAATAATAGCCTACTTAATGATATTGAATATGTTAAACTAATTAAGGACTGTATTCATGAAACGACCATTGACTATACGAACGAAAACGGAGACTTGACGATTAACGACCAACTTTTTTGGGAAACACTAAAATTGATGATTCGGGGTAAGACGATTTCGTATGCTTCACATAAAAAGAAATCCAGGGATAACACTGAATCAGATTTAAATGCATCCATAAAAGAACTGTATAATTTACCTTTAACCGATGATATTATAAAATTAAAATACAGGAAAAAGAGGATCAATTAAAAGCACTTCGGGAGGAAAAAGTAAAAGGTATTATTCTTAGAGCTAAAGCTAGATGGAAGGTCGAAGGCCAGAAGAGTACAAGGTATTTTTGCAACTTAGAAAAACGACATTATACCGAAAAAAGTATGGAAAAACTAATTACAGATACGGGAGTAGAAAAAACAGAAATAAAGGAGATCCTTCACGAACAAAAGCTTTTCTATGAAAAATTATATCAATCTCAAAGACTAAATATGAATGACAACGATATTAATGTATTTCTTGATGACGAAAACCCTTTTCTACAAAAATTAACAGATACCGAAAGAAACTCATTAGAAGGTCTTATCAATGAAAACGAACTGCTCTCCAGTTTAAAATCTCTCAAGAATTTAAAGTCTCCCGGTCTTGACGGTTTTACAACCGAGTTCTACAAATTCTTTTGGTCCGACATTAAACATTTTCTATTAAAATCCATCAATAAGGCATATGAAATGGGCGAATTATCCATATCTCAAAAACAAGGAATGATAACCTGTCTGCCTAAAGAAGGAAAACAAAAGGAATGTATCAAAAACTGGAGGCCAATATCCCTGTTAAATGTTGATTACAAATTAGCTGCTTCATGCATTTCAAAAAGATTTCAAACAATTATGCCTAAATTAATTAGTAATACACAGTCAGGTTTTATGAAGGGAAGGGATATAAGTGAAAGCACAAGACTTATTCAAGATTTGATAGAGTTCACCGACAGAAAACACATACCGGCATTACTGATTTTATTAGATTATGAAAAAGCATTCGATTCAGTTCATAGAGAATTTATTAAACGTACCTTACAGTTCTTTGGATTTGGGGAATCAATTTTAAAATGGATCTCTTTATTTTATACTAATATAAACAGTTGTGTGATAAATAATGGACATTGCTCGGAATTCTTCAAAATAGAAAGGGGGGTCAGACAAGGTGATCCGATGTCATCTCATATCTTCCTTCTGGTCGTCGAACTTTTAGCAGCAGCAGTTAAATTTAATCCGAATAGCAAAGGTATAAAGATCGACAACTCCGAATTTACTATTATTCAGTACGCTGATGACACGACTTTGACCTTGAGCGATGACCCTAAAAGTCTCAACTCGGCACTCCAGCTTATCGACATTTTCTCAAAATTTTCTGGTCTAAATGTTAATTATTTTAAAACAGAAGCCGTCTGGATTGGGGCGAGAA
The DNA here is from genome assembly GCA_033119305.1 of Pinctada imbricata. Taxonomy (NCBI): domain Eukaryota; kingdom Metazoa; phylum Mollusca; class Bivalvia; order Pterioida; family Pteriidae; genus Pinctada; species Pinctada imbricata. The sequence continues at coordinate 9,289,763 of VSWD01000008.1, forward strand.
GGGGTTGCAGGGATGAAATTAATACAAGTAATAAACTTAAATGGAATTTCAACGGAAACTTTAAATTAGTTTAAAAATATTTATTGTCAGAAAGGCAACATATTATATAATTACAATCATAGTAATGTAGGATTGGAAAAGAAGCATTATGCTTATATAAATTCCTCTCCTGTTTTTATCAACATTAGCAATACTTGGTGAGGAAAGCAGTAATTGATGCGTGACAAATGAAGTGGCGAACAGAGAATAAATATAAGGTCTAAATCAGAAGGGAGAAAAGAGAGAAGATACAATAAACAAATCAAGGATATTGAAAGTTGTATACATCAGGAAGAAAGAAAAAAAGAAAGGAGATTTAAACAAGTGTTAACTAAATACTAAACAATATACTATAAATACTATCTACTAAATACTATGTGGCGATCCGTGTTTTTATCTTATTCTAGTGTAGGATATGCAAGATTCAAGTTAAAACATAATCTTAAGGTTCCTCAAATAAATCTTTTTGTTTTCAGTATAAATTTTTGCACGTTGATGAATAAATGTTTGTTGAATTCATATGTTTTAGTTTCATCTCCAAATAGTAAAGTTGTGCAGTCAGGTACATAGTGTAGTGTGTGGAAAAATTCAGTTCGTTCAGAGAGAAATTTAGGGCATTCTAATAGAAAATGGAAGCTAGATTCAACTTTTCCGCAGGAACAAAATGGATCTGTTTCGATATTACGTAAAAATAAATGTTGCTTTAGAGAGCTACAGCGCATTCGCAGACGTGCATGTAATAGAGGTTTAGCCGTTAAGACGTATCGCATCTAAATGAGTATACACTTACGTATCTGTGTGTAAAAATCAAACAACAATGGAGCAACATTTCCGGACAATAAAAATAGTGAAGAATGTTGATATTAACTCCACATATGATATGTAACAAACCACACCGCACTCCAAAATATTTTTATACAAAAGAGATAAATAATAGAACTCTTTATAAAGTTAATTGATATGACCACAGAGCGTGAAACCTATTCACATGTGTCACTGTGTAAAATATGGGAGTGTTCGATGTGTTAAAAGAAACCCCTGACAGATAAATTGAATTAGAATATTTTTTACCATCGAGACAACTTTTTGTGTAAGTTTCTTCATTATCAGCGAGATGCATGAAACTTTAAATTGTTTCCCATAGCGCCACCTACAAAACATTCAAATTTAGCATTTTTTCCTCTACAAATTGCCCGATTTTGCTGTAGTTTTAATTATATTTCTTCGAATTAACAGAAATATTTCCTATTTCAATAGTATTTTATGTAATTCATGGGGTACTCAGAGGCAGAGCCAGAATATTTTTGGAGGGCATGTTTAAAGAAAGATTTTAACTGTCCGGGGCACGGACACTTTATGATAGATGATTTGCGAGATCAGAAAGGCCAAGTGGGGGTTATGGAAAGATGCTACCCCCTCCCATTGAAGGGAGTTAGAGGGTTCCCCCGATAAAATAAAAAAAATGTGACGCAATTTGAAGGCATTTGAGCTGAATTTAAATGGAAACCATATGGTTCGGTGTAAGGCACGGTCCATTTGATATTATGGCGGGGGGGGGGGGGGCCTTGGGTTTTGGGGTCGGAGCAAGATTATTTTTTTCGCCCAGGACCAGAGCAAAAGTATTTTTTTTCTTGCAAAGTAGGAGCAAGAAAATATTTTCTAACATTTATAGTAATTTTCAATATTATATTAAGATTGTTTGTGGTTTTTTTTTCAATAGAAATTCTAAATTTCTTACTTAAAACTCTAAAGTATTAATTTGTTTTTATGCAAAAATTTAATTCACTTCGAAATAAAAGAATATACAATATAATCCTCATTAAACAAAATTTATATAAGGTACAAGTAAGTGGGTCTGAGTGGATGGTCTTTTAGGCAAATGTTCAAATCTAGAATTGTAAATTGGTGAAAAAATGGAGTTCTCCTTCAAAGCGTGTATATAAAATGATGCTACATGCATCTATCAATAGTAATATATTGTATTGATAAGAAGCCCTTTTTTCATTAATGTGCATTCTTTTGATATTTTCAAATATGAACTTCACCATCACAGATATATGTTTTTGATAGAGCCGAATTTTTTTGTGTACGTAATTGAAAACTGCGGCGAGTATTTTAAGCAAAATTTTATTGTAATTCTTCAAATTCAGATTACATGTAAGAGCAAGATTATTTTTTTCTAACTTACCATAAGGAAATTAATTTTTTTTCATCAAAATTTAGAGTCCCCCCCCTCCCCCCAATTTTGCGAAAACGATGTGGACGTTTTTGCATACACAAATTATATTGGAAAAAAGGAGCTATAAAAAGTTTTATTTGAAAATATGCTGTAACGACCAAAACATTGCCGAATTTGTAAAATTACACCTCTATTGTGAAAACGCAACACATTGCAGTTGGCGCTAGTGGAATGAATTAGAGCTGCGCACCCCAAATTAAAAATTACGCCTGAAAATTTAAATTTTTAGAAATGAGAATGTAAACTTTCACATGAAACGAAAAATTTTGCATTATAAAATTTTGTAAGAATAATTTATTTTCAGGGACACCGTAAATAAACCATCCCTACCCCTCCCGAATCAAAAGTGTTCGTACCCCAATGAAATTTAATTTTAATAGCCTGAAATGTTTGATAATTTTAAAGCCGGTTTGTTTTGTTAGTTTGCTTTTGTTTTATTTTGTTTTGGGGGGGGGGGGGGGGTTGTTGTTTGTTTGTTTTGTTTTTTTTTTTTTGGGGGGGGGGGGGGCGGGGTTGGTTTGGATTATTATTTTCTTATCATTTTGACCGGAGCTGTTTATATTCTTATATTCTGGTTCGGACTTATTTTCGTTACTCTTATTAGCGCCGAAACTTTTTTCTCTCCTTTTTTTCGCAAACTTCCTGCCTGTAATCCTCTTTCCTGCTTCTTCAAAATCAAATGTTTTTACTGAATATAAGGAAATAAAAATTCTGTGGAGTCAGAAATGCATGTTTAGAGGAATTCAGTAAATTACGATATAGATCTGTCAGACTGTTGGCATTTTTTCATCAGTATTTAGAGCAAAATTATATAAAAGGTAAATTCAAGCCTTCCTAAAAAATATCAGATTGATAGATTTATTGTCAAATTATAGATAAATTTTGATTTTCGTTCTTGTGTATAGAGATCGTCCTCTCTTTTTTAAAAAAATAAAATTTGTCGATCAAAGACTGTTTTGATTGACTACGATTCAGGAGATAACAATGTGATGCGCTTCAGTAATCTTTCGTTAATCGAACACTCGCATGGATGGTTACGCTCTGTAAACATGTCGTCTAACCATCATATATATATATGTCACACTTTGCATGAGTTTTTTTCCCGCGCCGTATCCAGTGGACATGTTTGTATTGTTTATTCGTCAAAAGCACATACAGCTTATAGACAAAGTATAATATAAATATACAATAATGCAATGGTCAAAGTAGAAAGAAAGTGAACTTAATTAAATAATTGATTTTCTAATATCAAAAGCATTCTTAATAAATTTGCCCAAGTTACATAGTTCTTTTACATATCATCATATACGTATCGTTTTCAATATGGAAAAGAAATATATGTTGCATTCATTTTGTCATAATTGCGTTCGTTCGTTAATATACAGTTTATAGCTTGACTGAGGAAAGAGAAACAGGTCGATAATAAACGACTTTAAAGTTTTAGAGTGACCATTAAAAATTGAATCTAATTGATGATAGATAGGCTTGAAGTCTTATTTCATGTTTATATTTACAACATCAGTTCTTTTAATGAATCAGAGATCATTTAAAAGTTAAAAAAAAAACAAAAAAAAAAAACAATTTATTGGGATGTGCGCCGTCAACTACACGAGTGACCCCCCCCCCCTCCTCGATGGTAAGTAAGAAGTAAGTTTCTTGAATATCTAAATATATATATATATATATACCCTTTTTTAAAACCAAATTAAGAAAACAATCATATTACTGTTTGATAGTTTGATATTCAAATAGCAATTTTCTCTATGGGCATAGATTCAAGAGTAAGTACGGTCATATACCCCCCCCCCCCCCACCCCCCCCCCCCCGAACCGCCTATCATGGTTCTACCTTGCGACCGCTGAAGGTCTAGGCAGTCCCCAGGACCCTCACTTCTTTTTCTTGTTTTTCTTTTGCAAGTAAACCCCTTCCCATACGAAAAATTCGAGAAAATATGTCTGGTGAGAGAGAGAAAGACTATAGTCTAGTTTGTAAACTGAAACTGTTGGGGTTTTACTTACATATTGACCATTCCGATTACAAATGTATTAAACTTGAACAGACTTCAAGCTCTTTGATAATAATGATTAATTTTACATATACATGTAGTTACGATTATGTATATTTCTTTTAAAGATTAGAGTTCCTCAGCATTCTTTATAATTTATTGTCCGGAAATTTCGCTCCATTTTCGTTTGATTTTTACACACAGATACGTAAGTGTATACTCATTTTGATGCGATACGTCTTAACGGCTAAACCTCTAATACTTGACCGCGGCGAGTTCCGTCTAAATAGTACTTTGGGATTTTATTGTTGGAAGGTCTGTAGTGTTTATCTAAGGATGATTTAAAAGAATTGATTGAAGGAGAATTCTTAATATGGTATGGAAGGCTATTCCAGAGGCGGATGCAGGAGGGAAAGAAACTGTTAAGATGATTTGAGGTTCTACAATACTGAGACGGTAAGTTCTGCGAATTTCTTGTGCTATAGTTATGAACTGTTTCGAAATTTTGGGGGAGTAATTCGGTAAGGTATTCGGGGGTCAGATTATTTATGATTTTAAAGAATTGAACTATCTTATGTTTTTCTCGTCGGACGTCTAGTTTTTCCCACCCACATTCTGAAAAAAGGGCTTCAATGCTTACTAATCTAGTGGCTCCGGTTACAATGCGTGCGGCTTCTATATTAACGTGTTCAAGTTTTGTTTTATAATATTCGGGGCAATTATCAATGATATTATTATGTCGCAGTACTCAAGAGTGGGTCGTATAAAGGTAAAATACATTATTGTTAGGGTTTTGCGGTCAAGATCATATTTTAGGCTTCTCAGTATGTTTAGTTTAGAATTTGCTTTAACTATAATTTCATCAATATGATCCCCCCACTGTAATGTCTTATTAAAAGTTAAACCTAAATGTTTATGTTTATAGACTTCATTGACAGGTGTATTGTCGAAACGAAGAGTAGGATAAGAAATCTGGTTGGTTTTACGGGAAATTAAAAGACTTTCTGTTTTTTGGGGATTGAAATTGACTAACCATTTGTTGGACCATTCGTGGATTAATGTGAGATCGGAGTTCAATACAGAAGATGCAGAGTCAGAATTATTTTGATCAATGATAATGTAGATGGAAGTGTCATCGGCAAAGAGTTTTATGGTACAGGAAATGTTTACTACGATGTCATTTATGAAAATAATGAAGAATAAAGGACCCAGGATTGAGCCTTGTGGAACGCCAGCGTTTATTTCAATTATAGAAGATTCTTTACCGTTTATTATAACTTTTTGTTTGCGATTAGATAGGTAGGATTTTATCCATGTGAAGAGATTACCTGATATTCCCAAATTTTGAATTTTGAATAATAAACCCTTGTGCCAAACACGATCGAAAGCTTTGCTAATGTCAAAAAAGATAACCCTAATTTCCTTACCCAAATCCAAAGCATTAGAAAATTCGTTGACAATATAAAGAAGCTGATTGACTGTCGAGTCACCGGATCTGAAACCTGACTGATGTCTAGATAGTAAGTTATTTTCAATGATATAATTATATAAATATTTGTACATACATTTTTCAAAGAGCTTACTTATTACGCACAAGAGTGAGATAGGGCGATAATTATTAACAATTTTGAGGTTGTCTTTCTTATGTACAGGGACAATATTTGCTATTTTCCAAGAGTTGGGGAAAGTTTTGGTTGTAAGTGAAAGATTATATAGTCTACAGAGAGGTACAGAAAGTTCATTTATTGCTTCTTTTAGTAATCTAGGACTTAGTTGATCAGGGCCTGTGGCTTTGTTTACGTCCAAAAGTTTTAGTGCATCAGAGACATCGGTTGGAGTTATTGTTACATCATTTAAAAGATGGTCGTTTCCGGGAGGGTTATTTATATCTGATGGTAATTCTTTGTCATTGTCATTAATTATAGATTGAGATGCAAAGAATGAATTTAAATGATTAGCTTTGTCAATATCATCTGTGATTATTTCATTATTGTTATTCATAAGGACATTTATTGAGCTAGATTTGGAGGATAAATTAGTTACTTTATTTGCAAGGGACCACCAATCTTTGTTTGTAAATTCATTAGATTTGATTTTTTGGCAAAGATTTTCGTGGTACTTCAGCTTAGCTGTGCGTAGGTTATCAGTTACTTTGTTCCTATATATTTTAAATTTGGTCCATAGATTTTGGTTATTAGTTTTCTTAGCTTTTCGTCTAATTCTATCTCGTTTTCTTATTAATTTTTTAATTTCATTTGTTATCCATGGTAGGTCATTTTTTCTTATATTTATAATTCTGTGAGGTATCGTTTCAGAGGCAATGGAAAGAATTGTTTCGGTAATAATTTTTGTTATTTGATCTATGCTGTCATTATTTTCAAATATTTGATTCCAATCAGTTTCTTGAATTTTAGTTCTGTATAAAGCATAATTACCTTGATTATATAACCAAATTTTCCTTCGTATTAATGAACATTTCGGTTTTTCTGCTTTGATAAGAGCGACGACTGGGCAATGATACCTTACATTAACATTTAGAAAAGGTTGCTGAACTGCACTATAAAGTATTTTCTCGGTATTATTGGTTATAATAAGGTCAATCAGTGTTGATGTGTTTTCAGTAAATGAGGTAGGTATGGAAATTAATTGTTCAAGACCGAAGTTATTGGACAGTAGTTTTATTTTAGTATCGTTTTCGCCTAGTTGGTTTTCATTGAAGTCTCCAGTGATGATGATATTTTTAGTTTTTGTATCAATTGCTTTCTCGATTGATTCTTCGATAAGGTTCCATTTATCAATATTACTATTTGGGGGTCTGTAAAAAGTGCCAATTAGATATTTTTCTGATTTTACGTTAACTTCTATCCAAATGTTTTCTAGTCCGTGAATTTCTAGGTCATTTCTTCTTTTTGAACATAAAAAATCTTTACAGAATACAAGGACTCCACCGCCTGGTCGGTCAGTTCGGTCCTTCCTATGGGGAGAGTCAAATCCATGTAATAGAATATCGTTATTAGAAGAGGTATCGTTCAACCAGCTCTCTGTGAAGCAGAGTATATCAAAATCTTTTAATTCGGAATTTACTATATCAATTTTTGGCTTAAAACTTTGTATATTAAGATGCAATAGAGAAATAAAAGAACCCAGTTTACTTGTAAAGGAACTGGTATCACTACTAGTATTACTTTTAAAACTGTGGTCAATGGAAGTAAGGGATGTGTCCAATGGAGAGGGACCCGGGTTGACTTCTATATCTCCGCAAGTAAGTAGAAGAGCAAGTGATAGGGAGAGTATCAAGAGTCTTATAGCAAATTGGATTTCATTGTTTAAATTAATGCATACAGAACATTTCATTGCGCATATCCTATTATTGAACCTTCCGACCCTGGCTCTATAGTCCGACAAGGAAATATTCATTTTTTATGTGATGGGCGTGTCACCTGTGTCGTACGAACGAGCCAGGGTAGGACAGGGATCAAGGATCGTTAAACATTTTAGAAGAGTAAACAAGAATCGCCAGATATCAAAATAATTCGCTAAGTAACGTGGTGAAACAGAACCACAACCTAGAAAAATGAACATATTTACAAAAATATATTTACACAAACAAGAAGAAATAATCATGAACGCCACAAAGTGGAAATCCTTACTATGGTGGTTAGTATAGATTGTTTGATGTAGATATATATAAGCTGCCTACACAGTTTTGACATGGAGAATCATGGATGTCTGACCTTGTGGCAGATCATGTGGTTCGCATGTCTGTTGTTCTTAATTTACCATATCATAAAGCATGAAACTATTATAAACAGCAGACAGACGGACATATAGAGTACTGTTACCAAAACATCAGAATGAACCAGTAAATTAACCACCGAACACCATAAGGCCGAATTGCGAGGCTTCCATTTTCTTGGTATTAACAGAAGCGTTTGTTTTCTTATTAACCACGATGACGTACAGACGGTAAAATCGAAATTCATTTTTTAGTGTGAGACAAAGATTTTATTTTGACTTAGTCGGACGACCAGACGGACAGTATGACAGACGGACGGACTGGCAGGTAGCTTCGCAATTCGACTAAACCTTTGCACTATATATTAACTACATTTGAGAATTAAACATGACATGCTGAAATACAATATTCTAGCTGCTACTTGCAGCACGGAAAAGGAAAAATCAAATCAAATCAAAACAAAACAGAAAAATTTAAGAAGATACTTGGTATGTACAGTGTCTTATGCTCGTAACAATGAACATCTGATATCCATATTCATATGTGACTAACCGTGTTATACAACTCAACGACAAATCTATAACTTGGTCGACTGCTACTTATCTATACTATAACAGCGACGGACAGACAGTTTTGGTGTACAAGTAGCGATCGAACAGACAGACACATGTACTTGTACACTCTGACAAGATATAATTCATACAAGTAACAAGATCCCAGTATTTCAATTACTTTGGAGAAATGAGGTAATGCTCACAAGTTTCAACCAAAAAATGAGAAGCATGACAAGACTGTTCTTCGATAGTTTGTACAATTTGACTTCGAGAGATAAACAAAGTCGGGCGGGGGATTCCACTGCAGGATTACTTCAAAAGTACTACTCAAGTTTCGAAGGGGAAAAAGATTTTTTTTTACGAAATTGAAATGTAATTATACAACAAATTACACAGTGTTATTTATGTATAAGTAAAACATGAGGAGATTTTTATATATTATGGATTGACAACAGATAAATTTCGCTCCATTTTGAGGTAGTGTAAACATAACGTGCTACGTCACTTTATACGACCTCTGCTGTAAGGTCAACTGAGTCACGTGGTACTCGGTTGAGTCAGTTAAGAGTTTCAACCACCAATCACGCAGCGACTTGAAAGTTTGTAAACATTGACACGTGCTCAGAAACGAAAACTAATCGAAGTTTATGTCTACACCACCGAGTGCACTGCTAAGCTCGATAACATCATTAAGGCAGTTAATTCTGTGTTTTTGATCGTTGTTGTCCGTAATTGTGATTTTTCCGTCCCACACGCTTGTACCTTTTGCCCGTTTTTTACGTACAATTTCACGGCAGTAGTACGCGAGTTTAGCCCTAGTTTTGGTTAGCTCCTGGTTGACAGATACATGCTCCATACCCTGTATGTGTTTGAGCTTCCTACTGTCACGGATAAGCTTGTGACGCATATCATGATTCGTGATCCTGGCGATGATTGCACGAGGCTTATTGGGAAGCTTTTTACCGACTCGATGTGACACCTGTAGATCACGCCTGTCGAGCTCAACATCAAGTTTAGAGGCGATTTCTATAAGGTCATGGAATGGCGGGTAGAATCGTGCTAACTGGGTCCGTGCATGCAGTAACAGGTCACTTACCGCTTCAACTAGCGACTTATATAGTGTACATTTTTAATTCTCCATTCACTATACATCCATTGGAAAAGTCGTTGCTCCGTGAACCACCATAAAAGGATGATAAAACCACTTTTTACATTTTTTTCCACTGGGAAAAACTACGACCGCATTCCCTCACGCATGCGCTTCTTTTCAAACTTTAAATTACTAGGTATAAAGTATAATCTTCAAAATAATGATTATTATAAAGAAAATATAACAGATAAAATATTGGCACTTAAAAAATTATTAAATGACTGGTCACTAAGAGAATTATCAATAGTAGGAAAAATTACTGTCATCAAGTCATTAGCAATTCCAATTTTAGTGCAGATTTTAACAGTACTACCTAACTTGCACGATAAGACAGCAAAAGACTTGCAGACTATCCTTTTTAAATTCGTTTGGAACGGAAAACCAGATAAAATAAAGCGAAATCAAATTATACAATCTCACGAAAACGGAGGTCTTAAAATGCCACACATACAATCTTTTGAAGGTGCCCTTAAAATGACTTGGATACGAAAATTAATAAATCCGGATTATACAGCACCGTGGAAAACCTTGATTTTATCAAAATTTGAAGAATATGGGGGAGATAAATTCTGGCTTTTAAATCCTGAAGGTCTGCAAAAACTAAAACTTAAATTTAATGCTTTCTGGCAAGATGTAATCGATTCTTGGACAAAATATCAATGTTCTTCCCATGCAACCCCTACAGAAATCTTATCTCAACCAATATGGTTAAATGACCAAATTAAAGTCGAAAACAAATTAATCATTAAAAAGTCATGGATCGAAAAGGGAATTTTTTTTATAAACGATTTAATTGATGAAAATGGCTTAATATATAATAAGGAACTTTTATCTCAAAAATTTAATATACAAATAAATTTTCTAGAGTATAACGGACTTATTGCTGCTATTCCACAGGAATGGAAAAATAATATAAAAAATCAACCTAGACTGGAAGAAATAAGTTCAAAACACTTTAAATTCCTTAAAGAAAATAAAAAAAGTTAGTAAATACTTTACATCACTTTCCATAAAAAGTTTAAAACCGCAAACAATCACCAGCATCATAAAATGAAATGAAAAATTAGAGAATGTATTGAGCGATGAATTATGGAAAAAATCAAATGACCAAATTTTTCGACTTACTAATGATACGATTCTTCAAACATTTCAATTTAAAATAAACAATCGCATCTTGTACACAAATGATAAACTTTATAAATTCAAAATCATCGAAACGGAATTATGTAATTTCTGCTGTGAAACCAGGGAAACCTTATTTCATCATTTGTGGGGATGTAATAGTGTAAAGAATATATGGCTTAAATTCAAAAACATTTTTAATGATAAATTAAACACTAACATAGCCTTACAACCAGAATTATTCATCTTTAATATATACCAGGGAAACCATTCAGATTTAATTAATTTTTCTATTCTTCTATTTAAAAGATACATATATATATGTAGATGTACAGAAATATTACCAACTTTTGAACAAGCTTTATCTTTCATGAATTATCATCGTACCATAGAATTACATTCTTGTATCTATTATACCACGGCTAAGGCAAAAAAGATAAAAGAAAAATGGCAAATTATATCTCAAGTACTTCAAATATGAACTACAGTGTATCTTTATGTTATATGTCATGATAATCAATTATTGTATTTGTTGTCATACCATGTTCGAAGTTTTTTCCACACAAAATATGAATTAAAAAAAAAAAGACTTCTGACAGTTAAACAGAAGCACACCAGGTGCACTTTATCGCGTGCTAATCTTAACCTTTTTGAGGGAGATCTTGTCAATTTTCTTCAAAGATTTGTCACTATCGATGAAACATGGGTCCATCATTTTACCCCAGAGGTCATTCGAAACAGTGGAAGCACCCTGGCTCACCCAGGACAAAGACTGTTGCTTCGGTTTTCTGGGATGCATAAGGTATTCTGCTGATAGATTATCACCAAAAAAGGACAATCAATCGCACATACATGTACTATGCTTCACTTCTGACATAGTTACGAAAAAATATTAAATTTAAGCGCCGCGGAAAACTCACTAGTTAAAGGTGTATTGTTCCATCAGGACAATGTTCCTGTTCACAAGTCTGACACTGCCATGGTTGTCATTCATGATTGTGCCTTTAATGTGATTGGACATCTGCCTTCTTCACCTGATCTTGTTCCATCAGACTTTCATCTATTCCCAAAACTGAAAGCAGCTATTTGTGGCACCCACTTTCAGTCCGATGATGACGTCATACTTGCAGTGGATGACTTTCTGAACAGTCAAGATAAGGATTTCTTTAAAATTAAACACCGGTGACAGAATTGTTATTAGTAGATATTGAAGGGGACTATGTAGACAAATAATGCAAAATGTCTGTCAGTGATAAAATTCAAATCCTTCATTCAATACGAGACTCACAACAAATCAATCAGCCCTCGTATGCCACCATAATTTGTCCATCGCTAGTTGTTTTTTTTTTTCAAGACAGAACTGAAGCCTCAACAATTGTCATTAGGCATTGACAATACAACACTGAAACACGTTATTGAACAGTGGCGGATCTAGGATTTCAGAAAGGGGGGGGGGGGCATAGTTTCAGCTCGAAGAAAATTGTTCAAAGAAAAACTGACAAGCAGAAAAAAAAAGGTCGAACGAAGACGAAAAAAAAAACCCCTCCACAACCTGAAGCTCAAGACTGGTGATTTTAATTAATAAGTTGGGGGGGGGGGATGTCATCCAAACTGCATGTTGCATTTAGAAGATAGAGTTTCTTGATACGTTTACTTAAGTTTATAGGTATACTGGCGAGCGTAGCGAGCCGGAAAAATTTAAGATTTGAAGTTTTCTTTTTTTTTTTTTGTTTTGGTTCAGTCATCCATACATGTATATATACATACATGTATATATATTATTCTAAATTGGCGAGCGGAGCGAGCCGGGAAATTTTTGGAATAGATGGTTACATTTTGTCATAAGATTACAATATCTCTCTCATTTTCCATCCTCTATTTTTGTTTGACCAATTGGGGAAGGTTGGGAACATTAGGGCATTGCAACCCCACTATCCACCTGTCTAAACTGGTTAGATCGGCCCATGAAAATGAAGCATTTGGTAATTATTCAAGTGTTAATTTAATTTTGAATTTTGTATATGTTTATGACATATGAATCCGTTCAAACACGATGACAAAGAAAGTTCAAGACAAAGTGAAGACGAAAAAATAGACAGCTAATGAAAAATTAAGTGTGGCGAGCGAAGCGAGCCGAAAATTTCCCCAAAAGTAAAGAGATTAAGCATAAAAAGAGTATTCTGAATCAATAACTTTGGGTGAAAAAGGGGGGGGGGGGCGGGCCCCCTGGGCCCCCCCCCCCTCTAAATCCGCCACTGTTGAAGATCGATCTTCGAGATCAAGGCCCAATTTGTTGATAGTTGATCCTTGATCAACAAAGATAAACATTCATTGAAAATCTAAAACAAGACAATAGAACAGTGAAACAATAATGTCCAAACAACAGAGCACTGAAACACTAATGTTCAGACAACAGAACACTATAACACTTATGTCCAGACAACAGAACACTGAAACACTTATGTCCAGAAAACAGAGCACTGAAACACTTATGTCCGTAAAACAGAGCACTGAAACACTTATGTCCAGACAACAGAACACTGAAACACTAATATCAAGACAACAGAGCACTGAAACACTAATATCAAGACAACAGAACACTGAAACACTAATATCAAGACAACAGAACACTGAAACACTTATGTCCAGACAACAGAACACTGAAACACTAATATCAAGACAACAGAACACTGAAAAACTCATGTCCAGACAACAGAGCACTGAAACACTAATATCAAGACAACAGAACACTGATAAACTAATGTCCAGACACAAGTTAAACACGAATGACAATACAAATAAGTGGATGTTCTGTGACAAGTTTCCTCAAGTATAGGTCCACGTTATGATCAGGCAGTTGAAAAACCTTAAAAATTTTTTCAGAACTTTTTTTCTCTTAAAATGTGTTAAGATCAGCGTATATATGAATGTTCTGAAGGAATTTTCCTCATACTTGGATGGTGAAGAAAGTTATAGAGGTAGCAAATTTGGTTGAAATATAACGGGAAATTTTCCCGCCATTTTTTCCCTTCATACTCCTTTATAAACTATGAGTTGAATATCTCGCTTCACCATCGCTACATTGAGAAATGAATATCATATGTTTGATTTGTACTACATATATGTCTCAAAACAGAAATAAAAAGTTTTGCAAAAAACAAAACAAAAACAAATTGATGTATCATCCCTACCTGATTCTTACGTGGACCTATATTCAAGTATGTTGACTGCACCCTCACGTACCATCCGATTCGTTGTTATCTCTCTTTTTATCAAACGTATGAATTTTAAGAATGTAAAGATATTACAAGATGAAAAAATATTTTCATTACTGAATAGCAGATAGCAATCTTAAAACAAAATAGCTAGAAGAAAATAATCTAGTAAAATTTGATTATGAATTTAAACATGCTAAAACAAAATGTTAAACAATTATAAATAACGTTTGAAATTATTCAAATCCCAATAATTATATCTAGGTATTAACAAATCTCACAAAAAAAGTTGTGCACTGATAAAATTATATCCGGCGAGTGCGGTTATAGAAAAAACGAAAAAAAGGAGGGGGGAGAGTATATATGTAAATATCATAAAAATGAGCTAATTTTCACAATTTCAAGCGATGCTTTTTACCTTTTTGTCTCCTGTCATCTGCGCATGCCTGACAATCGAAAACAATTGATGTATACATGTAACGTAATATTATTATGATATAATAGATTCAAGTATTTCCTGTCAGGATGATATGTGTATAAGTAGCAGTTGGCTTTATTTGACCATCTAGGGTTCAAGCAAATCGGCATTGATCCATCAAGGCGGACGATACACCTTTTTGGCACGAACTTCAATTTTCCTTTTACATCCGTTCAGAAATATTGCTGTTAAAGAATAACCATACAAACATCCCGTGTCTAGTCCGGTTGCATAAGGATAATCTTGAAATTGTCGGACTGCATCGTGTCCGAAATATACATGTTGTGGGCCGGGCCATAATGAGGCCCATGGTTCTCCCTTGTCTCGGACCTCTCTGCCGATGTAGCCCATACCGTCTTCCCTTGGCACAAGATTGCGCATACAGATCATGTTTGTATAATTCTGCTGTTCTATCGGTATACCGGGAACAAGTCCGGCATGAACGATGATGGCGTTTAGGGACGGAATGCTGATCGTATATGGGAGGTTTTTGTGATACTCTATATCCTCTTCTGTCAAATTTTTTATCCAATCATATTTGGCAGGAAGTTCGTAGTTTTCGTCTTCTTCTGCATTCTGCAGTTGGTTGAGGACCGCTTCCTCGTGGTTTCCCCTGACAGCAAAATGGTCCATAGTCCTTAAAAGTTCCATGGTCTCTATACTTTTTGGTCCTTTGTTCAGAAGATCGCCAACGAATATAGGCAATATGTCTCTGTCACGCTCTTCCTCTTTTGCAAGTTTAAGAAGTTCTACCAGTTCATCCTTACAACCATGAACGTCGCCAATCACCAGAATAGCCCTGTCTCCGATCAAGCTATCATCTAAGGTCATGTGACATATGGCGGGAAGGGGAAGGTGATATTTGCTAACTTGAGATGACATTTGCTGATTGGACAAGTATTTCGATGCCAATGAGAAAAGATTCGCCAGTAGAGCCGTCATTGTGCATCATTGAAGTCAAAGACCTACAAAAAGTAAACAATAAAAGATCATTCAGGATTTAGCTTCTCTCTCTTTTTAACGTAAAATCTGAAAAATATTAACTTTTTGCAAATCCCTGGGGATGTTCCTTATCTAGATCTGTAAATGTAGATCCTGTGTGCTCATTGTGCTTGGAAGAGCTTATCAGAACAAACGAAGAAACGCCCGATTTAGATAAATAAAGTAAGGGTTATTCTACTGTTTCCGAGGGCGTAGCCCGAGGAGCAGTTGAATAACCCACTTGTTGCACGGCAATTGTTAGGCTCTCAAACAATAATAACCAATGATTGAATAAATATTCACTGCTAGTTAAAGAAAACTACTCATGGTAGTCGGTCAATGACTCAGGCAATTATTCAATCATTACTTCAATCATTACTTCAGTCATTAATCTAATCATTACTACACAATGAAAACTATTGTACCGTCTGGAAAGGTGTAAATTACCGTCTACAACGTAGACTGTGCAACAACATACAGTAATCATCTATACTAAAACAATTAAACGACTGAAAAGGTATGGGGCATGTGTGGAGACCGAGAAAAAAAACCCAAAGGATTAAACGTACGTATAAAAAAAAGTCGAGGGATATCATGCAAGACGATCGCGAAAATGTAGATAGATATGGATTTGCTGCATCAAACAAAATCAAACACTTTGCTCCTATCATCATGATCACAGTAGCACTGTATCCTTTTATATATCCTTTTAATATAGCTTTATTGAATGAAACTATCGTTCAATATTCAATAGCTATATGTGTGATAATGTAAGATTGTTTATGTCATGTCTAATCTTAATAAATATAATTCTATAATATTATATAATTTACTAAAAATTACGACAAAATCAGCAGATAGAGAATAAATGAATACTTACGGAAATAGGATTAAAGCGAGACAACTCCAGCAATTCCGCTTTGGTTTCAAATGCTATTATTTGCAATTATTATCAGCAGTTGGGACTAAAACAACACATGATGATAACAAGTTGAAATTCTCAAGCAAGTCAAATGCGATGTGCTAAAATCAAAGCGTAGATCAAGATCGTAAGTACGAAAAGGTATTTTGAACCGTTATCGCTTCAAACTTTACTGTATGGTTTAGTCCGTTATTGGTTCTACATTGCAAAAAAAAAAAAAAGAAAAAGACCAGCAATATATTTTGTAAAACAGTTGATTCTTATCTAGACTAGTCTAGAACCCATCTGTTCTTTATCAACCAGGTATTATTTGTGAAGGATTTAGTACATTTAAAGCTAGGAACAATGTCTTATCGTTCAGATTATCCGCGTTTCCTCTGATCAAAATCGTTTTCTACATTGTCTACCCAGCGTTTTTTTTTCCAGTAAAAAGAAAACATCTATGATTATATTTTGAAGTAATTTGGTTAGAACGGTTAGAGTCGAAGTTCTAAATGCGGTTTTGACTACTTTATCATGCTATAATTTAAATGAAATTGATACCATCAATAGATCTCGCTTAGTTGTAAATTTTGGTATAAGTTATACGATAGTTGGTGCATGCAATCAAACTTCATAGACAAAACAATTTTTAGGCAGGCATTTTCCCATGCTAATTTTTCCCGTGACCTTGTCCATAGGCTCATTGTTAGGGGACGTAGTCGGCGCAAAGCGCCGACGAAGTCGCCATCAAGATAGACGTGTGTACATGAATAAGCAAAAAAGCATGCATTTTCCCGTTTTTTTTTTACCATAACCTTCGATTCAAAATTTGTGTGCACGGTTCATGCGGAAACGGCGAACGTTAGAGAAGACAGAAAGGTTACGAATGGAAATGCACATCACAGGCTGCCGATATTTATCTATCAAAAAATAAAAACCAACCTTTTGTTGTTTTTTATCGTACATACAGGGAAAGAAGAACAACAAACGGTCATTTTTATGCCCCCGGAATCAAAGATTCGGGGGCATATAGTTTTTGGCCTGTCCGTCTGTTTGTCTGTTTGTCTGTTTGTCCGAAAAACTTTAACATTGGACATAACTTTTGAATGGGAAGTGATAGGGCTTTCATATTTCACATGTGTATTCCTTGTGACAAGACCTTTCCATTGATACCAAAATTTTTGACCTTGTGACCTTGACCTTGACCTTTGACCTACTTTTCAAAAACTTTAACATTGGGCATAACTTTTAAATGGTAAATGATAGGGCTTTCATATTTCACATGTGTATTCCTTGTGACAAGACCTTTCCATTGATACCAAAATTTTTGACCTCGTGACCTTGACCTTGACCTTTGACCTACTTTTCAAAAAACTTTAACATTGGGCATAACTTTTGAATGGGAAGTGATAAGGCTTTCATATTTCACATGTGTATTCCTTGTGACAAGACCTTTCCATTGATACCAAAATTTTTGACCTCGTGACCTTGACCTTGACCTTTGACCTACTTTTCAAAAACTTTAACATTGGGCATAACTTTTGAATGGTAAATGATAGGGCTTTCATATTTCACATGTGTATTCCTTGTGACAAGACCTTTCCATTGATACCAAAATTTTTGACCTCGTGACCTTGACCTTGACCTTTGACTTACTTTTCAAAAAACTTTAACATTGGGCATAACTTTTGAATGGTAAGTGATAGGGCTTTCATATTTCACATGTGTATTTCTTGTGACAAGACCTTTCCATTGATACCAAAATTTTTGACCTTGTGACCTTGACCTTTGACCTACTTTTCAAAAAACTTTAACATTGGGCATAACTTTTGAATGGGAAGTGATAGGGCTTTCATATTTCACATGTGTATTCCTTGTGACAAGACCTTTCCATTGATACCAAAATTTTTGACCTCGTGACCTTGACCTTGACCTTTGACCTACTTTTCAAAAACTTTAACATTGGGCATACCTTTTGATTGGTAAGTGATAGGGCTTTCATATTTCACATGTGTATTCCTTGTGACAAGACCTTTCCATTGATACCAAAATTTTTGACCTCGTGACCTTGACCTTGACCTTTGACCTACTTTTCAAAAACTTTAACATTGGGCATAACTTTTGAATGGTAAGTGATAGGGCTTTCATATTTCACATGTGTATTCCTTGTGACAAGACCTTTCCATTGATACCAAAAAATTTGACCTCGTGACCTTGACCTTTGACCTACTTTTCAAAAACTTTAACATTGGGCATAACTTTTGAATGGTAAGTGATAGGGCTTTCATATTTCGCATGCGTATTCCTTGTGACAAGACCTTTCCATTGATACCAAAATTTTTGACCTCGTGACCTTGACCTTTGAACTTTTAACCCAGCGACCTCCCATACATGTACTTAACAGAAAATAGTGTTCATACTAACAAAGATGCCACCGGGGGCATTCGTGTTTCACAAACACAGGCTTTATTTTATTTATTTTTTAAATAGATAAACATCGGCAGCTTGTGATGTTCATTATGACATCGTTTTTTGAAACGTAAATGCGCGTGAAGTTTTGTGTACCGCATACATTAACAAGTAAAAAAAAATAGAGGGAAGACGCTTTTTAACAGAGATTTAGACACAAAATGAAATATTTCATCGTAAGATCATACTGCCGAACCGCAAGCAACATGTAACAGATCGATTTCAGTCGAAACTACTGTTAGAAACGTGTGATAATCACAACCTACCTCGACATAACATTTCACTGCCACTGGCGAAGATGAATGACAAAAGTAGATCAAACATTCAACCTAAATTTTGAATAAGTCTGATCCACTAATACCCGAATTTGCACAGTATACATCCTAAAAACTAATGGAACCCATGGGTACCCACAAGTGCTGCACACACTTTACTCAGTATCGGTGCATGCACAGCCAGTCCTTGAAGTTCGTCTGGCATGGCGCGACATTGACTACGTCACATTGACATCAAGGTCACTCACATGTAGTGTACACGTGCACTCATAATTTTGTCGTGCAACTACAAGGAGCAATGGGGAATCGCCAAAGATATAGTACATCGATGATCAAATTGACAATTTAAATTCCTTGATGGATCTTTTTTTTTCCTGTACGTATTATGAATAACAACGACGGGTTGATTTTTGTTTTTTATAGATATATAAACCTCGGCAACCTGTGGTTTCTATTATATTGTTGTACATCTCTAAAATTATCTCAAAATATTGATTGCAAACATTTTTTTGCTAGAAATGACACGTAAGTCGTCATTTATTTCAAGCTGGATGTATTGTCATTATCATTTTTCTTGAAAGGGGGGGGGGGTGTTTAGTTCGTTTTTTATCTATCATTTTTATTTATTTGTCTACTAGTATTATTTATTTATCTATAGCTACATCTCTTTATCTTCAAATATTGTTTAAAAACTTTTTTTCGGAATCATTGACATGTCAAATCGTAATTCATTTCATGCTGGATCTACTAATAACTATTATTTCATTTTCCCTTTTAAGGGGGGGGGGGGTAATTAATTCATAAGCACGATTCGGCAAAGTATTTCGTCAGCCCTTTAATCTGTTTTTGTTTTTGGTTTTTTTTGGGGGGGGGGGGGACGGGGGGTCTTGCTATGATTTGATGAGAAATCTCAAGCCAGTCATTTTATTTACCTAGAACACCCCCACCTTCCCTCTGCTACATGTAATAATGTTTCCCCACAATAATTTAATGCAAAGACCATACTGAGCTTGGAATACCAACAGATATTGCAGACAGACACTCACGGAAAAGCAACAGATACATATATATGTACCGTAACATAAGATTTTCATTAAACTTTGTGTTGTCCATGAATTGATAGGACAGCACGTTTTGGTTTTCAAGGTCAGAGCTTAATGTACATGTGTAGCCGTCCTCATTCATTCATTCATTCATTCATTCATTCATTCATTCATTCATTCATTCATTCATTCATTCATTCATTCATTCATTCACTTTCTCAATACATGAGGTTATGACATGAATAATATAACGATCAATAGAATAAGTAAATTAAAAAAGAGACAATATCGCTTTTCAGGAGCCAGTAAGAGCTTCATGTCATCATGCTGTTTTGTCCATGTGGTAGAAATTATAATATTTCGCTCTGGCTAAATCACCTGTGTCAGTCGTGGATCCAGCGCCCCCTTTGCCAAGGGGCGAATTTCGCCGATTTTTACTGAAAATGGGCCAAAATATACCTGTTTTGGGAAATTTTGGGGTCAGTGCCTGGGAGGGGGACGCCCCCTGCACACCCCTTGAGTCTGCCATTGTGTGTAAATTTTACTGATAAATAGTTTCAATGGTGAGAAAAATATGCAAGAGGCTACATGTAGCACTACGAGCTAAATGTCATTATGCTGCTGAGGTAGAAATCACTGTGATTGTCACAACTTGGAGGATAACAGAACTTTAACCTCTTTAGAGAAGACAGGGCCCTGACCACATGTCCTTTCTAAATGTCAGTCGGACTCCTCGGGTGATAACATATATGAGCTCGCTATAGCCGGCAGAGCACGGACTGTATTACGCATGATGCGGCATGTCCTCTTATCCATTTTTATATTCATCTGTGTTGCTTGGACTCCTGCGCATTATGGTCTTGTTTGTGTGTGGTCATCTAACAGTGAAGAGGTTGTTTTACACCATAATTGTGCGTTCTTCGAGACTTCTGGAAAATCGTAATAGAGGGAGGGTTGTGCACACGTAATCCAGGATAACCACATCGTATGCTACGTACGCGGCACGGCAGATGGCCGGCGTCCTAAGTCTGCACCAGTTGCCCATTGGTCTCGTTGGTTTATGTGTGGTCTTCTATGTTTAATGTTTTTATGGTGTTAGTTGGTGTCCCTTTTGCGTCTCTTTCTGTGGGTGTCTGTTCTGTGTGTGTGTGTGTGGTTTTTTTTGTTTTTTTTTTGCATTGGGTGTTTTGGGGTTTTGCTATGGGTGCTGCAACCTACTGTTGTGTTGTTTGAGATCCCCTCCTTTCGTTTAACTTTTCTATCAGTGCTACGTCCCCTTCATGGCTTTGCCATAGTTCATATTACACTTTACGAAGTTACGCTAAAATTTAACATTGAAAAGGCCCCATCTAAAAAGTAATTTGTCTGTATAATATGACTGAATTAACCCAAGATCATGTACTATCATGACTATATACCAAAATTTATGATATCAATTTTATTTAAATAGTAAATGCATGACAAAGTTTTCAAAATTGCGTTTATCCAGTTTCCGAAGTGAGCCGCGTCGACAGCAGAAGTCAGAACTATTTTGTATAGTTTGCATATTAATTAATCTCTTACGTGTCAGATGTTGAGATATAATGTAAACATGGAATGTAAATGAAAGAAGCATGAAAGGAAAAGAAGAGAAATGAGGAGTGTTACATATTTTCTGTAAGAGAAGGTCCCCGAGTGCTAAATCAGGAAAGAGAATGAAAATGGAAAGAGAGTGTGTTTTCAAGGCTACTGTCCATGCTGCTTACTTCAGAAACTGGATAAACACGCCTTTAACTCACCTCGACGAAGTTGAATGAGCTTATGCTATACCCCCGCGCGTCCGCGTCCATGTCCGCGTCTGCATCCGGTTAAGAAGTTTGGGGTAGCTCAGTATTTGGCAAAGTACTGATGCTACTGTAACCAAACTTGCACAAGTGATTCATCTTTGGATGCTGAGGTGAACCCATGCATCAGATGCTGCATCTGACTTACAATTTCTGATTGAGTGACTTGGTTAAGAAGTTTGGGGTAGCTCAGAGTGGCTTTGTTAAGAAGTTTGGGGTAGCTCAGTATCTGACAAAGTACTGATGCTACAGTAACCAAACTTAACTTGCACAAGTGATTCATCTCGGGATGGCGAGATGGACCCATGTATTGCATGCAGCATCTGACCTACTTTTTCCACTTGAGTGATTGTGCTTTTTAAAGCCAATATTGAGCAAAGTATAAGTGCTACATGTACCAAACTTGCATATTGTATGTATCTTTCATCAAGCTTTCATAAAATGACCTAGACCTATTTTTTCCACTTGAGTGATTTTGCCTTAAAGCTAATATTGAGCAAAGTATAAGTGCTGCATCATTCATGTACCAAACTTTCATATTGGATGTATCTTTGATCAAACTTTCATAAAATGACCTTGACCTACTTTTTCCGCTTCAGTGATTTTGCCTTTAAAAGCCAATATTGAGCAAAGTATAAGTGCTACATGTACCGAACTTGCATATTGGATGTATCTTTGATCAAACTTTCATAAAATGACCTTGACCTACTTTTTCCCCTTGAATAATTTTGCCTTTAAAAGGCAATATACATGTACTTAAAAGTATGTTTGAATTGAATTTTGCTGCCATGAGGTGAGCTTCTTAATCCATGATTACCTTTGTTTGATTATACTTTGTCAATCAAAAACTATGGTCGTGGGTTTATGCAGTCATAAATGATATTAATAATTATGAAAACAAAATACTCTGTAGATTGGGCTTTTTTAGTGTTAAATTTCAGCATGGCGTTGCTGAGTTTAACATTGAGCCTGTGGATAGTGTCATGACATCACAGAAAAAATTAGCATGGGAAATGACCCATCGAAAACTTGTTTTATCTAATCTAAGTTTGATTTGGTCCACTGAATATCATTAAACTTACACCAAAATTTAGGACTAAGTAAGATCTATTGAATGGTATCCATTTCATTAATATTTTTGCATGATAAAGTGTATCCAGTTTCCGAAGTGAGCCACATTGACAGTAATTGATAAACTACACCAAAATTAACAACTAAGCAAGATCTATTGAATGGTATCCATTTCATAAATATTTTTGCATGATAAAGTTTATCCAGTTTCCAAAGTGAGCCACATTGACAGTAATTGTGTGTATGTGTGTGTGTCCTGTGTGGTTTGCCTTTTATTTCTAGGGTCAGACAGATGACATACATATTCTTTAACAGTTATATATTTACAAACTGACCTTAATATGAATTCTGGCGAAGCCCTTTAACATGTAAAAAGTTTACTTCCAACCTTCACCAGACTTTGCATGTAAACTGTCCATGGTGAGTAGACAACATCCAACTATTGATTTTCAAGGTCAAAGGTCAAGGTCACAAAGGGCTTTGATAGGAAATCTCATGGACACTGGACTAGGAGATAGGATAGTGGAATCACACACTACTTTTTTGGTACAGACATAATAAATTACAGACTTTGAACTAGGATTTTTTAAATTGTAGATTCCATTTTAGACGATGGCTCGTGCACCATTTCAAGTGTTAACCGAGTGCTGCAGGTCACTTCTTAAATCCACTCAAGTAGCAACTAAAGCTAGGATATTACATCCTAAAAGGGTAAGTAATAGTGTGCCACACATAGTCCAATGCTTATATAGTAATGATGAGCTGTGGGTAAAACTATTCAGAAATAGTAGTACTGTCTCAATGGTAAAAAAAAAAAAATGGATTCGAGTCCTTTACTAAGCTCATAGTTGCATTTATTGAGTTAAATTGTAGATGTATCATATGTGAGGGGTGGACAGGGTGAAAGGGAGGGGGAGGGGGGAGGGAGGAGGGAGGGAAGGGAGAAAAAGGGGAGGGAGGAGGGAGGAAAGGGGACAGGAGGAGGGAGGAAGGGGGGGGGGGGGTAAGGGGACAGGAGGAGGGGGGGGGAGGTAAGAGTGAAAAGGAGGGAGAGGGAGAAAGGGGGGGGGGGGGGAGGGGGAGGTAAGGGGGTGGGAGGGGGAGAGAGGTACCCCCTTGTCTGCCCCCCATATGTGGTAATATCTGTGGTAAAGAAGAAGTGAAGAAAAAATGAAGCAAAAGATAAGAGGGAGATTTGTAATTACCAGCTGATTCGAGTGGTTTTAATATTTTCTACATGTTAATTCCAACATGATCAATTTCATAGAGTATAGTTGTTGTAAAGAGGCGATATCCCCCCAGACTTCACAGTCAGGCCTCGTACAATCCAGACCTTGAACCTGAGCAGTATATATATGATGTAGAAATGGAGCATACACACAAACCAAAGTTTACAACCATCAGAGTACTTATGATGGAAAATGTAGATGGTAGGTACAGGTATTTTATTTTTAAAGGCCGGGTGGGGACTATAAAAGAGGACAGGTAAATTTCCTCACTAAGCGCTGTAGGGTTAACATCTCTAATCACAATCTGATTCGTCTAAGCTATCCTTTATAACCCTTTCAATTTTTGGTTGACAGCTTCAAATAGATAAAACTGGTACATGTATATCAAATTAGCATAATCAAGTATACCTGTCGGTATGTTTTTGATGTCACACATCACTTGCGTCTGTTGGAATATCACTACCAAGCTAAGATCACTCATTTGAAAAACTCAGCCTTTAAGGTCCTAATGTCACAGGGCATTGGATTTAACTAATTTGGGAGTTAGATTTAGTCTCAATCTCCCTCTGAAATAGACAGCGGGCATTTCTCCCTTTCTCTTACCTGTACCAAAAAAAAACCCCATTCCCTTTGATATTGACTTTTTTATTTAGAAATTGACAAAATCTACCAGTAAAGTTTAAATTTCCTTGTTGTTGAAGTATGTGATTTTAAAAATTATAGGGAAAATGAAGGGGTTGATACCAAGATATTCTGTGGTTACTTATACAGTATTTATAACTGATGTATGATTACATGTACAGTATTAAACATTTAGTAGAGCTATAAAAATTATTACAATACGGTATTTATAATTTTGTAGGAGTAGGAATCATGGGAGAAGTGAAGGAAGTTGACACTAAGCTATTCCGTGATTATCTGTACCCGGGTGGAATGGCCACATACCCGACTTTTGATAAATTTGAAGAACTGGACGATAGAATACTGGTGAGGTTATGCAGAGTAATTAATTCATAACTGAGATTTTCTTATATTCCTAAACAGTCCAAAGGTGACTTTGTCAGCTGAAATTTGAATCAAAAATTATTATTGAGATATATATTGAGAGGTACAGTTTCCCAGGACACAAGTAACAAACACACAGAATCAGGCTAGTCACTGAACTTGAACATAAGTATAGAACATAGCATGAAACATTACACATTTCAGTGTATACATGTATGTGATATTGACTCACTATGAAAATATTTTCATGGTATTCAATATCACGTCATATATACTGAGTTAAAAGTCCATAACTGTTTTATTCTATAAACTCATATTTGATTCACAATAAATAACGTCACCATATTCAAAAGTGAGTGGGGTAATCCCGGGCTAATTTAAGACTGTGTTATATGGTGATTTATCCAGGAGCGTTGTAGATGTTATCAGCCAATCAGAGAGTAACTATTAATAGTTTATAGAAAAATATATTCAATCTTAATTATTTATGATTAAACCTAGATGCTCTGTTGTTTATTGAACTGTACTTAATACATGTACATGTATATAGTATACATAAATTTTACAAAGTAAATAACAAAAAAGTACTTTCTATTTAATATCACTATTTATTTCAAGACTTTAATTATGAATATCCTAATTTTCACAGCCAATAAAGAAAGATTTAGAAGCCCTGTACAAGTATGCAGTAGGCACAAGGGTGGTAAGTAGTTTATGATACACATTTAATAACTTACATTTCATACTACATTTATCCCATGATAATATCTGATCTGCAAATATGATTGGTAGACAGGATCAGATCTGCTCTTTGATTAGTGGACTTGATCTAAACTGAACTATGATTGGTTAATGTGATCTGATCTGCTCTTTGATTGGTAGACAGGATCTGATCTGCTATTTGATTGGTGGACTTGATCTAACCTGTAGTATGAATGGTTCATGTGAATCTTATCTGCTCTTTCATGAGAGATGTGATAAATTCTGTGCTTTAAGGCTAATGTGCTACAATAGACAAGCTTCATATTACTGCAGTAGACTCGCATTTTATACAGGTCAAGATCTACATGTAATATCACAAAATTTGATGTACATGTATTTTCTTACTGTTACATCGCATCAAATTTATGATGTCATAGTAAGGAATAACGTCAAACAGGGCTCGAAACTAACTTTTTTAGCATTAGTCAGGCGGACTAACTGGATTCAAAAACCATTAGTCCGCAAGAAATCTACTAGTCCGCAGAAAAAAACCCCTTAAGTTTGTCATCCAGACTCTTTCAAATATTTATTTAGGTTCCGAGTCCGACACTCTCCACCAACTCTTTTAAATTTTAATAAGTGAATCAATAATGTTTTCCAATTAACAGGTAGTGTTTTGGCCAGTATTTACCCAAGAAAATTTAGATAGCAGGATGATATTAGTCTTCAGTAAATCACTGTGCACCTTGCTTTTCGGGCAGCGTATTATTGCATACCGTACGTGTCATTGCATTGCACGTAGTTGCGCGATCAAGATTCTGACAAAGACGGCAAGGTGAGGAATATGTCGAATAATAAAGACAGATTAAATAAAATTGAAAGAAATGATCTGATCCTGTAACAGTTTATTTTTACTTCTGAATTACTGTTAGCGTTACGCTGTAAACTTATGACACTTGCCGGTCAGCGCGATAGCGATAACGTCAATACATGTAAACATGTCTCATGTGTATA
Organism: Pinctada imbricata; assembly: GCA_033119305.1. Classification (NCBI taxonomy): domain Eukaryota; kingdom Metazoa; phylum Mollusca; class Bivalvia; order Pterioida; family Pteriidae; genus Pinctada; species Pinctada imbricata. Next base: position 9,316,817 of record VSWD01000008.1, read on the forward strand.
AAATGGTGACCTTTTGACAGTTACTCCACATACTAGTATATGGTGACAACACAAAACATACTACCAATACATAATCTTAGAAGAAACTTGGGTTCTGCAGGTTAAAAGTACGACAGATAATGAGATTGACGTGTGCCGTAGAAGCCATAAAAACAGGTACATGTATCTCCGGTTAATACAAACTTGCTTGGGGCTACAAGACGTTTGACACTTCGGGTTGTATACAGAGGGGACTAATTAACCTGGGTATGTGGTAATTAAATCAATTAACTAAGCATGGTAAAGAAAATAGTTAATATTTGAATTTTTGCAGACAAAAAACATAATGTGGAGGCCGTCAAAAATCCCAATAGCTGCGTGGCGATAAGTCCCGATAGCGTACTTGACGGCTGTGATCAAACATTAAGAATGTGAAACATACATTTACGACTCATATCCCAAAGTAAGGAATCTAGTGGTATAAATTTGTATTAGTCCGGGACTAATGCATGGATTTTTTCATTAGTCCTTAGCAAAATCTAGCTATTAGTCACGGACTAATGGACATACGTTAATTTCGAGCCCTGTCAAAAGTTGTGATGGTGGGTCTTCGCGTGTCTATTCAGGATTTTTGTTATACAGAGTTACTTCCCGTTTGGGACGTTATATGACGTAAACCTATTGTGGCGTCGTCAAATTTTATGGAAACCAATGTTAACTTCAGGGAAAGTACACTACAAAACTGATGTTTCTATAGAAATTTTATTAGGATACAATGCTTTTATGTCAGATACCGTCCCAAATCAAACACAATCTTACACTTACGAAAAGACAGAGTAACGCAAGTCTAGTGGTAATATGGAAATGGTCTATTGGTAGATAGTGCCGTGTAATGGTATGTTCTTGATTCTAGTATTCCCACATTTGGCTTTTGCTGTAGCCAATAACATTGTTGATGTACCATTATCTTTCAGCTCATTAAGAAGCTGATAGGATGTCATCTGCCTGTACCAATCAACACCACAACAGATTGGGAACTTGATGTTACACATATAAGGGTAGCATTTAGACAGATTGTAAGTATTGCAGATTAAATCTACATGTATTTGGAAAATCTTTCACGGTAATGTCCATTCCGTTCGCTTTTGTCTCTGTGTAAGACATTTTTGCCGACCAAAATATTCATATGATGTCATTCCACTCCAAATCATAGGATTCACTGTAACAGTTATAGATGACCTCATTTGATTGTTATTATGGGCAAAAATGTCTTTAGAAGAGTCAAAAGTGAATCAAATTAACATCACTTTAAAAGGGTCTGTTTTAAACTTCATGGGTCAAGCCATCAGGAGCTAAGAGACAATAGGGACTGGAGAGCTGGGCACTATTGCCAAATGATGACCCTCATCAAACAATATAACATCACAAACAGTGCATATACTGAAACAAACCACATGTAGAAACTCAAAGAAATTTCCAAAATTGTTTTGTGTCAGAAATACATTGCAATTTAAGACCATGAGGCATGAGATGCACTCAACTTAAACTATGCTCTCATAAGTGTCATTTTGGAAATGTTAATACATGTATATGTAGTGCCCTTGTTGACACTTGGCAACTTATGACCCTTATGGTTCCTTGGAAGTTTCCATCTATACATTTTAAAATAATATTATGTTACATAATGTAACAATTATACATTGTTTCATTTCTGCTCATATGAGAACTTAAACTTAAAGCTTTGTCAAACATGAGCTTTTTTAGCTCTACTGGTTTCAGACCAGTCGAGCTTATGCGATCACCCTTTGTCCGGCGTCCGTCCGTCTGTCCGTAAACAATTCTTGTCCAGACAACTCCTCTGAAACTGTTAGAGATAGAAAGTTTATTCTTTTTGCATTTTACTTTGTCCATGGTCTAGTTGTGCACTTGACATTTAGTTTCAGTCCCTGATCCCCAGGGTCTTAGAAAATGGGTGTGGTCATTAAATTCTATGTAATCTTGTCCGGACAACTCTTCTGACACTATAAATGATGGAGACATAATTCTTTTTTCAATATGATGGGTCTGTGGTCTTGTTGTGCACCTGATATTTTGTTTGAGCCCCTGACCCCCAGGGTCTTAGAAATGGGTGTGGTCATTTTCTCCTATATAACTCTATGTAATCTTGTGCTCGCAACTCCTCTGACACTATAAATGATGGAGACTTAATCCTTTTTGAAATATGATGGGTCTATAGTCTAGTTGTGCACCTGATATTTTGTTTGAGCCCCTGACCCCCAGGGTCTTAGAAATAGGTGTGGTCATTTTCTCCTATATAAAGCTATGTAATCTTGTGCTCTCAACTCCTCTGACACTATAAATCATGGAGACTATTTGATGGGTTTATGGTCTAGTCGTTCACCTGATATTATGTTTGAGCCCCTGACCCCATGGGTCTTAGAAATGGGTGTGGTCATTTTCTCCTATATAACTCTATGTAATCTTGTGCTCGCAACTCCTCTGACACTATAAATGATGGAGACTTAATTCTTTTTGCAATGTGATGTGTCTGTGGTCTTGTTGTGCATCTGGTATTTTGTTTGAGCCCCTGACCCCCAGGGTCATAGAAATTGGTGTAGTCATTTTCTCCTATATAACTCTATGTAATCTTGTGCTCGCAACTCCTCTGACACTATAAATGATGGAGACTAAATTCTTATTGCAATATGATGGGTCTCTGGTCTAGTTGTTCACCTGATATTATATTTTAGCCCCTGACCCTTAGGGTCTCAGAAATGGGTGTGCCACAGTGGTCATTTTCTCCTACATGAATATAAGTCAATGTAATCTTGTGCTTGCAACTCCTCTGACACTATAAATGATGTAGAATTAATTCTTTTTGCGATGATTGGTCTGTGGTCTAGTTGTGCACCTGATATTTTGTTTTAGCCCTATACCCCCAGGGTCTTTGAAAATGGGTGTGGTAATTTTTTCCTATATAGTTGTGCTCTCTACTCGTTTAAAGCTACCGAATTAATGATGGCGAGTTAATTCTTTATCCAATATTATGGATCTGTAGTCTTTATGTGTCATTGATAGTTCATTTGAGCTAGCAGCCCTTCGCCCGTAGGATCTTGGAAAATGGGTGTGGCATTCTTTTTTGAAATACTTTATCTGGGATATTATGAGTGCTATTATAGTTGCAGTCTAATGGATATGTAGTTTTGTCATGCTACTTATAATTTGTTAGAGCGCCTGCTCCCTATGGTCTTGGTTTAAAAAAAAAAAGAAAGGAGATTGATGTTTTAGAAAAAAACAACCAGGAGAGCTACGGTCTCGTCAGAGACTTCTGGTTTAACAAGATTTGCTGGTCTATGATAGGAATTTGAGTGCAGTGTGTACACATTTGTACAGCAGTACTGACATCATGCTTATTTTATAGGGTGTGCATGTGGAAGAAGACTGTATTATATTGCCAGAGGAGCCAATCAAAGATACTGGAGAGTTCAAGTTTGACATTATAGTGAGTAAATTCATTTGTGACAAGATTAGTTAGGCAAATACTAGTATCCAATCATTTATTCACAGACCTGCCTACTTTTACGATGTTGGCGTAATTTTTACGATTTTTGGCCTATAATTACGCTACGAGCTTTTGCTGCTCAATTTTGCGCTTTCGGCATATTTCCAGGCAGAATGACTTTAAAAGTATCTCTAACAAATGAATAGATTCGCATACATGAATTACTTGAACATTGAGCAGTGTTCTCCCCAGGCCGTTTTAGCGTGGCGGCCCCGCCACGCTATCGAGATTTACCGCCACGCTATCGGGATTAGCACCACGCTATATTTTACGTCCGCCATGCTATATTTTTTCCCTAAAAATTCGTGTATTAACTATTTTATGTACCCATTTGCATTAATAATCTTAATTGATTGATTTAACCACCGCATTCCTGATTAATTAGCCCCGGCTGTATACAATCGGAGGTGTTAAACGTCTTCTAACCCCCCGCAAGCTTTATTTACCTGAGCTGAGAACGTGCCTGGCTTCTACGGCGCACGTCAATCTATCGGACAATTTAAAATAACTGCGTTGTCAATGTCTATCGAGTGACCAACAAAAGACGACCATTCTATAACACAGTAATCGCTAGATCGTGTTGACCGGCACGCGTCATATAGTTACAGCGTGACGGTAATACGCTATTTCAGATGTCATTAAAATATGTTTTAATCCGTCTTACTGTTCGACATATTACCCGACCTCGCCGTCTTTGTCATACAAAATAATTGCCGCACCGCTTTTACAAGATACGAAAGAAGTTATCCCGCTCGCGCAAAATAATTTTACTTTGAATAAATAACGAGTCGGTATGAAACTACATGTCCGTATTTTTTTTATTGAATAATCAATATAGTTAATAATAAGTTTAGACGGATGGACGAAATTAATCATCAAAACTTAACATGGTGCACGGACCATCGTTTTATTAATGGGTCTGAGCGCGATATAGAACATTTTGTATACAATATTGACATATAAAATAGACCTTGGTTTCGGGGAGGGGGGGGGGAGGTGGGCAGGATTGCTCCATATTAATTGTGGGCAAAGTAGAACAATTGTCAGCTTTCTTTGCCAGAGATGACCACAAACAATATTGCAATGGCTAATAAGGAGGGATGGGGAAGGATTAAATGTTTCCATATTTGGACCCAATTTGTACATTATACAAGATAATTTTCAACCTTTTTAAAAAGGTGAAACCTGCCCTTTCCTTAACTCAAGGTTAGACTCCCCTTAACACAATGAGACTCACTAATATCAGTGATTGGGAAGGACAGAGGACATGCACCATAGTCCCATTAATTTGCAAAATAGCCCATTGAAAACTTAGTATTTTTTAAAGAAATGGCCCATTGATATTTTAGAAAATCATGGAAAATGGCCCATTCACAGAATTTCCTTCCAAATCAGTGTATTATGCTAAATTCTTACACTAAGCTACCTGGAGTTATGGTCATGAAACATTCTCAAGATAATTTTCTCAAAAGGCCCAAAACTAATTGAGTTTTAAAACTTATGAATCTCTCTTTACAAATAGAACACCAATGATCTCACTGTCTAAAATCTAATGATAATTAGCATGTGGATAAGAATGTAGTATAATTAACACAAAAGTTATTTTGAACAGTTTAGTAATTAAGCAACAACACATAAAACAGTATGCAATGATGCAACATTGAATGACGTAACGCGCAATGACGCATCCCAATGCACGGTGCATCGCGAAGACTTAGCACCATGCTATCTGAAATTTCTGGGGAGAACACTGCATTGAGCGTTTGATATTGTATATGCTATTGTGTAAATTATTTAGATTTGTAACAATGTCAAAGAGTGGAAAGGACAATGCTTTTATCAAAGTTACAGTAATTTTTTGTTCTATTGCGCTTTGCTTCCCTAAATTACACTTTCTTGAGGAAAATATTACACTTTTGCAAAGAAATAGGTAGGCAGGTCTGTATTCAGGTAAAATATAATTATAAATTCTAAGAATAGGGTAATGAGTTTCAGTCCTGTTAACATAGAATCTCTGCCAAGATGTTAATCCTATTTTGAGGCAGCTATAAGGCATCAATTTTGCGCAAGATAAATTACTTCAAATTCTAATGTCGTTATGTCTGCAACACAAGGGGGACATATAGGGATCACTTTGTTCTGCATCCATCTGGTAGTCAACCTTTATTACATACCAAGTCTTTGCAGAATACAGAGTTTTTTCCCCTTACAGACGGTATCTGACGTAAAACCATTGTGACCTCATGAAAATGGTATAGTAACATCGTTTTTATACCGTCATTTCCAAGACTTTTAGGACTGTTTCCATAGAATTTGATGATGTCATAATCAGTCTATGTCAGATACGGTCTCAAATGAGAAGTAACTCTGGTTTTCGAAAATAGCAAATATGTACATGTAAATTGCTTTAATTTAATGGATACACGTGACACTTCCATTAGACATACAGGGTTGGTTAAACGTGAAGGGATTTAACACCCAATGAGGGTCAAAGCCACCTTCAAGGTCAAGGACACATATTTTGATCAAATTGTGAAAGTCCAAAAAATATTCCTATGACTTATGGAAGTATTCTGTTGACTTTGAGATCAATTGTAAAAGTAATGTGAATGAAATTTTTTCTCTTTGAATGTGTCTAAATGAACAAGTATCAATGGTTAAAAATCTTAAAAAATTGTTCTGTCTTTTTCAGCTAAACAATGAAATAAATATCTCAATGAAGGGCACGGTTTATAGCATTCCACAGACAGAGGATGAATTAATGCCAGAGTTACCTCCCTTGTGGAATAATCCACCAATAGAAACTGAAGAGACCAGAAGTATTATTCAAATATTGTTTCCAGAATATGCCAAAAAATCAACAGACGAGGAGGAATTTTGAAATTTATTGTCATTAAATTGTTTGTATGCATTCTTGTATTTGATGTTTTAGTATGCGAGTATTGTGGCATGACTCAAGGAAGGCGTACATCATGACCTCTATCTCAGCTCGTATAGTGCAGCGTCTTATAACAAAGCTAGAAACTTCAGAAGTGGAAGGGCACTTGTTGAAAATTTTAGAACAAGCTTTATAGGAATCAAGTTTTCTGTTTTCCCATCTGCCAACAATTTTATTTTGCATTCAAAAGGTCATTACCAAGGTCAAACATGGTCAAAATATATTCAGCTTGACGCTTGCCTTTTACGACTTTAGTGTGATCAGTCTATGTTTGAGTTTCAAGTTTGCAAATTTTGTATGATCATCTTATAGTATAGAACCTGTATGTGGCTTGTTCAGCAACATTGCAGCATCAATTGCATGTATCATCTAACTTTAATTAATGGTCATTTATTGCAAAAAGACAGTGAGTATGAAATATTAAAACTTGATTGATTACTTGCTTCCAGCTGTTGTTGCAGGGGGATATACGAGGACCTCGTAGTAACGCAGTCGTTTGTGTGTACGAGGGTGTGTTCGTAGGTGCGTTAAACTTTTGTATACTGCCTAGAGTGTGCATTTTTGACTGGATTTTAACTTCATACCTTCATACACTGATTGCTTATGACAAGAGGAAGAACCCTATTTATTTTCAAGGTCATAGGTCAAAGGTCAAGGTCACAGATTGGAAATGGTCAAAATCCTTGTATGCAGCCTTGAGGGTGCAGTTTTGATGGGATCTTAAGCAAAATGCTTATAACAAGTGAAAGAGCCTATTGATTTTCATGGTCATAGATTAAAGTTCAAGTTCACAGATTTGAAATGGTCAAAATCCTTCTATACAGCCTTGAGTGCACAGTTTTGATTGGATCTTAGCCAAACTTCATACACTAATTGTTTATGGCAAGAGGAAGAAGCCTATTGATTTTCAAGGTCATAATTCAAAGGTCAAGGTCACAGATTGGAAATAATCAAAATACTTTAATACAGCCTAAAGGGTGCAATTTTGATTGGATGTTAACCAAACATCATACACTGATTGCTTATTACATGAGGAAGAGCCCTATCAAGTTTCAGGGTCAAAGGCCAAGGTCACTGATTGAAAATGGTCAAAATCCTTGTTACAGCCTAGAGGGTGCAGTTTTGATGGAATCTTATCCAAAATTAAGCCACTAAAAATTGATTATTACAAGCGGAAAAGTCTTGATTTTCATGGTCATAGAGTAAAGGTCAAAGATTTGAAATGGTCAAAATCCTTGTATGTAGCCTTGAGTGTGTAGTTTTGATTATATCTTGGTCAAACTTTATACACTAATTGCTTATGACAAGAAGAGGGGCCCTTTTGATTTTCAAGGTTATGGTTCAAAAGTCAAGGTCACAGGTAGGAAATGGTCAAATCCTTGTATACAGCCTAGAGTGCAGTTTTGATAGGATCTTAACCAAACTTCATACACTGATTGCTTATAGCTAGAGGATGAACCATATCGATTTTCCTTGTTCACAGCTTAGAAGGCAAATTGACTTTCCTACAGTGCAAATGGTTGCTACGCTTTGCGTTGCCTAGGTTTTCTTTAACAAGTTCCTATGCAATTCGTAAATTGGAAAGATATTGATGATCTGGTAAAATTGACACTCTCTTGAAATGAATGACATTACATCTGATCCTCTAAACATGTCAGTACTTGTGATCTTGTGAGCAATTACCAGATGAATTATTGGTCAAACCTCGTATTTATCTTATTTTAATATACCAATAGTGAGAAAGAACTTGTTTATGCAATCATCAACAGCAAAAAAAAAAAAAAAAATTTAGTAAGTGAAGTACAAAATTAGTGTAAATCAACATACTACATCTAACACACTATAGCTAGAAATTAGAATACTAGAATCATGTGAACACTGCCAATCTGAAAGTTGTAATTAAAAATATTCCAGATATTGTATCCTATGAACAATTGAAATACCACCTGGTTGATGCATATGATTAAACAAAACTTTTTCATGTGTAATTTACAGCATTTATTTTTTCTCAAATATATGGTATAAAGGAATGAATACACTTTGGTGATATTTAAAGTATGGTAGTAAATTCACAAAAAAAACTGAACAATTTGAAAAAAGAATTGATGTGAACTGAAAAAATCTGTCTCTGTATAAGAAGTAGAATATTTTAAAATATACATATATAGAACATTGAAAGACTGCATGGGATTTTAAATAGTAATGAGTTATTTACTGAATAAGCACTGTCCCATAATCATTACTAGGTCGTGTGGAAGGGGGAGAATATATAATAACGTCAGATTCAGATACTTCGTCTTCTTCTCTGAAGGGACCTGAAGTAGTTCTCGGATTTGGTAATTCGTAAAACAGTCTATCCCACACGGATCTCGATCTAATTGTGATGTAATTTCCGGAGGTTAATATTTTCCTCATCTCGGGGTCTAGTAAAGCCATGTCAATGTCACCAAGAACGAGTAAAATTAGGTTAAAGTCTTCTTGTGATTTTGAAAGTCTGGAAGCTCGCTCGAAACAATCATTACAAAATTGGTTGCTTGTTACATACTTGGATAAAACGAAGACGCCACATTTACAGTCATATATCTGTTTAAGTTCCTCTTCTTCGTCGCTCGCGCGCGGGTTGGCGGGGTTTGGTATGATGACACGGTAGGACTGATTTCTCTGCAGGCGCGGAAGAAGGTGGTCCTCCACCCACTCCGAACTTTTAGCGTCGTTATTATCGTACATCAGGAATACGTCATACATCTTACCGTCAGTATAGCCCGGCCGGAAGCATCCCCAACGGAACCGCGTGTAAAGCGCTGCCAAAATATCGCGTCTATAGTACAATAATGCCGTCAATAGGATAGCAAAAACCACGATGACGACAACACAGGAAATGATCAATGATTTCCGGTCCAGATGACTAACAGAAGTTTCAGTTTCGCAAACAAATCGGTCTTCGTCCACGTATCTCATCATGCTTTTCCCGCATTTTATATTATTTCTGTCATAAATAATAAATTTCTTACTGTCAATCCATTTCCGGAAATCTGCGTTCTTGCAATTGCATCTCCAAGCGTTTTCTCCTAGATAAATACGTTTAAAATATTTAAGAGAATCGATTTCTTCCAAAAAGTCTTCCTCCAAATATTTCATACTATTATTCCTTAAATCCAACATTTTCAAAGATTTCAGATCATGTATAACGTCAGCTCTTAATTTAACCAATCGGTTATGGTGTAACGACAATTCCTCCAAATACAGCAGAGGAGAGAATGTGTCCGAAGCAATGTCTGTAAGGTCGTTGTGCTCCAACATCAGCTTTTTAAGCTTCGAAAAATGTGTAAAGAAATTGCTCTCCACGTACTTAATCCGACTATTATTCAGATATAGTACTTCTGTATTGAAGTAAGCGACTTCCTTTGTCGAGAATCGTAGCGTGGTAAGATTATTACCCGAAAGATAAAGAGTGACAGTGGTGTTTGGTAAAGTGGAAGGAACAACCTCTAGTTTTGACGAACACTCTGCTGTTACGATATCTCCCATTGGTTCACTGGAGTAGCACCGACAGACAGACGGACAGGCGTCTGTTTGTGAACAAAGAAAGTCGCCTTTCAGAACGTCTCGCACATTTCTCGTTTTGTTGAGCGGATACACTATGCATTTTGGTAATTTATAGCTTCGGAGTTTTTCTGGCATGGTCTTCAGCCATTTCATATTGCATTCACATGCTAACGGATTCTCCAAAACGTTAAATACTGCTCTTGATTGAGTTTGGAATGGTTGAAACATTCTTATTTTGTTGTGCGACATGTTTACATACTTGATGCCTGAAAATCCATCGAAGACATCCTTTCCAATGAATTCTATTCCACAATTACTGAGGTCCAAATTCATCAACTTGGTGTTGTTCATGGTGACGCCATTCGGCAGAAGATCATGGACGGACGTCATACTGTTCCTTGATAAATTCAAATGTTCCAAGTTTGCAAAGGACGAAAACGAGGCTATTTCTTGCAGTTTATTAATTCTATTGAACGACAGATCTAGGCAAGTGAGGCTCGAGAGACCGAGAAAAATATCCTTTGAAAGATTTAACGATAGCTCGTTGTGTGAAAGATTCAAGGCTTTCAATGACGTCATGGAGGAGAAAGAGCCTTCTGCTATATTCTTCAAACGATTGTACGACAAGTCAACATGGCGGACGGAAGTAATGTTCTGTAATGCAGTTACAAAAATATCTTGTATCTCATTCCGTTTTAAATTGATGTATTGGACTTTCGAATGAGCAAAGGAATTTGGAAAATGTGCTAGTCTGTTATTGTAAGCATCCACTTTTATGAGCGATTTTGGTAGTTTCACATTATCCAAATCTAGTAGTGCGTTATAAGATAGGTCGAGAAGCATGAGGGACTTAAGAGCATTCAACACGTCTGGCTCAAGGGAAGTAAGTGAGTTAATTCTCAAATCAAGAACTTTGAGCTGTCCTAGACCATCGAATGCCTTATCTTCCAATCGTTGGATGCTGTTTCTCGACAGAGAAAGCTGTTGTAACCGCGTCAGCCCTAAAAACGACCCTGACATTACCACCTTAAATTCATTAACGCTAAGGTCAAGCTTTGTCAGAGATGTGAGTGGTCTTAAAATGCTCCCAATATTTACGGATTCATTCAAAGAATTCCCAGACAAATTCAAGGTTTTTAGATTTGCAAGTCCTCCAAAAGCATCAGAGTTAATTTCACTAATCATATTCAATGATAAATCCAGTTCTGTCAAATTTCTAGCGTTACTAAGGAACCCCGAACCGGAAATAAACTTGATACGATTCCTGCTGAATATCAGAGTCTCTACCTGGCTGGGACTTGTTATTTGTTCTTTCAGCTCTCCAATATTGTTGACAGAAATGTTCAGGTATCTCAGGTTCACACACTCGGATAATACCGACACATTAAAATCCTTGAAGCGGTTTTCGGCCATGAAAAGATACTGGAGTTTTGGAAGGCTTTGACACATTCCATCTGGGAATACACTCAAGTCATTTTCGGACAAATCCAAAGAAATCAGTGCAGATGCACCAGTAAAAGCGTTGATGGCAAAAGAGCTGAAGTTATTGGAGCTAAGGTCCAATCTCTCTACATTTGGAATGTTTTTGAAGCTTCTACTTGGTATTGAACCCATTATGTTGTCACTGAGATCTATGTAGGTCAAATTCACCATGGGCTCTTTGCAATCAAAAATATGGGTAGGAAATTGCGTGAAGTGGGTGTTCTCCATCAGCAGAATGCGCAACGTAGACGCGTCGCAAAGGAAAGATCCGGAAAGTTCACGGAGCGGGTTCCGGCTGAGATCAAGATACATAAGCGACGTGACAGAATCCAAGGCATCCCCTGCTATATTGTTGATCAAATTGTCCGATAGATCAAGGGCGGTCAAATTGGATAGTTTAGAGAACATTCTATTAGTGAGTTGTTTAATATGGCAGTAGTAGTGTTTGTCGTGCTGCTGAGACTGACCGGGATTGGCCGCGTCACTTCCGTCCTTACAAATACAAACATGGCGGGGTGAGTGATAATTTTCCTGTGCCTGACATCTTACCGATATGTATTGTAATGTATCGGGATGATATCTCCAAGCGTCTTTTATTGTTTTAAATTTTCGAATATACATGCACTTTGTGACGTCATCTTCAGAATTGTACAGGCAGTCGCTGATTGGCGAGTTTTCATACTTCAGTACTTCCGTCTTGCCTGGTCGCCACGTGATTTTGAATTCTATGGTATTCACACACGCTGATAGGATAAAGAGCAGTACAGCGACTGTTAAAGTTGTCTTTCTCCTTAAAACCATTGTCAGAACTGAAAACAGAGAGTAATGAACATTTGAAAAAGTTCTTGACAACAGAAATTTCGGAATATAAAAACCACATTCAAGTTTTATTCTATTTTATTTGGCATAATAAGGCACTGTACTGTTCACATATACAACACCAAACATGACATGTTTTTGAAGCATTTCCTTGGAAGAAAAATCATCTCGTAAGATATAATTAATTCGATAGATCTATGAATAATTTGTTGAAAGCTTAATCTTTAAACTGCCAACGAATTTGACAGAGTTGTGAGGGTCCATGTCGTCTGTTTGATTAGGGACACAAAATACTTTAATTTACTAATCACTTTACATGGCACTTGACTTAGGGATATGATAGAGTGGGAGGGGCTCTAAATCAGCTGAACGTATTCTGAGCATTCCTAAAATGCTATTTAATTGGAGCGAATTATTTTGAAACTTTCTATGTAGGTCAAGTAGACAGTATGGTCTTGTGTATATGTAACAGGATTCCAGATCTTGAGTATGAAGGCGGGGGGGGGGGGGGGGGGGGGGGGTTAAATGCATTTATGTGTATTAATACCTGGTGATGCATATTTCTAGATGACATTATATGATCCTACTTAACTTCTTTAATATATATAAAAAAATAAAAAATGGCTTGATATCGGTGATTTTATTTGATAAGAAAGTACAATTCTGATGAATAAAGGGGTACAAGCTTGTTGTTGTGACACGTTGTCCTCGACATACATACAAGTACCGTACTAGCTTATTGTCGGCTCTTATTTGAAGTTTATTTTCGAAGAAGAAAAAAAAAGGGGGGGGGGGTAGGTTGATGGAAAATGACGCATGAAATTTGCATGTATTTAACATCTGTCTCCTCTCATAAACCTTCTTTAAATTCCTACCAAGCTATGATACTAAAACTATTATATCATACAACTTCATACTACACGTATTTAGAACAACCATAAGTTGTTCATTCAAGCGTGAAGGTGACCCTGCTAATCCATGGATCCCACAATTTAGATAAAAAGAATATTCAAGACACGCACTTTTGTTTTAGGGAATTCATTAAATATATGAAATATATGAAGAAACTTATATTGTTTATAATGATTAACTACTCAAAGGGACAATTTTTATGAAAAACGCGGCATTGTGTGTACACTTACAAGGTTAACTGCCTGGCCATATCGTCCTATCAATTATTCAAAATAAAGCAAGTCGTTCTAATCCATGTCCCTACATTACCATAGAAATCATGCACGGACCTAGATAAAGGTTTCTTTTTCAAAATGGGAATGAGAGAAAGGTCGATGTGCAAGATCAAGGGGTGGGGTGCGGGGGGGGGGGGGCTGTTCAAATTACAGATGCGGATGATTCACCCCTTAAAACTTCTAGATCAGCGCATGACATAAGAATCGATATCGATATAAACAATTCTTTGGTACATTAAATTCCATGTAAACCACAACAAACTGCTATGTGAACATGTTTCTTTATTATGAAAAGGTTTTTAAATAGACGACAGAATATCTTACCTGTATTTATAACGTATGTTGGCGATGTACTATGTTTACACACAGAACGAAGATATTATGTACTTCTTGTGTCTCAACACACGTGACTAATTAACCTAAATTAATATCATTCCTCGACTAACATCCACAGAGATACACATGCATCCTCTCAGTATTGTTGACTTCCCAATGGAGCAGTTATAGGACTATATTTAAATAACGTTTTGTCGCGGTCTGTATGCGTCCGAGGTCTACCTGTTTTGGAGGTGTAATGTTACGGTATAAATCATAAATATCTGTCCTGGCCCCAGGGGAAAACATGTCACGCAGGGATCGTAAGCATATCAATCAGCTCTTGTTATATGCAGAAAATAATTGCGTAATTAAAATACACTACCGGTTTTAAAAATCTTTTAATTTTCGACATGTTACCTTATATTATTTTAACTTCTTTTATTTTCAATAGGACACCAGCTTGTTTTTTTTTTATTTGGTATTTTTTTTATCTATTTATTTTTTTGTTTTCTTGACTTCCCACTTTATAAAATTTATTTCAAACTTACTTTAATTAAAATTATATATATTTATTTTCTCAGTTTTTTTTTTCAAAGTTGAAATTATATGAATTAATTGTCAAGAATGTGAAAGTCAACATGTTCAAGTTAGCTTTATGTCCATGTATATACATTGTACACTGATGCATCTATTCAATCTGACGAAATAATCTTTTATCGCGACAAAATGAAACAAAATTGGTCAACTGGAAGAACATGCGTATACATATATATAGGCGAATGCAGGAATTTTGGATTATACCAGAGAAGTTCCAATCGTAGTTTAGAAGTAAAAGATTCTAGGGGAATATGACAAATTTGTGTAGGTCTCCATTAACAAGGCAATCGCGAACCTTCGAATGGTGGCAGGACCAGGTGCCCGGGAGGAGTCGGCTTCCTCTGACTGTATGCAACACCCGCCGCGAACACCAAATAAACGTGTCAAATCCGGTAATGTACAAATAGGTAAATACGGTCAATTGTAAAGGTGGTACAAAAGAATGTCCTTAATTATCCTTGGTGGGCAAATGTCGAAATGTGCAGTAAGTTCTTCATAGAGACCATAGAACGTCCTCAGTGACATCTTACGCCGTTCCTCTAAATAACCTGGAGCAAGAAGCTTACTGGCGAGCTTCTTTGCCCTCTTAACATGAAATATTGTCGCACTTAGAACATGCTCTTGCATAGAGTATTACTGTTCTTGTGAAATGAATGCGCATAGGCCAAGAGGGAATGTTGCTGCACATGAAGGTGAAGTTTGTGATGGTGAAATCAAAATCGTCACGTTTGTCATACAGAGAGGTGTTCAAATGACCGTTGCCACTGATCAATAGTAGTATGTCTTGGTAGGGGACTGAAGTGTTCTTTGATTTCCAGTTCACTTGAAGCTAATCCCGAATGGTTGGATTATTAATGTACTTGATCAATGTATCTGTTCATAAGTCCAGTTGAACTGCGATGATCATAGGGGTTAGTGGGTCGAATGCATATCATGCTAAATATTTCTAAATTCTATGTTACATCATTTACTGCTGTATCTAGAAACTTAAATCTAATATATATGTATTTATAAATAGACGAGCTTTTTTAAATATGTCCACATGTACCCAGACACTCTAAGGATAATAGAAAAAAATCGGCGTTTTATTTTACTTCCAAGCCGGATTTTTAAAAATGTATATTTCTTTTTTGTTAAAATGTCTAGGGGATGATTGAAAAATATTTTTTCTTCAAATATTTGAATATATGGCTTCTCTTTAAAAAAACATATCTTCTCTCTATCCCCTTCCCAATTCTATAGGACTATCTTTTCTTAGGCTATACCAAATTAATTAAATGTTCTTTTTCTTGTGAAAAAAGGGTGCGAGCGAGCGAAAATATAATAATTCTATTTTTTTTAAGTATTGCAGTTTTAAGGTGCGAGCGAGTGAAATAATTTTATATTTGATATAGGTTACCTCAGTAATACATTTCTGATGTTTTTCGCACTCAAAAAGGAATCCCCATAGAAATCTGGTGACTAGGAAACCTGGCACATAGCTGTACGGGAAAAGATTTTCCGAACATTCCCCCCTCCTTGACTTTCGATGTCATGTATATGAGACAACAAATTTGCTACCAACAAAATTTTTCAAACACAAGAAGTATAATTTTCTTCGAAAATTGCACAATCTGAGACTTCAAGATTTGCAGAAATCAGAACCGACCCTAAAAAAATTTTGAGCCAGAAATTTAGTGGTGCGGGCGAGCATTTTATTTTTATAATATTATTTTTTGAATTTCTAAAAATATGGTGCGGTAAATCCAAAGAACATGCATTTAATTAATTTGGTATGGCCTTATTACTTACATGTACATGTATCTCCTCGCAGTCAACCCCTTAAAATCGATTGATGATTCAGTGGTGTTAGGAGTAGGATTTTGACAAACCATACTGCTGCAAAGAGTCACGTTTGCATAAAATGGTCATAATTTCATAATTTGACGTAAAAAGCATATTAAGGTGGTTTTATGAAGGATTTAAGGGAACTTTACTGTGGACATTATCTGTTCATTTATCAGAGTCAGAGCCTTTATCGCCCAGACAAGGTACATATATCTGCTATAAGAATGATTAAATGAATTCCAAATTATTGATTTTATTGATTGGCAAACAAGGCCAAATTTAATAAATTCTGAAAGACTCATTGTAAATTTTAAACAATTCGTTATCTTCGGTACAGTAAGCATGTCATCTCAAGTGTCTATCAAATGAATGAACGTATTGTCCGTCTTTACATAGTATATATGTTTTAGAACATAGTGCAAACACATGTATATTTCATAAATGACTTTGAACTGAACATGTTACTACATTAAGAGATATGTCTTCACAAGGAATTATATGGTGAGAAATTATCATACAAGTGAAAATGAGTTCCTTATCAGAAGGTGACGAAGAAAAAGAGATTGACATTTTGACTTGTCCAATTTGTTTGAATACGTTAAACAAGCCAAGGCAACTAGAGTGTCTCCATAACTTCTGTCACAAATGTTTGCAAGAATACATTTCCTCGTCTGGAGAAAACGGAGAACACGGAAAAGGAAAATTCATATGTCCGGTTTGTAAAATACCATGCAGAGTTCCGTTTCCGGAAAAGCCAAGGAACAAATGGGCAACGCAGTTTCCGACGGACAGTTTGGTGACATCACTCGCCGATAGTGCTTCTTTGAAAACGGACTCCCAAACATGCGCTCCTTGCAAACGGGAAGGTAAACATTCAGAGGCCAAATTCTGGTGTCGGGACTGTTTTGAGGCCATGTGCGACTCCTGTAAGCTAATCCATAAGAAGATCCGACAGATCAAATCCCATAAAATTCTACGTCTTGAAGAAGTTCGCTCTAGTCCACAAATACTAAAGATGGTAGAAGGCAACGTCGACTGCACGCAACACACCAAACGACAGATCGAGCTCTTCTGTCGACAGCACCGGAAGCTATGTTGTGTCGTCTGCTTTGCAACCGACCACAGAGAATGCCCTGATGTGAAGACGATTGACGAACTTGTAAAGGATGAAAAAAGTGAAGGCGAACTTACAGAGATTATAGAGGCTATGAAGGAAGTGATGAACAGGGCAGAAGAACAAATAAGTCACAAAACTCAAACTCTGACTCTGATGACTTTTAAACACGAGGAACTTGCAGAAAAAATAGAATCGATCACTAGAAAGGCCATAGAGAGACTGAAATCACTGCGCAACGAGGCGATAGAAAAATTTGAAATTTGTCACTCAAAAGAAACAAAACGCATTGAATATCAACGCGATATTCTGCAAAGTTCTAAACTTGCGATGAAAATGGACTTGAAATACTTAGAAGCAGTAACAAAGTATGGATCGCCGAAACAAGTGTTCATTACGTCAGAGAAAATTCGACATCAAGTCGGATTTCATCGTGAAATTCTAACGGTAGATCAAGAAAATCACGAGGATGTGGACTACAAATTCGAATTTAATGAAATTGTAGAAGATCTTTCTCATAAACTATCTGCTTTAGGGAAACTCAAAGTTTTGCGAAACTCTTTGGATGAAATGGTCCATGACAACGATAGAGAGACTGGGATGAAATCCGTGACCTTTAGTATAGCTCCAAATCAGGCACCGACTCGCTTGTCAGTCAAGACATACAGCACTGCTACTCCATCATCGAGACCACACACTCTGGAAAACTGCGAAGCCTCTCGCATAAGAATGAGAAAGGAAAAAGATTACGATGGATCGATGGGAAGCGACCGCAAAATTTCCTGGTTTACGGGCGGCACTTTTTGTCTTGACAACGGCCAGTTTATAATGGCGGACTACAATAACCACAAGCTCAAACGGTTCAAAAGGGACGTGTACAGTCCCATCATGGAATACCCAGTAGAATCCGCCCCTTTTGACATAGCACTTGTACAGGACGACGAAATTCTAGTTTCGTTTCCCCACGAATGTCGTATCAATCGGTACAAGCTGAGAGACGACGATATCCTCAAACAGACGGACACCATTACTACTTTATCGCCGCCAGAGGGCGTAGCCTTCGTCGATCAGAATATTGTAGCCTCGTTTTCAAATTGCATCAAGATCATGGACGAATATGGAAAGGAAGTGGTTAACATACCAACGAAGGAAAGCTCCGCTTACACCATTCCTATTGTAGCCTCCAAGACCGGCAATACCTTCGTGCATCGTGACGGGAACGTCATTGTGATCAGATCTCTGGACGGAGATGAAATATTTAGGTGCGTTTTATACTAGAAGTTTAGCCCTTCATCAGGTTTTCATGTAGACGTTGAGTCGAAACTGTCATTGATAAATTCTCATGACAGAGCTTGTCTAGTTTCCTTGCTTGGGGTTTGATCGTATGTATCAAACAAACTTTAAGTGAAACCCTGCCAGGGAAGTAAGATCAGGTGCCCGGTAGTAATAAGCATCTCCTACTTGCTAACAACACCTGTCACTGTGCTACATGTAATGTAAGAAACAAAAACATGGACTCATTCGATCCTTTCTAATGTATTTCAAAACGCGTTTCTATATGGAAATTGAAATGGACCTTTGATTCGGAGTGAGAATTACACGACATATATGTTAGTAAGCATTTATTTCCTTTTTTTCGGATTGAGACCTTTGCCTTCTCTATATCTATGGCTTCCTCGTCGTATAAACCAATGCTCTGAAATATCTAAATCACGTATCAAGTAAAGAAATCAAACGGCGAATCACAAGAAATGAATCACAATAAATATATTTATATTCTCATGATAAATACAAATAAAATCATAAACAATTACAAATTTTCAAATACTAAAGCCGAAGGTATCATTTGCATCTTTTACATATTTTTCAGTTTTTGAAACAATTATAAATACAAATTTAAATTCCTTTCTTTTCAGATTTCGGCATCGGCAACTAAAGGATCCAAGTGGAATAAGTATGGATTTCAAAGACAACATTTATGTCTGTGATTGCAACTCCAGCAACATCTACCAGATATCCGCGGATGGTCAGCGTGGGCGAATCATACGGTCCTCGCGACTCTGCGTGGGCAGACCAGTAGGAATAGGCTTTGACGGAACAGGAAAACGATTGTGGCTTACATCCAATATACAACGATCTGGACAACTGCTGACCATGTATACACTGTCATGCTAATATACCACTTTATGTATTCTCAAGTTTTGTTCGGAAAAGACAGACGTTTTGGCTTTCCAGCGTGGGCTGTGTCGGTGAAGTGTTGTTGTTCCAGTGTTTCTTTTCGCAATCACTGGATGGTAATGGAATTCAGTTGTAGATATTTGGTGTTTCGCTAACTTGTAATGTTCATACTAAATGGTGAACCAGGGACATCTACGTCAGACCACGTGATTTTAGTGACGTACTGTCCGCTCATCGTCGGCTGATATGTACAATGAACTAGAAACTTGTTTGCACTGTCCCTCGCCATGTTGACACGGAAGTTATCTACCAATAGGAAAGAAAAAATCATTTAAAAGGTTAAAAGGATATGCTTGTAAGATCGATCAATTACAGACATTTTGCGCTCAATTGTACATGTAAGACATTTTGGAGTATATATACTTGCTGATGAATTTAGGACATGCTCATTCAGAAGATTTCGATATCGATCTACATTTATCGGACATCCGGAACACCGTGTCGGCCGGTTCTTCATACATCATAACGAATTTTCGACATTGTGATAAGGATGCATTAACAATTTACAGATAGAATTATTAATTTTGTTAAGGGATATACCTACCGTCCTTAGCGCCAGAGGGACCGGTTATCTGAACACGTAAATCTCCTGGTCCCGCCCCTGAGGTATCTATTTCTATTTCTGCACGGTAACTCTCCAAGACTCCATTTTTAACACCTGGACCCGACACTGTCACTTTGTGAGCCAATGGGGGTCCAGGATCTTTATGGACTGTGGAGGACTGAGTGACTGAAATAAAGGAAGGATGAACGAATGATATCCATGTACATGTACACTGAATTGTAAATGAAGAGTTACTTCAACAGCGTATTGATAAATATTGAGATCTAGATTATTATTAAAAAAAAAATTAAATCGGTGCATAACTTTGAACTTATAATAATTATGTATTTTCATAAAATCTAGCGCACATTGTCCAGAATTGAGAAATTGAAAAATGAAAGATTTCCTATATAGACACGTTATAACAATATTATGTAAAATGTAGACATCTATTTCGAATACTAAGATTAGGACATGGTTTGATACGAAGGATACATATAGGTGACACTCAAAACTATACATGTATGAGAGAGAAAAAAAAAACTACTTGGTACTTACTCAAGTCAAAGTTTGGGATGACGCTATGCGTCTTGTCCGATGACGCTTTACGGTGCGTCTCGATACATCGATCGTGTAGGAGCACATTACACGCCAAACAAATAAAGTCTAGCTGCTCCTTTAGTCCACAACTAAAACATGCATCCATAATGTTCACTATATGACACACAGGTGTCAAGATCATAAATTTATTTCACAATCCTGTGACGTTTTCCTTAAGGCAGAGAGATCGTGCTTTTAAATATAAAAGATGAAATGAAGATCTGTCAAGCGTGGTGAAAACTCAGTATGAGTTAATGTTTCTTTTAAGATCATATACGGACAATTTACAAATACCCTAATTTTTTCTCCGTCGTATCTATTTATGGAATATGACAGTAAATGGATTTTCCCCAATATGAATAGATCGATATGATTGATCTCGTTATGAAAATGGACTTTAAAGACATACACGGTTAATACTTTGCAGTCGCCTCTCACGCTGAAGAGGATAAGAAAAAAAAAATTTTTTTTCTCAATAACTCAGTCGGAAAGGGTCTTTGCTTGTACCTTGTAGACCCTGACAACACATCGTTTTACTCTCGCCTAGCTATTACTAACATAGTCAATTGAATCTTTCCATTTATCGTCCTTTTTTAGTGAAAAAATGCAGAGGTTCATATTATACTTTACTTACTGCCAGAATGTTTTATGTAAAAGTCGCTTTTGTGCAAAAATTGTCTGAAGTTCATAACCCAGGTATGACCTTAATCTTAGACTAGTTCATTTATTCATCTAGTATTTAACATTTAAACACCTGTATATTAGTTGATTAATTATTAAATTTATTGATATCATTATTAAATTAAAGATCTCATGTTTCTGCAATGCACTCTTGAATGAAGTTATGAAAAGGTTGAACCAGTTAAACACTATACACATCTGTATGTTGTCAACATGGTGTATTTAGCTCACCTGATCTATGATCAGTTTGGTACCCAGGCTATAGAAGGGTCTGTTCTGCGGGCATATAATTTTTCCACACGGGCTGCCTAAGCTTTAGTCCTGCTTACAAGACTCCAGTATACTGCTAAGTGCTAACGCACCGGAGTCTCGCAGCGAGGTTTTATGTTATAGAGCTACCTTAGTTTGTGATTTTGAAAAACAATCATCAGTATATATACGTGAAAAGGGAAAGAATAAGTATTTTTGGGGGGCAAATTCCACGGTTTTGGACTAATGCAACTATTCTATCACACCCAGCTGCTAATAATTTACAGTGATGAAAGAAAGGAGGGGATCTGTGCAGTACCCTCACCAAGGCACCAAAACATCACAAGCATAAGAGACGCACAAGAGACATACAACACAGAAACATGGAACACAAAAGACGAAACATAATAAAACCAACGAGACCAATGGAAATCGGTGCCGACCCAGGGCGGCCACCCGCCACGCAAGCAGCAAATGGTGTCGCTACCCGGACCAAAACCCTCCAACTCCTCCGGTCATCCAAAGGTTTCGATGAATGCACAACCGTAGTGCAAAATAACCCCCTCTAAGATGGCCACATAAGCGACAGTAAAACATAAGTGCCCAAGCATCATAGATTAATATATAAATGGATATAAAAAGATGGCGTACGAAATACAGTCCGTGCTGTGCCGGCGGCAGAGAGCCCTTGCATACTATCACCCGAAGAGTCCGACCGACACTCAGAAAGGATCGACAGCTGGTCGGGACCCTGTTTTATATAAAGAGGTTCGGATTGGGCCCGTCATAGAGTACCGTCGTCACAGTCAGCCAGAGTGCAAGTCCAAAAAATTCGCTGGTAAACGGCTGTAGATTGGTCAAATACCATGTCGAGTGTCCATCTGGTGACATTATAGTACGGTGACCAAAGAGCTAAATTTTACAGTTTAGTCGACAGATTAGTACATGGGTAAATTATATGTCAAATGAAACTAGAGGAAATGTACTTTCAAAATATCAATGTCGTCAACAGGTTTGAATGTACAAACATTCCATTTTCAGGGGTCAAAGGTCAAAGGGGTCATTCAACATAGATTACGTATTTCTGGTCTTTTTCACAAAGGAAAGAAATATTGATGAAAACAAAATTGAATTTTCTGTACAAATTGCATCAACAGAATAATATTCAAATCTTATCCTTAAAATAAGTCAATCGCGATTACGTAAAATCTGTATTGATGACGTCATTGGTAGCTGTTTTTAGAACAAATTAAAAATGTGAATATTATAATTCCCTAAAAATGAAATATTCCTCTCCGTGTACAAACATAGAGGACAAATATTTGTCAATTTTCTCTTCCATCATAGAAAACAAATGTTTGCTAATCATCCCCCGCAGCATAATTGTAGAAGGGTATAATGCGACCGTTGGTGAGGGTGCGTACGAGAGTGCGTAAGGGTGACTGTGTTGGAGAGGGAGGGTGTGTTTGTGCACGTCACGCTCTTTTGTACAGCCTAGGAGGCATAATTTTGATTGGATCTTGACCAAACTTCATACACTTATAGCTCACGACAAGAGGAAAAACCCTATCGATTTTCAAAGTCATGGGTCAAAGGTCAAGGTCACCGGTTGAAATTGTTATTAATCCTTTTATACAGCCCAGGATGCACATTTTTAATTGGGTATTGACCAAACTTCATACACTTATTGCTAATGACAAGAGAAAGAACCCTATAGATTTTCAAGGTCATTGGTAAAAGGTCAAGGTCACAAGTTGGAAACGTTAAAAATCATTTTTCTTAGCCTAGAGGGCACAGATTTGATTGTATCTTTACTAAACTCCATACATTTATTTCTTATGACAAGTGAAAGAACTCTATTGTTTTTCAAATATAAGGTCAAGGTGACAGACTGGAAATGTTTAAAATAATTTGATATAGCCTAGAGGGTGCAGTTTGAAGTTGATATTCACAAAACTCAATACACTTGTTGCTTATGATAGGAGAAAGAACTCTTGACTATTGGTTTTCAAGGTAATGCATCCAAGGTCAAGCTCTCAGATTAGAATTTTTTTAATCTTTTAATACAGCCCCGATGATACATTGGAGTTTACCAAACTCCTTACACTTATTGTTTATAACAAGAAGAAGAACCCTTTTGATTTTCTAATGTCAAAGATCATGGTCACCGAAAGGAAATGCTTAAAATCTTTATATACAAACCAAGAAGGCACAATTTTGACTAGATCTTTCAAATGCCCATACACTTGTTGCTAATAACAATAGGAAGCAACCCATCATATTATAGGTCAAGGTCGCAGGATTGAATTCGTCAAAATCATTGAAGATCCTCTGTGTCATTCACCAACAGATCTTGGTCAAGCTCTTTAAAGTATACATTTTATACAAATGACACAAAGAATACTTGTTTGATTATCAAGGTCAAAGGTCAAGATCACAGATATAGAGGAGGCAACTTTGAAATGGAACTTCATCAATGTTGACGCATATTTGCATATGTTGTGAAGAATTTTAAGTTCTATCTTAAGATTACCTACGAAGTGGTTTATATCCTTGTCACGCCTTCACTTTTTTGGCCAACGCACGAGTATACATAACGACCTTCAACACGCTGGTAAACGTCGGTGTTTGGTCTGAAAATCATTTATGAAGCAACTTTCTCAACGTGCGCGTAACGACCTTGTAGCGCATGGGGAGCGATCGCCAAACGACCTTAGCGTCTACCAAACGCCTAACGACTTGTCAACAACCTGGCAGCGACCTTCTCGCGATCTACAACGTTTACAGCAAAACTTAATTTTCAAAAAATATTTCGTTTTCAAGACCTGAAGCACACACCAAGGACGTTAGACTGTCGTTGGACACACGTTGAGGACGTTAGACCATCGCTAGAATAGTGTGGCTGTGTACGCGTTAGACTTGCGCTCCCCTGTCGTTACACAGTCGTTGCAATTATCGGCGCCCTCTCAACATTTTTAGCAACGACTGCACAGCGCACGGGAACGCATGCCCAGCGAACTCCATAACTTACAATTGGACGCTGGACAGTCGTCGGAGGTTTCGTGCATTCACAAAATTTTCCGACGACCACATCGCACACTAACGTCCTCCAGCGACCACACAACGACAAGCCAGCGACCAAACAACGACCTCAACGTTTTGCGACGTGTTGGCAAATTTACTTGGTCATTACTCGTGCGTTGACCAAAAAAGTGAAAGTGTGACAGGGCCATAAAGGCCATTACCTACTAGTGTGTGACTATGAGTACATTGGTATTGATGCCGTGCGAGGGTGCTACGCTTTTCGTTGCTTAGTTTTTATTCTAAATTTGTCGCAGAAAGATATCCATCGTTATGATTAATTCAGCTAGGGTGTACGTACATAAAATTATGTCGATGGGTAGAAAGCCCTCTCTCCCGATAAACCATCGCCGATCTCATTAAAAAATGCTTTTAATGGAAAAATTACAGGAAATGGTAAACAGTTCACCATGTCTCTCTTCTAGACATAAGCAGTAATAACATAGATTTATACAATTTTCAATGTACTTTCAAGTGAAATAAGTTTATGTTCAAAATGTTAAGATAAAATGTGTGTACTGTCAGGCAAAATATTTATTTTTTTGCTTAAAAAATCATATAAAATTGTGAAAATTAACCACAAGAGCCGAAATGTTCATTCATTAGCTGTTTACATACTCGTCCCTATTCTGTAACTCTCTCTTTCACATTGAGATTCATAAATATCAAGATGATTATATCGGATAATAAACAGAGAAAGGATTCATTCTTTTAAAAACAATTCAACGGAGTAAATCTTCTTTAAGTATCATTTGTAATGATTTTGGGGTTGTTTTTTTTCGATATTATATATCTATTACAGTGGCGGATCTAGGATTTCATAAAAAGGGGGGGGGGGCCCAAGGTTTCAGCTCGAAGAAAATTGTTCACGGAAATACTGACAAGCAAAAAAAAAAAGAAGAAGAAAAAAAAAAAAGAAAGTCGAGACGAAAAACGTGAGCCTCAAGACTACCGATCTAATTAAGAAGTGGGGTGGGGTGGGGAGGGGGAGGGGAGTTGATTCATTTACTTTAGTTTATAGGTAAACTGGCGAGCGTAGGGAGCCAGAAAATTTTTTTAAGATATGAAGTTTTCATTTGTTTTCAAATTAAGTCATCCGTACATGTATATAAACAACTTTATTCTATTTTGGAGCGAGCCGTAAAATTTTTGGAATAGATGGTTATATTTTGTCATAAGAATACAATCTCTCTCTCATTTTCCATGCTCCATTTTTGTTTGACCAATTGAGGAAGGTTGGGAAGATTAGGGCATTACAACTCCACAACCTGGTTAGATCGACCCATGAAAATGAAGCATTTGGTAATTATTCAAGTGTCAATTTGATTTTGAATTTTGTATCTGTTTATGACAAATGAATCCGCTCAAACACGATGATAAAGAAAGTTGAAGACAAAGTGAAGACGAAAAAATTAACAACTAATGAAAAATTTAGTGTGGCGAGCGAAGCGAGCCGAAAATTTCCCCAAAAGTAAAGAGAATAAGCATAAAAAGAGTACTCTGAATCAATAACTTTGGGTGAAAAGGGGGGGGGGGGGGCGGGCCCCCTGGGCCCCCCTCTAAATCCGCCACTGTATTATGCTTTGGTTCTGATCACAGGGATTTATCACGCTTCCTGGTTGATAAATGTACTATATAGGTTATAAACCATAGTACATAAAGCAACTGAGAAGCGCGACAAATCCCTTTGATTCTGAAGTTTATCACAAAAAATTATATCCAGTGACCAATTTTTGCCTGTAAATCATAGGGTACACTATATGTCCATTTTTTTAATTGAAAAAGAAGTGCGTTTTTATTGGTACATACCTTCATTTTTGGGTAACGCGGAAGGAATGTATATTATTTTATTTATCATGAAGAAGGTTTAAAATATTTTGATTATTAACCAGTTGGTATCTATTATCAATAAATGTTCAAATCTTGTATCCCCCCCCCCCAAAAAAAAGAAAAGTGTACGCACATTTCATAAAATATTTGTGAGTTGTAAATCAATTTTTTTTTATTTTAAGTCAAAATAAATATTTTTGGTTTACAATTCACAAATATTTTATGCTGACACATACTAAGAGAAATAAATAGGTCCTTCATTTAAAATTCAAAATAAGCAGCCCCCCCCCCCCCCGTACCCGGAAATTATACTAAAAATAGGGTAACGGTTAAGCTGCAACATACGCCTGTCATGTGATTAATGATGTCAAATGAACTTGACCTTCTTTGACCCTTACCCTAACAATCAAGTAAGTCCTTTGTCTGGGTCTACTCAATTTTCATGGTAGGCCTGAAGTTCCTAAGCTTTGATATTACCATGCATTACTGATTTCTCTATCATACAACGAAAGATATTTAGGACATTCCTATTTCAGACGAATTGGTCACCATATCTTGTTACAGCATGTGTGCATGCAACCACCTCCTCTTCCGCATAATTTCTCAAATGTGCAAAAGGAGGAGATAAAACCCCGTTACATACATAAAAAGATCATTTATATTTTATTTGTCATAAAGAAGATTTAAAATTGTTTGACCGAAAATAGATTTAAATGATTTTTCTTGAAAAATTTAACCAAAAATCTATTTTTAGCCACAAAATGACCTTGACCCTGACCTTCAAAATCAATAGGGGTTTCTGTCTTTTTAAAGTCAATGTTCATGGTAAAAGAGACCTAGCTCAAATGACATTGTATCAATCGTGTTTGCAATTCCTATAGTTTTAATAAATAAATGTGAGTATGACCCCCCCCCCCCCTCTTCCCTTAAATGTACGCATACTTGTAATTTCTCTGTTGATGGAACAAAATATATAGAAAGTCCGTTACATATTTGAAAGATCATTAATTTTCCTTTAAGTATGAATAATTCCAAAACATACTGAACCAAAAAGAGAACAACAACAGTTATTTCAATGAAATTTTAATCTATTTCTCATAAAAATCTATCTTTAGCCTCAAAATGACCTTGACCTTTCACACACGACCTTGAAAATAAAATTCTCTTACGTTCGTTAAGTTAAATCTACGTGTTTAATATGATATAGCTTAAACGGTTTTGTCTCTATGTTTTCTAAAAGGTGCAGGACGCACCGGTGCTGCAATACCGATATCCGTACCCCCCCCCTTCCATAGGATAAAAGACATGCATACAAGAACAGCCATAAAAATCCTAATCTTACCCCAGTTAAGATAATGAAAATAAAATTTTTGCTTGAATTTTGTAACACGATAGAAAAACTATGCTATAACTACTAAAGATTGTAATTTTATTGCAATGATATGATTCTGTGAATTATATAGAAAATATCCAGAAATCCGTGATTTTTGAATGAAAAATACAGTTTTCCCCCCAAAAGACTGAAAATACAAATAGTGTGTTTAAAACGTTAAAAGTTATTATGCGAAAGAGCATAAAAGATCATAATGGAATACATCCTTCAATTATCAAATTCGTAAGTGATAAAGATGTTATGATTGATGTATAGAAATAAAATTAATAGAAATTAGTATGCAGATTTTTGTAGAAAAACAGCAGTTTTGACGTTTTTGCATTAAAATGATTAAATATATTTGATATCAACTGGAAGAGGAAAATGTTCAGATTTAATTTTTTGAAGAACGATCAGAATTCATTTAGTGGATCTCAGAGACGGGAAAAAAATAAAACAGAATTTTCAGAAAGTAATGCAATTTTTTAGCAAAATAAACTTTTTAAACCCAAAAACGCAAATTTTATGAGAAATTTGAATTAAAACTTATCATATTCGAAAAAGTATTAAATATGTTAGTAATTTTCACCTTTCAATCTTTGATGTTACTTTCCACAGAAAAAATATTCATCGATTCCTTTTTTCAGTGATTTTTCGGTATTTTCTTTAAAACGTTGATGACGTCATTTCAACGTCATTTTTGAAAACGTTCTACAATGAAAATCATTTGACGACATCTTGATTCATGAACCACAGATAAAGAGCTTTCATTTGATACCAATATTTGCCGTGTACTATGCGTGTCGACTAAACTCCTTAAATAAGCCACTTTTGGCGACTTGGTCACCCTACTATTAGGGTCATATCTAAAAAAAAAAGGTAAAAAAGGTGTTTGTTTATTTTGTTGTATTTTTATGGTTATGCTGTCTGCCTTTGATTCTTCTAGTTTTGTTCATTATGTCACCATAAAAGGTAGGTTTTGAAATACCAAAAATAACATACTATTTTGCTTGTGTAGACTCGAATTTTAATAGAAGCTGACAGTAATTTTTGTAGTTTCCAGAAAGTCTTTACTAGAATATGAAAGCGGAAACCTTGACCTAAAAGTCTGTTGGTAATTTGTAAATTTCTACTTTGGAAATCTGAATATTAGTATACAATGTATACATGCTCTAAATAGCGTACCGGATGAGCTGTGATACGCATGTGCTGTATGACGGTAGTCTGGGAACATCGGCGTCAAGCCATGGGAAATTTTCTATGTTAAATCCAAAATAATCTCTTGTCATTCACACTTGTATGAATCTTTCCGTTTACAATTTTGATATTTAGGTCCGAAAATTGTATTTTTGTGTTTGTAATGTTTGCCTTGTTGAGTGTCAATGCATGTATTTTATATATTGTTTTTATTTTCGTGTTGGGATTATCGTCAGGATCTTCTTTAACTCATTTGTGTCACACTTATGCCCTTTGTCGTGTGGAGCTCGTTAAAAAGTTCCCCGCGAGGGGTTTGACAGTAAGTGTTTTGAATATTTTCCTGACATGGTCGCCATAGCACTTTCTATATAGATATAACCTCAGACAGTGCAATGCATGTATTTTATATATTGTTTTTATTTTCGTGCATGAACATCGGCGGCGGATGCGGCTAGCCAACAGGGGATGCTTACTCCTCCCGGGCACCTGGTCCCACCTCTTGCTTGCTAGGGGTCCATCAATGCTCAATTTGAGATTTTTGGGATTATCGTCAGGATCTTCTTTAACTCATTCTTGTTGATATTCATTCTTATATGGACAAACGTATTTCAGAATGCAGTTGGCAATTCGATTGAGAAAGACTTGTATTGAAAATGTGTACATAATCAAAACTCAGTATTTCAATATCGTCGTATAGAAAATTAAATTACATATGACACCCATACCCCCTCCCCTCTCCGATTCTAAAGGAAGAAAAATGAAATAAAGAAACAAGCATGGATACTTGCCCGTAGGAATTAGCTTAAAATTGTAAAGTAATCCCTTGGGTAGGTAACTGAAATGATTTTCAGTGATTTCTGCCTAGGCATAGACTCATACACACTATAAATTTGGTGAGGGTACAGGACCTAGTTACCGAGGAATGAGACCGAGAATTTTTCCAATACATGCATATCTTCAATTCTGATAAATTCTCCTATAGTACCAAGTCCAAACTTTTATAGTAATCCCCTGGTAAGGATACTGAAAATTCCAGGGATTTATGCCTATAAGCATAGACTCGTACACACTATAAATTTGGTGAGGATACATGGCCTTGGTACAGAGGAATAAGACCGAGACGTTATTTATAGTGTTTAGATGAGCATGAATTCCTGAAAGTATCAACCCCTAATCAGGGGATTACTATAAAAGTTTGGATGTTTTGAGAGTTCGTCAGAGTTGAAGACAAATTTCAAAGTTCTCGGCCTCATTCCTCGGTAAGTAGGCCATGTACCCTCACCAACTTTATAGTGTTTATTTGTCTATACGTATACATAAGCAAGAATCCCTGAAAATATCAGCCCCCCCCCCCAACCAGGGGATTACAATAAAATTTTGGACTTTTTGTCCATAATGTTATGAGAGTTTGTCAGAATTGAAGAAAAATTCAAAGTTCCTGGTCTCATTCCTCTGTAAAGGCCATGTATTTGTTATTTTCTCTTTTGTGTCCTCGTGCTGATAAGTTTTGAGCCTATAGTCATGAAACAAAACAAAATTAAAATGTTAAAATATTCTACAAATTATTTGCGTTTTCTACAAAATTACAAAGGAAT